>QTSX02004284.1:0-612994 GCA_014839935.2 Entomophthora muscae
TTAAATATGAAATTATTTTGTTTAAATCTGAAGAATTTTTGCTTGTTGTCATAGCTTTTAAAACAACTGTATCAAATTCTATAGCCATTTTTAATCAATAGTTACAATAAACAAGCAACCTATAACAAACCCATATCCATCACAATAATTCAACCTCAAGTCTCCATCTTAAACATTCCAAATCAAAAATACTCATTCCACAAAGTTTGATTCACATAGTTAATCAGCTAGGCCAATATATCCCTGGAACAGTTTCATAAACATCTCTATAGAGGATTCCACCATCTCTTTAACAACTATTCCTACTGCTTGTCCATTCAATTCCTCCCCAGTTGACTTCATCACTTCCCTGGTCACTCCCACATATACTAAGTTTGTTTCTGATGGTTTAGATGGATGCAATAACGTTAAAATACATAGTCCAGGTCATCTTAACAATTTTGCATTTAATAGGATATCACAACCAGGATCAAACCCAAGCCCTCTACTTTGGACAAGTCTCTATATGTATGTATAGAAGAATTTAATCAAACCAGGTCTTGAAACTTAATCCCTGATGAGAATCACATTTTGAGCCAATCGAATGCCTGATTTTTTTAAGATGGCATATCCACCGCTCAGTGATATACCCTACAACCGCTTGAGTTAAATAGATAGCAGGATCCAACAGAACCTGTTTCTTGTCACTTGCCGGAACCTAATAATCATATGCATAAATATGGTTGCTTAATTGGCGGCAATTATGTAACCAGCATTCATTCTTGATAAAGTTTTACGTTATGCATTGAACTGGTTGTTTGCTTAAAGAATTTTTTGGATGATTGGGATGAAACAGTACCACATCTCAAGCTCAAGATTTCCTCTTCCTCCTTCTAAACCCCCTTCAGATGTCCAAGTTTAAGTACAGGCCAATTATACAAGCCCACCTACAGATCTCTTAACCTTTTTAAATCAACCAAGCACCTTATCTATCTCATATCCAAGTTAGAATCTTGTTTAGTTCCACCACAAAATTGCCCAACCCTCCTAACCAAAATCCTTCTGGGTATACATGGTTAGTTCAGTTCTATTCATTCAGTACCTGTTCAAGCTCAGTGTCCTTGGGTGAAAGACCTGACACCAATTATGATTCCATTTATTATCCTAAAAACTCATATAATAAGATCCTACCTGGACAACAGTATAACACTTTCATTCTCTCAGAGAATCCCCCACAAGGGAGAAGGCTCAGTCATACCATGCCCCCCTGTGGTTCCTACTCCCCCCATGTTTCATCCTCTAGCAACCACCTTTCTCTTGAGTTAATTGGGGGCATGCTTCAGCCTTGGTTGCTTTCATCCAATTCTAGACTGGTATCATCTCCTTGGGGAGCTATTCTATACAGGGATGGTTTCTGTGCAAGTAGTATCATCAGTAACAGATTTGAACCATCCATCCCTGTTGTACAATGATTGGATATTAAACTATCCATCACTTTAAAACCAACCTAGTGCTCTACTAGACTTTGAGGACAATAGGACAACCAGCATCCCTGCACTGGATGAATGATAGGTTGTCTGATTAATTTTGAGTTGTAAGTCTATCTAGTATCAAGCTTGATCATCTGCTCTGAAGTTGATACTGGCCAAGATCAAAGAGGGATCCATGTACGCTAAAGAGGATCTTGGTATACCATGGCTGTAACCAGAAATCCCACACCTATGTACCTCTCTTACTTGTTAAACAGATAAGGGATTGATCATTGTATATCATAAATCTCTATTATACACACCAAGTTTTGGGGATGCATCTTGATTTAGCCTTTAGCAACTGGTATCAGCCAGAATAACCGGTTCAAGCAACATTGCATCCAAAGTCTACCCCAGTAGAGTTACAACAATCCCTGGCCCAACATACTGGGGACCTGTCTCCCACCAGGTGGGCTCCTAAAAATAGCTAGCAAAACCTGGTGATCATGATAAAGCCCATTGGAGAGTATTGTTAAAAGCTATTCTCATAGGAGTATGTTCCAAAACAGCGACAATCCCAATAGCCAACATGGCAGGCTGATTAGATGCAATACATCATCTCAGAAGATGCTGCTGTAATTTTTTTGTAATGGAGTCAGGATATTCTAAAGAGCCTATAATTATTGTTGGATAGCTAATCCTTAAATATCAGTTTTTGATACAGCCTATTGAAAGCAGCACTAGAAAAAATCTACCACCAATCAACATAAGAGGGAGTTCAACCTGATAAGGGGTTATTGGTATATATTGGAATAGCAAATTCCCTAAAGTATGCCATTACCAAGGAAACTATATAGAAAGGTGGCATCTGAGATCCATTGGTTGCTATACCTTTTATCCAGATCCAAGCCTTCCCATATCTGCTTGGAATGGAGCAATTTATGACCTCAAGACCTCACATGATAGATCAACCCAGACCATTGCCACTAGGACAGGATATTCTCAAGCATCCCTGCTGTTCAAGGAATCACTTCCCATACACTGGCCTTGTTGTGATCTGAGGCGCAGCACAGAGTCATACCGGGAAATCCTAACCTTGGGATTGGATTCATACTAAGTCTTGGTTAGAATGGCAGGGAAGGCTATGTGATTACCTTGTGGCCCTGAATGAATAATATCTGCTAGACGTGGCTAGAGAGGCATCAAAGTACGCGGAGACACAAAGACAAAAATATTATAAAGAACTTAAATTTTATTGAGTATAGAAATTGGGATTATATACCGTGTAGCTTTACCACAAAGACAGTACATGGACAGTAGGATCACCTGCCATAAGCATGAGTGGGACAAGTGAGTTGCACAGAATCAGTAAGCCAAACAATTAATTTCCCAAATTGAGCCAGCCTCATTTCAAAGGACAAAAGCAAAAGAGAGGAATTTGTCATCAAAATAACCCAACAAAGGCAAAATAAAAACATGGTGAATGGCTGCATTCATGACATTGCCCCCCTCTAGATTGGCCTTAGGGGGTGGTACTTGCGGAGGAACTTATCATGCACATAGTCTAACAGTCAATCACTAGAGAAGAGTTTTACAGTATACTATGATCCTTGTTTGAAGGTCACTTCCAAGGGCCCAGTCCACAACAAGTCTAGCTTATGAGCCCGTCCTCCTACTCTATGTTGATAGTAAAGAATGTGGTCCCCAATGTTAAACTCAGGCAGGGGGGATCTCCCAGCATTGTCAGGGGAGAGCTCAAGCAGCTTAGTCTTATAGGCAGACATGTAGACAGAGGCCTGAATATCAATGATTCAATTGACTAGATCTTTGATATGCTCATCAGGGTTCATAGCCTTATCAGAGGAGAGTAGGGGGGCCCAATAGCAACAGAGTAGTGGCTTCACAACCATACAGCATAGTAAAAGGGGAATACCTGGTGATACAATGTTTTCTAAGGCAATAGGCAAAGAGAGCAGCAGTTAAGTATAGATCCCAGTTGGCGGCGTCAGAATAAGTGAGCTTCCTCATGATACAAACCAGAGTTGAGTTTGCACACTCAACCACCCCATGCATGGAAGGGTTATAGGGGGAAGAGAAAAACTGGTGAGATCCCAAGGCTTCAACAAGAGAGGTCACTAACTTGGCGCTGAAGTTAGCCCCATTGTCAGACAACAATACTTGAGGACAACCATGGCAAAAGAATACCTTGTGCAGCAGAAAGGTGGTAGTTGTTTTAACAGTGATGTCTTTAGTAGGGCAAGCTTCTATCCACCTGCTAAAATGATCAACAGCAATTAGGATAAAGCAGCAGCTAAAGCAGGAGCAAGGAAGAGGCCCTACAGCGTCAATACCAACAGTGTGAAATGCGTGTTGAAGGGGACTAGTTTGAACACATGAGCGGTGGCTTTAGGTTGTTGGAGCTGAAAATCATGGCAACTAGCAATAACATCTGGAATCAGCAGGCAAATATTTTCCCAGAAGTAGTTCTTCTGGAGCCAAGCATGGGTCTTGGCAACACCTCTGTGCCCTGTCTCTTTATGAGCTTGAAGCACCAACAAAAGGCAAAGACTAGGCCTTACATAGGGCAAGAGGTGGTCTTGTAATTTTTTGAAAAGATGATTGTCACAAATGAGGGTGTCTTCAGATAACTTCAAAAGGGCAACTCAAACTTCTTCTGTCTTGTTCTCCCATGACAAAGGATATCCAATTAGTTCATACAACCTGTCAGCCTCAGCAGGGTGTAGAGCGAGGATGGGCATTCTGGACAGTACATCAGCATTCTGATGTTGAATCCCGGGGCGGTGCAGCACAGTGAAGCCGTACCCTTGCAGACAGAGAGCCCATCTAGCTAGTTGTCCTTCTGGTTCCTTGAGTTGCTGTAGCCATTTGAGCAAAGCGTGGTCAGTAACCACAGTGAAATGGGCGCCATACATGTAATGGTGGAACTGCTTGACAGCATGCAGCATAGTAAGGCACTCTTTCTCTGTTACACTGTGTTGCAACATCTTCAATTACTCCCTCTCAGGGAATTAACGCCCCAAGTAAATCACCAAATAGCTCACTGAAGGATTCACCATCCAGTCAATAAACTGGTGGCACCATTATCAGTTAACCATCTATGACGGGGATCACTCAATCCAGATCCTAAATGGAACACAACTTGATTAAGCCTCGTGACTCAAGAGGAACATTACTCAGATAAGCCCTGTGACTTCCATGATGTACATGGACAGCATATGGCTTGTCATGGTACTATATATTACCCTATATTCATATTTAATAAAGTATCATTCTCTTCTTAAATCTTCCCCTTATTTTGCTTATTATAATTCCCAGAAGTATAAACTTGACAGTGGTAGCACAGGTAGGTTATCCATACCTACCCAACTCAAAGGAGAAATTCCTCCCAAGAAAAGAACCCAAACAATGTCACTCTCTAACGGCTGAAGAGATTACAAAGTAGGACAAGACATTCCTGCAGGCCTTGTCATCTACAATAATTTCCTAGTACCCATCAATCAGTACAACATTCATAAAGCCCGCATACTGTTTCCCACCACACCAACCACAACAGCGCCTCTGCAGCCTGAGATACCCAATATTGTGTTTCAACGCCTGCACACCGCTGAAATTGGTGCCTTTGCAGGACTACGCCACAAAAACGCCTCTCTTTGGATCAACAGTACTGAAAACAAAATTAAACAAGTGGAATACCCCCCAAAGACTCTGGGTCAGCAAGATTGCCCTTTGCGTCACAGGGACTGCTTCACGTTTTGTAACCAAATGGCTAGCCCAACACCCTGACGAGAAGAAGGATTGGGAAGTGTTCAAGGCCGCATTCCTCAAAAAGTTCTCCATGAAAAACTTGGACGTAGTAATCATGACCAAGCTTCAAACCTTCAAAATGACAGGAACCATTGAAGAGTACATTGCAGCATATGAAGAACTACACAATCAAGCACCCCACACCATCAACTTTGATGAACCTGAGCTGCACCTAGACTTTTACAATGGCCTTCCCACACACATTAGATGTCATTTTGACATGACTTGCTGCAAGAACCTCAAGGATATATTCTTAGAAAGAAAACACACAGCTCAGAAGTCTGACAACCTAGACGCCACCAACAAGCACAAGGAAAGCCCTGAAGCAAAGAGAGAGACTTGCTCCAATAAGCAAAACAACCAAGCCAACAATAACCATCCTCAAACCGGGAATTGCACTGCACAAGCCAACCAGGCCAGCACCAAAGATACCAACAAGGAGGGAAAAGCTCAGGGGAATGCTTAGGCAAGCCGCCCTCCCCCCTTCACAAGACTTGTACAGAAAACAGGACGTGGACTCAATCACCATGATCCAGGTTCCCTCCAGCTACCCTCTACTGTTTGCCGCCAAACTGGAAATAAACTCCTTGCTTATCCTTTCTGCTTTTGCAGATACCAGTGCACCACACTATTTGATACTGGAGCAGACCAATCCCTTGTCAACAAGAAATTTGCCAGCCTCATGAAACCACATACAGGCCAAAACAACATAAAGAGAGTCATCATGGCAGACAACTAAAGCACACCAGTCACACAGGAGGCAAAACCTTTCTGCACCCAAATTGAAGACGTACAAACAACAATTAGTGGCCCCATCATCCCAATCCCAAAATACAATATCATACTTGGATTAGATTGGAAGCAAAAGACAAAACCTCACATCAACTGGGACAGTGCCACCCTCACTATCCAGTGAGGGGAAGTCCACCATCAGATGTACCCAACACATCTTGACACCCTCATGAGGGACCACATATTTGTAAAGATCATGGAAACAGAGAAAGAAACTGACATCAGAAAAATCAATTGGAGCACATGTACATATGGAGTCATCCACTTCAAAAACACATAAATTCAACACAAACAGAACCCAATTAGAGACCAGCTAGTCAATGAATTTCCCTCTGTATTCCAAGAAATACTGCCCAGGCTGCCCTCTGATCAGGGTATTCAACATGAGATTGACCTAAAAGGTAGCGTGCCTAAAGCGCGACCCATCTACTGCCCCACACCACAAGAAGACAACACTCTGAAAGCTTACCTTGACAAAGCACTAGAGAAAGGCCTCATCAGACCCTCAAAATCACCATTCAGTGTTGCTGTCTTCTTTGTGGCAAAGAAAGATGGAGGCCTACGCCTGGTCAAAGACTACAGGGCCCTCACAAGGTCACAATAAAGAACAGGTATCCCCTGCCCCTAATTGATGACCTTTTTGATGCCCTGGAAGGTCCCAAATCTTCACAAAATTGATTTGACAGCGGGATATCACCAAATTTGCTTGAAACCTGAAGACATTCCAAAGACCACATTTCAAACTAAATATGTGTCCTTTGAATGTGTTGTCCTCAATTTTGGCATGACAAACGCTCTCAGTACCTTTATAACCTTCATTAATGAAGTATTCAAGGAACACATTTGGAAAAGAGCAATCATCTACCTGGACAACATCATTATTTACAGTCCCAACCTGCCACAACACTGGGAAGACGTCTGTGCAGTCCTCTGTACCCTGCAAGAAAACCAACTAGTTGCCAAACCATCCAAATGTGAGTTCTTCTCAACTGAACTTCCATTCCTTGGCCATATCATCAGCAAGGACGGTATCAAACCCAATCCAGACAAGATACACACCATAAAAGAGATGCCAGCCCCAAGGAACAAGAGCAAACTCCAAACTTTCCTTGGAATGATAGCCTATGTATGCAGGTTCATCCCTGACTGGGGCGCCCTAACAGATCCCTTGTCAGCTATCACTGGGAAAACAACCAAATTTGTCTGGACACCTTTACGGGATCAACGTTTCCGCCAGCTGAAGGAGCGCATGGTTACCGCCCCCATCTTGTAATACCCAAACTGCAAGGGTATCTATGAGCTAGAAACCAACGCCTCCAACTATGCCATAGAAGGAGCCCTCCATATCCAAATGGCCCAAAAGGACTTTCTCCCTGTGGCATATGAATCAAGGAAACTATCAGACGGCAAACAAAGATACCCCATACACAATAAGGAATTGGTTGCCATCATACACTGCCTCATGAAATGGCAATACTATCTGGAAGGAGCCCAGACGTTCAAAGTACTCACTGACCACAATTCATTGATATTCTTTAAAACACAACAACACCTGTCAAGAAGACAAGCTAAATGGATGAGTCTCATACTGAGATACCCCATGCAAATTAAATACAAGCCAGGCAAGGAGATGCTTACTGCAGACACCCTATCAAGGCTATACAATAAACATATCCTTTGCACTGATGGCGACCCCAAATGGCCCATATTAATCATGGGGAATCTCCAGGAAGGGTTCCCACCTGGCACACCAATGGACATTCAAGAGAAAGTCCTCAATAACAAACATCTATTCAAAAACGTGTATGGTACCCTTCACCAAATACTTCCAAATAGTGACACTGTACCCTACGTCCCTTCAACACAAAGGATTGACACAATCCTCCAATATCACAGAGACTTGGGACACACCCGTAGCAGGAACTTTCATGAATACCTCAAGACACACTACTGGTGGCCCAACATGTTAGGTGATTATAGAGAGGTACTAGAGCAATGAGAAGTCTGTGAGAAGTACGCCCAAACCAAAGCTCCAACCAAGTCAGTATTACCTGTATCCATCACACAACCCTTCAAGGTAAGGTCGCTGGATATTGTGGGACCTATGCCCAGTGAAAGCAAAGGCAAGAAGTACATCATCACTGCTATTGACTATGCAACCAGATGGCCCGTAGCACAAGCCACAAAAGAACACAAAGGCAAAAATGTGAGACAATTCATTGGAAAAGAGATCATAGCAAAGTTTGGGAAACCTGTCCTCTTGATCACAGATGGAGGCACTGAACTTAAAGCTATTGACACCAACATCTATATTGCCAAAATGGAATAAAATACGTCACATTCAGCCCATATCACCCTCAAGCAAATGTACACGTAGAACAACTAAACAGCTCTCTAGTGAAAGCCCTCTGTAAGTTATCTGCCAACAATCCAAAAGCCTGGGTTGATATGCTACCAACCGCCCATATGGTCTGCAGAACTCAGATCAACCACAATATAGTCAAAAGCCCTTACAAACTTGTCTACGGCCAGAAACCCTCACTTGTCAGTACAACCATGGGCCCACAACTGCCGCTTCCAAAGAAGATACCAGACAGTAATGACCCAAAAGTACTACAAGCCAGAGAGGACCAAGAAAAGATGGATCACCAAAGGGTCCAGCAGGAAGCAATCCCATTGCAACAAGAAAGTTTCCAAGTTAGAGACGAGATCTGGGTTGACAATCACAACCAACACAAACTAGACCCAGGGTTGTGTGGAACAGGCATTGTCATTGAAGTTAAGCCCAATAACACCTACCTCATCAAGGAGATTATAGCTCAAACTGAACTGAAACGTATGCACCACAATTGACTCTGCTTGTGTAAAGCAAGAACAGCCCAACTAAATTCAAGGCTCTCTGTGCCCAACACCAAACTGGATCAATACCAAGCCTAAATACCAGATACTCTCAAGAAAATTCCCAAGGCTCCACCTTCCAGCACCCCAGGGGGAGATGTTGCAACATCATCAATTACTCTCTCTTGGGGAATTAACACCCCAAGTAAATCACCAAAAAGCTCACTGAAGGATTCACCATCCAGTCAATAAACTGGTGGCACCATTATCAGTTAACCATCTATGACGGGGATCACTCAATCCAGATCCTAAATGGAACACAACTTGATTAAGCCTCATGACTCAAGAGGAACATTACTCAGATAAGCCCCGTGACTTCCATGACGTACATGGACAGCATATGGCTTGTCATGGTACTATATAATACCCTATATTCATATTTAATAAAGTATCATTCTCTTCTTAAATCTTCCCCTTATTTTGCTTATTATAATTCTCAGAAGTATAAACTCAACAACTGTAATTCTTCTCATGCTTATTCAGGACACAAGAGTTATAAGCTACAGGGTGATCCACACCCTCATCATCCAGTTGAGCCAAGATAGCCCCAATAGCCAGGTCACTAGCATCAGTATATAGGATAAATTCCTTATTGTAGTCAGGATATACTAGTATGAAAGCCTCTTTGAGTTTTTGTTTGAGGGTCTAAAAAGGCTTGTTATTGGCTGGTGGTCCATTCAAATGGGACATTATGCAGCAGCTGGACCAAGGGTTTGCTAGTGTCAGTAAAATCAGAGATAAATTGTCTGTAGTATTCCATCATACCCAGAAAGACTTGGACTTCTTGCAGGTTGGTGGGGGGAAGCATTTTTTCAACAGACTCAACTTTCTTAGTCATGGGGCAAATTCCTGTCTGAGTCACCTTATGCCCCAAGGATTCAAGGTGTTCCTTGAAGAAGGAACACTTAGATGGCTTTAACTTAGGTCCAGCTTCACAAATCTTTATGAACACTTCCTTAAGATGAAACATGTAGCTGTTAAAGGTAGCACTGAAGACAGTTACATCATCTAAGTACACAAAAATACACAAGAGCTTCAAATCACAGAGGATGGAGTCAATGGATTGTTAGAAAGTAGCTGGAGCATTGCAGAGCCCTTGCAGCATTTGTGTAGGCTCAAATAATCCTTTGGAAGTGATGAGCGCAGTCTTCTGTCTATCCTCAGGGGAGAGATCAACTTACCAGTATCCAGAGGCTAGATCCATGGCAGAGATGAACTTGGAGCCCCCAAGGCGGCAGAGAGCATTATTAATATGTGGTAAAGGGTAGGATTTCTTTTTTTGGTTAAGGAATTCAAGTGTTGGTAGTCCATTATATAATGACCTCCATCCTTCTTTTTCAGTATGAGCAAGGAGGAGGCCCATGGGCTTTGGGAAGGAGCAAGCAGTCCAGCGTCTAGAAGTTGTTTGAGTTCTTTAGACACCTGAACATCCTCTACTTGACTGTGGCGGTAGGGTTTAGCACAAAAGGGGGGAGCATCACCAGTATCAATCTGGTGAATGACGCCTTTGGCTAAACCATAATCAGTGCTGTCCTTAACAAAGATATCCAAAAACTGATCCAGTATGTCAAAAACCTCTTTCTGTTGAACTTTAGATAGCTGCAGGAAGTCATGAGCAGTGAACAATGATAGGACTTGTGGCTCATCCTCAGATAAGTTAAAGTCCTGGAATGTATCAAATGATGTAGTGATAGGACATCAGGAGCATTCAACAACCTGCCATAGCCAACAACCTGCCCTCTAGACAAATGTATGAGGAAAGAAGTCAAGTTGGAAACCAGCAGTTGAACAGGGACTTTATGAGAAATCAAAGATTTATAGACAGAAATAGGGTTTGTTGCATCCTAGCAAGGGAGGAGAGTAAACTCTAGAAATTTACGCTCGGGCAGCTCATACAATATCTGGGAGTCTAGGATAGCCTGAGACCCAGGGGAAATATTCACAGCAGAAGTGGCCAAGAGAGGAATCCCTTCAGATGCAGGAAAGCCATAGGAGGACACTATATGTTGGAGGAATGGGTACAGTATTTTAAAGTGAAAGCACCAGTGGGATATTCCAAGGAACATGTCTTGAGGCGCTTCCTGGGAACTTTAACTGGCTCTTCAAAGATCAAAAGGACCTTGTACCCTAAGTAGAGAGGTAACCAACCTTTAAGTTGATGATCCCATTGTATTCCCTAAGTAATTGAGTACCAACTAGCAGGTAATAGCTCTTGTTCTCCAGGACAACAGCAGGCGCGGCCAAGAGCAGCTTGCCAAACCACATGGGAAGAGCAGAATAAGCTCCTATAGTGCAAGTTATGGATAGCCCAGCTGTACCATACAACTGGTGGCCATTGAGGTTGGGGCAAGCTTAAACTTCTTAATAAACTTTGAGGAGACAACATTAACAGGAAATCCAGTGTCCAAGACAGCCTTAATTTTCATCTTCTGAATAGATATCTCCACATGAGTGGTAGTACAACCAAAGGGAGGGAGGAAAGCCAGAATGTCTTGGGCTTCTGCTAGTTCTTTGTCCCACTTTTTCATCATGCATCTTAGGCCCATTAACTTTTTATAGACCGTCTAGAGAGGGAGCAAGATGGAGATATTTCTGAACACAGCATCAGCAACTTCAGCATCTTATTCAAAAAGATTTGACAAGCACAGGAGATGTCAGGGATCCAACCTGTGGGGGATTCCTGAGAACTTGCGGGCTGTCCATCTGCGGGCCCAGCAGGGAGAGCCCACCACAAGATTGGGGCTAACTTTACAATATAAGATAACAATTTTCCAAGGACTGCCCAAGGTCCGCTCATAGGCACCATGGAATCAATCAATCCAGTGAGGGTGATATACATCACCCCAAATATCTGGGTGGAAGTGGATTCATTAGTGGCAATAGATTCTTGCAGGCAGTCAGACCGCGGGGTGTGGGGTGGTGTCATTGGAACCAAATAAGCAGGCCAGAAATTATACTTGTCTTGGAATAGCAGAGGGGGCCGGATGATTTGGATACCTTCTCTGTAAAGGATTTCTGTCTCTATAGTTCTAGCTTTGGGGTCGTGGATCAGGATTTCCTCTAGAGTAAACTCAGAATATGCCGGGTTGGGTAGGTACTTGGTGAAATGTACTGGGCCAAAGGGAGCTCCAATGGACGGTAAAGCTTGTACGCGTCGTGAATGCCGCTATTCACAGTATTTTGATTTTGCCTTTGGTGGGCCATTTTGAGGACGAATCTCTTGCTTTCGCTTTTGCTACTCAAAATGAGTTGGTGACCAATTCAGGAAATACAATTGTTTGGTTTTCTGATCTCTGCGCAACTCACTTGCCCCACTAATGCTGGTGGCAAGTGATCCTACCGTCCTGGTAGTGTTTTGTGGTATTTTCAACCACTATATATTCCATTTCCTTATTTGCCAATAAAATTAAGTTCTATTCATATTTTTGTCTTTGTGTCTTCTGTACTTCTGCACCACTCTCTAGCCACAACTAGTAGAGATTATTCTTCCAGGGCCGCAAGGTAAACACATTTGCCTTCCCTGTCATCTAAACAAGACTTAGTACAAATCCAATCCTAAGGTTAGGATTTCCTGTTGTGTGTCTGTGCCGCGCCTCAGAACACAACAGTACGGCTGGTCCGCAGTTTCTTGGGGTAGACAGGTGTGGGGTGCAGAACCGCAAGACGTAGGCTGGAAATGAAACAGAACTAATAACAAGTATGGTATGATCTGGTTGAACCAAAGGTTATGTCACTTTATTGCAAGAATGGCAATGGGCATCTTCCTGGCGGTCCAGGGTATAAGTATGCCCATCTGGCATGGTAAAACTTTCACAAATTTCTTTGGCCTGGGGTTTTCTGTTTACCAGGTCTTCCCAGTCTTTGGTGGCATCAATTGTGGGAGTTATTCTATTGGCTGGCTTTAACTGAGAATGCTTGACTTTCCTAGTCAGGTTGTGGAAATGGTTGTCTCTGGGTGGCCTGTGTTCTATGGGAAGGTTCTCGGTTTTCTCTTTCACGTGGGCCCAAGTTATCCCAGGATCTGTGGCTGGACCAACCTGCTGATTGGTTGAGTTGTCATGAGCCTTTGGTGTGGAAGGTATTGATTTAGGTGAATTTGATTTTACAAGCTGCAAAGAATTCTCTGAAGTCAAATCCTTCTCTGGTTTGAGCCCAAAAAACTGCGGGCAGCCAGGCAGCTGGCCCTGCAGGCTGGTGGCCCGCGGAGAGCCAGGGTTCAAATCTCATAGTTGAGGCCTTTCAATAAGCATAGTTGATAACAGTTTGTCACTTGTGACAGGAGAACTCTTGGCTTGAGTGAGGTAAGGGCAAGAGACAACCTCCTTGGCTTCAGCCATAGGCTTGGTGGTTGTTGTAGCTTTCCCAGAACGTAGCTTATAAGGGACTACAATAGTTTCAGGGACGGCCAGGACTGAATACCCATAGGTGTCAGGATCTTCTTTATCAAAACCATTCATGTTAGAATCATCATATATATCGTGGAATAGCAGCAGAATGGAGGAGCCTCAGTGTCAGCAGGCTCAGAGTCAGAAATGAAGAGGGGAATTGAAGGAGACTGGGAAGAATTGTCAACCAAGTGTGTCTCTATCTCTAGATTGACTGTTATTTTCCCGCCTGTTCTTTAGGATCAGCTCCTTCAACCTGAGGATTGGTGCAGACTCAGGAATAGTTACCTATCTGTCCACAGTTATGACAACCCTGGCGTCAAGGGGGATTCTGCAATTTAATGGTAAGGATACACAGGCCACGTGAAGACAAACCAGAGGTAGAGGCGGCACAATTTTCCCGCATAACTGCACCAGAATGGGTAAGGTGCATATCCTGCAGCAATGTCTTTATGCTCTTTATGGAAGAAAGCATGGCTTTATGGGCCTTGAAGTAAAGACACAGGAGCTGGTTAACCTTGAGGGCTTGAGCGCAAGCCATGTATGCTTCATGTGCGGTCAACTGGTGGCTTGTGATCAGTTGTTGCCCTTCCAGGTAGAATCTATCTGAAAATTCAGCTAGGGTCTCCTTTGACTTGAAAGCAATGTGCATGAAGACGTCCTTCTTCACTTCTAAACTAAGGATGCCACCAAATTTATTAATCAGAAGCTGCTTCATATCTTCCCAGGTCTCAATGGTGGGCAGCTCTGATACTACTACCTCTTGACAGGTTGGGTGTAGACAGGTTAGAATGTGTCTCTTCTAAACCTCATCTGATGCTCTTCTTATGGCAGTTTCATAGATAGTTAGAAAAGCTGCAATGGTTGAGATTTTGGGATCAAAGACTTGCTTAAAGGTAGGCTTGAAATGTGCTTCAGGAGTTGGACCACTATTGTTGCTATCAAGTACATTTATGCGTGGGGAAAATTCTGCTTCAGACTTGGGGGGGCGTCTGGCCCCCAGCTGGCAAACACTCTCCTCAAGGGTAGTCAAAGTTTCAGCAGTACAGGTGCCCGTATTATTAACTAGAAGGGTCTGCCACTTAGTAAATTCAGGCGCTGACCCTGTGCTGTTACTACCAAGGATAGTTCAACTAGCCAGGAAGTAAGAGACAGACACACCAAAAGCCAAGGGGTAAACTTGTCATTTAATGAATCAATTAACTCACTTATTTCCTGTACGTCTTTATCAAGATCAGAGTGTTCTTGTTTCAGATGGTCCACCTTATTAGCTAGAGCTATCAACTTTCTTGCACAATAAATGCTGAGGGATCCTGACAAGCCAGGGCAGCAACCATCTTCACCAACAACCCCAGTTGGACTAACAGCAGACGTTATAACCTCACGCAAGGTAGCAACCTCTTATTGCAAGTCAGCAACTTGAGTTGTCAGAGCAAGCACTCGAGGATCAGGCTGAGGGGCTTTGAGAGGGCAATCATGACTGCAGATTTATGTTCTTAGCTCTTTAATGGCATCCCAGATCTTCTGTTCTCTATCTGCTAACTCATCAGTTGGAGGAGAAGGCAGAGCATCTAATTTGGAGGTAGACAGTTCATTTACTTGAGTCTGGAGTTTGGCAATGGTAGCGGCGGTAGCAGCCCTTTCTTGATCAATTTTTTTGCCAAGTTTACGGAGGCCCTTTGCAGCATGGACCGCTACTTGCTGTAATTAGTCAAAGGAGTAAGTACTGAACTTGTTGAGCTGCTGCACAAGTTGTTCAAAATTGGTGAGATAGGCATTCAGAGTGGAATCTACTTAGGTGCACCAGGGCTGTTCCAAATGGTGAAACTCATATAGACGCTCTCTGACGTACTCAGGGATGGACTGGTGCATTTTTTGATGGAATTGACTAAGCAGGGTTGGGAGGTGACAGAGTGGCTCTGATTTTCTGATACCAAGGAAAACAGGGAGTAGATCCACTGCTGGTAGGCCACAAACTGATTCCAGTTATGAGTGATGGCGGCTTGTAGAGATGAAATCTCCTGAACATGGAGCCCTAACACCATTTGATGATGGGCTAAAGCGGGTTTTACAAAGGATGACAATAGGTGTTCATCCAATCCAGCTGCTGATAGGAGATGCTGTGGAAATTGTGGAGCTACAATCAATTTGTAGTATTCTGCTCAGCTGAATTGAAACTGGAGGCAAGAGATGGCTCTGTCACGGGCTATTGCCATAACTTGTTCCAAGTCAGGGGTACCCAAAGGGTAGGCTACTAGGCGTGGACTACTCCCAAGGTTCAGAACAGTAGGGACAATAGGCAGCTTAGTGTCACAGCCCATATCAGAGTCCGGTTGGGCTCCCACAGGGGAGGCAGGCCGGGCCTGAAAGGCCATGTACACAATAGGCGCAATCTGTACCAGGTAGTTGAGGGCAGTGGCCAGGGGGCGCCAACTCCCAGTATGGGGCATGACTTGGTTGGCCAGCCCCAAAAAAGTGATGTAGACAAAACCTAGCTTGCTGAAATCCTGAGTGGGTGGCACATTTGGGAGAGGAGGTGCAGTTGGAATCTCCTTCATGGTTGGCAGCAGATCCAAATGGTGTGGATGGAAATACTCCAGATCAAGGGCGCGGGGTGGTTCAGCAAGGGCAGCAGGAGTATAACCAGGTGGATGTGGATAGGCTAGTTTGTATATTGTGGTGGATTCACAAATAGATGCAAAGAAAAAAAATTAAGTTTGAGCAAAAATAGACAATACCTGCAATAAGATAATAATTTCTAGGCATAAACTTGCTTTATTAAGATGTCAACAGTGAGGAGGGCTTCTCCCCCTCACTACTTATACTTACTGTTGATTCTATGGCCTTTTGTGCCACCAGAGAACTGATGGCATCACTTGGAGGTGGATTTGCAATTTTACCTGGAATTTGCGCGCTTGGCCAAGAGGGTGAGCTCTCATTGGCTGTTATAACATGAACCTTTTGAATTTTGTAGAATGGCAAGTTGCTACAGTTATTTTTAGCTCCTGCAATGGATCAATTGCCCAATTGCGCAATCAAATGGTCATGTTCCTGATGTGCCATTTCCCAATAGGTAGATGGCCCAGATTTGTTAACAGGCTCAATGCCAGGGATTTGAGGATTGTGTGCCTCTCAAATCCCAGACCATTTGTTAATGGAAAGGGGGTATTTTGCCCTGGGAAATGCTTTGTGGGGGTTTCCATGCTGCATGTTTAGTCACCTCTAGAGAGGCCAGCTGACTGTCCAGGGCACTCTGGGCCCTGACAGTTAGGAATGTCTTTCTCAATAGGAGGACTGGTAATTTCTAGCAAAGTTGGCTCTTGTATGGGAGGAGGCAAAGGTCCTGAAATGTTGTTGCAAAAGGGATAACTGAGGGGCTTACAGCCCCTGTATTGAGCACAATTTTTTTGTGATCTGATGCGCAACACAGAGTCACAGCAGGAAATCCTAACCTTAGGATTGGATTTGTACTAAGGGTGCAATACATTAATTTGAAAACGCCAGAGCAAAAGACGCCATCTCAAATTTTTTTTGAGATGGCGTTGTGATCTACATCAGCAAAACTAAAAAAAAACTTAATAAAATTTATTAAATAGTTATTTTTTACATATAGGTTTCTAATACAGCATCTCAAAAAACTGCATCACAGAAACACTATCTCAAATCAAAATAAAAAGAGTATTATCCAAATAAGAATTTTTATTATAAAAACACTTAATAAATATCCTAAAATACGCCATCACAAAAAACTGCAACACAAAAACGCTATCTTGAATCAAAATAAAAAGTCTGTTATCAAAATAAGGTTACCAAAACTTTGCAAATTCAACTGCAAAACTAGCTAGCTTTAAGCGCCGCGGCGCCAACTTGGGATAGTCTTGGGCGCCGCTGCGCTGCCTTGCAAACATCTTTTATGCCGCGGTGGTGTCTTACTATTAAATTTATTGCCGCGGCAGCGCTAAATTTCAATCCTCAACATAAAAACTCCACTAATCAACAATATTTCCATAAGCACTAAATTTAGAAGATAATTACAACAATTAAAAACTTAATATAATAAAAAATAAGAACTAAAAAACAATAGAAACAATAAAAAAGAGGATAGTCAAAGCAAGTTTATTGCAATAAAAGGCAGGCTGTGTGGGATTAGTCCCTTGTGTTGCGGGCACCTCCACGCTGCTGAGCAGAAGACGTGACAGGAGGAGAGGACTGATGGTTAGCGGGGCAGGGATGCTTGGCAGTGCACTGGATGGTAATCACTGGGCGCTCATGGGTGGGCATCATGTAGCGGTTATTGTCCAGGTGCTGGCGCACGTGAGCCAGGATCACCAGCATTTGGGCCCAGGCCAACTGGGAGTTGCGCGACATAGAAGACCAGTTGCACAGGGGAAGGCAGATCTGACTGACTGGCACCAAACGGCCCCAGCTACTACAAGCAGAGAATGCAGCACCTATGGTGAAGCAGTCCATCAACGCATCTTACATGTAGGAATATGATAGCGGTAGGGGGGCGCGGAGTTGATAAGCCAGGGAGCGGTAATGCTCCAGGCAACAACCAGCGTACCCGGGCTGGCCAGGCTGGCAACTTTTGGGAGGATAACACATAAAGTAGCAAGTTGCGGCAGCCAAAGGAAGGTAGAGGGAAGCATTGCCAGTGGTAATGGCTTGAAGATACGCCTTGAACATGGTGGAGAAGCAACGGTTAGTGTTGGCTTGGATGGGCAAATCCAAGGTCTGATGGAAGCTGGGATCTGCTGCAAGCTCAAGAGCCCAAACCTGAGCCACCTTGTCAATATACTCATTGCGGACAGCAATGGTATGCACATGTTGCATGGAAATCTCACTAGGGGCAGGGTAGCTGACTGCAGCCCTAGACGCACCTCAGCGGCCAAACAGGAGGCATCATACCAGCTGTGGTATAACTCCCCTGCCCAAATTGGGGTCATTGCATCCTCGTCGGAGTGTAGTGCTTGTACAAAGCTGTACATTGTCTCCTCGTGGTGGCAGATCCCAAACTTTCTAAGGAGGTCAGGGTAGTCCACCACCACAAGGTTGGATTTGGGGCAGGCGCAGAGCATTGAAGATGGGGTAGGGGGAGGCGTTGAGGAAATGGGTGCTGAGCACCAGAAGGATTGCCGCTGGGGGGCGCACTGCTGACAGTAAGAGGCACCTCAAACATGGAGTCCTCATCAGGGAAATCCCCAGCACTAGAGTTTGGCGCAGTACTACACTTAGAGGCCGCCACGGTGGTTGCGCAGTCCTGTTTGTGAAACTGGGAGTCACTGGCCCAAAGTCAATTCAAGAAAGCAATATGAACTGAGCGCGGCATTTTTTGAAAAGTGCGCCGCTCCGCTTTGTCCATTGAAGCCATCATTTTGTTGTAGGATTGGTGCATGTTGGTGTTGCTGTTGTTGTTGGTGTTGGGATTCATCTTGGAAAGAAAGAAAGTAGATTTTGGTCAAATGGGGGGGGATATGTTGGAAATTTTGACCAAGCAATGATGCCAATTATGACAGAGCTCACAGATTAGGATTACAACAGCCAACTCCAGAAATTAGCAGTATAAAATCAATGATGCTAATTATGACAGAGCTCACAGAATAGAATTACTGCAACCTCATTGTCATAAATTTATAATATAAAATTTATATATATTCAATTGGCAGTAGATTTTGGATCATTACTGCAGAATATCCAATGACATGCGCCGCCGCGCTGTCTCTATCATACATAAAGCGCCACCACACCACCCAAAAAAAAACTCCAGGCGCTGCAGCGCCGCCTTGCAAATATTTTGGATGCCATGGCACTGCTCTACTTTTACATCAAGCGCCGCCGCAGCGCTATTTTTGAATCCCCAAAATGGTTATCTAATTATTAATCATATTTCTAAGCACTAGTCTCAATAGTATAATCAAAAAAAGATATTTTGGATTGTTAGTAGATTTATAATTGTAAAGACAAAATTCAACCTACTGAAAAGCGGCGCTGCGGCGCCTGAAGTTTCAATTAGTTGGTGCCGCAGCGCCTGGAATTTTTTAATTATTTGGCGCTGCAGCGCCTGAGATAATTTTCAGTTGGCGCTGCAGCGCCTAAGCTTTAATTAAAATGGCGCGGCGGTGTGTTCTTTGATTTTTTTTGTCATTATATCTTAATTTTATGTGATTAATCCAAGCCTTTCCCCTTTTAATTGGGAATAAAATATGGTATTAATTTAAGATCTACATAATAAATTAACCCAAATTAGCGCCACTTTGATAGTACTACCCCTCTGCAACACAGTCATTCAAAAATCCACGTTTAATATGCTAGCCTTATTCCTTATCATAGTGTGAACTTTGCTATTTGGGTTTCAATAATACAATGTTTTACTAGTGATTTTATTTAGTAATGAGGGTATTTCTGTTGTGCAAAATGTACCCATTACAAAATCTACTAAGCAACTAAGTGTCCAATAGGAGTGGTGCCCACCAATGTGGCACTAAGAATTAACCTGTTTTAGCATGTGGTGTCATAGGACGCTATAAAGAGCATGCCATCACAAATTGACTGTTTTCACTTTTCCAAAGTACAGTTCAGCGCCAAATCTCAATTAAATAAAAAATGTAAGAACTGTCTGAAACTTTGCATTTATGTATTTTTTTATCTCCTCTAAACAACTGGATACTTTTTAACCCCAGTTGTATAAGCTGGTTTTAAAAATATTCAAGTTTTACTCTTTGGCCCAGTTGAGGTAGCTCCACCAGAAGTTTTTTAATTTAATATAAAAAAATGGTCAAAAACACTATATTTTTGAGCTACAGCATCTCAATTACGTCATCTTGAAAACGCCATTTCACTTGCAAGTTTTCAGTCAAAACACAGTTTTTCATACTTGCGCTACTAATAAAATTTTAATTTTTAAAGAATAAAAAACATAATAATTTTGATGGTATATAATTCAAGAGTTTCTCTACAATTCCATGTAAAAATATTGACTACTTTTATATTTAACACATTTTCATTTTTCTCTTTAAAAATTCTCCCCAAATTTGAACTTTTCTGACGCAAATTTGCTCTTAGATGCCTCCCAAGCCTATGACCAATGCTACCCCCAAGGCTCCCAAGAGCACAGCTGCTCCCGCTCAGGCAAGAAAGACCAATGCTACCCTCTCCAAGCAGACTCCTAAAGAAAAAACGCCTGCCAAGACCCCCACACCTTCCCCCAAGCCTGAAGCTGATAGCCCCACCCCTCCCCACTCTCCCTTTGTCTACTCCCCCTCTGATCTCCAGGAGGAGCACGTTCACTCCAATGATGAAGATGATAATGAAAGAGTCTCAAAAAGAAACTCTGGTGACCATGGTTTTGAAGCCTCAGAGGAGGAGCCTATCCTAGAGTGGGACCTACATGTGGTTGCTAATATCTGCAACGTCAACAGGAAATTTATAGTTCCAGCTATTTTTCTTGACTTGTTTCCCATTATGACCAAGAAGGGGGTGCTGGCTTTGTCAATGACAGCTTCCTTTTCATATGCAATGACCAGAAAAAATATGGCAAACCATCACTACAAATGTGATAGTCCATGTTGCCCCGCACAATTAACTACAATTGGGGATACCCAAGTCAAGGAATTTACCATTGAGCATGACTGTTTGGGCTCTGATATGATTCTATACTATCTTATGCACTGGTACCTTTGCCAATCCATTCCTTTCAACAAGGACTTGACTTCAACTGAGCTGGTAACTCATGCTCTCCTTTACCTGAATAAGAATCAGAGAGAGGAGGTTGGAGAAAAGACCAGACTCCAACGGTATGTGACTGATCAACGGTCAATTGATGCCAATATTGGCGTCAGCGCTAGAAGTATCAATGAGCTTGTACTTTTGGAAGTCCAGAAGACTACCATGCTTGGAAAGCCCTTTTTGCTACACAACAACAGGCAAGGTTCACCAAACCGTATTTTGTGCTTTTCAACACAAGAAGATCTTGTACGCCTTTTAAAGTGCAATACCTGGTTTGCCAATGGGACTTTTGCCTCTTGTCCTAAGCTATTTTATCAGCTTTGGGCCATCCATGGTCAGATCAATGAGCATACTATCCCCTTTGTCTTCTTCTTTCTCCCTAATAAAAGGGAAGAGACTTACATCCACGCTTGAATATACTCAAGCAAAAACTGGATGCCATCTTGCCTACGCTTGAAGAAGAGCCAACCAAGAAAAGGGGCTGCAAGAAGAAGAAGTTTGGCCCAGAGACTACCCACAAGAGTAACAGGCCATAACCAAAAAACGCCTGAGTCCCTTCCTTACCATACCACGTTGATGGTTGACTTTGAGGCTGCACAGGCCAACACTTTTATCAAGGTATTTAGGAGCAGGCCCCAAGGCTGCTTCTTTCACTACCGCCAGGCTCTGCGCAAAAAACCTGATGAAAAACCCAGCCCTCAATAATCTGGTATACAAAGATGGTACAAAGGAGGCCAGAAAGATATTCAATTGCTTTGCTGCTCTAGACATGGTCAGAAAGGAAGAGGTTAACCTTTTTTATGACAAGCTTCTCAATGACAATTACATTCTTGGGAACCAAGAAGCTTTTGCTCCTTTCATACAGTATTTTGAGCACCAGTGGGTAGGTGTATTCCAGGGACATTGCCACATCCGCAAGGGCGGCAACTCAATAAACTGGAACTGCTATAAGCAGGTCAAAGCCGGCGTAACTAAGACCACCTCCTCACTTGAAAGTTGGCATAACCAATTTTCCCGCCTGGTTAAGGCAAAAAAGCCTATGTTCAATATGATCATCAAGAAGCTGAAGGTTCAGTATGCGCACAGGAATCAGCTATATTCCCAGGCTGTCAAAGGCAAAGCTTTTATAGCCAAGCATGCTGACCAGCAGGTCAATTTTGCAAGTGTTACAAAAGCGGCTTTGGCCTATTACACCAGAGAGGGCTGCCTTACCCATCTCAAAGGCATTGCCACGGCCCTTGGATCTAATGTATAATCCACTTTCTTTAACAATTGATAAGGAGCGCCTTTTGGGGAAGCTTCAAATATAAAAGTAGGAGGAGAAGTATATTTTATTGGATAATACTTTAGACTTATATAGATTTAGCTGTGGCGGGATATTAGTTGGACCAAACCCAGGGGCTGGTCATGTGCTGGATGGGTTTGAGTTGTTGGATACCTGAACAGTCATGTGATATTGGTTTGTTGCCATTTCCAGTATGTCAAACGGTACATTGGAAAGGTACCAAATTGGGCAATGACTTGATGTTAGGTGTGATGGCAATAGCCGGAATACTCATACATCCAGACCCTCAACACACCCCTCCCTTAAGGGGTTACTTGGGTACATTAGGAGGGGGCTTTGTCTTGACGGCTGCCGCCTGATGTTCCTGGAGTTGTTTACTAGTGGGCACCAACTGGGTCAAGTGTTCTCCTTTTCTAAGGCAGAGGCAAGATCTGTGGTACTTTTTGGTAATGGGTTCTTTGGCACCCTGGAACTTAACCAGATAAGTGTTCCTGTCTGGTTGGTATCTGATGATTCTTCCTGGTCCTCTGTCTACTGAGTCTAGTTTCTCTCTGTTCCCGGCTAGGACCCAGACAGGGGAGTTGATGGGGAATGGGTCCTCTGTTGATGTTACCTTTTTAGTTTTGAGTCTCTTTATTTCATTCAGTTTGGCTTTGAGGCGTATGTGTTGTAGAGCTGGTTTCTGTTCTACTGTGGGAGGTTTCCCTGGGGGATCTTTACATATGGCTGGTTATTGCGGGTGGCTATTTCTGGCTTATACCTGTATGTTAGTTCAAACAGTGAGTAGCCTGTCCCTTGATTGGTACAAACACGGGATACTAGTAATGCATGTTTCACGTATAGCGGCCATGTGTCTTTGGCTTTGCCATTCATTATTTTCTCCAGGGTTCTGATAAGGCTGCCGTTAAGGCGTTCAACTCTGCTGTTGGCCTGTGGCCTGTAGGGCAAGGTTGTGGAGTGTTTGATGTTTTTTGTTTTTAGATTTTTGTTTACTACATGGCCTGTTAGCTCCTTTGCTCCATCTGTTATGATGTAGTCTGGAGTGCTGTAGTCTGCTATGATTTCTTTATTGATGAATTGATTTATTGTTTCTGCCTTGTGATCTTTTGTTGCTCAGCAGATGGGCCAACGTGCGGCAAAGTTGATGGCTAAAATAGAAAACGTTGATTTTTTTGGTTTTGGAAGGGTCCCACTACGTCCAGTCCCCAAACCTTAAATGGTTCAGGGTCAGGTACTGGGTTAACTGTTGGCTGTGGTGCCTTGGTGCTGGCGTATTTTTCACATACTGTATACTTTTTTAGAACATCAATTATGTCTTTCTTCAGGTTGGGCCACCATACTATCTCTTTCAGTGTGAGATTTAGATTGTTAGCCTTTGTGTGTCCTAGCAGGCAATGGTGTCTTAGTATAGTGTCAACTCTTTGTGCAAGTGAGATGTATGGAATGTGTTTATCATTGATGATTTGGTATACCATGTCATTTGATACATGAAAATATTTTTTGTTTCTTACTAATGTATCATAGGTTAGTTGATGTGTTGAGGGGTCTTTCTATTTGGTTTTATACTCAGTGTTGTATAGGTTGGGCCAGTCAGGGTCCAGGTAGTCAAGATGATCCTCTCTTGGCTGACATAACCTAGAGAGAGCATCAGTTGTGATCAGCTCTGCCCCGCTTTTGTACTGGATGTCCAAATTGAGCTGTTTTATCAGGGACATCTATCTGGCTTGGCACCGTGCAAGTGCGTTCTGAGTTTTGAAATAGATTAAGGATTTGTGGTCAGTTAGCACTCAGACGTTTAAGTGTCCTTTGAGGTAACATCTCCATTTCTTGCATGTGTGGTATATTGCTAGCAATTCTTTATCATGTATTGGGTATCTCTGCTCAGTGTTTATTAGTTTTCTGCTTTTGTAACATACTGGCATGAAGTCTTGCTGCCCTGGCTGGCAGATGCGTAGGACTGCGCCAATGGCGGTGTCACTAGCGTCTGACTCAAGCTTGTAGCACCCTTTGTTATTAGGGTATTGTAAGATTGGTGCTTCAATCAAAGCTTGTTTTAATAGCTGGAAATTCTTGTCACATTCTGGAGTCCAGATGAATTTCTTTTTGGCATTAACTTTGGTTAGGTCATTGATTAGTGTGGTGAGCTTTCCGCAGTCTTTGATGTATTTCCTTAGGTAAGCTACCATACTGAGAAAGCATCTAACTTGTTTCACGGAGGTGGGGCATTGCATGTTATTTATGGCTTTAATTTTGTCTGGATCTGCTTTGATGCCATCATCAGAGACAATGTGGCCCAGGAACAAGAGTTCCTTTTCCATAAATTGGCACTTACTAGGCTTAGCGTATAGTTTGTGCTTTGCAAGTCAATTGAGTGTCTTGCGGACATGTGTGAGGTGTTACTCTTTTGTTTTTGAAAATATGATGATGTTGTCAAGGTAACATAATGTGTTTGAGAGGCCGTTTAGCGCTTGATTTGTCATGATGACAAACGTTGCGGGAGCATTGGTCATCCCAAAGTTCATTACTTTACATTCAAATGACCCAAATTGCGTGCAGAACACGGTCTTTGGTATGTCTTTCTCTTTGACTTCAACTTGGTTGTAACTAGATGTGAGGTCAATTTTTGAGAAAATCTTTGCTCCAGAGAGCCTTGCAAATAGGTCTTCAATGAGGGGAAGTGGGTATTTATTCTTTACTGTACTTGTGTTTAGTGCTCTGTAGTCAGTAACTAAGCAAAGAGATCCTTCTTTTTTCTTTACCAAGAAAACTGCTGCCCCCACAGGGATTCAGACAGGCAAATAGATCCTTTGGCTAGGTTGTCCTTGATGTGGGCTTTAAGTGTTTGGGTCTCCATTGAAGAGAGTCTGTGGAGGGGTGCAGGTTTGGGCATGGCTTTGCATAAATCAATGCCATGTTTGACCTCTTGTTTGGGGGGTAACTCTGTGAGTTCTTCCTTGAATACATGAGTGTATTCATTTAGGAGTGCCACAAGTTCTGGGCATTGGATTTTTTGTGTTTGTATATTATTAAATTTGGAGTACCTCATTATGTGGAGGGTACTGTCTTTGGTTAAATGTTCAGAGTCATCTTGATTTATGACTTGACCAAATACTGTATCTCTTAGAATCAGGTTGTTGGGTTCTTTGAGAATTTTGAAATTGACTCCATTGCATTTTATTGTCATGGTTTTTGTTTTCCAACATATGCTAGGATTCACTTGGGTGAACCAGTCCATGCCTGCTCCAATTTTGTAGTTTATGTTGTTCATGACAAGTCCTTTGATGGACGTTTGTATGCCTTGGGGGTCAATTCTGAAGAGGGTTGTTTCACCTTTGAGTAGAACTTTTGATTTGTCTGCCATTCTGGCATATTTGAAGTTGGATTTGACAACTGGTATTTTGTACTTGGTTACAAAAGGTTTGCTAACCATAGTGTGTTGTGAACCAGAGTCAAATAAAATTTTATGTATATGTGATTTGTAAGTGCATGGATAGACAAGAAGTTGTGAGCAATCTTTAATTTTTATGTTCATAAAAATGGAGGATTGCAGGACACGGGGGATGTGAGCAGCATAGTTTGTGCCTTGGTACTTCTTCTTGTCATGTTGGGGGGAGACAGGGGCACTTAATCCTGTTCCCCCTCCTCTTTATCTGTTCCTCTGTTTTGAGACCTTTGAGGTCAGAGAATGTGGGGTCAGATTTGTAGTGGGTTGCTGTTTCAGCATTGTTTACTTTGGTGGTGTCCTCTTTCTTGGGACGGGAGTGGTTTGCGCTTTAGCTACAATTGCTGTTGTTATTATTGGAGTTGCTGTTGTTATGGTTGTATTTTGGCGTTTATTGTCATTGGCGTTTTCTCTGCCATTGCCGTTTGAGGAGCAGTTGCCGTTGTGTGCAGCATATTCCATGTTGGCGCATCTTTCAGCGCGCTTGGCTTCAGCAATGAGCGCAGGCATGGAGGTGTTTGCTTCTGGGCAGATGAGGGCAGCAACAGAAAATTTCATTCTGTTGATGAATAATGCTCTGGTGTGTACATTGTCAGCTTGTGCTGGGTTTTGGATATTGCAATGTATTTCTTCAAATTTGTTGGTGTAGGCTGCAATAGTGGTCTTTTGAGGAAGGTCAATGAGCTATATTGCAATATCTTGAAGAGATTTGGTGACGTGAAAATTGTGGGTGATGTCGGCTTTGAACTCTTCCCAGTTTTCAAGCTGGTCATTGGTTTGTGAGCCAACCCAGGTGGCAAACCAGTTAGCTGCAACCTTATATAGGCGCTTGCTGGCTTCCTGGACCCATTTCTCATGAGGGATGCGGCTGGTGCGGAGTTTAGCAGCTGTGTGGTCTAGCCAGTTGATGATGTTTTCTTTGTTTTTACCAAAGAACTTGTCAATACCAATGTATTTGGTGTTGGCAACTTCACCTGTGATATGTGGTTGTGTGTTTGTTTGTGGTTAAGGGAGCAACTGTATTGAATAATCTTGGTGCATGCTTTGGGCATGACCAGACCTTTGAATATGGTGCATCCACTAGGTATATCTTCATCAAGGTTGTGGTCGCAGAAGTATGTTTTCCAGTTCTCCTGGGATGTGGCCTGGTTGAGTTTGTGAGCAAAGGTGGGCAGGTTTTGGTCAGTTATTTTCTCTTTCATTGACGTGGTCAAAAACTGTAGTGCTACCAGTGATAAGGAGCGCCTTTTGTGGAAGCTTCAAATATAGAATTAGGAAGAGAGGAATTATATTTTATTGATAATACTTTAGACTTATATAGTTTTAGCTGTGGCGGGGATTTTAGTTAGATCAAACCCAGAGGCTGGTCATGTTCTGGATGGGTTCAAGTTGCTGGATACCTGGACAGTCATGTGATATTGATTTGTTGCCATTTCTGATATGTCAAATGGTATATTGGAAAGGCACCAAATTGGGCAATTACTGGATGTTAGGTGTGATGGCAATAGCTGGAATACTTGTACATCCAGACCCTTGACAAGGGCAATGTTGTGAATGCAGCTATTCACAGTATTTTGATTTCGCCTTTGGTGGGCCATTTTGAGGACAAATCTCTCACTTTTGCTTTTGCTACTTGAAATGAGTTGATGACCAATTCAGAAAATAAAATTGTTTGGTTTCCTGATCCCTGCGCAAATTACTTGCCCCACTAATGCTGGTGGCAAGTGATCCTACCGTCCTGGTAGTGTTTTGTGGTATTCTCAACCACTATATATTCCATTTCCATATTCACCAATAAAATTAAGTTATATTCACATTTTTGTCTTTGTGTCTTCTGTACTTCTGCGCCTCTCTCTAGCCACGCCTAGTAGAGATTATTCTTCCAGGGCCGCAAGGTAAACACTATTGCCTTCCCTGTCATCTAACCAAGACTTAGTACAAATCCAATCCTAAGGTTAGGATTTCCCGTTGTGTGTCTGTGCCGCGCCTCAGAACACAACAATGGGTTAGCCAAAGGCTCATCTACCAGATTGATACTGCTGAAGCTCCCCCTTTTGTGCTAAACCCTACTGCCACAGTCAAGTAGAAGATTCTCAGGTGTCTAAAGAGCTAAAGCAACTTTAAAATGCTGGACTGCTTGCTCTCTCCCAAAGTTAATCAGCTTCCCCCTTGCTCATACTGAAGAAGAAGGATGGAGGTCATTGTATTGTGATGGACTACTGACGCTTGAATTCCTTAACCAAAAAAGGATTCCTACCCTTTAACATGCATTGGCAATGCTCTCTTCCAACTTGGGGGCTCTAAGTTCTTCTCTGCCATGGATCTGGCTTCTGGATACTGGAAAGTTGATCTCTCTCCCAAAGATAGACAGAAGGCTGCGCTCATCAATGCTGAAGGATTGTTTGAGCCCACTCAACTGGCCGCAAGGGCTCTGCAATGCCCCAGCTACTTTCCAACAAGCCATGGACTCCATCCTCTGTGATTTGAAGCTCTCCTGTGTTCTAGTGTACTTAGACAATATCAAAGTCTTCAGTGCTACCTTTATAGATTACCTGGATCATCTCAAAGAAGTTTTCATTAATATTTGTGAAGCTGGACTTAAGTTAATCCATCTAAGTGCGGCTTCTTCAAGGAATGCCTTGAATTCTTGTGGTATGAGGTAACTCAGACAGGAATTTTCACCATGACTAAGAAAGTTGAGGCCATTGACAAAATGCTTTTCTCACCATTTTGCAAGAAGTCCAAGTCTTTCTTGGTATGATGGGATACTACAGATAATTCATCCCTGATTTTGCTGACACTAGCAAACCCTTGGTCCAGCTGCTGCATAATGTCCCTTTTGAATGGACCGCCAGCCAACAACAAGCCTTTTTAAACCCTCAAACAAAAACTCAAAGAGGCTTTCATCCTAGTATATCCTGACTAGAATAAAGAATTTATCCTATATACAGATGCTAGTGACCTGGCTATTGGGGCTATCTTAGCTCAATTGGATTATGAAGGTGTGGATCTCCCTGTAGCTTATACCTCTTGTGTCCTGAATAAGCATGAGAAGAATTTCAGTGTGACCAAGAAGGAGTGCCTTGCTGTGCTACATGCCGTCAAGCAGTTATGCCTCTATGTGTATGGCACCCATTTCACTGCGGTTACTAACCATGCTTTGCTTAAATGGCTACAACAACTCAAGGAACCCAAAGGACAACTAGCTAGATGGGCTCTCTGATTGCAAGGGTATGACTTCACTGTGCTGCACTGCCCCAGGATTCAACATCAGAATGCTGTTGGACTGTCCAGAATGCCCATCCTTGCCCTACACCCTGCTGAGGCTGACAGGTTGTATGACTAATTGGATATCCTTTGTCATGGGATAACAAGACAGAAGAAGTTTGAGTTGCCCTTTCTAAGTTATCTGAAGACACACTCATTTGTGACAATCAGCTTTTCAAGAAATTACAAGACCAATACCTGCCTTATGTACGGCCTAGTCTTTGCCTTTTGTTGGTGCTTCAAGATCATAAAGAGACAGGACATGGAGGCGTTGCCAAGACCCATGCCTGGCTCTAGAAGAACTACTTCTGGCAAAATCTTTTCCTGCTGATTCCAGATGTTAATGCTAGTTGCCATGATTTTCAGCTCCAACAACCTAAAGCCACCGCTCATGTGTTCAAACTAGTCCCCCTTCAACATGCCTTTCATACTGTCAGCATTGACGCTGTAGGGCCTCTTCCCCGCTCCCGCTCTAATTGCTGCTTTATCCTAATTGCTGTTGATCATTTGAGCAGGTGGATAGAATCTTGCCCTACTAAAGACATCACTGTTAAAACAACTACCACCTTTCTGCTGCACAAGGTATTCTTTTGCCATGGTTGTCCTCAAGTATTGTTGTCTGACAATGGGGCTAACTTCAGCGCCAAGTTAGTGACCTCTCTTGTTGAAGCCTTGGGATCTCACCAGTTTTTCTCTGCCCCCTATAACCCTTCCATGCATGGGGTGGTTGAGTGTGCAAACTCAACTCTGGTTTCTATCATGAGGAAACTCACCTACTCTGACGCTGCCAATTGGGATCTATACTTACCTGCTGCACTCTTTGCCTATTGTCTGAGCAGACATTGGGTCACAGGATACTCCCCCTTTGCCATGTTGTATGGGCGTGAGGCCACCACTCTGTCACTCTTGGGGGTTCCCCTACTCTCCTCTGATAAGGCCTTGAACCCTGATGATCACATCAAAAGATCTAGTCAACTGCATCATTTATATACAGACTACTGCCTACACGTCCGCCTATAAGACCAAGCTGCTAGAGCTCTCCCCTGACAATGCCGGGAGATCCCTTTGCCTGAGTTTAATATTAGAGACCATGTTTTTTATTATCAACACAGATTAGGAGGACAAGCTCATAAGCTAGACTTGTTGTGAATTGGGCCCTTGGAAGTGACCTTCAAACAAGGATCTGAGTATACTGTAAAACTCCTCTCTAGTGGTCAACTGTTTGCTTGCATGCACGCCAAGTTCCTCTGCAAGCACCACCACCCTAAGGCCAATCTAGAGGGAGGCAATGTGTGAATGCCGCCATTTACCATGTTTCATTTTTGTCTTCAATGGGTTATTTTGAGGACAAATCCCTCTTTTGCTTTTGCCCCTCAAAATGAGGATGGCTCCAAATTGGGAAATTCAATTGTTTGCTTTCCTGTTTCTGTCAACTCACTTGCCCCACTCATGCTTGTGGTGAGTGATCCTAATGTCCATGTATTTTTTTGTGGTATTGCAGGCCACTACATAATATATTTCCTATTTTTCAATAAAATTAAGTTCTATTCACATTTTTGTCTTTGTGTCTCCACGTACTTTGGTGCCTTGCTAGCTTGTCTAGTAGATATTATTCATTTAGGGCCACAAGGTAATTATATAGCCTTACCTGTTATTCCTACTGAGACTTAGTACAAATCCAATACTATGGTTAGGATTTCCTGTTGTGACTCTGTGCTGCGCCTCAGATCACAACAGCTTAGAAGAGTTCCACCAAATGAGTTGAGCTCTCAAGATCCATGCAGCTTGTTTGAGGCTCAGTTTAGCTTAATCATGGACCCTTTCTTGGAACCCACCCAATGAAGTTCCCAGGCATCATTTGATTTTTTAGTTTAGCCCCAGATTAAGCTTACTCTAATACCAAATCAAATCATTCCCAGTGGCTTATTTGGAAACAAGTGTCATGTAATGCAGCCCCTTGGGTAGAATAGTGACAAGTTGTCATATTTTGATTACATAAGAAATATGAATAAGCCTCTCATTACTTTTGGAGAAGATCAATTTAAGCAAGGTGCATGTATAGTAGTTCTATAACCTGTAAGGTCTTGCCCATAATGGCGCAAGGTTATAAACTAGGGTGTGCAAGACATTAGGATTCAAATTTAAAAGATATAGAAACGTAGGAACTTACTGTAAGATAATCTTACAGAACCCTGCTAGAAACCTATATTGTGTCACAAAAGGAGTCATTGAGTGTAAAAACTCTAAGCAAATAAGTTAAAACAAAGTATTTAATAGTGAACAATTTGTAACTAAGGGAATGTCAATATTAGGATATTCTCTATCCGCAAATTGGTACATATAACTATTGAATGCTTCTTTAAGGGAAAACAACGAATACAACAAGCCTAAGGCTTGTTGTCTTACAAGTTACATCTGTTTAAAAAAAGGAAAGGCTAAACTTTGAAATGAAACTAATAAAAATGTATAAATTTCTAAAAATTAAGATCTCAAGTTAAATTTAGATAAAATTGAAGGGGAAGAAATCACTTAGAATTTTGGCTTAAAGCCTACTCTTCAAAAGCTCCTTTATTTATAGTAAAAAGCCTTTTCAGTTGGATTTGATGGTCAAGGAGAAGCAGCCAAGAACAGGAGCAAGCTGGAGAAAGTTGGGAAACCAGAACCAGAAAAGGGTAAACAGAAGCCAGCACTATATGCTGATCAGCACGTTGAAGCTGGGGAAAGAGCAGCAAAGACGTAAGCGGGAGTTCAAACGGTGAGGATAAAATGAAAACTTTCTAACTTTAAAGTAGAAATATATATAGAAAATAGATAACATGAGAACAAGCAAACAACAACAACAATTTGAGCGCAAATAGCAAAAACAGAACAAGGTAATGAAATTAAAATACCTAAATATTAACTTTCAATTCAAAAAATCCAAATATTAAAATACTGAAAGTCTAAAACCAAATGAAAAATATAAAAGCAAAATAAATCAAAGACCCTCCCTTTGGGGCAGGGCATGACATAACCTGTTGAAAAAAATGGTTCAGCTTCAAAAAAATTGGTTCAGCCACAAATTAAATCTCAACTTTCTTAATAAAAATAAGAGTCAACCCCACAGAAAGTGTGCACCAACTGAAAAAAATGTCCAGAAACCCAAAAAATGATGTAAACTGAGAACAAATGAACAGCAGTTCAACAAGAAATATTCCAACTGCTAGAAAAGATTGATCTCAGCTACAAAACAAAGCTGCCATGTTTGCTATAGTTTTTGAGGATGGGATGGATCAGTTACTGCCTCAGCCCATACTGGTGTCTGGCCAGACTCCCACGGGAGAGGCAGGCCAGCCTGAAAGGCCATTTACACAATGGGGGTGATCCTGACAAGATAATTGACTGCAGTGGCCCAGGGACACCATCTTTCAGTGTGGGGCACAACCTGATTAGATAGCCCCAACATTGTAATATAGAAAAATCCAGCTGACTAAAGTCATGTACAGGAAGAGAAACTGGTAGGGGAAAAGTGGCTAGAATCTCCTTCATGGTTGGTGGAATCTGGGGCAACAGTGGCAAAATCAACTGTAGGGATGCAAAAGTGAGAATTCCAAAGTGAGAATCTAAAAGTGGCCAAGTCAAAATTTTTAAAATTCTGAAATTAAATTAAAACAACTCATTTAGAATTAAAAATTATTATGACCATATAAAATACTTTTTATTCATTCTCTCAACTAAAAAAGCCAAGAAAAAGTAGTTGTTTTATTATAAAAAGCCATTTCAAAAATTTAAAAAGTGTTGACTTAGCCACTTTTAGATTCTCACTTTGGAATTCTCACTTTTGCATCCCTACAGTTTATTTGGCCACTTTTGCCAAATCTGGCCACTAGAATGGCCAGGAGGAAGATCCAGGTGGTGAAAATGGTAAAACTTCAAGTCAAGGGCGCAAGCTGGCATAACAAAAGAAATGAGAGAAGAACCAGGAGAGTTTGGGAAGGTGTAGGGATATTGTTGTTTTGATGCACATATAGATGCTATCAGAATAATTATATTGGAGCAAAAATAGAAAGTCCCTGCAATCAAATGATGAATTATTGGCATAAAAATGTTTATTCAGATGATTTCAACAATGAGGAAGTCTTCCCTCCCTCATTACTTATACTTTCTGGGAACATCTTAGTCTCTAGTACCACCAGAAGTCTGGTGGAATTGTCTTCAGTGGCATTGGCAATTTTTTTGGAAACCTGTGTAAGAGGCATAGGAAGGGCTGCACATTGGTTACTTCTTCAAAATGGTATCTTTAGCTGTTGCCTGCCAAAGTGCCACAACTATTTATAGAACCTGTGAGAAAAAAATTGCCCAACTTTATGATTTCTTGATTGATTGTATGATCCATATTTTCCCAATATAATTGGGATCCAAATTTGCTATGGTGTTGCTCTCTGAGTTTTGCGGCATTTGGGCCTTGCAAACTCCTGGCCATGCAATGTCATTAAGAGAGGTTTCTCTTCTGGGAGTGCAATAGGTAATTGTTTTCATATATGTTGTGGTACTGTATCAAGTTATGCTAACTGATTGTCATTTGCATTCTGGGCCCTGACAGTTACTAGATTGAAAAGCTCAATCCAACAAAAAGCTCTCATAGCAATTGAAACAGATAATAAAAATCTCAAATATCAAATATCAAAACAAATCAATGAATCCATGATAATATTAGCAGTTCATTCTAATTAAGATATACAATCAATAGATAGGATACATCATCTAGAAAGACACCATCTAGAAAACACTATCCAGAAAATTCCATCTAGAAAGACGCCATCTAGAAACCCTTCTCAAATTTCTGGCTAAACTGCGCCAGATAACTTGAAACATTAATAAATTCCCAAAAACATTTTAAAAGGATAAAAATATGGAAAGACTTAAAATTATCCAAGGATTTCAATTATGGAATAATCACATTGGGTCAGCTACTACCAAATATAGTGCACAAAGCTCCAATGTCAAAACACCACAAAACTTTGATATTTCCATATTAAATTTTGACCCTATATTAACATATATACACTAAAAATAAAGTAAAAATTAAATATTTGAAAGCAAAGAATTTATTGGTGAAGAAAGTGGATTAGGCTTTAGCTCCAAGAGCTGTTACAATGCCTTTGAGATGGGTAAGGCGGCCTTCTCTGGTGTAAAAGGCCAAAACCTCCTTGGTAACACTTGCAAACTTGACCTGAAGGACAGAATGCTTGGAGAAAATATACTTGCTCTTGATAGCCTGGGTGTAAAGCTTGTCTCCATGGGCATGCTAAATCTTCAGCTTGTTGATGACCACATTGAATCTGGGCTTCTTTACCTTGACTAAGTGGGAAAATTTTGTTATGCCAACCTTCAAGTGAAGAGGTGGTCTTGGTGACACCTTCTTTAACCTTCTTATAGAAGTTACAATTAATGGAGTCACCATCCTTGCAGATGCAGCAATGCCACTGGAATACACCTACCCACTGGTGCTCAAAGTACTGGATGAAGGATGCAAGATTTCTTGGTAATCTACCTTATACTTGTCTTTGATTAGCTCATCATAGAAAAGGTTATCCTCTTTCTTTCTGACCATGTCCAGAGCAGCAAAGCAATTTAAGATATTTTTGGGCGCTGTTGTGCCATTATTTAATACCAGCTTATTGAGAGCTGGGTTTTTCATCAGGTTCTTATATAGCGACTGGCATCAGTGAAAGAATCAGCCTTGGGTCTTGCTCTTAAATACCTTGATAAAGGTGTTTGCCTGTGCAGCCTTGAAGTCAACCATCAGAGTTTAATTGTAGGGAAGGGACTCTAGCGCCTTTTTGGGTGCGCCTATTCCAGGATGGCCTCTAGGTTGACCTTTTTCTTGAAGCCCCTCTTCTCAGTTGACTCTTCATCAAGCATGGACAATATGGCATTTGGTCTTAGCTTGAGTATATCCAAGGCAATTATGTAAGTACCACCCTTTTATTAGGAAGAAAGAAGAAGAAAAAGGGGATAGTGTGGTCATTGAACTGACCATGGAAGGTCCAAAGCTGGTAAAATAGCTTTGGGCAAGAGGCAAACATCCCATCATCAAATCAGATATCACACTTTAGGAGGTGTAGAGATCCTCTTGTGTTGAAAAGCACAAAATATGGTTTGGTGAACCTTTCCCATCATTGTGTAGCAGAAAGGGCTTGTCAAGCATGGTAGTCTTCTGGACTTCCAAAAGTACAAGCTCATCAATACTTTTAGCACTGACGCCAATATTGGCATCAATTGACTGTTGATCAGTCACATACCGTTGGAGTCTGGTCTTTTCTCCAACCTCCTCTCTCTGATTCTTATTCAGGTAAAGGAGAGCATGAGTTACCAGCTCAGTTGAAGTCAAGTCCTTGTTGAAATGAATGGCTTGGCAAAGGTACCAGCGCATGAGATAATAAAGAATCTCATTGGGGCCTTCAAAGTCATGCTCATTAGTGAGCACCTTGACTTGGGTAAACCCAATTGTAGTTAATTGTGTGGGGCAGTCTGGACTATCACAGTGGTAGTGATGATGCGCCATATTTTTCTCTGGTCATTTCAGGTGAAAAGGAAGCCGTCCTTGACAAAGCCAGCACCCCCTTCTTGGTCATAATAGGAAAAGAGTTGTGGAAAACAGCCGGAACTTTAAATTGCCCATTGACATTGCAGATATTGGCAACTGTATGTAAGTCCCACTCTAGGATGGGCTCCTCCTCTGAGGCTGTGGAGCCATGGTCACCAGATTGTTTTCAGAGTCTCTTTCATTCTCATCTTCATCATTAAAGTGGATGTGCTTCCCCTGGGGATTAGAGGGTGTCAGGAATTTATACTGACTTTGTATTACCTTGTTTACCTTGGCAATCCGCCAAGCCAATAATTACAGAAGCTTCTGATATATTGCTAAATAGGCCTTATTGATTCAAGAAGCCCTCCTAGCGTATATTTGTATTACTACTGCAAGGACAACCCAGAATACAATAACTCGCCAATTATGACTGGTTCCCAATTGGCTAGAGTTATTCTGAAATACTCTGGCAAACCGCCGGGGTAGTAATGAGTGAGTCCTCCAAATATCGAATGAATATGATCAAATTGCAAGCAAACTGCCAATGCCAGTGCAAATCAATGCGTGAAAAGTTGCCTAGGAAAACAACTAGATGCGCTAAAAATAGAATAATCAATTAGCGCCGCCACCGCTGGCGCGTTTAGAGATTATGCTCTATTCTATGACAATCAAGTACCCAGCGCAGGGTACTATGATATGGAATCCCATGCCATTGCATGGATGCCTGACTCTGGGGGTTGATGCTGGCAGTCTGGGGACAAAAAGACTGACCAAGCAAGAGACAGAAGCGCCAGATGATCTTATCTTGGCAAGAGAGCGCAAGCTCTATAAAAGCCCTTTCATTGGACTAATGGAAGACAGACAATAATACACCTTGCCTACTGTAGAACGTTTTCACAGTAGAAGAATATATAAGTTCAAAGACTGCCGTCAGTACTTGAAGAACCAAGCAAGCCGCCTGTAAAGCAAGCCGCTTGTAGTTGCCTCCCTTACCCTCGCTTGCCGTTGCAGTGCTAAGGAAAAACCAGACGTTGCAAGTAACGCTTGTCACCATACAAGCTAATATCAACATTAATGACAAATAAATCTTTATTGCTCAAAAAAGCAAACCTCAATCAGACCGCCAGGTCTGAGAGCAGGACAGAAAGTTCTGACAGAGGGGGAGTGGAAAAAGGGAGAGTGGGGAGGGGGTGGGGCTATCAGCCTCAGGCTCAGGGGAAGGCATGGGGGTCTCGGCAGGTGTCATTTATTTTAAAAGGCTGCTTGGAGAGGATAGCCTTGGAGTTTCTGGCCTTGGTGGGAGTAGACTTGTCCTTGGGGACCTTGTAAGTAGCTTTGATAATAGACTTGGGAGGCATCTAAGGGCAAATTAGCATCAAAAAAGCTCAAATTTGGGGACACTTTTCAAAGTAAAAAATGAGAATGTTTGCAATATAAAAGTTTAAAATATTTTTAAATATTATTGTAGAAAAACTCTCAAAATATATAATATAAAAGAAATAGGAAATTATTTTTGTCTAAAAATGTTTTTATTAGTAGCAAAGGGATGAAAAACTTAAAGTTTTTTGACAGCAGCTGCGTTTCTGTCAGGAATATTCCTGACTCCAACCAAATTTCCACAATTGTGTCAATTTGGGGCAAAAAACAAATTATGGGCCCAAATAACTCTCAATATGTCAGGATTCTCATTTTATTTTATTCCTGCTGCTAGTATTCACTTTACTACTATTGGTTCATTTCAATATTCTTTAGTTAAGAACTTCAAGATTTTAATTCATCCATGCACCCCTCTTCATTTCCTTACTTTCTGGTTCAAATTAACCTAAAGATTAACAGTTAGTTTCAATTTTGAACTTATTTTTTCCTTTGCAAATGAGTTTGAACCCGGTACCTATGTGCTAGGTTAGTTTAAAAAAAGTCTGTGATCAATTATCTTTTTGCTTTTGCTCTGATTCCCTTCCTGCTTACGCCAGCAGCTTTGGACCAAGTTTTCCTGTTCTTCTGCCTCCGCTTTTCTTGATTTAAGCAAACAATTAACCACTGGCTTCCCTGTTCTTCCCTTTACTTTGTTTTAACCATTTTAAGTTAAGATGACTGTAAACATGTGCTTGTGGTTGGCCCTCATTCCTTAAACCCAACTAACTATCCTTGGTTAGTCCCCATACCCTTTATTTTTACCCCAAAACCCAGACTTAAATAAAAGCCTGAGTTTTACTCAGTCTCAACTTAAGTTGAGATTGTTTGACTTACACCCCAAAAGGTACTTGTTAGGTTTTGTGGCTTGTGTTTTCCTTTCCAAATTTTTAATCTTAGCTCCATCTTAGTCCATGATTCCTTTTTACTTTATCCTTAACCAGTTAGGCAACTTTTATAGTGGCACCCACAATTTAATTGTTGAAAGCTTCAATTCTCCTGCTAGTGCAGACCATTTCCCAGACTTAGAAATTGACTTTTTAACCAAATTTTCAGTCATTAAGACTGGTCTTTATTTTATTTTCTTAGGGTTAATAAATTGTCTTGGTCCTTATTTTACTTTATATAAGCTCTTAGGAGCCTTAGTTCAGTTACTATTGCAAACCTTGCCTACCTTTCTATATTTGACAAATATAAACATTCTTGGTTTAAAGGCTTTAGTTTAAAATAATTTGCCCCAAGCCTTCAGACCTTACACAATATGAGAAGGATTTCCCCCTCCCAAATTAGAAAATAATTTAAAAGTAAAAACAGAACTTAGTATAGCCCAGAATAATTTATCATTTGGGAAGGTGCCTGCCATGGTTGCACAGACACTTGCCAGCACCCCCTGCCAGCCACCTGCAACCCAGGGAGCTGTGATCCTGACAGCCTCCCACTGCCTATCCAGTTACTATCAGGCTTCCTGTCAGCCTTCCAGGGCCCAGCCAGCCACCCAGGTCCCAGGCTCCCCCCTCCAACCAATCAGAAACTACCCCACCATGTGATCAATCAAATAAGCCCCTTATCATAGGGATAAACTGAGGAATAATGAATGCCCTGGGGAATATGGTGAAACCCAGACTGCAAACCAAAGAAACAATTCTGAACCTAACCAATAAGGACCTGGGACCCAATTAAGATGGTTGGGGCCAGACCACAGCAAACCTTGTCACCTGAGGCAAAAATAGATTTGAAGAACAACATGGATGTTTGCCCTCACATGAACCAAGGTCAGCAAGACATTATTGGCTCTCTCCTAGAAATGCCAAGTCAACAAAAAGATTACAGCAGAACAAGAGTGGCCCTTACTCCCAACATCCAATCCCAATGTATCCCCATCTAAACTTTTGGGATCCCCAATCCCCTGTTTTTACTCCCACTTGCAAAGCTTTGCATAGTGGGAGCAGCTATAAATAAAAATCTACTCTCAGTGGTAGCTTGTGCTACAGTAGTTTTAAAAGCTATGGCAACAACCAAAAAATACCTCAGACTTAAACAAAATGATTTCAGATTTTAACAAAATCCAACTTTCAGGTAAAAATATACACTCTATTAACAGGGTTTATTGGCATTAAGGGGCAAAATGAGTTAACACAGCAACAAAGGGCTCACGTGCAAAGCAAAACTATTCAAAATACAATTCAAAATACATTGATTCACAAAAAAATGATGTGAGTTGACTTTTGGTGTACATATGGGACATTATTTTTCTTGTTATGCCTAGGCGCCAGATTGGTTATTTTATAACTTAATCACATTATTCATATTCAAATTATTCAGAAAGAGTAAAATACAATCAATCCCAAATATTTAATTGATCTTGGGCTTGGGTGATTTTTAAAAAAATAATTCATTGATTTTATAATTGAAATTTGCAACTTATAGTACTACTGAAAATATCTTAAGTGCTACTACAAACCAAAAATATTTATGATGAGTTGCATGGGAGAGTAATAGCAGCCCCAAAGCTATAAATGCTATTACCCTATCTTTGGCTCATCATAAATATTCTTAGTTTGTTTCAGAAAAAAGGTTGTTGTTTTTGAAAGACTGATAACTCTATTTAAAATACACCCTCTAGTAAGCTGCCCTACTTCATGAACTTGCCCCAATACACTACTAGCATCTTCTGATATTTTTGTTTCTCTGGTATCATCACGTGATTTCAAATGATAATTTATCTCAGAATATTCTGAGAAGCTTTCAAATGTTAAAGGTGAAGTATATAACTTCCCATCTTTCATCAAATATGAAAGATTAATGCACAGATTTTTAACTTCAAGCTCTCTTTTTATAGGCCTAAATTTCCTTTCATAAATATAAAAAAATGCTTTTTGGGAAACAATTGAACCAGTTAAAGCTGAATTGTATAATTCTTTTCTTCTTTCTTCTTTCTCACAAATATTTTTTAGATCATTAATGTTGTTAATATAAAGTACATTTTCTTTTTCCTTTAAATTTTTTGATATTACACCAAAGTGACCATCAACAATGCTTTTTCCATGGCATTCAACAAAACGGTTATATTTTATAGAACCCTTAATATATTTAGGTGCCTCTTTAAATAAGTAATATAAAAATCCATATGATCTAAAATGATTTCCATTATCCGTCCATACTTTTATATTTTATATTTTATATTTTTTTAAATCTATCTAATTTAAGAAGACTTATTAGACATTCACCTGAAAATAAAGAATCATGTGATAATATTTGAGACAAAAAATCATGATATTCATATTTAATTTTATTGTTTTCTTTAAAAACTAATGCAAACCCTAATAATGAGATTGGTTTTTTTGAATAAAAACAATTATTGGTCTCAATTGGACCACCTCCAACCTTTAAATTTTCTTTATAATCTATAACTACAACACAAGACTCATCATCTAGCTCATTAATATCTTTTTTATATTCACAATTTTGATGAACATAAAATTCTTGGTGCTAATTAATAGTCTTTAAGTCATTGTCTATAGATTCTGGTAATGGTAAGTTTTTATTTTCACATTCTTCCTTCTTTTTTTCTAGTGAATTTTTTAAATTACAAATATTGCACATATTGGTTTTTTTTATTATATTTTTAGGGATTAATTTATAGTAAGTGGAAATTGAAACTGAAATTTCATTTTTTTCATATTTTCATATATTTCTTTTTTTTAAATAGAGAGTATTTAATTTCAGTTGAGTAATTACTCATCTCTTTTTCTATATCTTTATAAATTTTTTCAGGCACTTTTTTTGTAAACTGGCTTGTTTCAAAAGAATTTTCCAGCAATTTTTTAATTATTTTTTTAGTTATTTCTTTTTTTAATGAATAGTTATTATTTTTTTGGCTTTTTTTGTTTAAGCTTACATTTTTATTTTTATTTATTTTTCTTGAGTATTCAAACTCACTTTTGGTTATATTAAACCCCATATCATTAAGCTCTTTTAAAGAGTAACTGGAAGTAACCAGAGATCGCAAGGCTGGGAGATGTTTTTGGGGAGAAGATTTCATGAGATCCTTTAAGTTTTCAATGAACTCATTGCCTTTTTGATTTTGAATAGTTAGCAGGAACTGAGCTTTCCCAAATTCAGTTTGAGTAAGGAAGTGCTTGATGAAATTATCAAGATCATCACCAGCAATAAAGAGGAATGCCTTTTTTAACATTGAAATTCTCTCTCTTTTTGTTGAAGCTCCCAAGGAAAAAAAGGGTAGCATGGAAGAAGTAAATTTAACTGAGGACATGGTAGTATTTTGAATCTGTAATTAGGTCAGATCTCTGATGTGTGCCTTAATGATGGAGTAGTTATGATCAGAATGTGGTCTTTGAATGGGGTCTTTTGGATTAGAAGCTTTGTGGTACTTTAGCTCTTATATACCAAGCTAAATGACACCATTCTGAAAGAAATGGTGTGATAGCTTTTATTATAGTTTGAACTTGAATTTATGTTTGCAGAAATTAATTAAATACCCAGTTTTCATGCACAAGTGATATATATGAAGCAGCTAAGCACTATTATTACATCATATCCTCTTTGTAATCAATGCAAATCAATTAAAATGATGTATTCAGTTAATTGTAACTCTTCTGCATATTTTTAAAATGATAAAATATTAAATAATTACATTTAAAGAATGCTTAATTTGAGGTTCAAAGCTCACTTGAACCTTAAAATCAATCTAAACAGTGATAAAAACATCCTAACTTCAAACTATCATAAAATCCTAGTGACTTGAGCTTTTTAAATAAAATAAAATGCAAAAATAAAGCTCTCAATATTATCTTTAATTTCGTCAAATAAAAAACATCTGTTGTATATTGAAAAAAGAGTATTTATTAGCTTTGAAGTGATCTACTTTATATCATTAGATATAATCATATAATAAAATCTGGATTATGCTCTTTTAAATTACTTTTGCTTTAATACTAAGCATAGTATACATATTAAAATTTTTACATCAATAGAAAGATAAGATTCTTAGCTTCATTTTGATAGTTTACAGTGTGAAAAAATATTAATTTTTCATTGAGTTATTAATGTTTTAAATATAAATTGTGTAATTAGTTACTTTTTCAAAAATCGAACTGTGTTATGCTTCGACTTGAGCAGCATGTGCATTAGAAAATGGCCTAATCCCTAAAATAATGACCCATATGTTTTACGCTTATCTCAAAATGTGTTGTTTGCTTTATGTTGGCATTGTTTCCTTGATTACCATATTATTTTTGGCGCTCAACATAGCCCCTTGTGAAAATATTAACAACAATTTGGTGATCAGCTAAATTTGAATTAGAAAATTATAATGTTAACTGTTTTTAGATTAAGTTGTTACTGATCTGAATTCAAAACCTTAATGATAAACTTTAAGCCAATCAGGAGCCAAGTGATAAAGTGATTGTTGTGACATAAAGGGTCATTCAATAATTCTTTGATGCATGTGCGCTAATTAATATGATTAGCAGGATGTTTTGCCATTGTATGCTATTGCAGCTGTGGCAAGTTGTTGGTGGACTAGTGTCCAATCAGCTGCTGGGTTAGCACTAGTCCATCAACAACTTGCCACAGTGGCAATGGCGTACAATTGCAAAACATCCAGCCAATCATATTAATTAGCGCACATGCATCAAAGAATTATTGAATGACCCTTTATGTCACAACAATCACTTTATCACTTGGCTCCTGATTGGCTTAAAGTTTATCATTAAGGTTTTGAATTTGGATCAGTAACAACTTTATCTAAATACAATTAACCTATAATTTTCTAATTTAAATTCAGTTGATCACCAAATTGTTGTTAGTATTTTCACAAGGGCAGTGTTTGGGTGCTAAAAATAACTGTGTTCAGGATCTAGATACACACCTTAGTAAATATATGATTTTATAGAAATAGGCTAAACATAAAGAATAAAACCAACTATAAACAAAGAGAACATGAACAATTGAAATTCAAAATAAAGATAATATAAATAGAAAATTTTTGGTGACAGGGGTTTATTGGGGCTGGGAAGAGTGATACCTAGTAGGCAGAATGGCGCGGGAAGGAGGACATAGAGGCGGTGCTGGCCTGGGGAGTCTGGGGTTGGATGGGTTGGATTTATGGGCAGGGGGTGTTGGTGGTGGGGATGGAGGCAGGAGGATTGCGCGTGATGGCCACTATATACCGCTCATTGTACTCCTCATTAGTCATTGGCTGGATGGACTGGTAGGTGGCTGTGGCATGGAGTGGGAGGCACTTATCCTTGCGTGATTGGTTGCCCATGTTCACATGGAAAACCATTTGCGCAAAAAAATCAGCCACCAATTTGGTGACCAAAGAGAAAATTGTGATCAAGGACCCCAAGATAGAGGTTGTTGAAAGCCTGAGGGCAGCGCTCCCATAGTGTATCTCCAATGTTAAAGAAGACAACATCAGCCAGATGGATGTCTGCATGACCGGCAGGGTAGACTGAGGCCTGGTGCCCACGGCCCTGGATGGCCTCAAGTGCGATGGAGCTATCCTCCATCTGGTGGCTCAAGAAAACCTGGTGCTTGGAATTTGAGCCATCCCAGGAGTTGAGTAATCCACTGAGGATGTGGCTGTACAAGTAGCCATTGGAGAAATCTGGGTTTGTCCAATAGTAGACAAAACCCTTGGCTGAAACATCCAGAAATGCACCAATAAACGTGCCCTTCTTGACCTTCTTTCTCTCTTTTTGGGTGGCGGCTCTTCCTTGGGTGCCAAAATTGTCAAAAGCTATTGATAGCTTGTAGTAGGAGATGAAGATGATGTCATCTGTTAGACTAGTCAAGCATCGGACCAGGGTGGATTTGATGGCAGGATCATATGGGAAATCCTCAGCGCCATCCCATTGGTTGCCGGTGACATTGGTCAGTACCCAGATTGACATCACCTTCCCATACATCCAGAGCTGCACCATGCGCTCAGACACTCAAATGCCATGGTGAGCAAGTTGCTTCCGGACCTGGGTCAAGGGAAGCTTGGGGTCCCGCTGGAGGAGGTCAAGTATGACCGGGTATGCCTCAGTTATCTGGGACTCTTGGGCCTTCTTGGGCTTCTTGGCTGCCCCAATCCAATTCCCCCTGTTCATCATGCTGTTGAGTTCCCGCATGACAGTAGCTCAGGTAAATTGCAATTGGTCAGCAATCTGATCCCAGGACAGATCCTGCAGGTTCAGTGTCACAATTTCCTGAAGAATTTGGGCAGTGATTATTCTGTGTTTGGGGCGCTGGGCGGTGGGAGCTGAAGCCTGATTGGCTGAGGGGGGGCAGGTTGGCTGGTGGCAGGAAGTTGTTCTGAATCAAGGTTACCATCCTGATTGGTTGGTTAACAGGCAGCTTGTGCGGGGGTGGGGGTGGTACTGGGGGCAGAGCTAGACGCAAAGTGACTATTAAACAAGTCAAAGCCATATCGGTCAGGGGTCAGGTACAGGTCAGCTTCCTTGTTACCCACCTCAAAGGCTTGGGTGTAAACAGGTGCCTCCACGTTCTGAGCCTTGCCTCCATCAAAGCTGGCTTGGCTGCTGCTGGCTTGGTCACTGGCACTGTTGAAAATGTTGTTGTTATTGAAAACCATCTTAAAATAAAACCTAGGATAAAATCACTAAAAGTAGAAATTTTAAAATTTTATGATTTATTTTTATTGTAATTGCAAGTCCATAGTTGGAAGGTTCTCAAAACCATTCCATACAAATCAGGAGCCATGAAAATAGATAGAACACCCATGTTCCTAAATTGGATAGCTGTTGATTGGCTGCTAAACTGTTATTTTTCTATTTTAGGCTGCTCATACTACACATCTTATGTGACTCCATTTTTTTGTGCTTGTGGAGTCTTGCTTCTAGATTGCTCAAATTTTGTTTCATTTTAGTCCTTCTGTTGGTGCTTCATATGAATCCTGATTGGAATATAATATACTCCAGAATAGCATCCATCCATCTCACTTGTTGCGTCAGTTCATTTTGTTTGTGGTTTGAACTACACCACTTGATTTTTGATATAATTTTGTATAATGGGCTAGTTAAATTTCGTTTTTTGTTTGCCAGTTCATTTATTAACTGAAATTTTTTAAATTAATTGAATCCTGAATCTTGCGCAGCTTGGATTTTGTTCAAATCTGAAATCATTTTGTTTAAATCTGGGGTATTTTTGGTTGTTGCCATAGCTTTTAAAACTACTGTATTATTGAGAGTAATACCCCCTCAATAAATACCTTTTAATCCCCACTAGTAGCCTAAACCTTAGACTAGTTAATCTCACCCACAATTCCCAATCAGTGAAAATGAACCACCTCATCTTCACAGCTGTGCTCACAGCTTGCCTTTGGATTGGAGGGTATCAACAAGGACCTGCTGCCTTTGGGCCCTCACCATAAGGGTTGAGCCAAAAGTATTATAAAGACCCAGGTCAACTCAATTCTTTGTACGCTGGCTCTTGTCCTCCTCTAGTGTCACCTCATTCCACTATGTCTGTTGCCGCATACACCTCCACCTACTACATCTTAATCTATTTTGTGGGTAGCTTTGGCAGATACAACACCCATGCCAAGGTACTCTTATGGATGATGACCATCTACCCCATTGTCACTGCTTTGACATGTTTCCAGTTCACCAATTTTCTTCTGTACCTGCTACAGGTAGTACCTACCACACTTGGATATTATAGTTTCTAGATGATGTATTTTTGAGATGGCATTTTCAAGACAGTGTTGGGAAAAAATAGAGATTTTGCATAAATTTATTTTAATTTAATATTTTCATGATAGAGCTACCTCAACCAGGCCAAAGAGTAAACTTTAATTTCTAAAAAAAACTAGCTTATACAACTGGGGTTGAAAATTACCCAGTTGTTTAGAGGAGATCAAAAATACATTTATGAAAATTTTCAGATGTTTTCTTACATTTCTTACTATAGTGAATTTAGGCATCAAAGTTTACTTTTCAAAAGTGGAAAAAGCCAATTTGTGATGGTGTGTTCTATATAACGCCCTATGAAACCATATGTTAAAATGGGTTAGTTCTTAGTGTCACATTGGTGGGTGTCACTACTATTAGACACTTAGAATCTTAGTAGATTTTGTAATGATGATTTTACAATAACAGAAACACCCTCTTTACTGTATAAAATCACTATTAAAAGTTTTTATTGTTGAAGCCTAAATAACAAAGTTCCTTCTATGATAAGCTCTATAAAGCTAGTATATAAAAAGTGATTTTTTTGAATGGCTGTGTTTTAGGGGGTGTTACTATCAAAGTGGCGCTAATTTAGGTTGATTTATTAAGTGGGGTTTTAAATTGATACCATAATTTATTCCCAATTAATAAGGGAAAGGCTTGGATTTACCACAAAAAAGTATAATATTTAATGGATTCCAAATGGTGTCTTTCTAGACTGTGTATTTTAGGGTATAATTGATTTCATACTTGAAAACCTTTGTCAGGATTTTTTGACCAAGCAATAATGGCAATTAAGACAGAGCCTTCAGATTAGAATTACAACAAACAAGCGTTACAAAAGAATAATATAAAAATGATATATGGGATTAGCTGTAGAATTGATTGTTATGTGTAAAGACCCATCAATTGGGGAAGTATTTTAGCAAAATAAGGTACCAAGTTGGCCACTTGGAACCCAGTGAGCGCAGCCACAATGGGATAAACCGTCATCATCCATTGAAAGACCTTTGTGTGTACATTATATTGTCCAAAATTACTGGCAAAATACGTGAGTACATAGTATATAAAGGTGTATATAGCTACAGACTGAGTGGAGTGGGGAAAAACCAGTGTGAGACAGGAGGACTGATTGGAGGAGTTGAGCTGCGCCGGCTCCTTGTAAAAGTACTCACCAGTTGGATCATTGAATGGCCCATGCGGTTGATAGTGTTGGTGGTCCCCAATCCCTAGGCAGGCTGTAAGGACAGCTGATAAGATAAGATGGTTCATCTTCTAGTCCTGGGGAAGGGCAGACAAAGCTTAATGTCTTTAACTTTCTAAGAGGTAAAAGTCTTGGTTGATTTATGTGATAACAATTGAGGGATAACTTCCTCAATGATAGCACAAACTATCATCAAGTGATTGAGCTTTATTATATACTATCATCCTTGATGGAGCATGAATAGTGCAAAACGTTGAACAGGGAACCCCAAACACTTGGTGTTGTCTGGAATTCCCTTTTGGGATTGGGATTGGGATTGGAGAGGTTTGGCAAGCAATGAATTGTTGATCTCTGACTTGCATTGCTCTGGAGCTTCTTTAGGTACTTTCATGCCCCAAAGTACAAATCTGTAATTTCTGCATTACATGGTTTGCAGGGCAGCCTGTCAACCCCGCCCAAATTTGGTAGATTCCAAATTTGTGCAGCACTTTTCCCTATTTTTAGGGTTGGGGAAATTTCCTTTTCAGGTTTCCCAATTTGACAATTTCCCCATCTGGAAGGCGTGGACAGGCCCGCTGTGGTGGGTGCGCTGTCCCCTATTGGCTGGCCGGCCGCGCGGCCTGCAGCAAGGGTATAAAAGCCAAATTCCAAATTTTTAGAATTTTCATAATATTTTTCATCCCATGGCTGTTTTGCGGCAGTTTCCCCAATCAGGGGGAACTGCTGCAGCACTGTCTTTATAGATGAATTTTGTCTAAAAATAATAATTCTACTGCTAATCCCATATATACTTTTTATTTTATTCTTTTGTGACGCTTGGTTGTTGCAATTCTAATCTGCAAGCCCTGTCTTAATTGCTATCATTTTTTGGTCAAAAAATCCTGACAATTACAGTGAAAGCATCTTTTTTCCTACACATATAGAACTTGCTGTGCTTTTTGTATAACAGCAAATCCATTCTTTGGTAATGTAGGGCACAAAATTTTTTCTTGAATTCAGTCATATGTGAGGATATTATAAGTATTTTATCAGAAGAGCTAGGATAAATGTAAACATAATTATTGTCAAAGGATGGCTTCTGATCATGCAGAAGTACTTGCAGATTAAAAGATGAGTTTATTGTAATTAATCAATTCTTCTTATACATTATTGAAGTTTAATCCCTGGGCTGCTAGCAATGTCTTCTAGGACATTCTAGAATGCCCCTAATTTGGGTAATCAGCAATCTAGGTTTGGCGCTTATTGCATGTCAACCAATAGAATATATTCATCTTCACCCAGCACAGGTGGCCCTTGCTGGAGTAAGGCGTTTGATATCTTCATTATCACCTATTTCTATCCTGAACATACTTCAAATTTAATGCTTAGAAATATTATTAATTAGGGGAGTTCACATTTTGTGGATTCAAACCTGGTGCTGCTGCAGCGCCTGATGTAAAAGTAAGGCAGCACCTGGAGCTTTTCTTGAGTGGCGCAGCGGCACTTTATGTATGATTAAGACAGCGTGGCAGTGCCTATCATTGGGTAGTTCTTCAGTGGGATAGGCCAAGTTTTGACAACCTTATTTTGATAACATGTTTTTTGTTTTGATTTGAGATAGCATTTTTGCAATGCGGTTTTTGAGATGCTGTATTATAATTCAATATGTAAAAATTAACTATTTAATAATTTCTATTAAGCTTTTTTATTTTGCTGTTGTAACTGTGCTATTTTAGCAGAGTTACAAGGGGGAAAATATTTAGAAGCTAGATAATAATCTTTATTGAGAGATAGTGATTATATAGTCAATGTGAATCAAGGATAACAGGAACATGATTGTGTTGATCACACAGCTGGATGGTGAAGGGGGTGGCTTGATCCTGGTAATGAGTCAAGCGCCAAAACAAGGTATCCATCATAAAGGATCACTATCTGTTCATCTTGTTGGATTTTTTAATTCAAGTTGACTTCCTAGTCTGGCTTTGAGTGGCCGGGTAATTGGATTGCGGGTCACAAACCCGCTTGTTTGGAACCTTGCTGGTGGGTCAAGCCTGCTGTTTTGACATTGCTGATGTAGATCCTGACACTATTAAATTTTTTTGAGATGGTGTCTTTCTAGATAGTGTTTTTGAGATGGTGTATTACACTAATGTGACTAATGGTATAGATCAATTGTGTGCAATTTCAGATTATGGGCACTATCTCCTAATTAGGAGTGCTGCCAATTAAACACGCTGGTCCCTCCCTTAAGTTACTCCCAGTCAAAATGTTACATGATACAAGCCACCATATCACCCCCTGGAAACTTGTGGTTTCCAAATATAGTATATCAACCATACTATTCTTAAAATAAAATCATTATATTCCTATTATTGTCTTTTTTATCTGGAATGTTGTCTTCCCCAATCTAAATAATGAACTATTATTGGTTCAAATGCAACAGTGGTAGCAGCGGTAGGTTTGATTAACAACCTATATGTCATTAATAAAGTATTTAAATAAAATTACATGATCCAACAGTACTTCAAACCATTGACTACTCCAATTGTCTTATAATTCATCCAAGATGATCCAGAAGGAGACAAGACAGGATAATTCATAAAACAAAGACAGGATTGAAGAACCATAAGATTTATTGAAGCCCCATAAGGAGAATGATGGATAAGTGTTAACAGAAAGAGAAAGGTGTTTTATACTCATCAATTATATGTACCTCTTGTAGCATCCTTGACTCCTGTTATTCAAGAATTGACAGGTATAAATTATTTTCCCCTTTCTCTTAACCCTTCTCCATCATTCTCCTTATGGTGTTCCAAAAAACTTATGGTTCTTCACTCCTGTCCTTGTATTATGAATTATCTTGTTTTGTCTCCTTCTGGGTCTTTTTAGATTAATGATAAGATAATTGGAGTAGTCAATGGTCTGAAGTTCTGATGGCTCATGGAATCTTATTTCCATACTTAATTCCTGACACTACCTTTAAGAAAATTCCCCCAAGAAAGGACAGAACTTGTACTTTATGGCTACTTCTCACCAATAAATCTTCCTCCACATCCCTGATGGGGACATCCCCAAGGGTTAAGTTGTGTACCTTGATCAACTAGCTCTCACCAGTGTCTAAAATTGACTCCGCCTGTGACAATGTGAACTGGCATCACCCTGCCTCAGTATGATCTGTCACAGAGCATGATGAACTTACAACTCAAATCCTTCACAGGTGGTGTGAAGGAAACCAACATTATAAGTTAGAAGCACTCCATCAAACCTCGCCTCTGAGTTTTTCAAGTACCCAAGCCTATATGGGCTTTCACAGAATCAGGGTGCCTCACAGGGCCTGCTGCTATATGGTTCACTAATTGAGCTAGCCAAGAACACAAGATTACCTGGGTGGGCTTCAGATATGCCGCTAAATCTTGCTAAAGTGAAGCATTTTCATCTGTTGTTGTGGGAACACCCCTTGTCAGGAATCCTCTTAATGATACTCCTGCCATTATTGTAAAGGTTGGTGAAGATAGCTATCAAGAAGATGATTCTTCATCTTTCTTATCCTGTTACTATGTTCACTCCTAACAATGGATTAGTGGGTAATAATATGTTTTTAATACCTACAGCTGGGTTAGTATCAGCATTAAATCCAGGCTTACCTTTGTCAACGGGAATTAAACCTGGTCCCTCCAGAAAAAGTGACGGCTATCTAAACAATGTTAGTATTGAATTTAATACTTCAAACCAATTTTTACCTGATTCTGAGGCTTTTAGTCAATCAGAAGAGTAGGCTTTTAAAGTGAATAGCTTAAAATCCACTTTGGATGACATGGAGAAGTCTTTTGGCTTAACTGCTGTACTTCCTGGTTCCTTGTCTTTTGATCTTGGTTCTGCACCCCAGTTGTTGTCTCTGGCTTCTGTAGGAATGTTAATAAAGTTCTCTCAGTAAGTTAAAGGTATTTTGAGGTTTAAAATGAGGAGATTACATAATACCCATTAATTATAACATAATTATCCTAAGTATTCTTGTTTTTCTGCCTAAACTGCCAGAACTCCTCCAGTTTCCCCAATATTGCCTCAAATTGCCCCAACTTCTCCAATATATTACTTTTTTCAAATTGATTCTTCCATCATGCTATATAAGGCTTATGAGGTATTTTTTATAATTTCTTCAATCAATAAAGTCTTTTATCCACATAATTGATTTTCCTTCTTAAATTTAAAACTTACCACCACTGAAACCATGAGATTGCCCAATAATTCCTTATGAAAATCAATTGGGTATAAATGGCTTCTGTGGATTATCTTGCTGCAGGCCTTTAAGGCCTGCATTTTGATGGAAACCAGAGCTGACTCTGGTTTCTACCCTAATACCCAGTACTTAGAGAAATCCTGGTGCTGTGTGATTCCAGGAGTCTGGTATATGGCTACTCCCCTATCATACAATCCACCTCATAAGGAAAGACTCGGATGTATCAATCTCCCAAAAAGCCCATCAACCCCAAGGTGCTCCATCTGTTGGCTTCCACATTCCTTCTGAGTTATTTGGGGGTGTATTTCTTCTTGGGTCAGTTCAACCCTCTCTTGGGTTGTTTTTGTCTGTTTGGGGAGCTGTTTCACCTTTGGATGGTATCCCTTCCTGTGGGTTCCCTGGCTACCAGTCTAAATCCTTCTGCTATCATCCATCATCTTGGAAGTTTACTTCCAAGTGGGTGGGTGCCTGACACCCCTGCTTGCAAACAAACAAACAAACAGGAAGTGTTGTATTTGTAGCAGATTAGGGTGCTAATTTCTACAAAAGTTAGTCAAATGCACTTCACTCTTAACACTAAACCTATTGTAGGTATATTTGCAGCCTAATTTAGAACAAGAATAAAGGATATTATAAAAAACTAATTACTTTATTAGACAGTGAGATATTATATAGTATAAGGCAGGGGAATTGCCAGTAGAGGGAAGGAGGAACCAATAAAAAGACTTTCCAAAAGAAAGAGAGGAAAGTAGCACACTAAAAATGTTTATGCACAAGAAATGACTGGTTTCATGTGCCTTCCCTAATGAAGGCAAGTGGCACTAGTTACAATTTTTTATTAATACTCTTTGGAGTGAAGCCTGTGCTTCATGAATAATAGGAAGCCAAAATTATAACCCAATTTTAAGGTGTTTTAACAGGTTTTTATGTGCATAAAATAACAATATAACAGGACAATCAAACAATTGAATGAGCACTCCATTGTCTTTGGTATAGATGGACGTCCTATTGCTCTAATACAGTGGGGTTCTGTGAAAGAAAGCATTCCTGAATACCTCATTGCTTGGCACCAAGCACTTGCACCTGCCTCAGAAGCCATCAACAACAGGAACACAATGCTTCTCACCCTTATCATCAATGTATTAAAGCCCCATATTTGCAAATGGGTGCCCATGGGATGTTGCACTTCCATTGATTATTGCTACAAAGCCATTGTAGAAGCAAGTAACCAAGACACAATGGGCTTTCAAAGATCCAATGACACACCCCCTCAATCTTGTTCTGCGCCTGGCAGCGCCCACAACCAAGTGGGCCGCTACAAATCCTGCCAGCAGAAAAATGAAGCTAAGCACCCTCACAAGGAAGAGTTTCAGCTAGCTCAGATTGAGGACCTGGGAAAAGCCTTGGGGTTGTAGACATTAGAGGCTCTAAAACCCTGCTTGACCCAACCTCCCAATTTCTTCTTACTAAGAACCCCTGTGACTATAATGTGCACAGGGTGAAAACCTTAGACATATTACAAGTGCACATTAGCAACCCTGTTCTCCAAGCCAGTTATTCATCAAATAAAATCACTTGCTTGGAATATCCCTTTTGCTTCTTTGAGAACATTCACAGACTTGTGGTAGATACTGGGGCCAATTGCATCATGGTCAACTAAAAAATTTCAGAATTCCAAAAGTTAGACCAAGTCCCTGGCTGCTTCAAGGCAGTGCACATAGCAGACTCAAACATAGTAGTCATCACTCACAAGACATATACCCTTCTCAGTAAGAATGTGTGACATCCAGGTCAGGCTCTCTGGGCCTATAATGGCCAGCCTCAGTCACAACACAATTTCAGGTCTAGACTGGTTGCTCCACAATTGCCCCTACATCAACTGGGATACCTCTGTTATCATCCTCAATAAAGGCAGAGTGGGATTTCATATCTACCCTATCAAGATAATCAAGCTTCTACATGACACCGTACTTGTACAGATAACAGAGAAAGGCTCCTATGAATTCAAGGGGGGAAGCTTGGTTTCAATCAGTGTTTGGTTGAAGTCATTTTCTCTGAATCTGAAACACCTCCCCCTTAGACAAAACACCCCCACCAGTGTTAAAAGCACTCCTCAACGAGTTTAAGGATGTATTCAGCAAAACATTGTATCAATTGCTCCCTCTGTGAGATATACAACACTTTGTAAAATTACAAGAGTTGCTGCCAAAGGCTTGCCCACTCTGCTTTCTGACTCCCAAGAAGGATGAAACTCTCTGTCAGCATCTTGTGGATGCCTTGGACAAGGGATTCATCCGCCCATTGCTCTTTTTGTACAGAGCTGCAGTCTTCTTTTTAGCAAAGAACAACAGGTCACTCTTTCTGTTTATTGACTATTGCTCCCTAAACAAGGTTACTGTAAAGAGAAAATATCACCTGCCGCTGATTGGCAACCTGTTTGAAACGCTCATGGGTGAAAAGGTCTTTAGCAAAATTGGTCTCACCGTGTGGTACAACCAGGTCTGAATTGCCCCAGGGGATGAGGAAAAGACAGCTTTCTGCACACGCTATGGGCTGTTTGAGTGCCGTGTCATGAACTTTGGTAAGATTAACACACCATCTATCTTTGCCATGCTCATGAATAAGGCTTTCAAAAAAATGATTGACAAATGTGTTTTCATGTACCTTGACAATATCATTGTGTTTAGTAAAGACCAAAGCACCCACCTCCAACATCTTTGCACCATGTTAAAAACCCTTCACAAACACCAATTGAAGGCCAAGCCCTCAAAGTGTGAGTTCCTCTGGTTGGAGTTGTTTTTCCTTGAGAACACCATCTCTTCCCAAGGGATAAAACCTGACCCTGACAAAATCAAGGCATTTACTAACATGCCTCCTTCCACTAATATGTGCCAGTTGCACACTTTCTAGGCATGGTTGTATATGTGTGTAAGTTCATTTCCAACTGTGGGAAGCTGATTGCCCATTCAGTGAGTTGTTGAACACTAAGAAACGTTTCCAATGGACGCCTGCAAGATATCAGGCCTTAAAGAAACTTAAACAGAAGCTCATCACTGCACCCATCCAAAATCTCTAATCAAAACTGCCAGTACAAACTTGAAACTAACGCTTCTGACTGGGCCTTAGGGGTGTGCTTAGATTAGAGACTGATTAAAGTAAATTCCTCTCAGTAGTATATGATTTTAGAAAGCTCACTGACATGAAACAACACTAACCCATTAATGATAAGGAGCTAGCTGCAATTCTACACTGTGTTGAGACATGGTACTGCTACTTGGAAGGTGCCACCTTTTCATCTCAAGTCCTCACAGACAATAAGTCCCTCTAATACTTCAGCACCCAGTTGCACTTGACCCAACATCAAGAAGGATGGGTTGGATGGCTTAGCTGTATCAGCTCTACATAAAATACAAGCCTGGAAAAGAATTTTTCATAGCTGATGCTCTATCCAGACTGTATATAGTGTCTATCATGGGGAATGGAGCCTAGACTCAGACTGGCCCATGCTCTACCTTTGCCCTGAGGCCACCTGCTACAAGAGTCTCAACTCAGCAACCATTTTGAATTTAAACGGCAACAAAAGCCAGCTCACCGCAGATACTGACAATGTATGCCATCAATCAGAGATAGGTGAAAAGACAACCTACATCTCCACCACACTGCAAGGAGATACAATCCTACATTACCCCTGTGCCTTAGGTCATATTAGAGGATGCAGCCTCTTTTAAATTATGAAGTGTAAGGTTTGGTGGCCTCACATGTACCAGGACCTCCTGGACCTCCTTGAGATGTGTTTGCTGTGTGAAAGGAACACTTCTAAACCTGCCCACCTAATCCAGGTTTATTCATCAAGGCTATGGAGCCTTTTGAGAAGTGGGCCCTTGACATTATGGGGGCCTTGCCTGAATATAAAGTGGGAAAAATTATATAATCACAGCTATTGATTACTTCAAACACTGGCCAGTGATTTGAGTAACCACCAATCACACTGCCACAACTATCACTCAGTTTATTAGCAAGGAGATTGTATCGCGCTTTGGCTGCCCCAAGCAGCTCATCATCAATGGGGGGCCCAAGCTTGTGGGCAACATCATGATAGCATACTGTGTTGATAAAGCCCTCAAACAAGTAGTCACCACACTGTACCATCCCCAGGCCAATGGGTGCATGGAGCATCTGAATGGTTCCCTAGTACAGCTAATTACTAATTTTCCCAGGAGCATTCAAACACTGCCTGAATGGAGCAACTTCCTACCCCCTTGCTCATACTAAGATCCAGAATCAACTGTGGTACATTCTTCAGTACCAGTGCCCTGGCCTTTGGCACTCCTAATGGCTTGACTGGGGTAGATGAGGGGAAACTACAAACCACTATTCCTAGAAAAAACCCCTCACAGCCACCCCCTTTCTGATCCAATGGCAAGCCAAAGCTTGCAACTTGGAGCAAGAACAAATCAAGGGGGTGACCAATCACTTTGAGGAAAGATATGTGTTGGTAATCATGTTTAAACCCTAAATCCTACCTCCAAAAAACTCAAGCTCAACTACCTTGAGCCTTTCAAGGTGGTAGCTGTATACAATAATCACACCCACCAAATTGAGGACCCCCAAGGAAATACCAAGAGGCTTCTGTTGCAACTGAACCAATGAGAGTTCAGTACTTGGAAGTGGGGAAGACAACAGTCTAATAGGAAAGGACAGAAATTTAAGAATAAGGTATTGTTTATTGTAGGGTATTGTGGTTAATATACTAAATGGGGAAGCCACAAGGCCACAAGGGGGTGGCATAGTGGGGAGTTCCATGTAGGGTTTGGAGCCAAGGAATAACTTGTGCGGGGATCAGCGGGTCAAATTGGCAACGCTCCTAATTAGGATAAAGTGCCCGCCATTTGACATTGCCATCAGATCCATTCATAACGTTAGATACATTAGCAGGCGAGGTTTGAACCTTGGTTGCAACACCCCCCTTGCCCCCTGCTTGTTGTCAGACACCAGGACTGGAGTCTGCAGAAGGTCTGGGAAGGTCCGCACAAACAACCTTTGTGTGGGGATGGCACGGCAGGGGCGCAAGCAATTGTGATGAAGTTTCTTGGTATTTCCCTGGGCATCCTCAAGTTGGTAGATGTGGTTGTCATAGACGGCAGCTACCTTGAAGGGCCCTAGGTGGTTGGGTTCTAATTTGGAAGAATTGGTATTGAGGGTGTAGACGGGGTCACCTACAGCGTATCTAGCTTTGAGGTGTTTTGTCCCCCCTGCAATCCACTTGTGTTCAATCTCCCAGGCTTTGGCGCGCCATTGGTCTAGGGAGGGAGTTGGCACTAAGAGGGGTTTGTTGGGAACCTTGGACCGTAGTTTCCCCTGTTCAACCCCTGTCAGACTGTCAGGTGTTCCAAAGGCCAGGGTGTTAGGACTGAACCCAGTGCCCCTGTTGATTCTTGCTTGCAGGATCAGTAGGGTGGTGGGAAGATGTTCAGTCCACATAGTATTAGGGTGCTCTTGTGAGAGCTTGGCAATCAATTGAACCAGGGAACCATTTAGCTGTTCTAAGCGCCTGTTGGCTTTCAGATGGTAGGGGGTTGTGACTATGTGCTGGAATGCGTTCTTGACACAGTATGCTTTCACAACGTGTCCAACAAGTTTGGGCCCGCCACCTGTGATGAGACGCTTGGGTCACCCAAAGCAAGCCACAATCCCCTTGCCAATAAAGCGGGTAACGGTGGTGGCAGTGTGGTTGGCTGTGGCCCAGGCCACTGGCCAACGCGTGAAATAGTTGATAGCGGTGATAATATACTTCTTACCCAGTCTGTCTTTGGGAAGCAGTCTCACAATGTTGAGGGCCCACTGTTCAAAGGGTTCCATAGCCTTGATGGGTAGGACAGACTTAGGAGGTGCAGGTTTGAACGTATTCCTTTCACACAATACGCATGTCTCAAGGAGGTCCAAGATGTCTTGGCGCATGCGCAGCCACCAAACCTTATGTTTCATGATCTCAAAGAGGTTACGCCCTCTGATGTGACCCAAGGTTTGGTGGTAGTACAAGATGGTGTCTCCTCGTTGTGTGGTGGGAATATACAGCATCTTCTCACCTGTCTCTGCTCAGCGGCAGACATTTCCAGCATCAATGGTGAACTGACTTTTATTGTCCTTCAGCTTGGAGATGGTGACCAAGTTAAGGCCCTCATAGCGGGTCGCCTCAGGGCGCAGGTATAGCATGGGCCAGTCTGGGTCCAGACTGTTGTCCCCAGTGATGGACGCTATGTAGAGTTGTGAAAGAGCGTTGGCTGTAACAAGTTCTTTTCCAGGCTTATATTTGATGCGTAGTTGATAAGGTGATAGACGTTCAACCCATCCTGCTTGGCAGTGTGTCAGATGGGACTGCGTGTTGAAATACTGGAGTGACTTATGGTCCGTCAGAACGCAGGGTGGGAAGGTCGCACCTTCCAAGTAACAACGCCACTTCTCAACGCAGTGTACAATGGCTGCCAGCTCTTTATCATGGATGAATTAATGCTGTTCCAAGTCAGTGAGTTTCCTGGATTCATATGCTACGGGGAGGAAGACGCCATTGTCAGTTTCTACCCTTAGCACGCCCCCTATGGCCCTGTCAGAGGCGTCAGTCTTGAGTTTGTACTGTTGGGTTTGGTTGGGGAACTGCAGTACTGGTGCTGTTGTGAGCCTTTGCTTCAACGTCTCAAAGGCTTGATCTCTTGCAGGGGTCCAATGGAAGCGTTGTTTGGTATTAAAGAGCTCAGTGAGAGGTGCAATTAGTTCCCCGCAATTGAGGATGAACTTGCGTACATAGGCAACCATGCTCAATAATGTTTGCACTTGGCCCACATCAGTGGGGGGTGGCATGCTAGTGATTGCCTTGATTTTGTCAGGATTGGGCTTTATCCCTTGAGCAGAGATGATGTGCCCAAGGAATAACAACTCTGACTTGAGAAACTCACATTTGGAGGGTTTAGCTTTAAGCTGGTTTTCCCAAAGGGTGTTGAGGACAGCACGGAGGTGTTGGAGATGTGTGGTTTGATCTTGACTGAAGACAATAATGTTGTCAAGGTACACAACCACACACTTCCTAATCAGTTCCTTGAAGGCTTTGTTCATCAACATGGCAAAAGTGGAGGGAGTGTTGGTCATCCCTGAGTTCATGACACAACACTCAAACAACCTGTAGCCTGTGCAGAAGGCAGTTTTTGCCTCATCTCCTGGTGCAATGCGGACCTGGTTGTACCCCGCAGTGAGATCAATCTTGCTAAAGACCTTTGCACCTGCAAGTGTATCAAACAGGTTGTCAATCAGCAGCAGGGGGTACTTATTTTTAACTGTCACCTCATTTAGGGCGCGGTAGTCTGTGACCAGGCAAAGAGACCCATCCTTCTTAGCTACAAAGAAGACTGCTGCCCTGTATGGAGAGAGCAAGGGGCAAATGAATCCCTTATCAAGCGCGTCCACAAGGTGCTGGCGGAGGGTTTCATCTTCCTTTGGTGTGAGACGGTATAATGGTTGTGCTTTAGATAACAATCCTTGAAGTTGTACAGCGTGCTGGATCTCCCAGGGTGGAGGTAGTTGTTCAAGTGTTTCACTGAATACGTCCTTGTACTCCTTGAGGAGTGCAGCTAGCGCTGGTGGTGATGATGTTGACAAGGGAGGGACTGCAGATGGTTCTGCATGGATAACTTTGACTGAACATTGGTTAAAGTCTAGTCTCCCCCCTTGAAATTGTATGAGCCTGTTTCCGTCATTTTGACAAACACAGTGTCATGTAGTAGTTTGTTCATTTCCATGGGGTAAATCTGAAAACCCACCCCATTTCTATTGAGGGTGATGACAGAGGTATCCCAGTCAATGTAAGGGCGGTTATGCTGAAGCCAGTTGAGGCCAGCAATTACATTGTGGCTGAGGCCTGCCATGATTGGTTCAGAGAGCTTAACCTGGACGTTCCCCATTGTTGTGAATAACAGCATTCACCATGTTTCAATTTTGCCTTTGTTGGGCCATTTTGAGAACAAATCTCTTGCTTTTGTGTTTGACTCTCAAAATGAACTGGCTTCTGCTTCAGGAAGTATAATTGTTTGGCTTCCTGAATCTGCGCAACTCACTTGCCCCACTCATGCTTGTGGAGAGTGATCCTACCGTCCTGGTAGTGTTTTGTGGTATTCCTAACCACTATATATTCCATTTCACACTCACCAATAAAATTTAAGTTATATTCACATTTTTTTTCTTTGTGTCTTCTGTACTTCTGCGCCTCTCTCTAGCCACAACTAGTAGAGATTATTCTTCCAGGACCACAAGGTAAACACTATTGCCTTCCTTGTCATTTAACCAAGACTTAGTACAAATCCAATCCTAAGGTTAGGATTCCCTGTTGTGTGTCTGTGCTGCGCCTCAGAACACAACAAAAATGGTGCTCAATACAGGGGCTGTAAGCCCCTCAGTTATCCCTTTTGCATCTATTTTTGAAGGTCCCTTGCCTCTTCCTATTTGGGGGTCAACCTCACCTGAAATTACCAGCCCTCCTATTGAGGAGGACATTGCCAACCTGCCTATTGTCCCTACTGTACTGAACCTTGGGAATGGTCCCCGCCTAGTTGCTTACCTTATGGGTACCCCTGACTTGGAACAAGTCATGGCAGTAGCCCTTGGGATAGCTTGGTATGGGGCCATCCCTTGCCTTCAGTTACAGTTTAGCTGTTCCAAATACTATAAGTTAATTGTGGCCCCTCAGTTTCCACAACATGTCCTCTCAGCGGCTAGCTCCGCTGATCACCTGCTGTCATCCTTCATACAGCCCGCCTTGGCCCACCACCAGATGGTGTTGAGACTCCACGTTCAAGAGATCTTGTCTCTACAAGCAGCTGTTATCCATCATTGGGACCAGTTTGCTGCCTACCAACAGTGGATCCATTCCCTGTTCTCCCTGATATCTGATAATCAGCATGATTTGATCACCTCTCAAACACGTCTAGTTAATTCCATCAAGGGAATGCGCCAGTCTATCCCTGAGTACGTTAGGGAGCAACTACATGAGTTTCACCAGTTAGAACAACCCTGGCGCACTCAATTAGACTCCACCCCAAATGCTTATCTCTCCAATTTTGAGCGCCTAGTGCAACAGCTCAATGCATTCAGTGTCTATTCCTTTGAGCAATTGCAACAGGTAGCTGACCTTGCTGCCCAAGGTCTAAATGAGCTCGGTGCAGAATTCAATCAAGAAAGAGCTACCACTGCCGCCGCTATTGCCAAACTTCAGAATCAGGTGAATGAGCTGTCCTCTCCCAAACCTGATGCTCCGCCTTCTCCTCCTGCTGATGATCTGGTAGACAGAGAGCAGAGGATCTGGGAAGCCATCCAGGAATTATGTGCTTCCACTTGTAGCCAAAGACTTCCTAATGAAATGCCTCATCCTGATCCCCAGATTCTTGCGCTTACCGCTCAAGTTGCTGAGCTACAGCAGGAAATTGCTGCTTTACGTGAAGAAGTGACGGCTGCTGCTAGTCCACGCAGGGTTAACAAGGAAGATGGATATTGTCCTGGTTTGGATGGGGCTCCTTGAATCCACTGCGCTAGGGAGTTGATTGCCCTAGCTAATGAGGTGGACCATTTGAAATGAGACCAGACTGAGTTGGACAGAGACGTACAGGAGATGAATGAGCTGATTGACTTGGTAAACAACAGATTTGCCCCTTGCCTATCAGTGGGGTCATCCCTTACTTTGCAACTGGCTGAACTCTCCACAGTTGTCACTACCCAAGGACAATACCTAGATGTTACTGAACAACAGACTGCTCTAGCCAACACTACAGGTGCCAGAACCACTGAGACTCTGACAACCCTTGAAGAAAGCGTTCAACAACTGTGGTCTAGACAACCCCCCTCTGAATCTGAAGCTGAGTTCTCCCCGCGCATAAATGTACTCAATAGCAACAATGGTGGTCCAACTCCTGAGGCTCACTTCAAGCCTACTTTTAAACAAGTGTTTGATCCTAAAACCTCGACTATTGCAGCCTTCTTAACTATTTACAAGACTGCTATGAGATGAGCATCAGATGAAGTCAAGAAAAAACATATTCTGACTTGCCTACACCCAACCTGTCAAGAGGTAGTTGTATCAGAGATGCCCTCCATTGAGACCTGGGAGGACATGAAACAGCTCCTGATTGACAAGTTTGGTGGTGATCTTAGCCTGGAGGTGAAAAAAGATGCTTTCATGCAAATATCCTTGAAGCCCAAAGAGACATTAGCTGAATTTGCAGACAGATTTTACATGGAGGGACAACAGTTAATAACAAGCAGACAATTGACGGCGCATGAAGCATATACGGCCTGCGCCCAGGCCCTCAAGGTGATCAACTCCTATGCCTCCATTTCAAGGCCCACAAGGCTATGCTGTCTTCCATGAAAAGCATAAAAACACTGCTCCAAGATATGCATCTTACCCATTCTGGGGCAGTTGTTTGGGAAAGTTGTGCCGCCTTCAACTCTGGCTCCTCTTCTTGCGGCCCTTGTATCCTCACTATGAACTCCCAGACTCCTCCTCAACGTCAGGGTTGCCACAACTGTGGTCAGATAGGCCACCACTCTTGCGTCTGCACCAATCTGCGGGTTGAAGGAGCTGATCCCAAGGATCAGTTGAGAAAAGAACAGTCAACCTAGAGGCAGAGACGCTCTTGGTTGACAATTCTTCCCAGTCTCCTCCTACACCTCTGCCTGCTACTGACTCTGATTCTGCTGATGATGAAGCTCCTCCTATCCTCCTCCTGTTCCATGAAATTTCTGATAATTCTGATGTGGATGAATCTGATGTTGAAGACCATGATGCATACGGGTATTCTGTTCTTTCCATCCCTGAGACTATTGCCGTTCCCTACAAGCTACAATCTGGGAAGACTACAATCACCAAGCCTTTGTCTGAGGCCAAAGAAGTTGTCTCCCGCCCCTATCTTACTCAGGAAAAATGTTCCCCTGTATTAGTGGAATCATCTGATGAAGCTGCTGAAGTTGCAGACGCTGTTTTCAAGAATGTATCTGTCTCACTCCCTCTCCAAACTGTATATAAGGAGTTTCCAGGACTACAATGCATGATTGAGAAATGGGACAAGGAACTAGCTGAGGCACAGGATATCTTGGCTGTTCTTTCACCCTTTGGACGCACCACCACCCGAGTAGAGATATCTATCCAAAAGATCAAGATCAAAGCAGTCCTGGATACTGGTTCTCCTGTCAACGTTGTTTCTTCTAAACTGATGAAGAAACTTAAGCTGGCCCCTGATCTCAACTACCATCAATCCTATGGCAACGCTGGTCTCTCCATGACTCGCGCCATTGGTGCTTACTCTGCCTTACCAATGCAATTTGATAAACTCCTGTTGGTTGCACCGGCTGTTGTTCTAGAAAATGAGAGCTATGACCTTTTGGTTGGTACCCAGTTCCTTTGGGAATATAGTGGGATCATCAACCTAAAGGATGGTTATCTTTTTATCCTAGGGTACAAAGTCCCTCTGATCTTTGAGGAGCCCATCAAAGTTCCTGGTAAACGGTTGAAGACATGTACTCTGGAGTACCCCACTGGAGTTTTCACCCTGAAATACCAAACCCATTCCACCAACATGAAGTGTCCTCCCATGGCTTGTCCTGCAACTGAAGGGATCCCTCTCATGGCTATGTCTGCTATCACCATCCCCCCAGGCTCTCAGGCTGTCCTAGACTCCCAGATATCATATGAACTACCTGAACGGACTTTCTTAGAGCTGTACTCCCCTCCTTTGCTGGGGCGTAATGAGCCTTACCTTTGTCCTGGAATTCTAGACGTTTCCCACAAGGATCTGTTCAATTACTAGTTGCCAACCTTACTGCGCTTCCTATGACAGTATCCAGAGGACAGGTCGTTGGTTACAGAAAGTTGTTAAATGCTCCTGACGTCCTGTCTCTTCACCCCTTTGGAACGTTTCAAGACTTTAATCTACCCAAAGACAAGCCTCAAGTCCTATCTCTATTCACTGCCCAAGACTTCCCTCAGTTGTCCCCGGTCCAACAGAAGGAGGTGCTTGATTTACTAGACCAGTTCTCAGACATCTTTGCTAAAGATAGTACTGATTATGGACTAGTCAAAGGTGTGATACATCAGATTGACACAGGAGATGCCCCTCTCTTTTGTGCCAAGCCATACTGCTGCAGCCAAGTAGAAGATGTGCAGGTTTCCAAGGAGCTCAAACAAATGCGGGACGCTGGATTGCTAGCTCCCTCTCAGAGTCCCTGGGATTCTCTTCTGCTCATTTTAAAGAAAAAGGATGGTGGACACCGGATTGTGATGGACTATTGAAGGTTGAATTCTCTAACCAAGAAATATTCTATCCCTTACCCTGCATTGATGATGCCCTTTGATGCCTTGGAGGTTCTAAGTTTTTCTCTGCCATGGATTTGGCGTCTGGCTACTGGCAAGATTACCTCTCTCCTGAAGACTTTCAGAAGGCTGCATTCATCACATCAGAAGGATTGTTTGAGCCTACTTGCATGCCGCAAGGGCTCTGCAATGCCCTAGCAACTTTCCAGAGGGCCATGGACTCCATCCTGCGGGACTTGAAGTTGTTGTGTGTCTTAGTCTATCTAGATGATATAACAGTCTTCAGCGCAACTTTCACTGATCACCTAGCCCATCTTAAAGAGTGTTCATAAAGATACAAGAAGCTGGCCTCAAGTTAAAGCCTTCTAAGTGTGCTTTCTTCAAAGAGCGCCTTGAATTCCTGGGCCATGAAGTAACCCAAACGGGAATTTGTCCAATGACCAAGAAGGTTGAAGCCATCAACAAAATGCTTCCGCCCACCAACCTCTGAGAAGTACAAGTCTTTCTGGGCATGATGGGTTACTATAGACAATTCATCCCTGATTTTGCCAATACTAGTGAACCCCTGGTCCAACTATTACGTAATGTCCCCTTTGAATGGACCGCCAGCCAACAGCAAGCCTTCAAGACTCTAAAACAGAAACTCAAAGAAGCACCCATTTTAGTGTACCCTGATTATGATAAGGAATTCATCTTGTACACTGATGCTAGTGACCTTGCTATTGGGGCTATCTTGGCTTAACTTGATGATGAAGGTGTGGACCACCCTGTAGCCTATACTTCCTGTGTGCTGAATAAGCATGAAAATAATTATAGAGTTACAGAGAAGGAGTGCCTTGCTGTGCTGCATGCAGTCAAACAATTCCGCCACTATGTGTATGGTACCCATTTCACTATTGTCATTGACTATGCTTTGCTCAAATGGTTACAACAACTTAAAGAGCCTGAAGGACGCTTAGCCAGATGGGCCCTCTGCCTGCAGGGTTATGATTTCACTGTGCTCCATTGCCCCAGGATTCAACATCAGAACGCTGACGGGCTATCCCAAATGCCCATCCTTGCCCTACATCCTGCTGAGGCAGACCGCCTGTACAAGCTAATTATCTATCCTTCTTCCTGGAAAAGTGAGACAGAAGAGATTTGACTTGCCCTGGCCAAGTTGTCTGAAGATACCCTCATACACAACAACCAACTCTTCAAGAAGGTGTGGGGTTGATACCTGCCATACGTGCATCCCAGTCTTTGTCTCGCTTTGGTGTCACAAGCTCATTAAGAAACTGGTCATGGAGGCATTGCCAAGACCTTTGACTGGCTTCAGAAGAATTACTTCTGGGAGAATCTTTGCCTGTTGATCCCAGATGTCATAGCTAGTTGCCATGACTGCCAACTCCAGAGGCCCTGAGCTGCTTCTCACAAGCTCAAATTGGTTCCCCCTCAACACGCATTTCATACTGTCAGCATTGATGCTGTAGGTCATCTCCCCTGCTCACACTCTGGATGCCGCTTTATCCTGATTGCCGTTGACCACTTCAGCAAGTGGGTAGAAGCTCACCCTACTAAAGACATCACTGCTAAGACTACTGATGCCTTCCTGCTGCAGGATTTTTTCTACTGCCATGGCTGTCCTCAAGTGCTGTTGTCAGACAATGGAACCAACTTCAAATCCCAAACTTGTAACCTCTGTTGTTGAAGCTCTAGGAGCTCACCAGTCCTTCTCTGCCCCTATAATCCTTCCACTAATGGGGCAGTTGAGCGTGCCAACTCAACACTGGTTTCTATCATGAGGAAACTCACCTACTCTGACGCTGACACTTGGGATCTATACTTATCTGCTGCACTCTTTGCCTATTGTCTGAGAAGACATTGGGTCACAGGGTACTTCCCCTTTGCCATGTTGTATGGGCGTGAGGCCACCACTCTGTCACTCTTGGGGGTTCCCCTACTCTCCTCTGATAAGTCCATGAACCCTGACAACCACATCAAAGACTTAGTTAACCGCATCATTGATATACAGGCCACTGCCTACACTTCCGCATATAAGACTAAGATGCTCGAGCTCTCTCCTGACAACGCTGGGTGCTCCCCCTTGCCTGAGTTTGCTGTTGGTGACCATGTCCTGTACTATCAACACTGTGTGGGTGGGCACGCGCACAAACTGGACTCCCTATGGATTGGTCCCTTAGAGGTGACTTTCAAAAGAGGATCTGAGTACAATGTAAAGCTCCTCTCCAGTGGTTGCCCTTTTGCTCGTGTACACGCCAAGTTTCTCCACAAGCATCACCCCCCCCCCAAAGGCCAATCTAGAGGGGGGCAATGTTGTGATAAACGGCATTCACCATGTTTTGATTTTGCCTTTGTTGGGCCATTTCAAGGATTAATCTCTTGCTTTTGTGTTTGACTCTCAAAATGAACTGGCTTCTGCTTCAGGAAGTATGATTGTTTGGTTTCCTGACTCTGCGCAACTCACTTGCCCCACTCATGCTTGTGGCAAGTGATCCTACCGTCCTGGTAGTGTTTTGTGGTATTCCTAACCACTATATATTCCATTTCACACTCACCAATAAAATTTAAGTTCTATTCACATTTTTGTCTTTGTGTCTTCTGTACTTCTGCGCCTCTCTCTAGCCACGGCTAGTAGAGATTATTCTTCCAGGGCCAGAAGGTAAACGCTATTGCCTTCCCTGTCATCTAACCAAGACTTAGTACAAATCCAATCCTAAGGTTAGGATTCCCCGTTATGTGTCTGTGCCGCGCCTCAGAACACAACACCCATTCTTACAGAGAAGGATACCGTCTTGTGGGTGATGGTAATTCTGCGGGAATCAGCTACGCGTACTGCTTTGAATCTGCTGGGTACTTGATCTATTTGCTGGGAGTCAGCAAACGCCTGATCTACCATGGTGTGATCAGCCCCGGTGTCTACCAGTAACTTGTGGGTGTTCCCACAGAAACAGAAGGGATAGGACAAATGTGTTACCTTATTTGCAGAATGAGCAGCTTGCAACACGGGGTTGTTGCTATGGACCTGAAAGATGTCTAGGGTTTTGACCTCGTGAATATTGTAGTTGCGGGAGTTCTTTGCAAGCAAGGGCTGAGAGGATGGGTCAGTTGGGGTTGTAAGGCCTCTTGTTGTTACAGCCCCCAGGCTTTTCCCTGGTCCTTGATTAGCGCTAGCTGGAGCTCCCCCCTTGCAGGGGCGTTTAGCTGCACCTTCTTGCTGTTGAGGTTGGCAACGGCCCACTTGACCTTGGCTGTTGTTAGGTGCAGGGTATGGTTGGGATGGAGTATTGTTGGTGTGGCGGAAGCCCATTGAGGCCTGGTTACTGGCCTCTACAATGGCTTTATAACAGTTGTCAATAGAGGTGCAGCGGCCAACAGGAACCCACTTGCAAATATGGGGTTTTAACCCATTGACAATGAGAGTGAGCAACATGGTGTTCCCATCAGTCACTGCTTTGGGGGCGGCAGCAAGGGCTTGTTGCCACGCGGCAAGATACTCAGGGACAGAACCAGTCTGCTTGATGGCTAGGAGGGGAGTCCCCAAGATAATGGGGGAGAAGGTTTTGCTATATTGGGACTTGGTGGCGTCTCAAAATGTTGCCCAGCTGACGTCAAACTCCTGGCTGGCCCAGTTGGTGAACCACACGGCAGCGGGCCCTGTAAGGCGGCCAGATGCAGTGGCGACTCACATGGACTCAGGAACCTGAAAGATACAGAGGCGCGTTTAAGTGGGCTGGAACCAACTGACAATGTCAGCTCCTTTGACACCGCCAGTGAAGGACTCTAGTTGGAGGTTGAGCATACGTTGCAACAGATCCAACTGTGGCGGGGTGACGCTAGTGTCACGCTGCCCGAGGCGGAGCCAATTGTATACACTGGTAAGAACTAACTGATCTTGATAGATGACATATCCTTTGGGAATGTCCCCCTTGGGGATTGGAAGGAACGTCTCTTGTTGTGGAGTAGCCACGCGGCCTGTACTCCGTCCTTTCTTGGGGGAATTTTGTTTTTGAAATAGGTCAGAACCTACTTCTGCTACCACTGTTACAACTGAACCAATGAGAGTTCAGTACTTGGAATTGGGGAAGACAACAGTCCAATAGAAAAGGACAGAATAATTAGAATAAGGTATTGTTTATTGTAGGGTGTTGTGGTTAATATACTAAATGGGGAAGCCACAAGGCCACAAGGGGGTGGCATAGTGGGGAGTTCCATGTAGGGTTTGGAGCCAAGGAATAACTTGTGCGGGGATCAGCAGGTCAAATTGGCAACGCTCCTAATTAGGATGAAGTGCCCGCCATTTGACATTGCCATCAGATCCATTCATAATGTTAGATATGTCAAGGGGCAACTCATCAAGCGCCCCCTGTGTATCGTAAGATACGTTAGCAGGCAAGGTTCAAACCTCGGTTGCAACACTCTGCTATGACTGCTTGTGCCCCTGTGTTGCAATATTGAGTACTACACTCTAATTTCTATTGAGATAATTGGAATTAATACATTGATATAATTTGACAATGGATTTCCTAAGTTGATTTCTTCAATTACAATTGGATTCAACTGATGGAGCTAAAATACTCAGGCTTATTATCAACCAATATGAGTTTAATAAACACAGCTTTTAACCTTACAATTAACACTTATATTTTGATATTGCCTTTTATTTAGCAGTTGAAGTTGATGTTTAATATGCCTTAAATAGTTTAGTGATATTGGTTTATTTTATATATATATTATTTTAGATAAACTTTAGTGTGTAGATTTAGCTAGTTTAGATAGCCCAAATTTACAGCATTGGCGCTCATTTAGTGTTTCAACCATTTACTTAATTTTGTTGAGGGGGGAATAGCCTTCTTTATTTCCTATTTATTTAAGTTTTTAGCTTATAAGATTAAAACAGTCCCTCCTTGTGTCTTTTTTATTTTTGGCTGCTATAAATTCAGCTTCTAAGATTTTAATTTACTTGATTCTAAAAAATTGTCAGACTTTTAAACTACAAATTCCACTTTTTCTTATTAGTTAACTCCTCCTAAAAAATATCACAGTTATGTTCAGGAGCAAAAATTGCATTACTAATCTTATTTTCAAAGCTTTTGGAGCCAAAAAGTTGCGCTACTTAAAATCCATTTACAAAAAGTTGTATTAAAACTTAGCACAATTTAGCTCTTTCCCCTTTATTTTCTCTATTTTTATTAATCAAGCCTGTCTAAAAATATTACGGCTGTGCTCAGGAGCTCAAGTTACATTACCTCTCTTTTTTTCAGAAAGATTAAATAATTTTTTTTGAAAAATAATCATTTGCAAGCCTGCTTATTCTTTGACGCAAATTTCTAATTTTTACTTGCTAATACTCAGTTCTCTTAATTTTTATTCTTTGCAGTTATATTTTTTCCTTCCATGCTTGAGTTTTCAGGTGGGGGAGGTATTCCTCTGAAGGATATATATTTTGTTTATAATGGATTGCATCACAGTTTCTTGTGGTGCATTATTTGTATTAGAGTTAAATTGCCTTCAAAACTGTAGCAGTATTTTCTATGATTTAAAAACTTATTTTGAAGATTTACTTGATAAGTTCTATCATTCAATTGGCTTAGATACGCTTATTAAATATATTTATTTCAACTTTTATGATATTTACACTAGACCTTCTTTTGAAAGAAAAGCAAGTGATACAATAAATAATATTGCCTCTGGCAGTTCTTGCTCAAAAAACAAATAGATCAGTGAAAAAAAAGATAAAAAATATTGCTTCTGGCAGTTCTTGCTCAAAAAACAAAATAATTTGTGAAAAAAAAACATAAAAAATATTGCTTCTAGCAGTTCTTGCTTAAAAAATAAAATAAGTAGTGAAAAAAATAAAAGGCTATACGAACCCAAAATATAATTTGTTAAAAAATACACATCAGTCAAACCAACTGAAGTTGCTGACAAGCCAGATACTTTCCATCCAGCTCTCAAAGCTGTTGCAGCCCCAGTTGATCTTGCTTCTTTGCCAGCCTCAGTTGCAAGTGGTTCTGATCCAAAAATCCAAGCTGCTGTTCTTACTGGTGATATTTCTAATAAGACCCAGTATCTTATTCTTGATGACTCTCCTCTCTCACTTGGTATTGAGACATCTGGTGGTGTGATGAGTGCTCTAATTAAGCATAACACCACTGCTCCCACCAAGAAGTATGAGACCTTCTCCATCTACAATGATAACCAGCCCAGTGTTTTGATTCAAGTCCTAGAGGGTGAACATAACTGCACCAAGGATAAAACTTTCTGGGCAAATTTGAGCTCTTAGGAATCTCCCCTGCTCCCAAACATACAGGATTTAAGCAATTATTCTTTATCCATCAAGTCAATATTGATAATACAAGTGAGCCCACTGCTACAGCTATCACTTATGAGAGTGAAAAGAAGAAGGTTATCAAAAATAATTCTGAGCCTGACATCAATTTTATGGAGCACACAGCACATGGTGATAACCCTAGAACGGCTCTCATCACTTCTACTTATGACACTGCTATAGGCAAAGACTTCTTCTTTTGACTTGGGGTTTTACACTGTTACTCTCTGCAGAGTCACCTTTACACATATTATACCAAATATTGTGTAAATGGTTAAGTAAGCTGATCATTATAGAGCATGAGCCCTCACTTCTTGTATATTCAAATATTAGGTTGGAAAATATTTACAATACTGTTATAGATATGCACATTCCAAAGCTCCTTATAGAAAGAGGCTGTGATGTTATTGTGAATCTCAACTTTGCTAAGACTCTACCTCTTCTTCCCACTATCAAAAAGAGATTCTCTTCTTACAAACAAGTGTATCAGATTAACAATCTGAGTTAGCTGCCTCTCTGCAATCCTTGGTTATTCATGTTTAATCTCACTGCCTAGAGGCTCTTGGTTTCCCAATCTACCAATGATGACAAGGGGCTATACTCATATGATGTGGCCCTAGTAGATACTGGCTGCATTTACGCTGAAGTAGCAATCAGTCTCATTTACATTCTGTGCCTGCTACACTTGTAGCTGCTCCTTACAAGGGTAATCAGAAGTTTGTCACTCACATCATTACCCTAAAATGGGATTACCTTGCTAGTCAGCACAATAGTTATGTTTTCTTTAGTGTTATGGAGCTTGCACTCCTAAAGTTGTAATATTCAGATCTATTATGCAACTTTCTCACACTTGCCATCACTGTACCTTGCTCCATTGATACAAGATTTCCTGAAACATCATCAAAAGCCAATGTGATCTATCTGAGCCCTAATGGTTGTGGCTTGAAGACACATTCTAAGGAAGAAAATAATGGGTGGTATCAGATAGATAGCCACCCAATAGTTCATCTTGTATGGCTTAAGCTAAATCTTGCTAGTCATGTTAATCTGTTAGTTGTTTATGGCTTTCACAAACTTCCCCTTCTTGCCGCACTTAACACAACCAATCCTAGTACCTCCCTTGCTAGTGGGGCTTATGAAATAGAGACAGCTTTGGGGAAAGACTATGCCAATGAACAACTCTATAACACTAGTTACTGGCCAGGCTCTACTTCAGGCTGTTATTACACTAGCTCAGCACTAACTAGGCTCAATAAGGTTTTACTTTTAGACAATGATACCTTAACTGTAAATTCACTGCCCCCTTTGGCTTTGGATAGGACTGTATTTCCTCATTGCACAAAAAAGACCGCTCAAAGTCCAGCAAAACCACTCAATTCACTCAATGATTTAGCTCATATAGTGGATGAAAGATTTGTGTTAGCATACCCCGCAGAACCCCCAGCTTTAGTTGTCCTGGCTTGGGAAGAAACACTGGGTAATTTAGACTATTTATTAGCTTGGTATTGTCTGCTTTTAAAGACAATCAGGAACACCCAATCAAATGGGGCCACATCAATAACCACAAAGTCAACTAGATCTGAAATGGTTGGGATGTCTTCCAGCCAATCAGGGGGGGGTTGCAGAAATTACATTGAAACCCTCCAGTCCCCCTGGCCCTGGCCAGCAAAATTTCTCCCATGGCCCAATCAGATGCAACACTTGAGGTCATGTGATCAATACCTGCCAACTCACCCCTTCAACAATGCCAGGGAACTTTGAGTCCCCTGCTTGTCAATTCTCCAATTTATTAAAAGTTTGGGTTTTTACACTTAATTTTTAAGTTTGTGGTTGTCTGGATCTTTGGTTGGATCCTCTCAGCTAAAAGTGTTAAAGTGTTAGCCATCATCTTTAATATTACTTTTACCCACCCCGGTTTGAACCTGTTCCTTCTTCTGGAATCCTTGGAACAAGATCAAGTGTATAGCTGCTCTTGTTTTGCTTTTGACTTTGAAAACATGAGTCTGAACTTTAAATCTTTAGTAAAAATTGTTATAAGAACTTACTTTATTTTGAATTTTCTCTTGACTTCCTTGCTTCAAACCCTCTTTTGCTCTTGATATTTATCAAGAAGACATACAAGCCTGTTGCCAAGCTGTACAAGGCTTTCCCATTGCTTTCACCTGGCCTCTTGTTTGTGGATCCCCCTGCTTGTCAGTTTTTTTATTATTATTACTTATAATAAGGGTCCCTACCTCCACCAAATTTTGCAGAGAATTTGAAAATGATACTCCCAGATTTGAAATTTGTTGTGTTTTCCCTGTCCCCATTCTTGCTGCTTTTATGGTTGACTTCATCAGATTTGTGGTCAAAAATTGCCTCCTCTGCTTGGCACGTGGGTGAGAATCCTTCCAGTCTCCTAAACCTTCCAAATGGTCTCCTATTCTCTGGGGATGCCGTGGATAAGATCTTGACCTGTGACAACCTGGACTTGGAGGATGCTGTCTGTACCTCCTTTGCTCCTGTGGGTGAGGAGATGACAAGGCTTTTCCTTCTTGACCTGGAAGTGAGCAATTTGGTATCCTTGCGCGCTCCTGTGTTGCCTTCCTCCACCCCCACCTGTACGCCCTGGTTGCTTGCTGGTTTGTTGTTGATGGGACTGAATGCCTATTTCCCTAAGTTATCTCCCATGTCCTCCCTGTGGTCCCCTCTTTGAGCAGCTGTCCCAGTTCTCCACTGGGCGGCATCCTGGTGGTTTGTCTCACCAGGATGGGAGCTGAACTTAGTTAGTTTAGCCCCCTTCTCTCACATTAACTCTTAGTTTTAAGACTAAGGGTGGTATTGTGGTCAAGACTATCAATCACAATGACACCATCTCCACCAAGGAGTCCTTGATCTTCTACACCACCAGCAATTCTCAACAGGTTAGCGCTATACAGATCTATCAGGGTGACTGTTCTTCTACCAAAGGTCTTATTCTTATGAGAACATTCAATCTGACCAATAACTCCCCCTCCTGGTATGACCTACATTGCCTATCCCTGCAACTCTAGTGTGTACACCAAGTCTGAGGTTTCAGAACCTTGCTTCTATGTTGTCTTTTCCCAAGACATAAAGGCTGAGCTTACTCTTACCATAATGGCTGGACCTAACAGCCTCAAGGTTGAGGATTCCACAAAGCAACCTGATCTTAACAAGGCCGCCTGATTATAAAGTTACCCTATCAGTTTTCCCAAAGCCACTGCACCTAATACAATTAGTACTATCAGCACTAGAAAGGAACATGAGAAGTTCTTTTACTAAAATTTCAAAATTCTGCCCTTACCCAATTAAAACCATGTTATTACTATCAATTGGATGTACAAAGAGCCCACCTTCCTCAATCCTCTGGTCTTGGATCATGTAACCCATATTCTTCCCTTCAAGGTGCAATCCAAGAAATGCAAACTCTATGTCAAATCTAGAGGTGGGAAATGTTGCAATATTGAGTACCCACTCTAATTGCTATTGAGATAATTGGAATTAATACATTGATACAATTTTACAATAGATTCCCTAAGTTGATTTCTTCAATTACAATTGGATTCAACTGGTGGAGCTAAAATACTCAGGTTTATTATCAACCAATATGAGTTTAATAAACACAGCTTTTAATCTTACAATTAACACTTATACTTTGATATTTCCTTTTATTTAGCAGTTGAATTTAGTGTTTATTAAGCCTTAAATAGTTTAGTGATATTATTATATTTTATCTATACTTTATTTTAGATAAACTTTAGCTTGTAGATTTAGCTAGTTTAGATAGCCCAAATTTACGACACCCTGTTGTGCCTTCCTTGCCCAGAAAATCTGTGTGTATACCTTACCAGGCCTTTTACAAGATCTAATTCTGGTATCTGACAGCAAGCACGAGGAAAGAGGGGTGTTGCAACCAAGATTATTGCCTTGTACACAAACATATCTCACAATACACAGGGGGCGCTCAAAGAGTTTCCCCATGACATAGCTAACAGTATGTATCAATCTGTTTACAATGAAAAATTACAGGCACTATCTCCTAATTAGGAGTGCTGCCAATTTGACATTTCAATCCCTCCCTCAAGTTATTTTTAATCAAAACTTTACATGTAACTTCCCACTATGCCACCCCCTTGTGGTCTTGTGGCTTTCCCCATATAGTATATTAATCACAATATTCTACAATAAACATATATTATTCCTATTATTGTCCTTTCTATTTGGACTTTTTTCTTCCCTAATATAAATACTGAACTATTATTGGGTATTTGCAACAGAGGAATTTTTTGTCTGGTTTCTGAGAAGAGGTCAACTTTCTAGTAACCAGAAGCCAAATTTATGGCTGAAAATAATTTAGATCTCCTGATGCAGCATAAAGTATTGTCAACACAAGACAAGAGATAAGAGTCTTTTTTGGCCAGGGAGTTTAGCCTTCAACAGTCTATAAAAGTTTTGGTATCCTCCGTCCTTCCTCTTAAGGGTTAACAAAGGAGAAGCTCAGGGGCTTAGAAATGGGGCAAGCAGCCCAGTGTCTAAAAGCTGTTTGAGTTCCTTGGAAACTTGAGTATATTCAATTCTATTGTTTCTATAGTGTTTTTCATGGAAAGGAGAGACATTACCTGTGTCAATCTGATGTATTGCTGTAAAGACCCAACAATTGGGGGAGTATTTTAGCAAAATAAGGTACCAAGTTGGCAACTTGGAAACCTGTGAGCGCAATCATAATGAGATAGACCGTCATCATCCATCTGAAGACCTTGGCGTGTACATTATAACGTCCGAGATTACCAGCAAAATACGTGAGTACATAGTATATACAGGTGTATATAGCTACGGACTGGGTGGAGTGGGGCAATACCAGCGTGGGCTAGGAGTTCTGCTCAGAGGAGTTTAGCTGTGCTGGCTTCTTGTAGATGTACTTGCCAGCTGGTCAATTGAATGGCCCATGCTGGTGATTGTATTGGTGGTCTCCAATCCCTAGTCAGGCTGTGAGAACAGCTGAGAAGATTAGATTGTTCATCTTCTGATCCTGGGAAAGGGCAGACAAAGCTTAGTGTCTTTAACTTTCTTGTAGGGTAAAGTTTTGATTGATTTATGTGATACTATTGAGGGGTAATTTCACTCAATGATAGCACAAACTATCATCAAGTGAATTGGCTTTATTATATACTATCATCCTTGTGGGGGCATGGATAGAGTAAAACACTGGACATGGAACCCCAAACACTTGGTGTTGTCTGGTATTCCCTTTTGGGAGGGGAATTGGAAGTGGTGTGCAGGCAATGAATTGTTACTTCTGGGCTTGCATTGGCTTGTTGTATTATTGGATGCTTTCATGCATCCAATTTTGAATTCTGCAGTTAATGCAGGAATGGGTGAGTTGAGCAGCTTGTCAGCCCCTCCCAAATTTGGTAGATTCCAAATTTGGGCAGCAGTTCCCTCTCAATTTGGGTTTGGGGAAATTGCCTTTTTTATTTTCCCCATTTTTCAATTTCCCCATTTGTCAGGCTGGCTGGGGGACTGGCTGGCAGGAGTGGGTGGGCAGGCGGGGGCTGGCTGAATGGATGGATGGCTAGCGCCTGGCGGCCAGCCGCCCGCCCGCGGGCAGGGTATAAAACCCGTCAAAATTAAAATTTTATTTTTAATTCTTGTTTTCTTGGCTCAGCTTTTTGCGGCAGTTTCCCCAATAAGGGGGAACTGCTGCAATTTTTGACTTTGTTTATTGAGTACAATTGTGATCAAAATATTGTCCTGAACCAAGGTGTTGTCAGGAATATTCCTGACAATTACATCTTTATTCAGACTATAGTCAGTACTGTCCTCAACAAAGATTTCTGTGAACTGATCAAGAGGGTCAAGCACTTCCTTCTGCTGTACAGGAGATAATTGAGTGGAGCCTTGGGCAGTGAACAAGGATAGTACTTTAGGTTTATCTTCAGGAAGATTGAAGTCAATGAAGGTGCTACAGGAATGTAATAGAGAAAACATAAGGGATATCAAGCAATTGTCAATGCCCTACAACCTGCCCTTGGGAAACATTAATGAGTACTGAAGTTAAGTTGGCCACTGATAATACCCAAGTATTGAGGGTAGAACTTTGGCTATTTAGGAGGTCAAGTTTAACATTTGGAAGCCAGTTGAGGGGGTGGTAAATAGATAGAAGGTTTTAATCTAACAAAAGGCTCTGACAAGGGTGTTGTATTATCCAAGGATGTCAGCAAGGCACATTAGCGTATCATAGAAGGACACATAGATAGTCAAGTTGGGAGTTAGGAAAGACAACACCAAAGGTGTCCAAGGGGTGAAATCCAAAGATTTCAGTTATAAAGACTCCTGGTATGATATCCTTTTAGGTTCTTGTGGTTCAGGTCCAAACTGAGCATATGTCTGCTGGTTGCCCCAATCCCAAGATAAGCTGCCATGACAGCTATGAAGATGAGATGATTTATCTTCAAACTTGGGGGTTAATTGGGTTTGTTAAACTTACTTGTTTTGGTTAAGTAAAGGAGTGATTTATATGATAAATATTAGGGAAAATATTCACTCAATTATAGAACAACTATTGTTAAAGGGTTTTCTTTATTTATAATTGCTCTAATGTAAGGGAAAGTATGGGTAGAACAAAAGATTGTGATACCAAATATCTTGGTTTGGCTTTGACTTGCCTTTCTTGGTGAGCTTCTGTTCATTTCCTGCACATTTCTTTGGGTGGGTGGTGAACAATTGCTAATCTTAGAATATTTAGTCTTTGACATGAACTCCTCTTCATGTATGAACTCTTTTCACCTGGTTTTTCCTTATTGTGACAACTTGACAAGGATATGTTGGAGGCTAGGTACAGGTGATTTTCAAATTTTCTTTTTGGGAAATTCCCATTTTTGGATCTTAGAAATGCATATTCTGAATTTTGGAACCTTTTTTATATAACATTTATTTTTTACAATGGGAGCCAGACAGGATTGTGTCAGGATGAAATAGAGTGAGAGCTTGTTGTAGTCAATCAAATAGGAAATTTACACCCAAATTAGGATGACATTACCAATAAGGAGAAAATGGTATGTATTTACTCTAAAATGATAACCTTTAAAGGGATAATATGGAAAGGTACAGAAAAAGATTATACACGGGTACAAGATTAAGATCTTAATTTGGCTCAGAGTCAGAGAATCAGCTTCATATATGGGTTTGCTCTCAATTTTGAAGATTTCAGTAATCATTTTTTCAGGAGAAGAAAGATTTCCAGGAGATTGCAGAGGTGAGAATGCAGAAACTAGTAATCTGGTTATTACAAATCTGATTGGCAAATATTGAAATAAGTGAATCATTGAGGCAAGATACTTATTGAGGATAAAATATCAAAGTACTAGAGTATTTTGTTGAAAACTGATGTTACTTAAGGCTCTTGGGTGCATCTTGATGAGGTGGCCTCCTTGCATGTAACATTTGGTAAGCTTACAGACACCACCAATAATGGTTCTGTAAGCTGTTACCTGACCTCCAAGGAGGTCAGGATTTAAAAACCAACATGTGGTTTTAGGTAAAACTGAGCGCAGGGTATTGGTGCCCTGCTTGGACTCAATTTTATGTGCCACCACCCACTTTTGATTGGTTGCTATATTTAAATCTACAATTGCCGCAAGCAGGCAGGGCCTTGTGACAGGGTTTACCAGGTATCAGCGCTTTGGCCTGACCACATCCAGGAAAACTATGTCTGTGGCAGATTAGGGCCCTCTGGCTGGGCAGTGGGCAGTATTGCGGTAGAAAATCAGATAAAGGGGATAGTATAGCCTTGCAAGACTAGAGATTAGCGCTGAACTGCTGCTAAACCCTTGAAAATGTTAGATGACTTAATTTTGTTATAGATAAAAAATAGGTCAAGGCTGGAGTTGCTAAGGTGCCCCTCAAAATTCTGGTTCTCCTCCATTCTTGCCCATTAACTACAGTAGTTTTAGAAGCTATGGCAACAAGCAAAAATACTTCAAATTTAAACAAAAATAACTCAGATGTAAACAAAATTAAAACTAATGAATTTACATTGATTTATAATAGATTTATTTATTTTTAATTTCGTTTACATCTGAGTTTTTTCATTTAAATCCAAAGTATTTTTGCTTGTTGTCATAGCTTTTAAAACTACTGTACAATAAATTAGTTTTTTATTTACTGCCAAAGGAGGCTGGCGCTTGAACTGCTGGTTGCTGAAATCTTTCAAATTATGACATCATTCAGTTGAACTTCAACAATGGGCCCCCAAAGGATGAAAATATTCTTGTTGACCAGCCAGAAGCTTCAAAATTGACATCCCCCAACTCAAATTCCCTTAAATTTCTCCCAAACCCCATACTAGAAACTTGTTTCTAGATAGCTTATTATCCCTGATAGATTGAAAATAAAAGAAGCTATAATACCAATGTTGGAATTTCTTGGCCTACTGGCCTCAGTTGTGGAGAATATATCCTCAACCCTCTTTTAGTTTGAGGCCACTTCTCTTTTGGTCCCCTGGCCTGCACTGTATCCCACCTCCTCATCTTCTTCAACTTCAGATTTTCCCCTCCAAATGTTCCTCTTAATTTTGATTTTGGTTTCTGTTTTCTGCTACACCTCCAAAGGCACAAAAATTAATGAGCCCCTTCACTCAATTTGGTATAGTGCTGCTCAAGCAGTTGATCATCTTCTTCTTTTATCCTTGTTGTTTTTCAGTTAATAGTGCTGCACTCCATTTAACTCTTGCAGGTGGCTGGTAGACTGGAAGTGGGCGCACTGACAGGCTGTCTGGCTGGTAGGGGCTGGCTAACTAGTGGTGGGTGTGCGGGCAGGAGTGATTAGTGCCTGGTCTGATGTGGTGCTTAGGATTTTTGATGTATTTTATAGATATTTATTTTTCTTTTATTTTAGATTTTCTTCATTCTGGTTGTGCCAGTATTTTTTATCATGTTTCCTGTAAATATCAAATTGAGGCTTTCTTTTGTACTGAATGTTGTGGTGTGGTGTTTAAACTTTTTTCTCCTTAATTTCAGGAATATTCCTGACAGCCACTAGCAGTTGAATAGGCTTTTTTATAGGAAGATTCAATGATTTCAAGACACAAGTGAGGTTCAGTCTGGCTCAATGAAAACAGGGTGAGAATCAAAGGGCAGATTAGTAATAAATAAAACCTTGCTCTCAACCATAAATAAAACCATGATTTCAATAACAACCAAAAGGTTGTCACCAAAAACTCCAGGGAGACCAAAGAGGGGAAGGAATCAACTGAGACTCAAAAGCACCAGCAAAAACCAAATGACCAAAGTTACTAAAAAATTTCAAACTTTATTAGATTATAGAATAGTGAAGCAAGGCCTTTTACAGCTCTTGTCTTGATTTAAGGAAGAGAATGGGGTTATAGTGGGGGCAGAATAGCTCAAAGCAATTCAATCAATGATGTGGGTGTTTATGAGAGCAATTCTTAGGGCAGGGAAATTTAAAAAAAATTGAGTGAACAAAAGCAAAAGTAAAACTGACTCAATTAAAATTGAGAAACTTATCTTGGAGACACACAACACTGCTCCCAGACGCTCTTGCACATGATATTTAAGCAGGGGTATCTCTTGGATGGATTAGGTGGAGTAATCTTCAGAATAATTCCATAAGTAATAAGGTGAGGGCTTTTCTTGAGCTTTTTTTAATAATTCTTTAGACAAGTATGCAGGTGCAATTTTTTAGAGATCCCCTAGCATTTGTTGAGGGTTGAAGTGAAGGCCCAAGGGGGAGGCATAATTTTACAGACAGGGAGTATAACTCCATAAAGATATGTTCAGGTAACTTTTATAAGATCTGCAAATAAATAACTAATTGAGATATAGCAGGTATTAAAACAGAAGAGATGGCTAGGAGAGGAACTCCTTAAGAGGAAGGACAAGATAATTGGGAAAACTTTATGTTAAAACAGTGTATGCAGTACTTTAACATAAATATCCTATTAAGTTAATTGAGGACACAGGTTTTGGGGCATTTGTAAGGGACTTTAACTGGATTTTTAAAGATGATGGGGACTTCATACCCAATTATGAAGATGTATTCATCTTTGAGGTTGATGATTTCATTGTATTCTTGGAGGAATTGAGTTCCAACCAAAAGTCATAAATTTTATTATCTAATACTATAGCAGATGCCATAAGGAGTAGTTTACCAAAGCGCACTAGAAGCACATAGTAGGCCCTAATAGCCCAATTCATGGACAAGCCAGCAGTTCCATAGGTTTGATGATAATTAAGGTCTGGGACAGCTTGAGCTTCTTGACAAGCTTATAATAAACAGCGCTGAATGGAGAACCAATATCAATAATAGTCTTAATTTTGATCTTTTAGATAGATAATTCCACTCAAGTGATATTTTTTCCAAAGAGAGGGAGGACTACCAGAACGTCTTGTGCTTGAGTAAACTCTTTATCTCACTTCTCAATCATACATCAGAACCCATGAAAATCCTTGTAAACTGTCTGGAGAGGAAGAGAAACTGATACATTGTTGAAGACAGCATCAGCTACCTTGGTAGCCTTCTCTAAAAATTCTACAAGGACAGGGGCTCTCTTGGTTTGATTAAGATAAGTTTAGGACACTAATTGTTTGGACTCAGGAAAGAGCCTGCTAGTGGTAGTAGTCTTTTCAGAGAGTAACTTGTACAAAGCAGCCAAGGTCTCAGAGACTTCAATTATGGAATAGTCATATTAATTAGTCTCATCTGCATTGGAATCATCTAGTTTAAAGTTTTCAGAGATGTTGTGGAAAAAGAGAAGGCTGGGGGATCTTATTGTCATAACTGTTATGTATTAGCAGAGCTACATAGGGGGAAATCATTAAAAACTAGATAATTATCTTTATTGAGATATGCAAATTATATAGTTAGGGTGAATCATTATAGGAGAAACAAATTTGAGACAATCAGTCAATTGGATTGAACAGGGGGTAGTGTGATCCTTGTAATAAGTGAAGCGCCAAATCAAGCTGTACACTGAGCAGGGATTGTCACTGGTTCTTGTTGCTGGATTTAGTAATTTGGGTTGACTTTCACATTTGATGACAGGTAATGGTGAAGTCAGTTTGGGGGTTGCAGAACCTCTTGTGTGGAACTTTGTCAGGGGCTGACCCTGTTGTTTTGATATTGTGATACAGGATCATCAGAGGAAGAGGAGGGTATGAGGATATTGGGATTAATTTTCAACCAAGAGTGTCTTCACCTCTAGTTTGACTTCTCTTTTTCTGTCTGGTCTCTGGGATTAGCCCCTTTGACACAAGGGTTGTTACAGACATGGGAATGATGTCTTGTCCAAATTTATGAAATTCTTGTTGTTCAGGTTGAACTTGCTTCCATAGTTAAGATATGAGAGAAAAGAGAAGTATTCCCAGTGGAGGAGGTAGCACAATTTTCTCTGACTACAGAACCCAAGTGTGTGAGAAGCATACCCTGAAGGAGGGTTTTAATGCTCTTAATAGAAGTTAGGATGATCTTATGTGTATTGAAATGCAGGCATAGAATTTGGTTAATCTCAAGGGCTTTAGCAGAAGCAGTATAAACTTCACAGGCAATCAGTTTCTGGCTAGTTATCAACTGTTGACCTTCAATATAGAACTTTCCGGCAAACTCTGCTAGTGTCTCTTTAGCTTTGAACACAATCTGCATGATCATGTCTTTCTTTAATTATAGGCTAAGATCTTTACCAAAATTATCAATGAGTATCTGTTTCATCTCTTATCAGGTGGTGATGAAGGGAAGCTTGAGGACAACCACTTCTTAGAAAGTAGGATAAAAATAAGTCAGGATATTTTTCTTCTTGATCTCATCAGATGCCTGTCTTATTGCAACTTTTTATATGATTATAAACACAGCAATGATAGAGATCTTGGGATCAAAAAATTAAAATGTGGGTTTGAAGTGAACCTTAGGTTTAAGACTTTCATTGTTGCTATCTACCATATTAATTTGAGGATATTTTTCAGCCTCAGATTTAGTAGATGGCTATAACATCCATAGTTGCCTAAGGCTCTCCTCTAAGGTGTTTATGATAGCGTTATTATGATCTCCAGTGTTTGTTGCTGCAGTGAATTGTTGATTTGTAGTGTCCACCCTAAATCTTTGGTTGGCCACAATGGTAGAAATTTCTGTCATACAAGTGGTCAAAGTAGATCTTATAGAAAAGCAGGGCTCAAATCTTTCATTAACTGAATCAATTATACCCTGTATCTCCAGGATGTTTTTCATGTGTGTCATGATCCTTCTTGAGAGTATCAAATTTTTTAGAAAGAGCTATTATCTCTCTAACACATTGGATTCATGGGCGTCCAGGAAATCTTGGGCAACAATCATTATTCTCTGACTTCCCAGTGAGGCTAGCACCTTCAGCAATAGCAGGACGCAAAGCATCTACTTCTTGCTGTAAAGTGGCCACTTGAGCGGCAAGGGCTGCCATCTGGGAATCAGATTGAGGAGGTATTTTGGATGATCTGGTTGCAAGTAGTTTTTCAAAGCTCACAGATAGCATCACATGTCTTTTGCTCTTTATCTAAGAGAACCTCTGCAAAAAGAGATGGGGGAGCTTCCTGTTGAGCTTTAGACAACTTTTTAATGCAGGATTTCAATGGCTGGAGGGTGGCGCTGGCAAAGACCTTTTTTATCTATGCTTCCTGAACTTTGGGGATTCTAGTGGAAATTTGTTCTGCTAAGAGTTATAACTGATCAAAGGTATACTCTCAGAATTTATTCAATTGTCCCACTAATTGATTAAAACTGGATTTCTGAAGAGATATTGCAGAATCTACCTACACCTTCCAAGGCTGCTGTAGATGATGAAACTCTTGTAGATGTTCCCTGAGATACTCAGGGATGAACAAGCAAATGTGAGCAATCAAATAGGTAAGTTGAGTCTGAGAAACAAAAACATCTTGTTAGTTATCAGAGATAAGAGAGAACAAAAACTGAACTCACTGCTTGTAGGTAGTGAGTTGTTCCCAGTGGTTAGTCACAGCATTTTAAAGGTATAAAGCCTCATGAACATGGAGGCCTATAACTAACTGATGGTAAACAAGAGCAGGTGAACAAAGGACAAGTAAAGTCTGCCCAGATGTTCAGTGGTCAACATGAAACATGATAGAGTATGTGAAACTATCATCATCTCATAGAATTTACCAGTATCAAACTGAATTTACAGGTTGAGAATAGCCTCTCCCAAAGCCTTTACATGGGCAGCCACAGCTATTTAGTCTAAGTTGGGGGTATCCATGGGATAGGCAACAAGGCAAGGGATGTTAGCTAAATTAAGAATAATAGGTGCAATGTGTGATAGAGGGGGGCTAAAATAACTAATTTTGGCTCACATCCTGGCAAGAAAAACCACCAAGATGCCATCCAGTGAATTACTGGGATAGCTGCTCTGAAAGGGGACTGAAGGGAGGACACATGAGACAGCTGCAGGAAGTAGGAATTCAATATAATTAGCCCCAGGCCTGCAATCAACCAGGGAGTATGTGTGGGAGTACTCTCTGGAACTTCAGGTGCCTTGTAGAGAACCAACATCTCCTCCTACTTCTGGTGGAGAGGGATCACAAGTGCTTCTTTAGCAGGAGGGCCGCTCAAGTTGAGGGTGGGGGAATGCAAGTCCAGATCATCACATGTGATTCTTTTAACTAAGGTCTCTCAATGTAAGAAATTACATTCCTTTCAAAAGGTAAAAAACCTCAAAACAATTAGCCTTAATGGTGGGATCAAAGAGAATAAACAAAGAAATAGCATTGATAAATGCAAAATTGGAAACAGCGGTTGTTAATAAGTTGATTAACAAAAACAACTTAAAAAAATGTTTGAATCATTTAAACAGGTTAATTAATGATTATTGAAACAAAAACTAGAGCAAAGGCAAAAATTGAATCTTGATATAAAATATAAATTAAACCAAGGTTCCCAGCTCTTAATCAAACATGCCAGCAATGTAAACACCATCAAATTAATAAATAATGGCTCTAAAAGCATTAAATTATCAAAACCAATCAATCATGATAAGATAAAATGCACCACAGAATCCAACAAACAACCAGGGGCTCCAAAGAACCAATCAGATCTATAAATTCACCCAAGCCAAGGAAATACCCCACATCCAAGCCAAGAAACCACCCCAGTCCAAAGCAAGGCATCAAATTGCAGCCCACATATCAGAACCAACTTTACTTCTTCTTTAATTGCAGGCTGCAGCTTGCTGCAGTCCTGAAAGGCAATAATTTCTTATCAACTCTTGCAGGATCCTTTGGTAACCACCTTTTCCCTCCCTCATCTTCACTCAGTATTTAATCTGACTATTCCCTCATGAGCATATTGCTCCAAAAATTTTATTCCTCTCAACAACCTCAAATAAAGTCTATATTTTCAAACTCTAACTGATTAGTTGATAAATTAAGTTTGACCCCCAACAACATGAAACCCATCCTTTTTGTGGGGGTTTTCTGTGTGATAATAGTATATGGCCAGGCAAACATCAATTTTGAGACTCCAGAACCAACCCCCACTGATAAATCTGAAGACTACATTTGGTATTGATTTGGTCCACGCCGCCGTCATGCTCCCTACATTGAACCTGCTTGCTTCCCTCCAATCATCCATCCCAAGGCCCCTTGGCTGATCTTGGGACATACCAGTGTTTACTATTTGTTAAATCATTCTACACCCTTTTTGGGAAGATTTCAATTACTAGTTCATCTACTCCATATTCTAATGATATTAATTCCAGTAGGCTCCACTCTAGTCAATTTTAACTTGGGAGCTCTTCTCTATTCAATTGGAGAAAGACTTCCTAATGAGTGGATCCCTGACTACCATAAGATAGAAAATTGCTAGCCTTGCCAGGAAGGTCATCCAGAAATGCAAAATTCTGGAGGTATCATCTCCCACAAGGTGGGCAGAGGATGAGAGGCAGCCCCAGAGGTCCGGGGAAGTGGTGTGGATAAATAATAATACTGGTGCCAAGGAAAACACAACAAACTTAAGGATTGGGAGTATTATTTTCAGAATCTTCAAGAAATTTCAAGACCTCTGATGGAATTCCATGTCTTAAACTTATAACCTCTTGGCTGACTGCAGTAGTTGCAATTCCAGCAAGGCAAACAAAAGGGAACCCCTTGGGATAGCTTAGATAAAGCGGCAGGTAGCTATTAGCAGAACTAATATGGGAGACAGGTTCAAACTGTAACAAAAACCAAGAAATTTCAAGGTAATAATAGAATTTTATGCTAACTTTTAAAAGAAAGGCTATGGTTGAATCCTGGTTCTAAAAGAAAAGGCAATTAAGTGTTGACTTATATACTGATGCTAGGCTTGACCGGTGAAGAAAAGCAGCAGAAACCAAGGAGGCTGGGATACAGGCAAAAGTGTGGAAAATAATTACTACCAATTTGCAAGATAAAGAGCCCAAATAGAGGCTCAAAATGAAAAAAATAACTTGTAACAAAACCTGCAATTTTTAATGTGAATAAAGAATGAAAAAGCAGGGGACCAAGAGTCCCCTTGCTTGGCTTAAAGGTTGGGGTTAGGATTTGAATGGTCAGGTGACCTACCAGGGTAACTGATTGGCCTGAAGAGAATTTTTGCAAAATAAATTCAGGTTAGTTGGGAGGTTCCTTACTGATTTCTACCTTGGTTGCTGATTGGCTGGGGCCCATGAGTGGCAATGTGGTTCCATTCCTGCCAGTTGAACTTAAATTTGTGAGCATCAATGTGTCCTTGTTTGATTGGTTATCCTTGATTATTTTTCAATAGCAGGTGACACCATGCCAATAGATAATCCAAATTGATTAGTATTTCTTCCCAAGGTGGTGCAACAAAGACAGGTGAGTCTGTGGAGTAAGCTAGCACAAATATTTTTTCCACAATATGGGTCAAATTCTCTAAAAAAATTGAGTAGTTTGGCTGGTGCTTGGGAGTTTTTCTTAGTGCAGTGGAGGAAAATTGTCCTGTCCAAGGCTAAAGAAAGCATTGAATTTATACAATGAGATAATTAGCAATATCTTCTTTTATGTGGGGGTTATATACTTCAGAAAGGGACAACTCACAAACAGGAGAAAGAGAAAAATTAGCGAAGATTGTGGTAAAGGGGGTAACTGAGGGGCTTGCAGTCCCTGTAGTGAGCGCCATTTTTGTTGTTCTCTACCTTGAGTGCGGCCAAGGGACACAACAAGAAAATCTTAACCTTGGGATTGGGGTTGTACTAAGCTGGGTGGTTAGTCTTCAGGGATGAATAAGGATACTACCTTAAGGCCCTGTAAAATCTTAACATTAGATTGCTCCTTTAGTTGTGGCTAAAGAATGGGTGCAGAAACACTGAGAAAACACACCAAAAATAAATGTGGAATGAGCTTAGATTCTATTGGGGAATATAAGTGGTTTTTATAATATTTTTGTTACCACAAAATATTGCCATGACAGTTATATTGATGGTCACCTGAGCACGTGGGGTGCCAATCACCATGGCACAAAACAAAAAGCAAAATTGTATTAACCCTTTTTATAGAAATTATTGCAATTTCAAGGAATAAAAGGAAAAGAGAGGATTCCTGATTCAGATTTGAAATGTGAACCCACCAAAGATGAAATTGAAACAGCGTGAAGGTAGCTGTTCATAACTAAGATTTGTAGATCTTGAATAGCTTATCAGGTGGTCAAGCTGATGATATGAAAAAAGTCTTGCTTTGGTGATTTCTTTTCAAGGATGTGTATTAGCTCCATTAAAAAATTAGCCTTTATTTTGATAGATTTAGTATCAATTCTTAAACTTAGCCTTTGGAGGCCCAATGCTGAACACTAGAATACTGGACTATGGCCCTTGTCACAAGTGACACTTGCCTACTGGCCATCAAAGGGACAGTTTCCCGCCTGTATGACTTGAAACTCAATCCTAATAATGAATCTCTGCTGGCCAAAAAAGAGACAGTGTCCTGTCCCCCAGGTTTAAAACCTGAATTCCTAGGAACTGCCAGCCTGTGGGTCATTGAACCCAAACCAGGAACCGCCAGCCTGCAGATCATTGGATTTGAACCAGGAAACAACCCAATTTTGGAGAAATCATTGATCCTGGCTAATGAGGCACCAACCACTTGTGAATTAAGCCTAGATGTGGACTCGCCTAACCTAGTGATTAGTTGCCCAAAATTGGACAGTTTCTCTGTGGACTGACAGTGCCCTGCCAATGAAGCGTCACAAAATCTGACCCAAGGCCAACACCTGACTCTGTGGCCCGGCGGGCCGCAGAAAGACAAAAAATTCTCTAAGACTAAGTGGGAAATTTAAATTATTTATCCGAGCTCATCCAATAACACACCATTGCCAGTTGACGCCACCAAGATTTTCCAAGCCCAGGTATACTCCAGCACCCTGCCCAAAGGAAGCAGCAAAAGTTTTTTCATGGCAGATGAGCATACTTGTGGGGTTCCTGTCCATCAGTCCCCAAAGTGTGTCCTGGGTCATAGCCAGGGACCAGCTGGGAGGATTTATTATTCTCTATTAAGGGATAATATATCTCAGAAATATGTATAGGGGTTGAAATGGTCTTTTATTCACTCTCAGAATAAAGATCTCCTTAGAAACTTTCTGGTATATGAACCAGGGGGTCAGGGAAACAACATAGGTTTGACAATACTTGGAGTTCTCCAACAATATCTTGGACTCCTTGTACTTGGTCCTGGGCTCATGCACCTTGGTCCTGGACTCCTGCTCCTGAGTCTTGGGCTCCTGCACTTTGCTCCAGCTCCAGTTCTGTATCTCTGGCTCCTGCTCCTTTATCTTGGTCTCCAGCTCTTTGTGTATCTCTAGTGGCCTTTTTAATCCGCTGTATCAGTCCAACCAATCTCCTGCTTGCAATCAAAAGTCTTTCAAAACCCTTCTGTAGAAACCCAAAAGACCCAGAAAAGTCCCTGTAACTTTCCAGCTAGCCTCCTTCTTATAGTGTCTTTTTCCCAACGGTTCTGCCTTCAAAATGGCTTTCTTCAAAAGCTTAAACCATTGCTGCTCACTTTTCCCTATAATAACTTAAGCTTACATACTTACTTTCTCAAAAGCTTAAAGTATTAATTCACTGTTTCCTTGCTTATACTTTAAGCTTTTGGCTTCCAACCAATCATATTCATCAGGAAACCTACCAAAACTCAACCAATGAATGCAGAGCCCAAAACTAGACTATTTCTGAAGTTCCACTGCAATCCAACTAAGAAATCAATTTCCAACGCTCAAACTGCTCAAAACAACAACTCTTTGCACTCCAAATCATTAACTGGTTCACTTTTCCAGAAACAGTCTTACCTACCTTCAGCCTTAGCCAATTTAAATATTAAAACAATATTTAAATTGTTCTTTTTGGTCCTCTTCAACGTTTTTCCCATATATTTACTAATATAGTAAAATCCAAGGAAAACATCCCACCAAAACAACTCAAATAGGCAAAACCTTGGCTCATTTTTCCAACCACCAGTCCTTCTGTTCCTTCAACTTCAGCTAGTCCTGCTCCATGATCCTCCAGATCTTCAGCTAGTTCATTAGTCATTCTTTTCTAGGCTTTCAGCTAGTCCTTTCCAGTCCATCAACCAGTACTTTCCAGGCTATCAACAAGTCCTTTCCAGTAAGCAATCAGTCCTCTCCAGTCAGCAAACAGTCCTTTCCAGTCAGCACTCAGTCCATTCCTCAACATGAACCACCTAGGTTCTAATCCTCACAATGAACCCACAGTCCCTCAACTAGTCTTCACTGTGATCATACAGTCTCTCTTACTAGTCTTCACTGTAGATCCTGAACCGCCTTGGTCCTATGATCAGCCCCTAATACCAATACCTCAGACTCAGGCAATAAGTCTACGGGGCTACTGGCGCTTGGCTGGGCCCTTTAAAAGTGTCCTCCACCTGGGCCATTCACCACAGACAATCCTCATGTCTGTGCAGTTGTCTTTACTCACTCAGGTGATTAAGTCTGAGCTTTCAGTCACAAAGCAATCAGCTTTACTTCCCAGAGGCCTGATCACACCAAGTTCTGCAGCTGCTTTCCTGAGCAACCACCCTGGTGATACCCCTGAGCATATCCATGCCCTCCAATGATCACTTTGGGACCTCCCCAAAGCTCCCATGGAAACATAGACAAGGACACCCTACCAGTCTGTTAGGTAGAGTGCTTGCTCACAGACCTCCTGTGAGCGCACAAGAGCACGTAGAGCCATCTTAGCTCCACCCTTTTCCTGGCAGCCTGTGTTACCCGCCAGGGTCATTCACTCCCCACCCCAAGCAGCCAACAGTCCTTGCTGGGTGAAGACACTTAACAAGCCCACAGCAGCTAACCGTCCCTGCTGGGCTATCACCTTCCTCACCCCTAGCAGCCAACAGTCCCTGCTAGGTGAGGACAACTAACCAGCCCCTAGCAGCCAACGGTCCCTGCTGAGATGGTTTATCATTTGCCTCTAGTAGTCCTCTGTTACCTACTAGACAGGCCTTATCTTTCCCTAGTAGCCAATGCTCTCTACTAGTCCCCTACCTGTCAAAAGCCACCAGATTCTCTCTTGGCCAACATTAGCCCTGCCTGCAAAACCATCCAACATGTGGACTGTCACAATACTTATACCTTTGCCAGGAACCAATTCCTGACATCATCAATTATTTTAAGGAATTTAGTTTAGTCTTCACCTTTCCCTTAGCAATTAAATTTTCAATCTAAAGTTCCCAATATTGGTTTGAATTTCCTGAGACATGTCTACAATTACCCATCCACCCAATCCTCTCTTGGTTCTTTCACTTCTTGGATATGGTGAAACATCACATTTCTTGACCCAGATTATAACTAATGTTTCATGCTTGTGTTCAACTTTGAGCTCCACCTGTAGCCCCTGATAAGTAACAGATGTGTTTGAGATCTCCCAATGGTAGACCCTATGATTATATAAGTAGATAATGCCCTTCCTTCATTATTGTTTGTTTAATAAAACCTTTATCCTGTTCCCAATTCCCAGATTTACTGCTTGCTACAATAGTTTGATATAGGAAACCTAGCTAGTGCCTAGAATGCTTACTACTAATATTGGCGGTAGCTTGGGTGTATTTGCTTTGCTACTATGTATGACTCTCTTTTTGATCTCCTACAACACTTATGAGAGAGGGGCTAAACTAACTAAGTTTGGCTCCCATCCTGGTGAAACAAACCACCAGGATGCAGCCCAGTGGAGAACTGGGACTGCCGCTTGAAGGGGGGACTATAGGAAAGACACAGGGGATAACTGAGGGAAATAGGTGTTCAGTCCCATCAGCACCAGACCAGTGAGCAACCAGGGCGTACAAGTGGCGGTGGGAGGAGACAACGCAGGAGCACGCAGGGGCACCAAATCCTTCTTCCCAAAGTCAGGAAGGGAGGGCATTGGCAACCCCTTGTCCGCAGGAGCAAAGGAGGCATGATCAACACCATCCAAATCCAGGTTGTCACAAGTCAAGCTCTTCACCACGGCCTCCCCAGAGAACAGAAGACCATTTGGGAGGTTTAGGAGACTGGAAGGGTCATCACTCACAAGCCGAGCAGAAGAGGTGATTTTAACCCATAAGTCTGGTGAGGTCAACCATAGGAGCAACACAAATGGGGACAAGAAAAATACCACAGATTTCAGGACTAGGAGTATCATATTAATGATCCCTGAAAAATTTGGAGAAAGTTGGTATGGTTTCTGGAAGGAAAATAATAAAATTATAGGCTACAGGGGCAGCCACAAGCAAAGGACAAAAGGAACTAGCAGAGTGGGCCCGGGTAGTTTGGGCGTAAACGCGGGAGCCTTGAATCAACAGAAAAGGCAAAACGGGTCCAAAAACAATGAATTTAAAGAAAAATTCAAAATAATAATAAGAATTATATTGAAATTTAAATTGAATTTTGAGTTTGAATCAGTTTTTGAAAGCAAAAACAAAAGGAGGTGACGCCTATACACTGGGGCCTCTCTAGAGGAGTCCAGAGGAGTTTCCGGGTTTGAAACCAGGGTGTAAAAGGTAAGAGTTCCAAAAACCACTAACACTTTAAACTTAGATAAATGGAACCAGAAGGAGAGATCCAAAACAGCCAAAGTAATAAGAAAAGATAGGGTGCAACCAAAGTTCAAAACTTTTAATAAAATTGACAATTGACAAGCAGGGACACAAAGTCCCCTGGCATTGTAAAAAGGGGGTGAGTTGCTGGGGAGGTAATCACATGACCAACTTAACTTGGATCCAATTGGCTGGAAGAGAAATTTTGATGTTCAAGGCCAGGAGCACTGGAAGGTTTCAAACTAATTTCCGCAGAACCACCTGATTGGCTGGAAGACAACTCAGCTAGCTCAGGTTCATTCAACTTTCTGGTCATATATGTGGCCCCATTTGATTGGGTGTTCCTGATTATTTTTAAGAGAGGGCAATACCAAGCTAATAAATAGTCCAAATTAACCAGTGTTTTTTCCCAGGCTGGGGCAACCAAAGCTGGGGGTTCTGCGGGGTATGCCTCCACAAATCTTTCATCCACAGTGTGAGCTAAATCTTTGAGTGAATTAAGTGGTTTAGCTGGACTTTGAGTGGTATTTTTTGTGCGACAAGGAAAAACGGTCCTATCCAAAGCCAAAGGGGGCAGTGAATTTACAACACTGACTTGGTCCTCTTGGTTGTGATTCCTGCTATGAAGAATGTGAGCGCTACTGCTGGGTTGATGAAAATGACCACCTTGCCTGAAATCAATATGGAATACTGGAGGAGTACAGAGACCTTATTCTGGTGAAGTGGGTCCCTGACAACCCTGGAGTGTCCAGAAAGTTGCACATTGCCATTCTCGCGATAAAAGTGTTATGAACCTTTGATCCCAAGCTATCCCATACTTACTCTTAGCACTTTTACATTCACAGAGCAATTACTCCAACCCATTCCTGCTAGCCTACTATTTACCAGAAGCAGACGCCAAGCCGCCCAAATTACACTGACTTACAGTAATTCCCTACAGCCCAGAATAACCCTCTGAGTATTCTCCCAAGCTGGCTTACTCCTTACACATGACACCGCCAGTGACCCCCCAACCCAGTTACTCACAGGAACACGAGACTGCCGCTGATTTGATCTCTACCCAGTTGTTTGGCGTCCTCTATATTACACTTACTGGCCTCGTCAATTCCATGGTACCTGCCAGCAGCCCCTGGGCCTTACTAGGCTGATTGTTCTCCTACATTGTGAAGTTAGCACCCATCCTGTGGTGGGCACTTCCTCTCATGACTGTGGGGCGCCCCCCACTGACCAGCCCGAACCCACTACAGGCTGACTCCCTGACAGTCCTTGAAAACTCAACACTGGATCAATGTTGTTGATTTACCTAGAAGCTTTATACCCAATAATAATCCTAAAGGCCATATAACCCTTTTTTCTTCTAAACAAATTTTCTTTGGCATCTGGCTATGTCATCCTCTCTAGAGACGATCCTATCAGCACAAAGTTGGTAGCTTGAACTTAGCCACTATTCTTGGATTTAGGGTCTACATCCATGTGCTACATATAGGGCTGTGGTGTTCCACCCCAGACAAAAAAAGGATTCTGTCCGGAATTCCCTTTAATGTGGAAGGTAATATATTTTTCTATTTAAACCTACTTTAAAATCTGCATTTCTGGAATGCCAGAAAAAAGACAAATTTTGTCCAGGGGTGATACGCCACAGCCCTAGCTACATACATCTGAGCAAAATAATAGTATGATTATATTCAGAAGTCCTGTATGAAATTCATACAATAAACTATTATCAGTTATAAGGTATCAAGAAAATTGTTCTATTTTAATGCCTTTGCTTAGGTCTTAACTTATTCATGCAAAGAAATTATTTTCGGCCTAGAATCCTGTATAGTAACTCTTTAAAGTAAATAGTTCACTATTGCTTATGACGTTGAATTTTCAGTGAAAAATCTACATGAGGAACACCCTGAGTCATAGATCCCAGGCTTATGACGTCAATATCTGAGAAATTAGATGAATTATTAAGTGCTTTACCGTCGTTGAAGTAGTTGGAGATGGTATCGAGGTCGATTCCACCCGAAGCCTCGATTAAAAACTTATAAGCTCCATTTTCTAAGGATCTTAGCCATTTGTTTTTTAAACGGCAAGCTGTTTCATGCAACTCAGGAGGAACCATATTATCAAGCATGATAATGTCTGCACCAGAGCAGATGGCTTCTTCTGCTTCAGCTTCACTTCTACATTCAACTTCGATTTTAACTGAGAAGCCGCCAGACATACGAGCTCTTTGCACGGCAGCTGAAATAGACCCTAGACTTTTAAAATCAACCTCAAGTAAAAAATACCTTGGGACCAAATGTGATTATCTTTCAGCATTATCATCGTAGAGAGATCCATTCGGTGTGTATCAATATTTCCTACCAACATTCCATATTTTTCAACAAGACGGAACCCTTTTAACAATATCAATACAAATTCAAATTTATAGCCATGAGCTTACCTGGAGTCGTCTTCCTTGTTCCAGCAATAATACCCTTAAACGCATGCTTCTTTTTTAGGCTGTTCAAATGATAACCTCTTACAGATTTTTGGATTTAGCTTTGGAAGTCTAATGGAGTAAAGAAATTACTTTGTTGCTATCGCACTACACCGCGAAACGATATTAAGAGCCAGCCGCTCACCCTGAAGAATGTTTTTTGCTTTACCAGAAACTATGGCAACCTTGGTGATAGGTTCGAAATAGTCTCCTTCTTTTATTAACCATTCGACTCTAGATGCCGATTAAGTAGCTTTCAATAGAAGGGAAGGTTCTTACTTGCACCCAACTTGCTTAAAGACTTCATTGAAAAATGGTACACCGGCCAATACAGCCTAAGCAATCAACCTCTGATCATTAAAAAAAGTACCTTGGATTTTCCAAGTAGAAAAGCGACCTCTTCTTTTTCTCCAACAACAAAGCCACCATAGTCAAAAGAGGGGATATCCTCTTGAAGCCATGCCGTGATATTCTTGTCCCAATAGGGTGGTAAAAGATTAGAGAAGTCAGCCATGTTCTAAAATATATGTGAGCTTTGAAAGCGAAAAAATGTTCCAGATGATCAACCGCAAAAATGTCTACTCGAAATAAAAATGGCTTAACTCTCAAACTTATTTTAAAAAGTACACATTAAAATCGTAAACAACAAAGTGGTTAATCTTCAAACTTCGATAAAGCTTATATTCAATCATCAAACTGTAATTCAATCCAAGTAAAACAATACATATAAAATTTCCGGTAATAACTTTTTAACCCTTAAAGTCAGCAGGATGTGGGTTTAAAATCTCAACTTACTATACGATATTCTGGGTTCTAAACAGTGACGCCTACCATTCCTTTCCACTTAGATTGATACTTTTTAGTGCAAAATCAGGGACGAAATAATTAGCAGGAGTCATAAAAATAAATTAATTTGCTAATATATTTAAACACCCATAGTCCTTAAAGATCCAAATAATCCCCCCACAAACCCATCCAATTGACAACCCTGAGTAAAAATATCCCAACAAAAAGGAAAAACTTCTGCGATCCATGCAGGAAAAAGGCGGAAATGCTACTTTTCTAACTAAAATGATTATTTAAATCCAATTTTCATGCAGCAGCTCTAAAAGCTGTCAAGACAGTATTTTTATTCATGTGCCAAGTATATACTTCTGGGAAGTATATGATACAAAATAAAGGGAGAGATTAAGAAGAAAATGATATCTTTATTGAATATGGAAGAGGGGTATATAGCTAGATGATAAGTCACATAGTGTCCATGTGGATCATGGTACTCATGTGGTTTTAGAAGATCTGGATCTCCTTAGAACTTGAGAGCTTGATCTTGGTGTAATATCTGAATTGAATATTAGTGCCACATTTTACTTGACAATTAAGCCATTTCTCAGGGAAATAGGTTCTGAGGAAATAATCAAAGACATTCCAAGGCTGGTTTGAAAGATATCATCATTGTCAATGGGTTGATATAGATGGGTATCTAATTAGATAACAGTTTAGGTCAAGTCCAGAGGCTAACCATGAGAGTCAGGTCTGAGAATTTAAGTCTCAACTGTATTCTCAACTTTGTTGATATTTATGTCAAGACTTCTGTTTTGATTATTTGTTTCTCCTTTACCATCTTTGACCATCTATATTTCCACAAATACTGAACTATTTCAGCCCAAACTAATGTCATCTAAAAGCCCTTAATTCCAGCTTTTAGAATCTTACTTCTGAAAATATATTTCTGGTTCAAAATTATGAGTTAATCTGTCTTAAACATAATTTGAATATTATCTCCTTTTCTTAGAATTGGGTATAACAACTCTCAGAGTTCTATTATCTCAAGCAATTCAAGCTGCTCTTGTTTAGGCTCATCAATAAAACTACTATCTCAATTTGAGCAGTATGTTTTGTATCCTTGTAAAATATTAATTTATTGGTGATGGTTAAACACAGGCTTTGATACAATTACAAGTGTTATTGAAAAAGTCTGAAGCCTTACAATGAGAGATTGGTGTCAGGATTGACAGTTTTCTTTCCCTTGAAACCCAGGCCCAAGGGCAGGATTTGAACCCTGAACCTGAGCTCCCGTGGGCTGCCAACCCTTAGGACCGAGGGGCTGTCTGCCTGTGTTTTCCTGGGGTTGAGCTCCTGAGAACTGAAGCCAAGAATGATTGTCTGAAAGGTGAAGCTAGCCAAACCAAAGGAATCATCACACCAAATGGAGAAGTAATCAAGGCGCCTAATGAAGGCTAAAAAATTCCTACCATCTGCTTTATGAGCTTGAAGACCGCCTTAGTGGCCAATCAGGATGTGTCACCTGAGGAAAGCACGGGCCCAGGGCCTAACCCCATGACCACAACCCAAGAACAAAATAATCAAGCCGCCAATCCAAGATTTCTGACTCATAAAAGAACTCCCGGTCCAGGTATCATTTCACCACCTCTGAACCCAAGCGTCTAGATTACCTGGCCTCACATTTTGCAATGCCCTGATGAACCCCCATGGAAAATATTAAGTTTGGGGGTGTGGTGCTATATATATGTAAGAGAGAGGAGCCAAACTGACTAAATTTGGCTCCCATCCTGAAAAAAGACCTATCAGGACACCATCCAGTGAAGAACTGGTATGGCCGCTTGAAGTGACATCCAGTGTCAAGGTAGGTTCCATAATGCCGGGTATTGTCCGTCCAAGTAAGAAGGCTTGGAAGGCTTGGAAACCTGTATCAAAATTGACCAAGTTAACGGATTTAAACCAAACGGTTGATCAAAAATGGGTCACGGCTGCTCCAGTCTGCCAGCTGAAACCAGCTCCCCCTTGCAAACTGACATTGATAAATTGATGTAATATGAGGGACACCTGATATAAGCTTATTAATCAGCATGGTTGTCAGAAACTGATCACGCAAGGGTTCTTTGCAACCTGGACTAGATACTTACTTGAAGATGCAGAAGAAATAGGAGATCAAGACTCAGATGGTATTGCTTAGTCAATTTTTCTGATATATATTGAATAATTTTCCCTGTTTCAACTCTAAGAGTTGAGTCCTCCTAAATTTACTCAATAAAAATCAATTATACCAAGTTCTAATTTTCAATTTTAAAAATGCATCCTGTGATCAGGTTGTTGCAGTATATCCCATAAAATCTGATTCTGAACAGAATCATTTTAGAAAGATGAGGCCCAGCATCTGGAACTTTGTCGTTGGCGCCGCCAAATGTCAATTTCATGCCAGCCAATTTTGTAGCTCCTTCTCCCATTCTTGAAACTGAAAATTGTGTCACTTTTCAATGCCCAGAATTCTACGCTGAAGATGCATTGATGCTTTCCCAGGTCATTTATATTGGTTTACTCTGGTTAGGACTGATTATTCTACTTAATAATGGAGTTATAATTGAAAATTTCACAAAAAAATATTTGAAGCCGCATTGGTGGTTAATCATCAATTCTATGTGGAGTTGGGTGATAATTCCCCATCATTTAGAAACGGCTTTGTATTATCCAGTGATTTCCGTCACATCCAGAGAGACAACACAGAAGATAGTCAGGGAAAGTAAGAATCTAATCTCATCAGAAGGGTTCCACTAAACAGCCAGGGAGTCCACTTGGAGCCATACTCCTGAGGGCTCACCTCTTTTGCAGGAGCTGCATACTTTGGTCCCTTGGAGGGGGAGGCTTTAGGAAGTCCATTCTTTGGAGGGTCAGGAGAACTGATTTGGGGGGAAGTAGGTCAAGATCATCACAAGTGAGACTCTTAACAAGGTTCTCACTGATAAACATAAGGTCTTGAGCACGTCCATAAATGTCCTCAAACATTTGCAAGAGATGAGATGGGTTTTTGCCTACGTAGTGGATGTAAGAGAAGATTCTGCCCCAGAGATCTGGGGAGGTGGATCAAATCATTATCAAGACTAGGGCCAAAGTAAAAGTTATAAACTTCAGCAAGGGAACCAGAATTTTCTATAGTAAAATTGAATTTGGGATCCTCTCTTTGGCATATATAGGTTAAAGTAAGAGACCCAACAAGAACAGGGAATTTTATAATAGTTGGTGAGGCAAAAAGACGTCAAAGGCCAGCTATACAGTCCAGGGAAAGCAGGAAAAGCTTTTGAAGATGTATAGTAAAGCAAAGACAACAACAGAGTGAAAGGAAGACAAAACCAAACTTAAAGTAAGTGATTATATGATTTTTAATACTAAGTTTAAAGTTCAAGTTCAAATCTCAAAAACCAAAGTGGTAAGCTTTGACACATAAGCTAAAATCCACTCTAGAGGCTTTGGAATGAACGCCAGGAGCCAAGGGAAGACTATGATATTAAGGAATAATAGAACTTTTACTAACAATTATAGATGTCACAAACAACAAACTCTTGTTAACTTTGCTCATAGAAGAACCTGAGCTACAGAATTCAAACCCTGAAACCCTGCAGGCCGCCAGCCCGCAGGCCCAGCTGCCTGCATTTTTCTGGGCTCAAACCAGAGCCAAATTTGCCTTTAGTGAAACTCCTGAGACCTATCAGTCTAGAGTTATCAGCGCCTATGCCTCTCCTGAAAAAGGATCATGTTGGTCCCACCAATGGAAGCGCAGGCTTGGTTAATGATCCCAAGATAACTGGGGCCCTCACAGCTGGGAAATTGAAGAAACTTCCTGTGAAATGCGGCTGCCCAAGGATGACCAATCCTGCAACTCAAAAATGAAATTCAAGTCTTCTCATTCTGACCCAGCCAATGAAAGATCTCCCGTGTAAGATGCCACCAAAGGTTACCTGACCCTGGTAGATGGTATCATCCAGCCCGAGAAGAATTACAAAAGCTTTCCCATGGCAGATGGGCATACTTATACCCTGGGCTGCCAGGAAGTTGCCCATTGCCATTCTTGCAATAAAGTGATATGAACCTTTGGTTCAACCAGGTCATTTCATAATTAATTTTAGCTCTATTTTATTTTCAGACTAACATCTGCAGCCTTGTTCCCCACGTTCATCAACCCCAAGAAACTGTGGACTGTCTGCCTAAGCTATATTGTCCACCTGGAGCACTCTTTGGCCCAGTACATTTCACGGAAGATCCACCCAACCTGGCACATTCAGAGCTCACTCTAGAGGAAATCCTGATTTATGGCCCTGAAGCCAGAACTTGAGAGACTGCAATCATTGGCAGAGAAGGAGCCTGGATTACTGTGCCCTTTCTGTTATTTTGAGATAGATATAGCTACCTGCCAGTCTACCAAGTTCCAATGACCCTGCCCCTCACCCCACAGCCCAACTGCCCGCAGGAATCTGTGGCTGCCAATGAATCCACTTCCGCACAACTGTTTGGAGTGATGTACATCACCCTTACTGGGCTCGTGGATTCTATGGTCCCCTCTAACAGGCCCTGGGCCATCCTAGGCAAATCCTTATCCTATATTGTAAAGTTGGCTCCTATCCTATGGTGGGCCCTATCCTCCGGGCCTGTGGGCCGTCCACCCGCAAGTTTACAGGAACCCCAATGGGATGAATCCCTGACAATAGAGAGAATAAAAGGGACCACAGAAAGACCCAGAACCCTCTTAAAGCTTGCAGTTGGCGCAAGTTGAACTTTTATTGCAAAAATGAGCAAGCAGGGGACCAAACCTCCCCTGCCCTGCTTTAAGGGACAGGCTTGGGATTTGAGGGGTCAGCAGATCTGGGCAACAGATTGGATTGGCCAGGGGATAGATTTTTCAAAGGGTGATCCAATGGTTGGAAGGGCCCTCAAATAATTTCTGGCATCACTTCTGATTGGCTGATAGAACGGGTTGGAGCACCCTTTGATCTAGCTGGATTGAGATTTGTTGACTTAACAGCAGCGCAGCCTGATTGGTTGCTCTTTATTTGTCTTGAATAGGGACAAAACCAAGCCAATAGACAGTCTAAATTAATCAGATATTCCTCCCAGGCGGGAACATAGATCTGATCATTGGTAGCCACCACCTGAGAATGATACACCAGTACAGATCTCTTGTCAATTGTGTGAGCTGGATTCTTGGGGGAATTGGGAAGTTTAGCTTGATTCTGAGCAGCTTTCTTTGCACACCCAGGTAAAATTGTCCTATCTAAGGCTAAGGGGGGAGTAACTTTACAATATGTCAGGAATGTCAATTTGGATGCTCCTAAATCTCAAAATACAGAACCAGAGTCAAACCCTGGACAAAACCCTTTGCAGACCGCCAGACCCATGGGCTTGGAACCCAATAACCCACTACTGATCAATAAAATTGTTATCAGCCATCCAGGACCCAAACCCTTAGCCGTCCCGCAGGATTTTGTAAGCAAACCGCTAGTGCAAGATGCCAAGAATTTCCCTGAGGTGCCAACGCCTGACACCGGCAGTTTGCTTGGTGAAATACGCAAATTTTTCCATGAGAGTTGTTCCAAACTCCCCCAAAGTCCCGGGGGAGGCACTGAACTCAAAGAGGCACCCAATACCCAAATTGACAAACAGATGTTGCAACCAAGTTTCCAGCCTTGCCTGCTAACGTATCTTACAATACACAGGGGGCGCTCAATGAGCCGCCCCTTGACGTACCTAACGTTATGGATTAGTCTGATGGCAACATCAAGTGACGGGTACTTCATCCTAATTAGGAGCGCTGCCAATTTGACTTGCTGATTCCAGCACAAGTTATTCCTTGGCTTCAAACCTTACATGGAACTTCCCACTATGCCACCCCCTTGTGGCATTCCCCATATAGTATATTAATCCCAATATTCTATAATAAAAAATACCTTATTCTTATTATTCTGTCCTTTCTATTGGACTGTTGTCTTCCCCAATTCCAAGTAATGAACTCTCATTGGTTCAGTTGCAACAGTGGTAGCAGCAGTAGGTTATTGACCTACCTAAAACAAAATTCCCCCCAAGAAAGGACAGAGTACGGGCTGTATGGCTACTCCCCAACAAGAAACCTTCCTGCCAATCCCCAAGGGGGTCATCCCCAAAGGGTATATCATCTATCAAGACCAGTTAGTTCTCACCAGCATGTACAATTGGCTCCGCCTCAGGCAGCGTGACGTCAGCGTCACCCTGCCCCAGTCAGACCTGTCCCAACGCATGCTCAACCTTCAGTTAGAATCCTTTGCTGGTTGCGTCAAGGGGGCCAACATTGTCAGTTAGCTCCAGTCTACTGAAACCCGCCTTTGCATCTGCCAGGTTCCTGAGCCCATGTGGGTTGCCACCGCGTCTGGGCGCCTCACAGGGCCTGCTGCTGTGTGGTTCACCAACTGGGCCAGCCAGGAACTTGACGTTACCTGGGCGGCATTTTGAGACGCTGCCAAGTCCTGCTACAGTGAAATCTTTCCCCCCATTGTTGTGAGAACTCCTCTTCTAGAAATCAAGCAAACTGGCTCTGTCCCTGAGTACCTTGCCACCTGGCAACAAGCCCTTGCTGCCATCCCAGAAGCCGTGACCAATAGAAATGCAATGTTACTCACCCTCATTGTTAATGGGTTAAAACCCCATATCTGCAAGTGGGTCCCCGTAGGTCACTGTACCTCCATTGATGACTGCTATAAAGCCATTGTGGAGGCTAACAACCAAGCCTCAATGGGCTTCTGCCGTACCAGTGATGCTCCACCCCAACCACGTACAATATCAGGCAATGGTCATAGTCAAGTAGGCTGTTGTCAACCATGTCAACAGGAAAATAGAACCAAACGCCTCCGCGAGGGGGGAGCTCCAGCTAGCACAGATTGAGGACCCAGGAAAAGCCTGGGGGTTGTAATGACAAGAGGCCTTATAACCCCACCTGACCCATCCTCTCAATCCCTCCTGGCCAAGAACCCCTGTGACTACAGCGTTCACAAAGTTGAAACCCTGGACGTCTTCCAAGTCCACAGTGACAACCCCGTATTACAAGCAAGCCACTCCTCAAATAAAGTAACACACTTGTCCTATCCCTTCTGTTTCTGTGGGAACACCCACAAATTACTGGTAGATACTGGGGCCAACCACACTATGGTAGACCAGGTGTTTGCTGACTTTCAACAATTAGACCAAGTACCTAGCAGATTCAAGGCCATACGAGTAGCTGACTCCCGCAGAGTGGCCATCACCCACGAGACGGTACCCTTCTCTGTGAGAATGAGGAACATCCAGGTTAAGCTCTCTGGACCAATCATGGCCGGGCTCAGCCACAACGTGATTGCTGGTCTCAACTGGCTACAACACAACCGCCCCTACATTGACTGAGATACCTCTGTCATCACCCTCAACAGAAATGGGGTGGGGTTTCAGATTTACCCTGTGGAAATGAGCAAGTTACTCCACGGTACTGTATTTGTCAGGATAACAGAGACGGGCTCATACAATTTCAAGGGGGAAAACTAGACTTCAACCAATGTTCAGTCAAAGTTATCCGTGCTGAACCACCAGCGGTCCCTCCCTTGTCATCATCACCATCACCAGCGCTTGCGGCCCTCCTTGAGGAGTACAAGAATGTATTCAGTGAGACACTTGAACAACTACCTCCTCCCTGGGAAATCCAGCACGCTGTGCAACTTCAAGGATCCTTACCCAAAGCACAATCATTATACTGTCTCACACCAAAGGAAGATGAGACCCTCTGCCAGCACCTTGTGGACACGCTTGATAAGGGCTTCATTTGCCCCTCGCTCTCTCCATACGGGACGGTAGTCTTCTTTGTAGCCAAGAAGGACGGGTCCCTTTGCCTGGTCACAGACTACTGCGCTCTAAATGAGGTGACAGTTAAGAACAAGTACCCCCTGCTGCTGATTGACAAACTTTTTGATACACTTGCAGGTGCAAAGGTCTTTAGAAAGATTGATCTCACCGTGTGGTACAACCAGGTCCGCATTGCACCAGAGGATGAGGCAAAAACTGCCTTCCGCACACGCTACAGGTTGTTTGAGTGTCGTGTCATGAACTTTGGAATGACCAACGCTCCCTTCACCTTCGCCATGTTGATGAACAAAGCATTTGAGGAACTGATTGGAAAATGTGTAGTTGTGTACCTTGACGACATTATTGTCTTCAGTCAAGATCAAACCACACACCTCCAACACCTCCGTGCTGTCCTTGACACCCTTTGGAAAAACCAGCTAAAAGCTAAATCCTCCAAATGTGAGTTCCTCAAGTTGGAGCTGTTATTCCTTGGAAACACCATCTCTGCTCAAGGGATAAAGCCCGACCCTACCAAAATCAAGGCAATCACCAACATGCCACCTCCCACTGATGTGGGCCAGGTGTGTACCTTCTTGAACATGGTTGCCTATGTGTGCAAGTTCATCCCCAATTGTGGAGAACTAATTGCACCTCTCACTGAGTTCCTCAATACCAAGCAGCGCTTCCATTGGACCCCCATCAGAGATCAAGCCTTTGAGATGTTGAAGCAAAGGCTCACAACCGCACCAGTCCTGCAGTTCCTCAATCAAAACCGACAGTACAAACTAGAGACCGATGCCTCTGACAGGGCCATAAGGGGTATGCTAAGAGTAGAAACTGACAATGGCATCTTTCTCTCTGTGGCCTATGAGTCCAGGAAACTTACTGACTCATAACAACGCTACCTCATCATGATAAAGAATTGGCAGCCATTGTACACTGTGTTGAGAAGTGGCGCTGTTACCTGGAAGGTGCTACCTTACCACCCCGCGTTCTGACGGACCACAAGTCACTTCAGTACTTCAACACACAGTCTCACCTGACACGCCGCCAAGCAGGATGAGCGGAGCGTCTGTCCCCTTACCAGTTGTGCATCAAGTACAAGCCTGGGAAGGAACTTGTCACAGCTGACGCCCTTTCCCAACTCTACGTAGCGTCCATCACTAGGGACAATGGTTTGGATCCAGATTGGCCCATGCTCTACCTCCGCCCTGAGGCAACTTGCTACAAGGGCCTTAACTTGGTCACCATCTCCAAGTTGAAGGACAACAAAAGCCAGTTCACCACCGATGCTGGTAACGTCTGCCGCTGGGCAGAGACAGGTGAAAAGACGCCTTAGATTCCCACCACACAACAAGGTGACACAATTTTGCACTACCACTAAACCCTGGGTCACATCAGAGGGTGTAACCTCTTTGAGATCATGAAACGAAAGGTTTGGTGGCCGTGCATGTGTCAAGTCATCTTGGACCTCCTCAAAACGTGCATGCTGTGTGAAAGGAACACATCAAACCTACACCCCCCAAGTCTGTCCTGCCCATTGAGGCCATGGAACCCTTTGAACAGTGGGCCCTCAACATTTTGGGGCCACTTCCCAGAGACAGACTGGGAAAGAAGTACATTATTACTGCCATTGACTACTTCACTTGTTGGCCAGTGGCCTGGGCAACAACCAACCACACCGCCACCACCATCACCCGCTTTATTGGCAAAGAAATTGTGGCCCACTTTGGGCAACCAAAGCGTCTCATCACAGATGACGGTCCTGAACTAATTGGGCATGTCATGAAAGCATACTGCGCCAAGAACGCGCTCCAACATATAGTTATGACCCCCTACCATCCCCAAGCCAATGGACGCGTGGAATAGTTAAATGGCTCACTGGTTCAACTGATTGCCAAGCTCTTGCAAGAGCACCCCAACACTGCATGAACTGAACCCTGCCCACCGCTCTACTCATCCTTTGAGCAAGGATCAACCGGGGCACGAGGTTCAGCCCCAGTACCCTAGCCTTTAGGACGCCTGACAGTCTGACAGGAGTTGAACAGGGAAAGCTACAGTCCAAGATCCCCGACAAGCCTCCCCTAACAACAACCCCATCCCTGGATCAATGGTGTGCCAAAGCCCGGGAAATTGAACACAAGCGGATTGCAGGAGGGACAAAGCACCTTGAAGCTAGGTATGCTGTAGGTGACCCTGTCTACACCCTCAATCCCAATTCCACCAAGTTGGAACCCAACCACCTAGGGCCCTTCAAGATAGCTGCAGTCTATGACAACCACACCTATCAACTTGAGGATGCCCAAGGGAACACCAAGAAGCTTCACCATGATTGCTTGCGCCCCTGCCGCGCCATCCCCACACAAAGGTTGTTTGTGCGGACCTTCTCAGACCTTTCGCAGACTCCAGTCCTGGTGTCTGACAACAAGCAGGGGGCAAGGGGGGTGTTGCAACTGAGTTTCCAGCCTTGCCTGCTAACTTATCTTACAATACACAGGGGGCGCTCAATGAGCCGCCCCTTGACGTACCTAACGTTATGGATTAATCTGATGGCAACATCAAGTGGCGGGTACTTCATCCTAATTAGGAGTGTTGCCGATTTGACTTGCTGATTCCCGCATGACTTATTCCTTGGCTTCAAACCTTACATGGAACTTCCCACTATGCCACCCCCTTGTGGCATTCCCCATATAGTATATTAATCCCAATATTCTATAATAAACAATACCTTATTATTATTATTCTGTCCTTTCTAGTGGACTGTTGTCTTCCCTAATTCCAAGTACTGAACTCTCATTGGTTCAGTTGCAACACAGAAGAATTTGAAGTCTTCTCATCCTGAAGTGGCCAGTGGCAAACCGCCAGTGCCAAGCACCACACTGCCATCCGAGACCCCCGATGCTAACCTGCCCAAGCCCAGAAAACCCGACCAGGTAGAGAAGCCTGGCAGTGTGGTATAAATACCTGCCAGGCCAAGATCAACCCCCCATGGTCATTTTTAAATAAAGGTTATGAGATATTGGTTTCCCCAACTATTGCCGTATTTTATTCTTGTCATCTGCCAGTTAACTTAAAGATCATCTGACCCCCCTGCCAGCTATGTACCGCCCGCCTGGTGCTCCCTTTGGTCCTGTTCATTTCACAGAGTACCCCTTAAAGCCTGAGTACAAGGACTACACTGCTGACAACATACTAGCCTGGGATCCCTAGGCCAGAACTACAGAGTTAACCAGATACAACCGTGAAGGCTTTGGTACGTTACCAAACCCTGCCTGTTCAGAGATAAATACAACTTCCTTCCTGCCTACCAAATGGACATGGAACCACCTGTCACCCCCAAACCAATGCCTGCCTCCGCCACCGAGCTCCCACTGGACCATACCAACAAGCTTTTTGGAATCGTATACATTACTCTCACGGGAGTAATAGATACTATTGTCCCTGCCACCGGTCCGTGGTTGTGGGTGGGCAAGTCAATGTCCTACCTCATTAAGTTAGCACCAATCCTTTGGTGGGCCCTACCCACCCAGTCTGTGACCCGCCAGTTCCCAAACACTAGTGATTCGGCCAGTCAGGGTTGGTTCCCTGACACGATAGACCAAAGGACCCCGCCCTCCAAACTTATTGTCATCTTTTGAATAAAGGTTACATTTTTTGGCTTCCACAGCTGCTGCCTTATTCTATCTTTGCCATCTATCAATTCAGTACAAGATCATCTGGCCCCCCGCCCTCAGATCCCTGTCCTCCAAACTTATTGTCATCTTTTGAATAAAGGTTACATTTTTTGGCTTCCACAGCTGCTGCCTTATTCTATCTTTGCCATCTATCAATTCAGTACAAGATCATCTGGCCCCCCGCCCTCAGATCCCTGTCCTCCAAACTTATTGTCATCTTTTGAATAAAGGTTACATTTTTTGGCTTCCACAGCTGCTGCCTTATTCTATCTTTGCCATCTATCAATTCAGTACAAGATCATCTGGCCCCCCGCCCTCAGATCCCTGTCCTCCAAACTTATTGTCATCTTTTGAATAAAGGTTACATTTTTTGGCTTCCACAGCTGCTGCCTTATTCTATCTTTGCCATCTATCAATTCAGTACAAGATCATCTGGCCCCCCGCCCTCAGATCCCTGTCCTCCAGGTGTCCCCTTTGGTCCTGTCCACTTCACAGAGTACCCTTTAAAACCCAAGTATAAGGAATACACCCCGGAAAAGATCCTTGAACTAGATCCCTTGGCCCACATGAAATCTGCAGTTTGATACAACTGTCAAGGCCCCTGGATTCTACCATTGCCAAAATTGCTTAGAGGCAAGTTCAACTACCTGCCTGCCTACAAACTCCATATGGAACTGCCTGTGACCCCCAAGCCAATGCCCGCCTCCCTCGCCCAACTGACCACACTAGCAAGCTGTTTGGGATTGTATATATCACCCTCACAGGGGTGGTTGACACTATAATCCTGGATGCTGGCCTGTGGTCCTGGGTGGGGAAGTCCTTCTCCTACCTATTTAGGTTAGCTCCTCTCTTGTGGTGGGCTCTGCTGGTAAAAAGCCTGGCGGGTATGATCCTGGAAAATGCTGGACTGGCTGCCCAGGCTTGGATCCCTGACATCTGGGCCTGGGGTTTGGCTCTACCGGTGGCTAACGGTTTGCTTGGCATGTCTGATTTTTGTAAAGTCTCTCAGAGTGGCCAACCCTTTGGTATGTTATGGATAGGCCTGGCGGAAAAGATTTTTGGGTTGGGCACCTGGCTCGGTTAACCCAGTATCTCTCCCACACATGATCTGTATGTGTTGGTCTGGCCCAGTCCAATAGCTACCATCGGCTTGGGATACTTGTTTTTGATGAAGCTGATCTTGGTTTCACTTAGGTATATTGGATCTGTAAAGGATGCAACAAGGTCTGAAAGTTAAGCAGGGCTACATTATCTGAGGAAAGAGATGTTGGCTTTGATTGTTGATATTCTACCCCTGGTTGATGGAGTGAGCAGATTGGATAAGTGTTGGGATATCAACATTTCCCACATGAATTTAAGTTGGTCCAGCTTGTTCTTTCGTTGACTAGATTTGGGTATAGGGCTCAAGATACCTGGAGCATGGTTGAGGTTCAGTACCACCCTATAGGTCAGCTGTGTACCGATCGATCGAGTAAACCTAACTCGGCTACGGTAATGTATACGCTCCGTAACGATGGTGGCTACCGTATGTGAGCTTGTTCGGTTAGCTGTCGGTATAAGTTGATTTTTCAGGTATGACTTTTGGTTGTGATCTTTCCCATGCATTTCGTTATACAGCTTACCGAACCGGTCTACGAGTATTAAGTGGAAATAGGTGGTATCGGTGATTTGTTCGGTACACAGCTTTAGTTTGGTTGTTCTGAGCTGAAGTTGGTTTTTTTCCGGGTGATGCGAAAACTGCAGCTCAGATTGCAGTTGGGATCACAAGGCGAACACGGTTGGACTAAGCCCATGATAAATCAGCTATGAATATGGAGAAACCTTTAATGGCAGCGATTTCCGGCTGCTGAACCCTAACCCACGCACTGTGGGTGTAGAGATATTACATGTCCAGCTTGGCTAGGCGGGTTGCCAAATCCAAGTCAGGGACGTCGGTAGGGTTGGACGTCAGATCAAGGATGAGGGATTTCGGCACAGATGGGGGAGAAAGGGTAGGCCCAAGCGAGGCAGATAGCTTGAATGGATCCTGGACAGGTACAGATGCAGGCTCATCCTCAGGCCTTAGGGACTGTTGTACGATCCTATCCAGCATGCGGCACGTTTCTTTGGCATGGCAGGTTGCCATCAGATCGAGCTCAGAGGAGCGATGGATGGCTACTTCTAGATGGGAACGGATGCTTTCAACCGTTGCAGGTGAAATGAGAGATAACAGTTCAAGCCCCAGGCCCAAGATTATAGAGTAGATCAACATTACGGCAGGCCGCAGGATCGTTGGATCACTCTCGATGCGTAAGACATTCCCGATCTCATTGATGGAAATCTCAACATAGGGAAGCGATGCCGTTGGCGCCCTTTCGAAGATGGCGCTGATCAGAGATAAAGCAGATCCTTTAAGCAAGGACGCTGAACTCTGCAGAGCAAAGAGAAACGCACCAATCATGTCGTTGCATCGTTGGTTTGCAAATACTGCCGACCAACTGATTGCTAGAAGCAGAGCCTCGCCAACCCTCAACCGAAAGTCCATGCTGCGGGTGCAGTCCAAGTAGTACTCTACCAACTTAGGGAGCACATTTGAATTAACAACGAGTTTAGACATGGCTTTGACGGCAGCAAGGTAGATGTATGAGTCATCGTCCTCAATACTCTTCATAAGGATGCGATAAACTTCATCCAAGGTTGAGGGAAAGCACTCTTCGTGTAAGGGGCTTGAGGCCACGTGTTCAAGCAAGTGGATGCCTGATGCTCGAACGGAGACCAGGGGATCGTTTAGTAGCAGATGGGCTTGGCGGATCTCCTTTAGGACTTCACAAGAGGGTTTGGATTTCGGCTCTCCATTCGGGTGCACCTCATCCAACCCTTCAAGGGAGAAGTTCATTAAGAGCTTGATTGAATGGCATCTGCGTATATCTTGGATCGATAGCCGTTTACAATCACATAGATCTTTTACAACAGGCATAACGGGACGTAGCATGCACCAGTCTGCATTTTCAAGTTCAGTGTGGTTGGCATCCAATACACAAGAAAAGGTATTTATCAGCAAAGAAAGAAGGCTGGAATCCTCTGATCCTTGGGTGTTCTCAGAAAGCAGGTACTCCCTGCCAAATTTCTCCATCAGCTTGGCTAGAAGTACGAGCAGCTCACGGGGTGCTTGATCCTTCAACTTATCACTGTAGTGCTGGATGATCAGTACCAGCGTGTGCATGTAGATTGCATGCGTCAGCGGCTCTTCGTTGAGGTTCTCCAGAAGTAGGGACATGAATTGAATCATGAAAACAGATCCTCTTGCATCAAGCTTAGATAAAAGGCATACAAACACGTTTAGATCCAAAGGGTACGGCTTATCCTGGACAGATAAAGAGCCCGCTAAAGCCTGAGATCTTAGCTCATAGTTAGTCATAAACGCCGCATTCAACAAACTTTTTAAAAAGGCAGAACCCTGATCTTCCTGGCCTGAACTCGGCTGGAAGAGGCCGTGTTGCTACCTTGGAGGTCAGGATGCCTGCGAAGCTGTTTCCAGCCAAACTGGTATCAGGGAAATAAGAGAAATATTTACACAGCAACTCTTCGACAAATAAAGCTGGCATGCCAGTCGTTGTCCACGTCTCTGTGGATGTGTAGAGCTCAAAGAGTGGCGCCAAGTAGGGAAATATCAACTGTTGCATTTGCTCGTATGTAGCATCGCTCTCGAGCACCAAGTGTCGAAGGCAGCTCAAAGAAAGACTGAGCTCGTTCTCCGAAACGATTACTTCACCCAACCCTGAAAGCAAATGTGGAGATTCAAACAGCTTCCAGAAAGTTCGAAAGGGGGCCATGACGACATCGAAGATTGCTGATTTCGTTATCGAAGGGCTCTTAAGGAACAGTTGGTTGATGATATAAGCCACTAAGCTTGCTGCTCCACGGTCGCTATTGGGTTGGCCGGTGCAAACGCTTTGAAGGAGAGCAAGCAGCTTGGGCGCGATATCCTTGTAATACTCCTACCAAAAGATTAAATCAATCAAGAAAGAACTTACCTGTGATGACCCAGCCGAAGAGGGAGGCGCAAGGATGACACCAGAAATGCTTTGAAGTTGGCCCCCGTTGAACCCCGTTTCTTCTGCATTGTGTTATACTAGAAAGAACCCTCTTACCATCAAAAAAGTTATTGCTGAAGAACTTGACTACATATGTAAGCCCATGCTCTCTCTTAAAAATGTCTGAAAGGACCATCCCACCGCCACTTAGCAGCCATTTTGGTGGCACTGGAGAAGTGGGAGTTGTTTGTTGTAGAAGCATGAAGATCTCTTCGATGGTTAAGAACACATTCAAGCTAACAGTCGCCTTCTCCAGATATCCCTGGAATGGCTTTCGGTCCTTTGGAGAGATTAGATATTCAGACCCTCCCTCTGAAGATGCTAACTCTTTAGGTCCATAAACGATTTGAAGCAGGGCAGCATAAATAATTCCCATCTTCTTCTGCAGAATAAGCTTTCCGATCCAAGAAGCTGCACCAGCAGCTGTCTTGGCGATCCCAATAAGCTTAAGCAAATTCCAAGTGGTAAATATAAGCCTTTTGGAGTTGAAATCCTTAAAGCTATGGATCTTAGAAAACATGCAGCGCCGGTCTGAGCTGAGTTAGCCAGAAGTTCAATTGTCTACCTTTGAAATACCCATTCAAAAGGTTGATCTGCTCGAAAGCCTCCCTGGGCCTGTTCCCCTCCAACAGATTCGGACAGATGCCCCCAACAGTAACCAACCCAATCAGAGCGAATAATAGCTTCGTGTCTTCATGGAGAAGAGATCCCTCACCAGATTTCTCTAAAATCCTTGTCAGCGACAAACACACAAGAACCAGTGGTCCAAATGCTACCTGACTTCAGCTTCTCTGCAACTGCCTCGCTGCTTGAAAGGGAGGCTAGATCACTAAGCAGCGATAGGGCACGCCGCGCCGACTCCCATCTGCGAATAAGGAGCTCTGGAATCGCCGTGTCTAGAAAGGTTAAACACCCAGAACTCATTTTAGACGAGAAGAAATGCAAACATTTTATAAACCCCTACGGCACAAACAAAGGGTGGATTAATAATGCTTTGACCCTCAATAGGGGCACCATGATTTTCATCCCATCGAATATAACCACTAAACTAAATGTCACTCTTTTGAATCAGATGGGTCAAAATTATGGAGCCCTAACCTCAATAGACAACAAATTGTCAAAGCTCACTATGCCCCTAAAGAGTTTCAGTAGCACGGTCAGCTAAGAAAGCCTCAAGACAATAAATGGTTTATGATTTAAGGTTTGAATATCAACTTGTAATAAAAAATAATTAAATGTTTCTACAATTAGAGACTTTTGTATTGTTGGAGTAGATACTTTCATAAATTTGACAATGACGTTATAACCTCTTAGTAGTGAGAAAATGTTATCTAAAAACATTCACTTTAAAAGCAACAGGAACCTTTCCTGGAGGTTCGTTTATATATCTGGCAGAGGAGAGCAGTTCCACTTGGAAAATTAAATCTTGGACGAACTGCCAGTAGTATCCGAACAAAAAAGGATAGCTCAGGAAGCTAATAGGTAAACTATCTCGAGGAAAGTGATTAACCGGCCTAGGTCCAAAATCTAGTTATATGCCAGCTTGCTATCAAGTACAGCGGGAGGACACGAGAAATAAACAAACCCTGATCCCAATTGATTTTATTCATTTACCCAGCGGTATATTTCCAATCCACAGGGCCTTTTTCACTTGGGCCAACTTTTAAAAAGCGTAGTTAAATTAAAGGGGTGTAGATGATTAAATGCTGGTAAGCTCGGTTAAAGATATTTTAAAATCGGATAGTTAAGCTAAATATCCGCAAAAGTGACACCCCCATTTTTTCGCCTGGTGCTAGAGACAAGTACTTAAGCTCACCTGTGATACAAGCACCCAAATTATAAAAGGATAAAGCCAACAAAAATAACCTCCCATAGCAGACAATAGAATATGCAGGTTTAAAGTCAACCAAGGAGCTTTATTTTAACCCCAGTTAGCCCTACCTTGTACCGGTAAACAGCATTCCATAAGAAGCTCCCTGGCTTCCGTCTTTACTCTCGTAATCTGCTGCTGCATGTCCAACTTGGATAAGTCACCCGCCATCCTCTTCAGGGAGTTAAACTTGACCAGCAAACAGAAATGCCATCCCAAGGTATTGGGGCAAAATAATTTCTCGGCCCCGAGAGAAACTTTGGTTCCACCAAGCCGCTCGTAACTTCCGATCCCGAACCAGTATCGAAATGATGTCATAGAAACCCAATCTAATTTGCTGTTGATCTGTGGTAATTCTTTCATAAACCTGACCCAGGTTTAAACAAGCTATTAAATAAAGATGAAGTATTTATAAGAAGAAAAATATTTTTATTTTTATACAAAAAAATATAAGGACAATAAATAAAAAAGCTTTACACAAAGAATATAACTTTATTAGAAATGCTCACATTTGCACTTTTCAATGTTTTGAATAGTTTTGAGGATTTTTTTCTGACTATTTCAGTTAAAAAACAGGTTCATATATAATTTACTAAGCTTTAAATGACAGAAATTTTTATGGCTTAGCCTATAACTTTGCTTATATAATAAAGAGATGACAGCCCCAAAGAAGCCCTTATTGGGTTTCTTTGGGGCTTAACTGTGTATTTACAAATTTATGCCCACTGTTACTTTTAAGAAAAGCTTTTAAAATGTCTAGAAGAAATTTAAACCTAGAAAATCTTGATGCACAAAATCTTCAGCATCTGCTAGCCAACCCAGATCAGGATGGCCAACATCACCCAAACCTTCAGCGCTGTATAGATTTTCTTTTATATTATGCTATCACTCAGTTCTGTCTTCCCAATGGTCGCCGGGTTAGAACCTGTAAAATCTGTCGAGATATCCAAGCTCAGCAGCCTGCTGAGAGAAGGGCTGCTGCCATTGAAAACCTTGCTGAAGAGAATCCTGATGCTTTTTTTTAATAGAAGAGATACCTGGGCTCCTCTAAATATAGGCTTGATGGATGCAGTGTGTGAGTGGTGCCAAGCTTTACACTGGGCCTGTGAGGGTACCGGGTTACTAGACCTGCTTGCCTTAGGTTTACCCTTTGCTGCAATGATGGAACCGTTCAACTGCCCCCGCTTCAACCAATTCCTGAAGAGATTCATGCCCTGTACACTCAACGCACTCCCCAGGCAACTAACTTTCTTGAAAACATTCACCAGTACAATGCTGCCTTGGCAATGAACTCACTCATTGCAGGTAACTGTTTTCAATTTTCATCTAACTGATAACTTTTAGAGCAAGACCGTCGCTTGGGAGAAAATCCTCACTATGTTCCCTACTTTATTCATGGGGAGTTATACCATGTTCAATACTCTTTTTTTCCTGCTGAGGGTCAGAACCATGTGTATAACCAGCTTTACTTCATTGATCCTGAGCTTGCCTTACGGCAGCGCATGCAGAGAAACCCTGGGCTTGATGGTGAGCTACTGCAGTTGCTTGATCGTGTAATCTGTCAAGTTAATACCTTTGTTTGGATCTATTATACTGCCACTGAGATTGTCCAAGAGTATACCAGAGCACATCCTGAGGCTGCAGCCTATCTTCATCCCAACTTAAACTTGACAGTTGAAACAGGCAATGATTGTCACACCTATAATTTGCCCCAGCAGCCTCAGATTGCTGCTCTGATGCCCCCTGCCTTGGCTGCTGAGGAGGATGGTGACCGTAACCGGTGGCATGTCTTGATGTGCTTACATGATAGACACACTGAAAGAATCAATCCAACAGTTGCTAAATACATGCCAACTCATTATGTCCTTCTCTTTCCCTGGGGTGACTTGGGCTTTAGCTTTGGCTTGCATCACATGGATGGGGATACACCTACAGCTTGCCAGCTCAGCATGTGTGACTATTATTGTTACCGCCTGTTTCAGCAAAATACTCAGCCAGCTATAATTTTTCTTGCCTGCCGCCTGTTTCAGAAGTTTGTTGTTGATGCCTGGGCCTCTTGCAATATGATGCGCCTGCAGTATATTGAAAACCATCAAGATGTCTTAAGAGCAGAGTTGTATAACAACCTTACAGATTACTATGTGTGGACTGATATTGACGACCCCCATGAAATAGTTGGCCATTGTACTATTCTTCCCTCTTCACACATTGGTTCATGTTGTCATATGCAGCAGCTCTATCAGGATATGATGTGCATTGTCCATCATCTTGGGAAGCCCACTCTCTTTATTACGTTCACAGCAAATGATAGTTGGGAGGAGATTAGATGTGAGCTTGGCCCCATGAGAATCCTATGGACCAGCCCAATATTGTTGCCCAGGTATTTCATATTAAGATCAAGGAGCTGATCCAGGATATGCAGCGTGGATTTTTTGGTCCCTACCCGGGGCACTTCTGTGTCATGGAATATCAGAAGCAAGGCCTACCCCACATGCACTGTGTCCTGTTTCTCCGCTCAACAAACAACTTTTACATGCAGCCTCAGAACATTGATCAGCTGATTTGGGCTGAGATCCCCCCATGGCGGTTACCCCTTACCACAACGAGCTTAGGCGTTTGGTAATGAGCTATATGATCCATACCCCGTGCAATCAGAATCAAAATGCATCTTGCATGCATGACTTTCCAACTGGCCGCCGCTGCTTGAAGTACTTTCCAAAGCAGTTTCAAGATGAGACGGTCCTACCTGCCAATAGGTACCCAAATTATAGGCGCCACAGCCCCCAGAATGCAGTTGGATCAAAGACTGTGACAGGACGTGATAACATTGCCGTCAACAACAGCTGGGTTGTTCCGTACTCTCCAGCCCTTATCTGGAAGTACAAGGCACATATTAATGTTGAAGCCTGTGTCAACCTCCGAACAATCAAGTACATCCTAAAATATATCTCAAAGGGAGAGGACATGTACACAGCAACAATTGAGGGTCAGGCACCTTTAGCTGAAATTGTGCACCAGCATCCCAATGCTGTAAATAACGAGGTCCGCCAGCATCTCTATGGCCGATACATTGCCCCGCCAAAGGCTGTCTGGGAGCTGATGGAGTTCTCTCACCACTCAATTAATCCTTCAATTATTTGTTTGGACGTTCATGCTGAGAACCAACAGATGGTCTACTTTGCTCCCAGTGATGATGTCCTTTGTCAGGTAGAGAACCCCCCTAGAACAACTCTCATGGGCTGGATGTTTTATAATGCTTGGAACAAGGATGGACGGCATCTGCTATATTCAGATTTTCCCCAATATTACACCTGGAATGCTACAAACCGGATCTGGAGAAGGCGTCAGCAGCGTGAGCAGTTTGGACGTATGTACAATGTTAGCCCCAATCAAGGAGAACGCTTCTTTGTATGGCTCCTCTTAACCATTCAGCGTGGATGCACAAGCTTTGCTGACCTAAGGACTGTTGGTGAAGGCCTTGAGCGCGTAACCTATGCCATCAACTGCCTGGCATGTGAGGCTTTAGGTCTGCTCTGTGATGATGAGTAATGGCAAATTGCCTTTCAGGAGACTGCTGAAACCCACTCTGGCCACAGACAGCGGCTCTTATTTGTTCAGGGCCTCACCTCTGGAGACATTACCAATGGCTTGACAATTTGGAATGAGTTTTGGGAGAGCTTTTGTGATGATTTGGAGCACTGACTGCAGTTTCTGACTGTTCTGGAGAGCCTCCAAGATCCCCATCTTGATTATGGGCTTTTTCTAATTGCCTGTGAGCTTCAAAAGTTTGGTCAAAGCTTAGAAGCTCACCATCTTCCAAACTATGATCAAGGCTGGGAGGATCCCAGAAACCCAGTTCAGTATTTCAATCCCCCAGTTGAACTGCCTCAAGCTCAGCCAGACCAACTTAATGCCGACCAACGGGCCGCCTTCACCCGGATTACTGAGCAGATTTCCCAGAATCCCACCCATGCACACTTTTTTCTTCAAGGCTCTGGGGGTACTGGGAAAACATTCCTCTACCAAGCTCTGGCTGCCCATTACCGTGATCAGGGTATGCATGTCATCTGTGTTGCCTCAACTGGATTAGCTGCCAGCCTTCTGCCAATGAGACGGACTGCCCATTCAACTTTTAAGGTGCCTCTTAACCTGGATGAGAACTCAGTTTGCAACATTGGGTATCAATCTCAGCTGGCTACCCAGTTATGCCAGACAACCTTAATCATACGGGATGAGGCCCCCATGCAGCATAAGAATGTTGTGCTGGCCGTTGAGCGTACCCTCCAGGATGTTTGCAACAACAAGGCTCTATTTGGTGGGATCCCTGTGGTTTTTGGAGGTAATTTTAAACAGACACTTCCGGTGATCTGACATGGTGGTCATGCTCAACAGGTTGAAGCCTTCATCTAGCAGTCAAGAATTTGGCCCCAGCTTCAGATTTTGTTTCTGAACCAAAACATGTGGCTGCATCAGACTGAAGAGAATGAGGTTTATGCCCGGTACCTGGAAGAGCTATCCTTTAATGCTAGGCTTTATGAATTAATACACTTGCCTCCTTTTGTTACCCAAGTTGCCAGATCTGAGCAGCTGACCCAGACCATCTATCCTCCTGAACAGCTTTGAGCCCTAACCCCTAATAATGCAGCTGTATTCTTTAAAGGCTGTGGCATCTTAACTGTCACCAACCGCCAAGTTGTTGAGTTTAACTCTAGGATCCTTGATACTTGCCCTGGAGCTTCACATGTCTACAATGTCAAGAACTGTGTCAACCCAGGAGAAGGGGATGATGCTTATTTGGTTACTTCTGAGGTCATGCAGACCCTTAATTGCATCAGCTTACCCCTATCCCACCTCACCCTGAAGGTTGGCGTTCCAGTGATGATCCTTCAGAATATTTATGCCACTGAAGGTCTATGCAATGGTACAATAGCCATAGTCACAACCCTTTTCTGAAACACAATTGAAGTCACAATTATCTCTGAGATCTATCAGGGCCGCCGCTGTCTTATTCCCCGTCTAACAATGATTGAGGAGGAAGAGTTTCATTTTACTCTACAGCGCTGGCAGTTTCCAATCCGCCTAGGATTTTCCATGACTTTCAACAAATCTCAAGGTCAGTCCTTGAGCCACGTGGGTGTTGATCTCACACATGATCCCTTTTCTCATGGTCAGCTCTATGTTGCTCTTTCCTGTACTACTGATGTGCAAGGCATCATAGCCTTAATTGATCCAGATCATAATCATGGTCAGACCCAAAATGTTGTATATCCAGAAGTCCTTCTCCACCAAGCTCCTCAGCCTGAGTAAGCCTTTAAATACATCTTTTAGCACAATAAACTTTTATTTACACACAATATCAATAAATGCTGATAATTCTCATCATAATAAAGTTATAACACTAAAGATTAAAATTTTATTTAAAAAAACTATTAGAGTCAATATCACTGAATAATTTATAAACTGAAAACACATACCAGCAGGCTGCCGTAAAAGAGTGAAGCTGAGAGTAGCACAGCTTTGCTCTTTTGGCAGCCTGCCTACACATCTTTCCTTTTACCAGCTATAGGCTAGAAATGCATACCAGCAACCATTATTAAACGTTTTTTACCAGATATAACTGGAAACACATATCAGCAGGCTGCCGTAAAAGAGTGAAGCTGAGTGTAGCACAGCTTTGCCCTTTTGGCAGCCTGCCTGACACACCTCTCCTTTTACCAACTAGAGTTTAACAAAATAGTTTTAAAAGGCCACTGATTTAAATAAACAAAAAAATGTGACTCAACTAAGATACCTGGACATGTACCTAGGCGGGATGCCGTAAAAGGGCAAAGCGGGCAAAGCTTAGCTTTGTTCTTTTGGCATCCCGCCCGCCACACCACACTTGTCTTATTCAACCTTGGGAGTCTACCAATAGGATTTTGGTCAGCAGTCTGTCAGGCTGCCCTGTGGCCGGTGGAGCTGTCAGTGGAGCCGCTAAGCTGCTGATAGGCTTCCAGACAAACAGTAGTCCGGCGTGGTGGGGAGTGCTGCCAGGGTGGACTTCAGAGCTTTCAGGTAAAGCTTTCATAACAATTTTTAATATAAATATCTATTTTAAGATGTAAAGTAGTCTTGCAAAATTTCATATGATGGCTAGATCATCAGTTTGAAAATAAATTAAGCTTCTTGAATGCTTAAATTCAAGGATTTGATTGGCTTAGAAGAGTAGGATGATCAACCAAGCATTCAGGTAAGCTAAGCTAAACATAATACTAACTTTTTCAACTCAAAATCTATAGATTCACTTCAAACTTAAGGTAAGCTTTGAAATATATACATAATACTAACTGTTTTAATCATAGTAGATCAAGGATATTCAAGGTAAGCATATTCTAAAAGGTTGAAGCTAACTTTGATTTAAAAAGGTAGTAAATTTTTAAAAAAAAACTAATTCAATTAAAAAACAAATTAGAGCTGCAAATCAGGTAAGCTTTTCTTTAAAATTACTATCCTTCTTTCCAATTTAGATGGACTTGGTCCAAAGCAGATCTTGGGGTGGGTAAGTTATTTTTTCATCAAGTTTACTAACCTAGATTAAGAAAATCCAGATTTTTGCCCTGAAGTTAAACATGAGAATGATAAGTAATTTTTTGAATCACTAATATTTTTTGACCAAGCTGCATTTCAGGTAACTATTTTCAAAAATAGACCATTAACTTTCAAAGCCTTTTAGATAGGCTTAGTCTGCAGCAGATCTTGGGGTTGGTAAGTTTTATTTTTACTAATTTTCCAAAGTAGATTTAAAAAACCAGACTTTTGCCCTAAAGCCGATCTTGGTTTGGTAAGTCATTTTACTACTTACTAACTTTTTTTTAAAAAAATGCCCTTTTTTTACTGCAGCAGATCTTGAGGTTTGATGAGAACTTTGGGCCAACTACCTAATATTAGTTTTCATCCTGAAGCTGTTCTTGATTAGGGTAAGTTTTTTTTCAAATTTCAATTTTACTAACCAAAATTTAAACCTCAAGATTTTGTCTTTAAGATGATCTTAGGTTTGGGTAAGTTTTTTTTAGCAAATTTGTGTATGGTGAGTATTTCTAGGATCATTATGATATCCACTATTTTCTGATAATTTTTGATCCAACTTTCACTTAAAAAAGATGTTTTTCTTTAAGTAAATATTAAAATGAAACACTTTACTTGATTTAAAATTAACTATTTTCTATCTTAATTATTTTTTATTTTGTTTGACTTATTTGCTTTAAAGATTTACTTTTTGTCATTTGCAAAGTTTTACTGCCAAAAACTACAAATTTTTATCATTCAGTAATTGTTAAATGGTTTAAGCAAGTCATATGCTTAGATTATTTTATTTATAGAGTTGAAAGCAAGTTTTTGGTAGCTTTTTTTAGTTTTTAGATCCAACTGAAATTGTTGCCAAAATATTTTTTAACTTTAAAGTTTCAAAAAACAACTATAATACTTAAAAAGAGTTTTTTATTATAGATGCTTTTATTTTGATTGCATTTGGCTTATTATTTTAAAGATCTCTATCTTCAAAGCTACTTTGTTGTTTACTTATCAAAAGTTAATACCCTAAATAATTGAGACAGACTAAAGAAAAAATTATTTGAAATGGCTTTTATTTCTGAACTTTTTGCTAAAAATTAAAAGGATAAATATGCTGGGAAAATTGTACCCAGGCAAATAAAAAATATTAAAATGTTTTAGGAAATTTCCACAACTAACCCAGATACTGCTAAAAAGTAAAAAGTATAAGCTGATAAGTGGTATCTATTGGTGTAAAAAATAATAATTTTAGACATACAATAAAAAAGTTAACCATTTCAAAATACAAATTATATGACAAACTAAATCAAACATACATATTTCAGTTAAAAAAAGAGTATTATATGGTTTTGACTATATACTACATCAGCTAAGACAGAGAAAAAATATTAATATATATAAAAGTGAGTCTGTCTATCTGTCTGTAATGTCACCTCGAGTGGGCTCAAGCCGTAAGGGATTTGACTGAATTGATTTTTAGTTAAATTTGATTTTAAAAGTTGATTGTTAAGCCAAAAGCTCAATTTGGCTCATTCTTACATTCAATCCCTTACATGCATCTTTGAAAGTACACATATTGAATTCAGTGGAGTGTGGTCTAAATCATGTTGAACTGAAATATAAGCCACTCGAACTTTAATAAAGTTGTATTTAATTACTTGAATTTTAAATTAGTGGCTAACACCATTCAACCATATCAAAGTGGCCTATCTTTCTAGATTACCCGACTCTAGAATGGGTGGATTAAAACTGGAAGAGAAGCAGCAATTGTTTTAGATTGTTTTACACGATTGGATGGTTATGCTCTGTGCTGACGATAAAATTGATGATGAAAAGAGAGCTTAGTCAATTTAAAGTGATACGGTTTAAATTATAAATATAAATATTAGTTTAAACATGTAGATGGTTGGCTTGGACATTTCGAAATTCTTATCATTCAAGTGAAATAATAGAATATTCCAATTGGATACATCACCTGATCCAAGTGGCTGCATATTGTTCAGAGTAAACCTTGCTTGACACAGCTTCATCCTAAAAGAACATCAGTGGAGTAAACTAACTATGATAAAATTATGTTTCCATATGATGATTTTCATGAAATTTAGAGGACGTAGATCAATTTTTCAGATGATTCTGATCAAAATGGTACCAAACATGATAGCTCTAGCTGCTCTAGATGCTGAGATATATAGTTAAGCGCTGGAATCGGGTTCGCGTCATAATCAAAGGCTTGGACTCGATTTGATATTATCTAAATTTACTTTTAATACACACTACAAAAACTAAAATCAATGCATCTCAGTGAATACTAAGCCAATTTTGATGTCCAATACTTATTTAAAAGCTGCAGATCAGCTCTACATTTTTACAGACATTAAAAATCAATTACTAAATTTCAAAATAATCAGTTTAGCCTTACTAAACTTAATAGTGATACTATACTTATTTAGGTTTAGTTTTTATTTATACTTGGAATATACAATTTTAATTTTAAATTTAAATAAACATAATTGAAATTACTTTTTAATAAAGCAATTAAATAATATTTTAATTAAACATGCAATAAGTAATACAAGCCTGAAAAGACAATAAAATAAATTTAATTGATTTATTAAATTCAACTTTAATTCTGTCCTTGGACGGGGCAACCACCTAGTATTTATATAAAATGATAAAATTTAAAATAAAGGTATTATTTTTTGTCTTTGGAATTCAAAAATTGTTATAGAAAATAAAAAATATTTCAAAACATATTGTAGTTTTGAGATAATGCAAGAATTTTTCAATCTCTCATTGTTTATATGCCAAAAGTATAATTCATAATAAAAGTAAAAAATTATAAAATAAGACATTGCTGATAGAGTAATAGAAATATTTGCATAGCATCTCCTTATATTTCTCTAAGGAAAGTTGCACAAACAAAACAATTATCATTTTTATAATAAAAACTATAGCTTTGTGTACCACTAATACTCTTATAAAACTATAATAATGAACAAAATTAGATTTTTAGGTGAACTAATCAAAGAATTTCTGCTAGGGTAACAGAAACACCAGTGAGCAGCTATAAAAAACTGATTGCAGAACAACTGTTATATATTGGTACCCTGCCCTCCACTCATAGCTTTATAATAACTAATTTGTGCTAAGATTTTATAACCATGGCTAAAAACATTGTAAAAATATATAATATAAAAACACCTTGACCTCCAAACAAAGCTAATTATCAGCTATGAGACCAGAACACATACCAACAGGCTGCTGTAAAAGAGTGGAGCTGAACGTAGCACAGCTTTGCTCTTTTGGCAATCAGCCTCCACATCTTTCCTTTAACTAGATATATACTAGAAATACATACCAGTGGGCTACCATTGTTAAACACTTTTTACCACCTATAACTGGAAACACATACCAGCAGGCTGCTGTAAAAGAGTAAAGCTGAGCATAGCACAGCTTTGCTCTTTTGGCAGCCTGCCTTACACAAATTTTCTTTTACCAAACCATATCTGATAAAATTAATTATCTGCAGCTAAATATTTATTAATTTGTATTAATAAATAAATCTTTTAAAAAGCGCATTCCAAGCAAGAGACTTGGGGTCAGATTTAGGCAGACTGTCTAAAAGGAAACTAATCATGAACAACGTGAATGGTTTGTTTGCTTTTGACAGTCCAATGACCCGTACACGCTTGTTTAAATAACCTGATCAGATTAGCAACAGACTTACCTAAACCTTGACACTGCTGCAATAAACCTGGTGTAATTGTGAATTACAAATATACAATATTCAAAGAATAATAAGGTAAGGTTTATTTTGCTGTGCTTGGGTTTAAATAGTGATGTTGACATAACTGTCCAATAACAAATATTCAATGTGTAATCAAATTTGCTATCACATTCTCTCACTTAAATTAAGCGCAGTAAAGTTTCAAATGTGATCCGTTGATTGGTTGTGTGATATGATGCCCTCATTGTTCTCGAGGTAGTAATTATGGTTGTCACTGACCTTGTAGATTGTGTAAGGGCCAGCCCATTTAGTTAGAAACTTCTTCAAATGCAACTCAGCAATATTGTTTTTGAGTTTAAGTACATGTTGGCCCAGTCTGAATGATGGTATCTTGTTCTGCTTTCCTTCCAGTTTGGTTGTGATTAGTTAAGCTTTTTTATTTATGTTTTCTTTGGCTTTTGCTCTTATTTTGTATATGTTGTTCTCCACGTCTTCTTGTTCTGTTACCATCTTGGATCTGATTGTGGGTGCTTTTACCTCATACATGACTTCAAATTGTTTCACTTTGGTTGTTGTGTGTGTCTTTGTCCAGTAGTGTCACAAGGCTGCAGGTAAAGCATCTTCCCAGGTGCTTGGTTGGTATTGTGTGGTTTTTTCCAAGGTCTTAATCAACGTTTTGTTGAACCGTTCAGTAAGTTCATTACAATGTGTGTTGTAAGCTGTTATGAATCTGTGTTTAACTCTAACCCTTTCCATTAGGTTGGCTATTAGCTGATTCCTGAAGTGGGTTCCCTGGTCTGAGAGTAACACCTTTGGTGGCCCATATTGTGTTATGATTTCTTTGTACAGAAATTACGTTGTTGTTGATGCTGTGTTGTTTGGGTAAGCCATGGCTACTGGACAGCGCAAGTAATAATCTGTGGCTACTAATATATACTTAATCCCTTGTTTATATTTCAGTAACGGTCCCACAAAGTCAATGCCTCACAAGTCAAACATTCCTGTGGTAACTATAGGTATGATTGGTTTTGTGTGTTCCACTCTTTTGCTAAACTGTTGGCAGGTTTGGCACCTTGCAATATGTTGTACAGTCTCTACATAAATCTCAGGCCATCAGTATGTTTCTTTTAATCTTTCTAGGGTGGCATCTCTCCCAAAGTATCCTGCTCTCTTGTGTGCTTCCTTTAATATGTCTTTTCTTTTGTTTTTTTCAGGTATTTGTTTTATTCCATTGCTTGTTTTTATAAATATTTTGTTGTCAATTAGCGTGAACTTTGCACAGTTCTTAATCAAGTTGGTGAAGTCCACAATGGATTTTGGGGTGGCCTTGAATGTTGATACTTCCTTGAACTTCTAGAGGTTGTCCTCATAGTCCATCATTTCTGTGAGCAGGGAGAACTGCCTCAATAGACCGTCTGCAACTATGGTTTGCTTACCAGGTATGTGTTGTATTTTGAAATCATAATCAATTAAGTTTGTGAACCAGCAAATTCTTCTGGAGTTGTTGCCCAAGTTGTTGGTGATGAACTTCAAGGCAATGTTATTGGTGTGAATGGTAAGTGGGTATCCTAATATGTAATAATGAAACTTGTCTAGAGCCCTAACTACTGCAAGTACTTCCTTGTCATATATGCAATAGTGGAATTCTACAGCTATGAATTTCTTTGGCATGAATTTGATAGGTTTGTAGGTTCCATCTACGTCTTGACATAGTACTGCGCCAATGGCGTCCTTGCAGGCATCCAAGAATATGTGGAACTTCTTGGAAAAGGCTGGTTAGATAAGTAAAGACTCTGATGTGATTGCTGATTTCAATTTATTGGATGTGTTGTCTTTGGTTTCTCTCCAATCAAACTCTTTGTCTTTGTGTGTCTGGTTGGAAAGGGGTGCTGCAATGTTGCTATAATTAGATATGAACTGGTGATAATATCCCACAGCTCCTAGGAAGGATCTAAATTTTGTTGCATTAGAAGGTTTTGGCCATTCTGTCATGGAGTTGACTTTTTCTGGGTCTGGATGTTTGCCTGTAGTGTCTACTACATGTCCCAGTAAGTTAAGCTTTTGGACTACTAGGATGGACTTCTCTGCAATAACGCTCAGGTTAGCTTGTTTGATGCGTTCTAAACAAGTTTTTAGGTGTTCCAAGTGTTTGTCAAATGTCGTTGAGTATATGGTTATATTGTCTAGATATACTGTAACAAATTTCCTGATGAGGCCGGCAAACACTTCATTAATAATTCTTTGGAAGGTATGTGGTGCTCTTTTCAACCCAAATGGCATTCTAGTATACTCATGTTGGCCCCATTTAGTGACAAATGCTGTTTTGGGTTGGTTGTCATGAATGACATTTTAATACTTGTATTGAAAACCTGGGAATTAAAACCAGGGTCTCAGGGAAAGCCTATTGTTGACCAGAGTGGACAGGAAACTGCCCAACTGCTGGTCAGGTCAAACCCTGGACCACCAGAGATAGATGACCCCAACCAAGAGGAACAGAAACCTGTCAACCTGCCAAGTGTTAATACTGGAGGTTTAAAATCAACATTGAAAATCCTGGAATCAAACCCTGAACCTCCAAAGACTACTTGAGTCACACAAAGTGGACAGAAACCCGCTAACTTGTTAAATTGCAGACCTGAGTTGACAAGTTACTCTGAGGCTCTTCAGGCTCCCAAGGACAATTCCCCAAATGGTCACCAGATTGCTGCCAAACTTGCACCACCAAAGATCCAGACCTATGCAGAGGTTGTAGCTTGCCTTAAGGAGGTTAAAACAAAACCTACTGCTAACTTTGCCAATGACCACCAGCAGCTGCCAGTCTCCCGTCCAGAAGGGGTAGTACAATTGAACTACTCAGGTGACATGGTGAACAGTAGCGGCAGAACAAAGCATTGCCACTTCTTTTCACCAGAGCAGGTACAACCTGGATCTACTGCCCTCAAGACTCTAAGCCAATATCCATGCTCCGCCAGTGCCTTGTCTGCAAACCTTAACCCTGCAAAAATCAAAGAAGCAAAAACCCATGGTATAAAAACCCCGGTGGTATGGTGATGACCATATTGTCATTTTTGATAATAAAGTTTTATGAACCTTTGGTTCAAAAAAATCTTACCTTATCTAGTCTTAGTGATCTTCCATCTTAACTCCAGCCAAGTAGACCATCAGGCACCAGCCCCCTCTGGAGACCAACTTGCCAACTCTTCACAGGCACTATATTATCCCCCGGGAGCCCCATTTGGACCTGTGCATTTTACCAAATACCCGCCCAACCCTGCCTATGCGGAGTACAACTTAGAGACCATCCTCATTGCCAATCCCTTGGAAAGGACTAGAGAAACTGAATACATAGGATGTGAAGGAAAGAGGATTGAGGTGTCACCCTTATTGTTCAAAGACAAGTACAATTATCTGCCTGCCTACTTTGTTCCCATGACTCCGTCCTTAACCCTGCAACCCAACTGCCCAATGGAGACCCCTGCTGCCACCAAGACTACGTCCACCCAACTGTTTGGAGTACTCTAGATTACTCTGACAGGAATGGTAGATACCATGGTGCCCAACTCAGTGCCCTGGTCTTTGCTTGGGCAATCTGTATCCTATATTATCAAGTTAGCACCCATCCTATGGTGGGCATTACCCTCAGGCCCGGTGTATTCTTTCCCAAGCCAACCAATGCCTCTACCTACGCCTGGCTTCCTGAAATTATGACAATCTTTTACAAACATGATAGCCTGGGCCCCAAGATGTTGTTAACACTTGGGGCAACTTGTATGCTTTTTTTGTGATAATCACTTATTACACCCATAAGGCAATTACCTTCCTGATACTCTCATGGATGAAGAACCAACCCGCCAAAGAATTGAAAGACCCTGCACCTGGTGCAGAACCTCAGAACCCAGCCACATCATAAGTGCAAAATGTGATAGTGAACCAGACCACTACCAAGGTGGACATGCCCCAGATGGGCAAACTCACCTTAGAAGAAGCTTGTCAAGTCATGCCTGTCCTCTGTCTCCAATTCCAAGCCAATGCCAACACATACCCCAGTGACACTGAGAAAGTCCTGGGGTGGCCGCCATGCTGTCAAAAGACGCACTAGATTGGTTCAGAAAGGCCACCGCTGAAGACGTCACATTTTGCCTTGATTACTCCTGATTTGAAAGTGAACTGATGGCTACTGGAGACAACCAAGACACCAGATACTATGCGCGGAACTCTCTGTTGGAGATCCAACAAGGGAACCACCCCATCCAAGCCTATGTGGATGAGTTCCTTAAACTGAAGACTCACACCCAACTTGAGGATGAATTAGCTGCCATTATCTTCAGAAAAGGAGTTAATTTAGCCATGAAATACCTGTTGAAACACCATACACCCACACTGATCCTGGAGGAACTATTACCCCTATTCAAAGGGCTGAGCTTAAACCAGGAAGGTCTGAACCTGTACCCTACCCGTGTTGGCAGAACTGCAACACCAAATTGATCAGGAATGTCTCCCAAAGAACTACATGTTGCAACTAAGTTTCCAGACTTGCCTGCTAACGTATCTTACAATACACAGGGGGCGCTTGATGAAATGCCCCTTGATGTATCTAATGACATAGATTAATTTGATGGTAATATCAAATGTCGGGTACTTCATCCTAATTAGGAGCACTACCAATTCAACTTGCTGATCCCCGCACAAGTTATTCCTTGGCTTCAAACCTTACATGGAACTTCCCACTATGCCACCCCCTTGTGGCCTTGTGGCTTTCCCCATATGGTATATTAATCACAATATTCTACAATAAACAATACCTTATTCTTATTATTCTGTCCTTTCTATTGGACTGTTGTCTTCCCCAATTCCAAATACTGAATCCTCATTGGTTCAGTTGCAACATAAAACTTCACTATTGAGATTGGTTGTGTTTCTACTGCCATGAGGCAGGGCATCTCACCAGAGCTTGCCCCAAAAAGAATACCTCTCCTGTATCCTTGGCACAAATAAACACCTCTGCGCAATCTTACAAATTCATCCAAGTGACCATGGAACTATTAGGAATTAAGTGCCAGATCAAAGCCTTCATTGATACAGGAGCTGATGAAAGCTTCATTGACGCCAGCCTGGCCAAGGAACTAGGCCTGAAAGCATCAGAACATAGTCTATAAGCAATCATGGGAAACATTTCTCTGGACACATGATACAGATGCAAACAAGAACTTCCCTTGACAATTGGACAGAACGTGTATCCAACCCCCTTGATCCTCTTGCTGGGACTGCCACATTCTCTAGTACTGGGGGACTCATGATCCAACAGACATGGCCTGATTCTAAACTATTGTGAGCAGACTGCCATCTTGGGACAACCTGAGTCTTGTGATACTGTTACATTCTGTATAAGCCATGGCAGAGCACCAAACAACAGACTCTTAACTATAAAGATGGAACCCAGCGTTGGGACACTACCCACTGCCTTGCAGAAATGGGGCCATGTATTTAGCAAAGAAGAGGCCACAAAACTACCCAGCCACTCAATCTACAACCACACTATAGACCTGCTACCAGGTACCCAACCACATCATGGCCCCATCTATAGTTGCAACCACCATGAGCAAGTGGTCTTGAAAGCTTACCTGGAGGATATGATAAAAAAGGGTTTCATCTGAGTGTCAAAAGCACCCTGCTTGTTGCCCATGCTGTTTGTAGGGAAAAAGGATGGCATAATGTGTCCATGCGTAAACTATCAGAAACTGAACAACATTACGGTGAAAAACTGCTACCCCATCCCTAACGCTGGTGACCTTTGTGATGTACTGACTGGAGCCCAGGCGTACTTAAAAATTGATCTTTGTGATGCCTTCAACCAGATCTGAATCAAAGACGGAGAAAAATACAAGACAGCTTTCAAACCAGATATTGGTTGTACAAGTACCTAGTAATGCCATTTGGTCTCTGCAATGCCCCCAGCACTTTCCAAAGGATGATCAACACTGTCCTTGGGGAATACCTTGACCGTTTTTGTATTGCATATTTGGATGAAATTCTCATCTACAGCAAGACCCACAAGGAACACCTGCACCACCTGGACCTGATACTAGGAAAACTCTCCCAAGCAAACTTACATGCTAAGCTTAAGAAATGCAAATTCTTCCAGTCTGAAGTTGAGTTCCTGGGATACGTAGTGAAGACCAACAGGTTTGCCATGGCACAGGACAAATTAGAAAAAATAACATCTTGGCTGGTGCCTAAATGCAGGAAAGATGTGAGAAGTTTTTTGGGACTGGCAAATTATTGCAGGGATTTCAACCAAAAATTTTCTCAGATTACATTGCCCATGACCCGCCTATGCTCTTAAAAATTCCAGCTTGTCTGGACCCCAGAATGTACCACCACATTTGAAGCCTTGAAGCTTGCCTTCACCTCTTCTCCTGTCCTGGCCATGCCGGATCCATCCAAACCATTTGTACTGGAGACCAACGTGTCTGACTTTGTGGTGGGTGGGGTCCTTCTTCAGGAAGGAGGGGATAGTATGCTACATCCTGTAGCATATTACTCCAAGAAAATGCTGCCAGCCAAAGAAAACTACCCAATCTACAATAAGGAGATGCTTGCAATAATGAAGACCCTGAAACATTGGCGCCAGTATCTATGTGGCAATGAATTCCCAGTGAAAGTCCTAACTGACCACAAGAACTTGGTTTACTTCTTTAAACTCTGACAGATGAACCAGAGAAAGGCCAGATGGGCCCTAGAACTGGCCAACTACACTCTGATAATTGACTATAAACCTGGGAAAGTCAATATAGTACCTGACACACTGAGCAGAAGAGCAGACTTGATTCCCTCCACATCTGAGACCAAAGACCATAACACCCACATACTTCTCAACCCTGCCAGCCTAGGTATACAGCTGATGTACATGAAGATCATGGCTTGTAAACCCAACATAATTGAGGTGCAGAAATTAGACAAATACTTGACAGAACTCATTGCTGACTTGACCTCAGACCCAGAGAACCACCACCACAAGAAAGGATTCTCATTGAAAGAAACTACCCTGTTACTACATAACCAAATCTATGTACCCAAAGGCAAGACAAGGACCAAAGTTCTCATAGATTATCACAACTTGGAGATGGCTGGTCACCCTGGCAGACTCAAGACACTCCAAGGAATCAAGAAGAATTATGCTTGGCCCCAAATGAACAAAGACATGGCCACCTACATTGAGGGCTGTGAGACATGTGGGAGGACCAAAAACCGTAGACCTAAACTTGAAGGCCTTCTAAGACTACTAGACATACCAACAGGACCCTGGCAATCCAATTCAATGGACTATATTGTAGAGCTACCCCCTTCAAATTTGTTCAATGCCATTTTAGTCATAGTAGATAGGTTTACTAAAATGTCCTATTTTGTCCCTACCGCCACCCACTGCACCGCCGCAGAGACAGCTAGTCAGCTAGACACTTCCACAACCACATCCTGACCCAAAACGGCACCCTGACAGAAATCATCACTGATAGAGGCTCCCAATTCACCTCCAACTATTGGATTCAGGTGATGAAAGACTTAGGAGTAAAGCGCTGTGTATCCACTTCCTACCACCCACAGACCAACGACCAGACTGAACAGGTGAATCAAATACTTGAACAATACCTACAATGCTACGCCAACGCCAACCAAGATAACTGGGCCAAGATGCTATCCATGGCCCAGTACACCTACAACAGCAAATACCATGCATCTACCGGAATGTCCCCCTTTAAAGCCAATTATGGGTTTGACCCATCTTGGGACCCCAGAATTGGCAGTAAAGAGACAAACACATCAGGGCAAACCTGGATTGAACAGATACACAACACCCAAGAAACCTGTCTTAAGAATCTGAACCAAGCTGTCCAAACTTACAAGGCTTTTGCCGACAAAAAAAGGATTCCTGGGAAACCATTGAAGATAGGGGATGAAGTATGCTTAGATTTGCAAAATGTGCCTCTGACAGTTCCCTGCCGTAAGTTAGCCCACCAAAGGAGCAGCCCCTACAAGATCACCAAGCTAGTGGGTGAAGTAGCATTTAAATTAGAACTACCCCCTTGTGGAAGATACATAATGTCTTCCACTGTGCACTACTCTTAAAGAAAGGAGGAAACTCCCTACCCCACCAGAAACTCAAGAATGACCCTCCTCTCATCCAAGTAGGACAATCTGAAGAACATGAAGTTGAATATATTCATGGAGACCACACCCACTACAAAACGCCACAGTACTACGTCAAATGAAAAGGATATCCGCCTGAGGAAAGCACCTGGGAACCATTAAGCAACCTACCCAACGCCCAGCTGGCCATCCAACAATACCATGAAAAGAAGGCAAATAAGGAGACCCCCCGGGAAGGAAGGGGATGATGTCATGAATGTCATTTCAATACTTGTATTAAAAACCTGGAAATTGAAACCTGAGTTTCAGGGAAATCCTATTGTTGACCAGAGTGGACAGGAAACCGCCCAACTGCCAGTTGGGTCAAACCATGGACCATCAGAGATAGATGACCCCAACCAAGAGGAACAGAAACCTGCAAACCTGCCAAGTGTTAATACTGGAGGTTCAAAATCAACATTGGAGAACCTGGAATCAAACCCTGAGCCTCCAAAGACTAATTGAGTCACACAAAGTGGACAGAAACCCGCCAACTTGTTAAATTGCAAACCCAAGTTGACAAGTTACTCTGAGGCTCTTCAGGCTCCCAAGGACAATTCCCCAAATGGTCACCAGATTGCTGCCAAACTTGCGCCACCAAAGATCCAGACCTATGCAGAGGTTGTAGCTTGCCTTAAGGAGGTTAAAACAAAACCTACTGCTAACTTTGCCAATGACTACCAGCAGCTGCCAGTCTCCCGTCCAGAAGGGGTAGTACAATTGAACTACTCAGGTGATGTGGTGAACAGTAGCGGCAGAACAAAGCATTGCCACTTCTTTTCATCAGAGCAGGCACAAGCTGGATCTGCAGCCCTCTAGACTCTAAGCCAATATTCATGCCCCGCCAGTGCCTTGTCTGCAAAACTTAACCCTGCAAAAATCAAAGAAGCAAAACCCATGGTATAAAAACCCTGGTGGTATGGTGATGACCATATTGTCATTTTTGATAATAAAGTTTTATGAACCTTTGGTTCAAACAAATCTTACCTTATCTGGTCTTAGTGATCTTCCATCTTAACTCCAGCCAAGTAGATCATCAGGCACCAGCCCCCTCTGGAGACCAACTTGCCAACTCTTCACAGGCACTATATTGTCCCCCGGGAGCCCCATTTGGACCTGTGCATTTTACCAAATACCCGCCCAACCCTGCCTATGCGGAGTACAACTTAGAGACCATCCTCATTGCCAATCCCTTGGAAAGGACTAGAGAAACTGAATACATAGGATGTGAAGGAAAGAGGATTGAGGTGTCACCCTTATTGTTCAAAGACAAGTACAATTATCTGCCTGCCTACTTTGTTCCCATGACTCCGTCCTTAACCCTGCAACCCAACTGCCCAATGGAGACCCCTGCTGCCACCAAGACTACGTCCACCCAACTGTTTGGAGTACTCTAGATTACTCTGACAGGAATGGTAGATACCATGGTGCCCAACTCAGTGCCCTGGTCTTTGCTTGGGCAATCTGTATCCTATATTATCAAGTTAGCACCCATCCTATGGTGGGCATTACCCTCAGGCCCAGTGTATTCTTTCCCAAGCCAACCAATGCCTCTACCTACGCCTGGCTTCCTGAATTAGTCTTTTTTTGAACTAAGACTTGGTGGAATACGCTGAAAAGGTCAACATTTGAAAACCACTTTGCTCCGCCAAATGATGCTAGAATATCTGAGATCCTAGGTAATTGGTTATTATTGTAAGAGGTAACTTTGTTTAGGGTGATATAATTAACACACATCTTTTGTTTACTGCCCTTCTTTGGTACTACTACCAGAGGTGAGGCCCAAGGCAAGGCACTAGGTTTAATTAATCCTTGCTTCAGTAGTCTACTAATCTCTTTCTTCACAAATTCTTCCTTTGAATGTGGTAGTCTATAGAGCTTTGATACTATAGGCTTTGCGCCTTCAGTGTTGATTTTGTGTTCAAAACTGGATGCTTCAGGCAAATCATTGCAATCTCCAACAATGTTTTTGTCAAATTGGCTAACAACTTCTATTAGTTTGTCCCTTTGGTCATTGCTTAACCATTTATTTTTGTTGATGTTTGTTTTAATTGGTTCACACAGAAGTTTGATGATTTGGAGGCTATCAAACGTGGTGTGGAGTTGGACCTTTTGGTTGTTGTGTTCAATTGTCCACTTGTTACCAATGTACTGTATTGTGATCCCAAGTTGCATCATTGTTTCTCTTCCTAGTAGCAACATATATTTGTGATGATCAAATATGGCTGCATTGATTGATATTTCCGCTCCACTGATCCACAGTTTCAGTCCCACTGCTTTCCTGAGGCTGTACTTCTCACTGCCATCAGCCATCAAGAAGATGACATCTGATGAAGTAATTCTTATGTTAGGTAAGCTCTTGAGGAATTTTGCAGTTATCAAATTGCTGTAGGCTCCACCATCTAAGATGACATGAGTCATGCAATTGTTTACTGCTGCTTCTGTTCTAGGGGCTCCTGTACCAGCTAGGTATAATTCTTCCTTTTTCATAGGAATTAACAATGGCACAGTTTTTTGAGCTTTCTGTCTCAACTTTGGGCTTTTGCAGAGAAGATCTGCCAAGGATATTGTCACTTTTGTTTGTTCAAACAGTTGATCCATAGATATTCCTTGAATATCCAATAATCCTTTTTTAGGTTGTTGTGATTCCAGATTGTTGACTTTGATACTAGGTACTGCATGTGTGTTGGTGTTATTGTTTACATTATATTCTCTGTCTTTGTTTTGATTATGTCATCAATTGTTATGTGACATTCCATTGGTGTGTTGAACTCATACATTGGTGTATTGATGGATATTTTTGGTCTTCCAAGTATGGATATATCCATAGGAGTATTTATGTAATCATCATCATTTATTGGTTTTTTAATCATTTCCTTAGGGCTGCTGGCGTAGGATATGTCTATAGGGCTGTTTTCATAAACAGTCTCTTCCACTTTGCAATCTGATTGGTGTGTTGGGTCTCCCCATGTTTATTGATATGATGACGTTGAGTCATAATTCATCACCATGCTGCCATCATTTTCACAAGTTGATTGGTCCAACTTGCAAGTGGAATTTGATTCTTCAATTTCCAGGTCAATCACATTTATGTAGACTCCCTGCTTCTTGCTGATAGGTGATTCTGGCACAGATTCAACTGTGACAATGTTGTATCTTGGATCATAATCAGCAATGATTGGGTCTTCAAAATCCAGGAGTTCTTCTAGAGGGAAGAATGGGTTTGGATGTTAAGGGTTCCAGCGGCTGTGAACAACAGACTGTGGTTGGGGGGAGGGTGTGTTTGCTGGGGTAGTGGTTAAGTTACTGGCTATGCTCTCCATTTCAGGGTGTTCAATGACATAATCTTCTGGGTTTGTGGGTTGGGATGTTCCTCTGGGGATGGACTGTCCTCTCTTTCATGACGTTTTAGAGGTGGGGGTGTGTGATCATGGTCTGGGGATGGTGCTCGGGATCTTATGTTTCTGGGCTTAATCAAGGGAGAGCAGAACTTGAAGCAATCATTGTTGATCATATAATCAGAATTGGTCTTTTTGTTCAAAAGAGATGCACTCTCAGGTGTGGAGAGGGGGCACTTCTCAGTTTGATAAAACTGTTCTGCTATCATGGCTGCAATGGGTCTCTGCACGTTGTTGCAGATGCAATGGGGGCAAGTGTAGTTACTGTGGTCAGTGCCTTTGCAGATAGAGCAGGGTGCAGTGCATATTTTGGATTTTTGCCCTTGCTCATTGCAATTGTACCAGATACCAGAGAAGGGGACAGTATTCATGTGTCTGTAGTTGGTGCTTCTGGCTGGTTGTTCATGGGAAAGATAAATAGCTTCAAAATGGTTCTGCATTTCCTTGATTTTTGCCTCCAATGCTTCCACTAAGGATGGTTTCTTCTTCTTGGCTTCTTCAACAAAGGGGTTCCATTTGAAGTGGCCTTGGCTTCTTTGTCCTGCTCTCTTTCCACATAAATGGCATAATTCTCATGCACTAGATTATAAGCTTCTTCCAATGTTGATGGATTGGCCTTGCAAATGAGTCCTGCATATGTGGGTGTGAAAGCGTTTTCAAAAGTGAGGATGCCAACCAGACTATGGAAGTTGTCAATGATAATCTTGCGTTCAGCTCCTGAGAAGCCCTTAGTTTGCTGTGCAAGTACTTTGTTGGCATACTCTTGAAACTTAACAATGAAAGGCTGAAGGGGAGTGAGCTGGTTTATCTTCACTTGGTTCAAGAGGTGACGGGGGTCAGGTTCATAACCAATGAATCTCTTTTTTGCTTCTTCTTTCCACTCATACCAAGTGTCAAAAAGCATGTCCTGATGTCAGATCTGGATATTGTCACAGAGTTTAGAGCCAACTTCCTTGAGGCAAGCTGCATCAGGGAGGTTGAAGGTGTCACAATAATCCTTGAAGGAGTAGAGCCAAGCTCTAAACCTGTTGCCACTAAAATTGCCAACAGATTGGGAGGCCCAAAATTTGAAGGCAGCAGGTGACTCAGAAGATGCAACAACAGTGGTGGGAGGTGTGCCAGGTGGATTGGCAGAGGAGCAGGAGGGAGTAGACATTTCTACAAATCAAATCAATCAAACGACACAAGAGTTCCAATGTAAGGTGTGCCCTCCAAAAAATTTTAATGGTGAATTACAAATATACAATATTCAAAGAATAATAAGGTAAGGTTTATTTTACTGTGCTTGGGTTTAAATAGTGATGTTGACGTAATTGTCCAATAACAAATATTCAATGTGTAATCAAGTTTGCTATCACACTGGATGCACTCAGCAATTATAGGGAATTTAAAAAAACAGCAGTTAAATAAGGCGCTACTACAGAATAGAAATAAAATACACTTTAAAAAATACCTTGAACCCCCAATATAGCATAATTAGCGTAATAGCCAAGTAAGAAGGATTCTACTGCACCTTAAGAAAATCTGGAGCAGATCAAAATTGATTAACTATAGGCGTCCATGCCACAAGTGCAGGCCTAGATGGTGTAGATGGGATCTCTTGGTAAGCTTGGGGGCAACAGTGCCCATGTCAACACTAAAAATATTGACAGTGGCCATGTTGACACTTTTAATGTTGACACTATAGTAAAGTGACAACCTGGTTTTACTTAATGTTGTTTCCTGGATGTCAACACTTTTTTAATTAACGGCACACTTTACCCTGAACATTTTTAATATAAAAAATTATTTTAAAATACTTTATTATACTAAAATGACCCCAGAGAGTTAAAAATGCAATAAAAAATACCATAAGTAATAAGAATAAGGAGATATAAGCAACTATTTTTCAGTTTACTATGTAAATTACATTCTTTATTATAAAATTATTTTTTATTCCCATAAAAATTAAAGTTCCAATGAACCAAAAATAAAGATATTTTATATATCATAATAACCACAAAATATAAGAAAAATTCTAATTTTAATTTATTATACTTTATATAAGCATAACTGAAATTATCTCATAGCTTAAAGATAGATTAACAAAATATAAGATATTTCTTACAAAACCACATTAAAAATGTATCTGAAACATACCATTTATACCTAAAAAGATTAGTACTATCCAAAAAAATTAAAAAATTTAAAGTTTAAAAGTAAAAAATATATAGGCAAGGCAAAGCAAAGTTTATTTGGCTAATTAAAGCCACCAGCAAGAGCAGTGGCAACATCTTCAAGGTACTTCTTAATCTCCACCACCTTGTACTTCTTCTTCACTAACTTCTACACGTCTTCCTGGTAGTCTTGCTCCTTGGACTTCCTCTTCTTGGGGACCACCCAGTTGGCCAGGTCGCGGAACTTGGAGCCAGTCTGGGCCTGCTCCTCCTGCAGCTTCTGGAAGAACTTGTTGAACTTGGGGTTAGTCCCAAACTTGGTCTTCAAGTGCTTGTGCCAAACCTCAAGGCTAGAGATGGTCTTCATCTCCCCCTTGAGGCAGGCGCCTTGACAGTTCCAAGGGGCAGTGGCCCCACTCTTACCTCTCTGGGCAGTCACCTTCTTGCCAACCCATTGCCGCTCAAAGTACTCCAGGTAGCCTTCAAAGATGGTGGAGTGCTTCTTGATATAAGCATCCTCCTGGAGGGCCTCAAAGCCAAGCCCAGTATGCTCCGGGCGCACAAAAGCCAAGGCAGAAAACTGGGTCAGGGCAAAGCAGCACTTACCCTTACCATTGTTAAGATACTTGTCAAAAAAGTCCTTCTCACTCTTTAGATTCTTGACAAGGGCCTGCCGAAAATAGAAGAAGCAGCCCTGGACTTCTCCATTGAAGGTGGCCTGGAAGGCTCTGAAATGAGCCTGCTCAAAGTCCATTATGATCAACTTTGGCCCAAGTGAGCGCGCATGAGCTAGCTGCTCAGCGGCTAATGTTGCCTCATCCTTCTCAGCAGAGGAGGGATTGGCCCATGTGGTGTGGATGGGAGGAGGAGCTGGTTGGTGGGAAGGGAGCTCAAAGCATTCCGGACAATCTTGAAAGCTCTGGCATAAACCTCCGTCTTGGCACCAGGAAGGAGAAAGAACACAAGAGGGATGATCTGGTCATTGAACTGCCCATGCAGGACCCAAAGCTGCTTGAAGAGAGGGGGCAAGTAGCAAATGTGCTGTCGCACAGCCAGGTGGTAGCAGTGTTCAGCTGCTCCAGGTTTTGGGTTGTGGCGTAGGCTATAATCCTATCCTCCACTTCCTGCCCATTGTCATGGAGCAGGAACATCTCACCATCCTCTGTCTTCTTGAGGGCATCAGTGAGGACCAGTTCCTTGATGTTGGTGGCACTCTTGGCCAGGGAATTGGAGGCTTGACGCCTATCACTTACAAACTTGACCAACTGATTGTGAGTTGGAACCCTCTTCAAGTTGGTTGGGGAGAGGTACTTGCAAGCAAGCACAGCCAGCTGGGTGAAAGAAAGATCTTTGAAAGTGGGCATAGTCTGCACCATATATCACTTCAGGAGGCAGGAGATGGTAGTGTTGGGCATGATGCAGGTATGCTTGCCCTTTATGGGTTGGATCAGGTCCCAGCGCTCAGTGTTGAGCCGCACTGGACAGGAGCGGTCCTCACAGGTGTAATGGCAGCTCTTAAAGCCCCGGTTGTCATTGTTGCATGAGAAGATGTATCCATTGGCCACCATGGCCAGCCCACCTTTAACACTCATGATGGGGAAAAACTTGGGTAGGGTGGAAGGAACCTTGAACTTTCCATCAACGTTGCAGATGTTGTGGGCCAACAGAGGGTCCCAAGGGCCAGCAGGAGCATGGCGGAAGCCAGGGAAGTAATTGGGGCAGGGCTTTGAATCATCCCCAGATGAGCTTGAAGGGGGAGAGTTTGGCGGGGGTGGGGAAGCAGAAGGAGGCTTGTTGTGGTGCTCCTCATGTGCAGGAGACTTATCCTTGGGTGGGGACTTTTGGGCTGAGCGCTTCTTCTTGGTTGGCTCCTTGTCAGAAGCTGAGTTGTAAAAACTGTGCTCTGTAAGAGAGCCATCAGTTTCCTCTCCCCCAGTGGAATGAGCAGGGCTCTTCTCAGGAGAGGGCTCAGGGGAGGGCTTGGGAGATGGTTTGGGGGTGGCCTTCTTTGACAAGACAGGCTTCTTCTTGGTGGCTTTGGTGGGCTTGGAGGGACGCTTGGTACCCTTTGGCTGCTTAGAGGTGTTCTTGTCCTAAAATAATAAGTAAAATGGTTTAAAATAAAGCAAAGTATGTAAAAAACAAACAAAACAACTTAAAAAGCATAATATATAAAAGTAAATCTTAGATGTTTTTTCTTGGCATTTAAATGTTAAAAATTATTTGTATAGTTTTTATTTTATTAAAGTTATAAATAGCAAAATAAAAGTTGATAGAAATATGTGAAAGTATTATATTTAGATATAAATTTTATTTTAAAAATTAAAAAATATGAAAGAGCAAAGTCAAAAATACAACATATCAAAAAATGAGAAGTTTTTATTATATAAAACATAAAGTTTTATATGTGGGAAGTGAAAAGCGTTGACATTATAATTGACAATTAGTAAAAAAAGCTGAATTCTCACTGTCAATTACAAAAATTGTAGACATTATTTTTGACGACATTCTCACTGTTGACATTATTTTGAAAATTTACTATGAAAAAACATAGTACACTTAATTAAATTTACGCAGGCCAGCAAAAAATTAACTGGTTCCTGTGTATTTTTGTTCACATATAAAAATTAAAAAAATATAAAATAAGTTAAAAAAGTATCAAGGTTCTTTATTTCTTTATTAAAAATTATATTTGGGTAGTGGGAATATGATATTTTACCATTGCGCTTAAGTAAAGTTGTTAATAAGTTGTTGGTAGATATTGAAAAGGGTAAAGTGTTGACAACGTCACTTACAACATTCTTTATATGAGGTGGCATATTAATCTAGGCTTAATTGCGCCACTCTAATTTTCTTAACTCCACCCTGGGGGTGATCACAAGCAAATAAACAACATTTACAAGTGTTGACATTATTTTTAATAATAAATTCTATAGTAACTTACATAGTAAGTCACGCTTAAATTATTGGATCACTGTTAGCATCCAATCCACTTAATATATTAAAGCCGTAATAAGTGCCACATAAATATATATAACATGAACATTCCAACAATCAAATATATGCACACTGTGTTTTTCAATATAATAATTCAATAAAAAAATATTTTTAAATGTGCACTTATTTTTTTTACTGTAGATGCTTCAGTTTTGTTATTAAAAATAAGTTTGGCTTAAAAAGTGTCAACATTGACACTTTTACGTCGTGAAATCAAATAAAAAATAAACTAATTTTTATTAGTAAACATAAAGGAAAAATCAGGTTAAATAAAGTTTTTTATTAAGCTTAATATTAAATTGTGTCAAGATGGCCACAATTTTGTTGTGTTTTCTAGGTTTGCACCCCTGAACGCTTTAAAAAAAAGAATTAAGCTAGCACAACTAGCAAAAAACATAGGAGATTTAGAGTTTCGAGTTGACAGTGGCCATGTTGACAAAGTGTCAACATGGGCGCTGTTGCCAGCTTGGGCTGCAACTGGAAAATGGTTGGCTATCTTGCCAAAGCCTAAAGCCTTTACCTAACCTTGTAGAAAAACCCCTAATATGGCTGCAAAGCAAGATAATACAACAACTCTATCAATTGTTGTCAAAATACAAGTATTTATTTATATGTTTCATAGCAAAGCGGTAACTTAGAGTTTAGAAGCACATACCTTCACCTACAATCTACTATATATTATTACTAAGATGTGGACACCTCAATTAACCAGGGAAGGAAGATATCCTGTTGACCAATTTTCACACAATTTGACAGAAAATACATTACGGAACTCATTTTAAAATAACTTTTCAGTTTCCTTTCTTTTGATTAGCTTAGTCTTGGTAATGATTAGCTTAAACCAAAAGCATATTTTAAAAATTTTACAGTGCATCTTGCGTCATCTGGCTAAATTTTAATTGCTTACTTTACTTTCTATATAAAAAGGAAGGGGGATTCAAAAGACTAAATGAAATCCAATACCAATTAGAAACTGACATATTTTCCATCAAACCAAATCCACGTTAATAAACAATACAATTCCTTATTTTTATCTCTTAATACTTGAAATTTATTTAAAATTTAATAAACAAAAATATATATTTTTGCATTATAAATATAATAAACAATATCTTGTTTTATTATGTTATCCATAGTATTATCTTAATGCTAGCAATGGTTTTGATTGATTAAAGCTTAAACAATAGGGTACTCACAAGGAAGTACCCCCCATACAATAAACTCCTTGAAGGTTGATCCCACCTTGCCATACATCCTTCAGGCCCAGAACCTCCAGAAAACTCACCCTAACATCAGCAATATAACCAAAGCCCTTTCAAAAACTGTGATCACTACTCTGTTGAGTGATATTATCCACATCCTTCCCACTCTACAGAAAGCCATCAACGAGCTAGAAAAGGGACCCCCCTGGTCTGTTGGGTAGAAGGCAGAAATGGCCTTTTGGTTGGTTCAAGCACATGGGTACAAACTGAGGTATTTGGCACACCAATTTGTGCTGTCCTGGATAGCGGTGCACCAACCTTAATCCTATCCTCCCAATTTGCCCGTAGGCTTTGCTTCCCCCCAGACGTTGAGTGCAGTAGAACCTTTGGTACAGCAGGAGACAATCCTGCCAGATCCAAAGGCGCGTAATCATTGGTCCCTTTGAAGTTTGGGGATACTGTGGTCACCTGCCCGGCCATAGTCCTGGAAGCCAAGAACTACAATGTTTTGATTGATTCCTCCTTTATGGACCAATTTGGGACCACCATAAATCATAAGACTGGTACATTCCACCTCCTAGGCCAGGAATTCCCCCTCCTGACACCAGATGACTGGCCTAGAGTCCCTCCCAAAGGCATGAACCCTAGAGGATGCATCCTGCTGACCTGTCCATCTGGGATGATAGGGGTCCCCTACAAAACCACGTTGACTCAAATAAGCAAGCTGCCAAACACCGTTTGCTACAATGACCCTATACTGATTTGATCAAAGGACAGCGTAAGTATCCCTCCTAAATCCCAAGCCATCATAGGAACAGGTATCAAGCTACACATACCTAAAGGGTTGCATGGGGGAATATCGGCATTAGGTTACCCATGTCCCAGGTTGCCCACAGTTGCGGCCCACCTTATCCCAGGAGAGATCACTGATGAGCTCACTATCCTGGTGGCCAACCCTCACTCCTCTACCCTAGAAATTGGCCGCAACTTGGGAGTAGCCTTCTTAAAAATTGCCTCAAATAAATCTATCTCCTCTGCCTATTCCATCGAATTGTTGTATGAGCTAGGATTACCAGACCCTGGTCATGGCCTAATAACACCCATCCTACAAGACAAACAAATTGGGGACATAGACTCACAACAGAAGGAACAGTTTCTGGAGCTCATCAAGAAGTATGAGCACATTTTTGCCAACTCCGACGCTGAGCTGGGCTGTGCCAATAACTGCTTCCATAAAGTCAACACAGGGGAAGCACAGCCCCTATTCCAGACCTCATATCAACAATCCCCTGGGGGCAAACCAGATAATCCAACAGGAAGTTGAAAAACTATTGGAAGGAGGTCTTTTAGTACCATCCAATAGTCCCTGGGCCAGTCCTCTGCTCCTGGTAAAAAAGAAAGATGGGACCAATTGAGTGGTAATTGACTACAGAAAGTTGAACACCATCTCCAAGAAAGACAGATATCCCTTACCTCAGATTGATGACACCCTGGACAAGCTGGGAGGCGCGCAGTTCTTCTCAGCCATGGATCTTGTAGCAGGCTACTGGCAGAAACCTATGGAAGTTGAAGACCAGGAGAAATGCGCCATTGTGACTGCAGATGGTCTGTACCAACTAACCCAGATGCTGCAAGGACTAGCCAACGCTCTGGCCACCTTTTAAAGGCTTATGGACACCACCTTCCGCGACCTAAAGTCCATCTGTGTCCTCATATATTTGGATGAAATCAACATGTATTCAAAAAGCTTTGAGGATCATCTTAGAGATCTAGAGCAGGTCTTTGTCAGGCTAGACAAAATAGGGATGAAAATCAAGCCAAAGAAGTGTCAATTCTTTAAGGAAAACCTTGAGTTCCTAGGCTATGTCATCAATAAGAAAGGCATCATCCCTATCCCAGCCAAGGTAACAGCTATCTCCAAACTTGCTGCCCCCACCACTGTCAAAGACCTACAATGCTTTCTTGGCATGGTTGGTTACTATCACCGTTTTATAGAAGCATTTGCCAATCTGGACTAACCCCTTTTTTGCCTCCTAAAAAAGCATGTAGAATTTGTATGGGACCATGATTGCCAAACTGGGTTCAAAGCGCTCAAGCAAGCTTTGGTAGAATCCCTAGTTATGGCATATCCCAACTTCTCTAAAGAGTTCATTCTGTACACAGATGTTAGCTTAGTAGCAGTAGGAGTGGTCCTCACGCAATTGGATGATGAAGGCCATAATCACCCTGTGGGATATTTCTCTAGAACCCTGAATGTCCATGAACAAAACTACTCAGTAGCTGAACAAGAGTGCCTAGCAGTCTTATATGGTATTGAAGAGTGCTACCCCTACCTGTATGGGTCCCACTTCAAGGTTGTGACTGATCATTCCTCCCTGAAGTGGCTAGCTAACCTAAAGGACCCCAAAGAGAGATTGACTTGCTGGGCAGTGAGATTGCAGGCATACAACTACAAACTTGTACACCACCCTGGAGCCAAGCACGCCAATGCTGATGGATTATCTAGACTTCCACTAGTAGCAGCCCTTGCCCCCAAAGGAGACACCCTGTTTGATCTCATTCCTTTTACCTCCAAATGGGACAATATCCCCCCTGAGGCTCAGAAAACCCTAGCCAAACTTGCTCATAACACCATGATTAGAGACAGCTGTCTATATAAGGAAGTCAAGGGACAATAACTGTCATATATTTGCCCTTCTTGGCGGCTAGCTATATTACAACAATTTCATAACCTAGCCACTGGGCACGCAGGCAAAAGATGCATGATGGCACCACTTGCATCACATTGTTATTGGGAAGGTATGTACACTGATGTATTAGAATATTGTTGAAGCTGCATGACTTGCTCCAAGTATCTCCCCCTACCCAAGGACACTAGCTATAGACTGCATCCCCCTACCCATGCGTTTCACACGGTTAGCATTGATGTGGTAGGACCAGTAGGCCCAAATAAGACTAGTCGTGGGAATAGGTATCTTATTGTAGCCATTGACCATTTCAGCAAATGGGAAAAAGCCAAGGCTATTCCTGCCCCTACAGCCAAGCACACTGCCCAATTTGTTCTATCACATATCATTGCCAATCACGGCTGCCCACACACCATTTTGACAGACTATGGAACCAACTTCACTAGCAAACTTCTGTCTGAATTAAACAAGGTCATGGGAATTAAGGACGCAAAATCTACTCCGTATCACCCAGAGACAAATGGCTCTGTTGAACGGGTCAACAGCACCCTTAAGACTATCCTCAAAAAACTTATGTTAGATTCAGGCTTGTCTTGGGATACTTTAGTCCCTTTGGTACTTATGGCGTACCAAGTAACTAATCATACCGCTACTAGTTGTTCCCCTTTTCAGATGGTTTATGGGCGACAACCCTCCCTACCAGGTCTCCTGGCAACTTATCAGTTAGATCCAGGCAGATCCCCTGATGACCACTTGAGAGCCCTCACCAAAGGACTAATAACTCTTCATCATGAAGCACATAACACTATGGGGACAAATTGGCGTGCTGCGTTTGCCCGTGACATAAAGCATTGTCCCAAGCTAGCATCTTTTGAGATTGGTCAACACGTACTTGTCTCCAGGTCTTGAACTTCTGGACGTCCCCACAAGCTCATCCCTATATTCTCAGGCCCATTTGTGGTAATTGAGAAAAGTAGTTTTGATGCATACACAGTTTGACATATTAGCTCCGGTTGAACTTATCAGAGAGTGCACACCAAGTTTATGAAAGCAACTTCTGTAGCTGACAAGGAGTCCCCTTACCCCTTGTCCACTTCTGCCTACATGGGAACCCCTCAATAAGGCCATGCGGTCTTAAATAACCTCTGCCAGCCTTGCTATTATCTCTTCTATATAGGGCAGCAGAGGAAACAATACATAGGAATATAGAAAAATTGATGAAGCAAGGTATCCTACTACCCCTTCATAGGATCAGGCTGAAGAGACCAATTGTTGGTATAGCCTGCATAAATCAAAAAGGGATTTATCCCAAAAAAGAGAAAAAGAAAAAAAATATATAAAAAAAATAAAGTATATATATAAAGTAAATACAGAAGGAGCAAAAAGGTTTATTCTTGCAGTGGATGAGGGGTCATGAACCCCATATAGTGGTTAGTGACCTTAGCAGCCACAAAGAAAGGGAACATGTGATTGTTGTCATAGGCTGCCACGTGGTTGCTAATTGGAGCCTGTAGCATCCAATTATACATGCAACATTTCTCAGGAGGATGGTGGCTGGTGTAGATGGCTGACAAGATAAGTGCATCTTGAATCATATACTTGTATGATTTGAACCCCTTTGCCGGGCAACCCATGGACAGCTGGGCACACATGCCGTCAATGGCAGTGGCCACCTTCTTGCGCAACAAGTTTGCACAATTTGAAAGGTTAAAGGAAAGGCCCAGAGTAATGAGCGCTTGTATCCACTGGTGATACAAGTTAGGGTCCAACTCCCCAACCCAGTTGGCAAACAGGTGGTACCACCGGCTCTGAGAAGCCCCATTGAAACTGTGGTACAACAGGATGGGGCAAACATCCTGTTTGACGCCCCAAGTCTCCACTGCCAAGATCAGGGCGTTCCAGGCAAAGGTGACGTCCGCCATCTTGCAGGGATGAGTTGCTATCAGTCAGGTGAATTTGGTTAAAGTGAAGGAAAGGGCATGCTGGGTGTCAACAGCCATAGCGTTCTCCACCAAGTGGCCTACCCAGGCGGTAACTGGCCTAGCCACCTGACATCCCAGCCCAAGCAGGGCAATGTTGATAAGGTTTGATGAGGAAGGAAGGCGTCCTACTGGAGGCACATGCGCAAAGGCATTCACCAAGGAGTGCTGGAACCACACTGAATCCTTGTTTTGGATCAGCTCCAGGATCTGTGCCATGGGCTTGACCTGGAGGGCGGCCCTAACTTCCTGGTAGTTGTTTTCAGACTGCTCATCCAGGCAGACCGCATTGATAGCCATCTGGCTGTAAGGACCAAGAACTTTCTTGGAGCAATCAGGCGCATGATGGGTGATAGTCACATTATCTAGACCCATGTCAGCAAAAGTTTCTTCGATGGCCACCCAAGGGACCAGGGTGTCCTCAACGGGGTTGTCTGTACCCAAACAATTGGCTGCCGCCAGAGCTACACGCCGCTGCTCATCAATGAGAGCCTTGGAAGCTGCCTGCACTGTAGCTGCGTCACAAGCAGCCTGAGCCATCACATCCCGCAAAGCTTGCTCATTGTTGGTGGATGCCTCTGCCCTGCAGGCCAGGTTGCAAAGACGTTGGCGCTGAGTGGCTGGGGAAGCAGGGCAACTCAGAGGACTGTGAGCTTTAGGGGCAAGCTGCAAACTTGATCCCTCCTGAGCCTCAGGCCCTGAAGGCTTGGGCAGGTTGGTCTTGGCAGTCTTAAACTGGTCATCCTCCTCATCCAGCTGAAGATAGCAACACCCCTCAGCAGCGTGTACCCAACTGGGCGCAATGGCAAAGGCCACCGAGGTCAATGGAGTCCGTACAATTTTGCGGACCTTCTCTGGGAGGTCCTCTAAGATATGCTCTTCTTGTTCTATGGAGGAGCCCACCCCCTGTTCAAGGGCCTCAAGCTTGGCTTGACAGGGAGCAGATAGCGCGGCCTGTAGAGAGGCGGACAATTCACAGACGCGGCAGGCGGCAGAAGATAATGACATTTTTTTAACTAAGGAAAACCATTCAGGACGCCTCTATTTATACCTGATTTTACCCAATTAATTTGCCTTGATGATCATTGGGAGATTCATCATGACTCATCCCTCTAAGTCTATTCACCAAATATCATTAGGTCACTTGACGTTTGATTGGCTGTTTTAAATTGGTTTCAGGTGTGCATCCACTTACCATTATGAGGGCCTCAAATTTCCTTTTTTGGATGGAGCCCCATCCTGATCCGGGGGTATGTGGTGCTGGGTGCCACTCCCTAGTAGTGCCTTATTTGGAATGCTTCCTTATTTGGATAAATATAAGGGGAACTGCTGCCCTTTTTTGTTATTATCATCAGAAGGTGATCCTCCAAATTACATAGTGTTGTCTCCAATTATAGGCCAATCAACGCACCTGCGGCTAGCCGCAGATGCGTCAGAGAGCGACCCATCAGAATGGGTCTTCCTATGGCAATTAGTGACCAATTGGAGCATCTGCGGCTAGCCGCAGATGCATCAATTGGCAACCCATTGAAAGAGGTTTACATATGACAATTAATGACCCATTGTTTGTGCCCACTATGTAAATTGGTATAATGATCTTCCGCCCATCTTTTTGTCAAAGTAGAGACCCTGAAAGAGAGTAGTCTGAAACCTTATTCTACCCTCTATTCCCCAGAGATGGCCCTACTATGTGCTGCAACCACCTGACCTCAGATCACATGCCCAAATGTTCATTTCTTGCCCAACCCAACCCATTTCCTTCTGAACATTCCTCAGTATGTTTCAGTGCTCCAAGAATAAGCTCATTGCCTGATAGTCTAGACCCTAGTCAGCATGACTCACCCTTTCTTTTCCCTCCTCCTCATCAAGTATAAAAAGACCCCCTAGGGTCCCTAATAAACAAGAAATTGTACACTTACACAACAATAGACTTACACATCTTAGATTACTTACAGATCCCAAAATTAGAGGTTCTTTTGAGTAAGAAGAATATAGTCCTGTTGTGTTTCCAGTTGCTCAGCTACTTCCCAACCATCCCTCCAATCCTTGAGCACCACAGGAGTTTACACAGTAAACTCCACTGAGGGATACCAGGTCAATGTGGACCAATTAGGCATCCTTGTAGGCAGTAACTGCCCACTTGGATGCTCCCTTGGCATGTGAAAGTTCTGCCAACGCCTCTTGAAACATTGGAAAGGACCAGTGGACCCTGTCTTCAAGCTCCCACAAGACAGGGAGGACAGATAGAGTTGTTTTGCCACGTGAGTGGCAAAATTTGAATAGAATGTGGGCAGGAAAAAAGGAACCAGGACCCAGCAGAGTCATAATCAATGTTCTCTAAAAAAGGTAAGTATTTTGAAGTTGTTATTAATTTTATTTTTTTAGATTACCTTTGTAGTTTTCCTTCTTGTTGGCGGCTTCAGCAGGCTTTGCCATTCTCAGCGCAAGTAATTGTGCTGGCAATTCAGTGTCCACAGTTTGTGCGCGCTTTGCAGTTTTGAGATGTTCATACATCCCAGGGTCATCAACCCAGATGGATGACGTGGATAGGGCAAAGGACTTGAATTGAAGGCCTTCTATGACATGCTTCTGGGCATTTAAAAGCCGTTTGATTGTTGTTTCAGGGGTATCTGGAATCTTGGCCATGAGTGCCTTGGTGGACACCTTTTCAATTTTGTCCCCTTCAAGGACGGCAGACTTAACTCTTGCTTTGACCTTGTGGTCAATCTCTTTAATTTCAGCAATTGCTGAGTCAAGATCTTTCAAAAGCTTTTCTAATTCTCTCATTGATTTTTTACTAACCATTTCATATGTTTTTATAGCTTTTGCCCCAATAATTTCTGTATTATTTTGATTCTGTTGCCTCTTTGTTTATTCCTTTTTGTTTTCCCATTTACTACATTATCCCATCTTTTTACCCATTGGGTATATGTTTTACACCCAACACAATATGTTTTGCTTGCTTTGTGTTGGCATTGTTTCCTTACTGTAAATTCATAACCTGAATGTAAAAATGCGGGATTGTCAAATCCTTGGTCCAAATTTTGAATCACTTTTGCGGGATGGCCTTTTTTAATTAAATTTTTTTGAGTATTTATTTTTATTTGAAAATGCGGGAACTCATAGACACTTTGCAAAGTTCAAGTCAAACTGTATATTTCCAATGGACAAAATGAATTAACTGGAATCAGATTGGAACGTTCAAATCCATCAGCCATTTTCATTAAGTTTACTATGTTTTTTGAAATTGCGGGATTGTCAAATCCAAGAACCAAATTTCAAATCATTTTTTAATGCCACTAGTAAACTCAGATATTAATTGCAGGAACTGGAATCCAAATTTAATGTACAGTAAGAAACTAGGAAACACCAACCCAAATCAAGAAGCTCCACCACAACTAAAATCAAATGAAAAATTCAATCTCATTAACCATGTTTAGACATAAAAAGTTATTAAACTTTAAAATCATCCAAACCCAGAAAGTATACAATATTATTCACTTCAAATCACAGATATAGAAAGTCTGCTACTATTCAAGGCTAAATCAAGAGAAAACAACTACCCACAACTAAACCAATAACTCCAAATAAATACATATTTAATCTAAAATATATTTTTTATTTTATTTTTATGGACTGTTAATTGCATTCCCAACTTGCTCCTGCACCAGCCTGCAGGGCAGCCCGTCCACAAGGGCGTCCCAGAGGGTCTAATAACAGACCCAGAACCCAACTTGAGGGGAGTCATGCCAATACACAGGCCTCCCAAGGTGTCATTGCCAGCCAACCACCTCCTGCGTCCCAGGCCCAATCAACCAGCTTGAATCCCAGGCAGAAGCCACTCTCAAGGCTTGCCACCAAAGTCTCCTACACCAGGGTCACTGGGAACACTGAGGGTATCTTACACCTCCACCGTGTACCCAGTTGTCACCTGGCCCCGCACTCTTAACCCAAGAGTTGCTACTTCCTGCCCCCACATCTTTGACACCTCCTATCAGCCATTGGCCACCACTGAAGAGCCATCTGCGCCTGTATTGTATGCCGCCATTGACGGCGCCAGCGCAACCAAGCATGATCCCACCTTCTACACAAAGGTCCCCATCCCCTGTGCTGAGCCTGGTAGCCAGGATGTCATGGTACCTGCCAAGGGCCAGCGTCGGTTGACGGATAGTGAGCGTGAAGCTCTCCTCAACTGCTTAAACAGGGGAATGGCGGTATAGTATATTGCATCCCAATTTGGTGTCACGGCCAGGTACATTGCCAACATCAACACTAAGTATGCCAACACCGGGCAAATTGCCAAATCCACCAAGGCTAAGCGGCAGCCAAAACTCTTGCAGCCTGTGCACATCAACACAATCAAGCAGTGGGTAGCCAGGGATTGCCACCTGGACACACTTGCTGTCCAATCAATGCTTGCCACAGAGTTTGGGCTTTCTGTTTCTAAAACCCTTGTTTACAAAGCAATAATTGATTTCGGCTTCTTGTGGAAGGTGCTCAGAGTTTCTCTGCACAACAGAAACAGTGAAAAGACTATTGAGGATTGACACATTTATGCCAAGACATATCTGGCACTAAAGAAGACTGGAAATTCCAGTTCTTCTATATCAACAAATTGTTGTTTTCCTCCTTACTCAGGTCTAAGCATGGGTGTGTTGAGAAGGGGTCCAAGGACAGCGTAGCTCATTGTGCAGCTGTCTGTTCCCAGATCTATTCCATGGTTGCGCTTCTTGTCCTCACGGGTTGGACCAATACTAAATGATCAAGGGTTCCCATAACAGCAGGACTTTTCTTGATTTTCTCCAAGTTGTCAAGTAGTACCTTTGGATAAATTACAGCGGCACAACCAAAGTTGTTGTGCTTGATAATGTTGGGCTCCACAAAGTGGATCTGGTTGTGTCCAAGTTCCCCCCTATTGACAAGAATAGCCACTCCTCCAGCCACCGCCTTGCTGATTGTCCAATGAGACTTCTCTTCCTCCTGCTGTATTCCCCATTCCTGAATCCAATTGAGGAGGTGTTTGGTTGGATCAAGAATAAGGTGAAACAAGGCCTTCCGCAGGACACTGAGGACCTATTCAATATTCTTGAGGTCAGCCAATTTGTGATGCCACCCAATGTGGTTGTGGCATTTTACAAGCACTCGGAATCCTTCCTCCCTAAAGCCCTGGCCTCCAAGCCAATCAGATAAATGGGCTCTCCAGTTTAATTTGTTTTTATTTTTATTTATTTTGTTTTTATTAGGACTCAAATTATTGTTTATATATAATAATGGGACATTTGATTGTATTATAGACATTTAAGAATACTAGAAAAGGTAAGTAAAATTAATTATACTAGATAAGAGGGATTTATTTTTATATGATGCACTGAATATTATTGGCTTTTGCGGTAACAAATAAATAAATAATAAAAAAAGATAGAAAAAATAGTTTATTTAAATAATTGTGAATCATTTTGGTACTTTGACTTTTTTAAGCCACAAATTGGACCTTGCGTGTCATCATCTGCTCCTTGGTATTTCAGTGCCACTGTAGCTACACAACACGGCAACCAATGATTTTCATGTATTGCTTACTAGTTAGTACTTAGGACGCAGTTCAAGTATATTAAATATGTGGTATCAAATCATATTACAAGGGAAAGGTAATTTGAGTTGTAAACAATCATTTGTTTAGAACAATAGTGGAGCGGGCCCCATGATGTGGATAAATTCAATTCTCCATGTTTATCTTTGTGATAAATTTACCCATACTCAACAAGATAATAAATAATAAATAAAAACTTTTTTAACTTATTTTTAAATATTTGACGTAGTTGTAACTTTAACTATTATCTTGTAATATATTTAGATATATTAATACTATAATTTACCTACTAAAAAGTAAAATAAAAATATAATTAAAAATCTTAAAAGTTTAAAAGTAAAGGTTAAATATTCAAAATACACCAATTTTTTATTTAATTGTGATTTATTCAATATTAAAATATTAAATATTTTTAATAGAAAAATATTTAATGTTAAAATATATAATATTAATATTAAATGTTTACTATTAAATATTTTAATATTAAATTATTTCAACAGAAAATATTTTAATATTAAATATTTTTATATTAAATATTTTACTATTAAAATTTTACAAGTAAAATTTTAAAATAGTGAAGTATTTAGTATTAAAATGTTAACATTTAAATTTTAATATTTAAAATAAAATAAATAAAAAATAAAAAAGTTTTTTTTGCAAGGGAAACTTATTTATTGGGGGAATGCGAGTTGCAAGGGGAATGTGTTTATTCTGGGGAATTATACCCCAAAATTAAAATTTCAGCTAATGCATCTAATTGGGACCACATACTCTCCTGTATGTGGTGGATGACTCTGGCGCCGATTGCTAGGGGAGTGGCGCTCAGCACCCCAGTGGTGATTGAACGTCTTATAAAAGGCAGACAAGTGAGGGAATCAATTAGCAGGTTTTTTTGGGGGGGGGCACAGAGTACCCATATAGTGTTGCCAATGCAAATGAATCATAGAGGACGTGTTTGACTGTCCTGTATCCCTGTGGTGTTTTCTGTCTGTTGAGGGCTACACGGCATATGTCAATCTGTATAGGTACATCTTCTAATTTTTTCACGTTGGCTTTCAGTATGCAATGGAGCAGGATTCCTAGGTACACCACAACGTGGATCCTTTGCAAGGTATATTTCTCCGAGAACATGCATAATTTTTTGAATGTTTGTATTAATCTATTTATATAGCACGTTTGGTTGAACTTGAAGAGGGTACTGGGGGGCGCCCAACTTGAATCTGCCCCCCAGGCCTCGGCAAACATTATCATTAAAGGTTTAAAACTATTCACAAGGACTGCATCCCTGACTTTATTTGATAGAGCCTTAAAAATTTCATTAAAAATTGCTGATTTCAGATATTCATTTTCTATTTGAAAATTGGTCTTTATTAAACATTTTTTGTATTCATTGATATTTGAGAATGGGAACCTTTGAACGCTTTCATATATGTATTCATTGAAGTTCAGTTTCAAATCCCCGCAAATTTCATTCATTTCTTTTTTTGATTGTTGATCCTAGTTCATAGGCTTCTCTTATCCATGGCAAGCACCCTGCGGGTGGTTGATATTCCCTGATTTGAGCTTCACTATTAAAAAACATATTCATATTCTGCTGAACTATTTTATTTATTTGATTTTTATTTATTTGTTTTATAGGGGCCACCAGAGGCTGGTAGCCCTCATAAAACCAACTCGGCGTAAAAGCTGCCACTTCCGCAACCTCATCCCCATCCCTGGTGATGACTAAAATAAATATAAGTAAAACATAAAAAACTTACTGATTGTTTCCCCTGTGGCCCCCTCAGCCACAGGCGCCATATTGGCAAACTTCATGAGCGTTGGATGCTCTTCATTAATTTTCTTAGGCTTAATTTTTCTTATTTTTCTTGCAACTTGTGCTTCCTCTTGATTTTCATTTGATAAAGCTTCTGTATTTCTTGATGCGCTTCTGCTTCTTTCTTGTGTTTCATTTTCATCTGTTTCCATTTGGTTGGTTTCCTCTTCATTGGTGTTGATTTCCTTTTGAATTTCTATTCCTTCTATTAGTCTGATCTTCTCATTGTTTTCTTTGGCTCCCTGCCAGAACTCCCACAAATTGTATCCTGTGTTGTTGAACTTTAGACTTGATAAAATAGTTCCCTGTAGATTAAGTAGTTTTTCTTTATTTCTTTCATCTATAATATTTCCCAATATGTTCAGAGCATCTTCTTTTGGCTGGATCAGTGGCTGGCCCTTGTCCCCTAGCTTTCCTGTCACTATTTCTCTGATGCTTTTTTTTCAATTTCAACAACCTTTTGCAGGTGAGCTTCTAATTTGTTGATTAAGTTATAGATTGATGACATTTTGTTTGAATTCCATCAAAAAACTGGCTTTTATAGTACTATCTTTGACGCATACATATTTTTGTCATCATCATTAATAAATTGAAGACAATAAACGTAAATATTGCATTAGAATATTGCAATTAGACATCAATTATTGATATTTTGATATTATGTGCATAACTCAATGCATTTTATAAAATAAAATTCATTGTAAACAAGGCCTTTTTGTTTTAATTTATTTAAATTGACTGTGTTTATTTTACAGAGCCATTAATGCTTAGTACAAATATTAATAATTAGTGCATTTTACAGCCTGTATATTTACCTATTGGTAATAATTCTGTAAACCTTTCAGTCAGATTTTGCAAGGTAATAATAATGTAATGTGTTAATAGATTACTGTTTATTGTCATTAATTGGCTGATTTTCTTTGCTGTGGCAATTGTGCATTTTCTGATGTTTACGCACTAGTATCCAATTGGTTGGCTTCACATCCAATCACACAGGCAATAGGAAAACAAGCCACCACCCCAAGACTGGATGTGGTTGGGGTGGCGGCTTGTTTTCCTATTGCCAGTGTAATTGGATATGAAGCCAACCAATTGGATACTAGTGCATAAACATCAGAAAATGCACAATTGCCACATCAAAGAAAATCAGCCAATTAATGACAATAAACAGTATTCTATTAACACATTACATTATTATTACCTCGCAAAATCTGACTGAAAAGTTTACAGAATTATTACCAATAGGTAAATATACAGGCTGTAAAATGCACTAATTGTTAATATTTGTACTAAGCATTAATGGCTCTGTAATATAAACACAGTCAATTTAAATAAATTAAAACAAAAAGGCCTTGTTTACAATGTATTTTATTAAACTAAATACATTGAGTTATGCACATAATATCAAAATATCAATAGTTGACGTCTAATTGCAACATTCTAATGCAATATTTACGTGTATTGTCTTCAATTTATTAATGATGATGATAAAAATATCCTTAGAAATAAGTATATGCTACCACATCAAATGTACAACATTCTTTACACACGGAAACTTATAACAATGTAAAAAATATATTATTAATTATGAACTGAAAGAAAAAATCAATTTTAATAGTAGTCACCAAGAAAAGATTTATTTAATAATCAAAGGATGGGAAACGGAGGGAATGGGCGGAATGAACATCGCCTTCATCTGCGCCTATGAAAGGGACGGCATCAGAGATGGTGAGGAAGGAATGGGTGATTGCTTGGGAGTCAGGGTTGGAAGGCGGGTGGCTTGATCTTGATGGGGGGTTGGGGAGGCAGGGTCTGTTGACTGGGGAGGGGCAGCAAGAGCGGTTTGCTTCAATTGCTCAAATTCTTCTTCTGTCACATATGCGGGCTTGACAAAACGGATGGAGTGGCGTGGAGGGAGGCGGGGGTCCTTGCTGGACTTATCACTATCACTTGCATAGAAGATGATGAGATCAAATTAGTCTTGGATGGACGCGGAAGGGAAAAGCTCATAGCCCATATCAATTTGGGTGCATAGTTCATTGTAGGTGGCAGGCTTTAAGTGCCTGAGAGCGGAACCAAAATTGTAGAGACATACATCTGCAAGATGCATGTTGGCGTAGTTGATGGGGTAGGACCAGCAGGTATGCCCCACAGCCCTAATTTCCTTGGTTGCCCATTCCCGCTGTTCCATCTCAGCACTCAGTACAACTGTGTTCACGGCGTTTTGGGCAGCCCACTCCTCCAGCATGTCTTTGAGCTCTGTCTGGTAGGCATACCCATCTGCAGTGTTGATATTGCTGAGTAATAATTGATGCCCAATGAGGAAACTGACAATAAAACACCAACAAACTGATACAAGATTGGGCCACGCTTGTACACGTCAGATTGGATGCGCTTCTCTCCAAAGTCTTGGATACTGGCCAAGATCTTAGCATACAACAGGAATATTACGTCATTACGGGCCCTCATTGCCCTTCCTTTGATAAAATTAATAATAGTTGAATTGTAGGGGTTGTCATTCACCAAAATGGGGCCACTGAGAACTTGATTGAACAAGATTCTAGCAGCAACCTCAACTCTGTGCATCCATGAATTCACTGTTCTTTTGTTGGTGAAGATGCCATGGAGTCCCAACTGGAGATGTACCTGGACCAGGGGCATCCGCGGGTCACATTCCATAATGACCATCATGAGAGGGTGGGCTTTTTCACCTTTGGTCAAGGTACAAGAACCAGTAGGGGTCTTCTTGGCAGAGGCCACAGTTGGTGTGGGCTTGCAGGGTTGCAGCCACAGTGAACTTTGCAAACCCCATTGTGACCGCAATTTCCCCAAGGGACATAAGCTTCCCTTGCTTTTCAACCATCTCAAGAACAATCTCTGGGGTGATCAATTTTCTTCTGCGTCTTGCAGGCTGATTAGCTGGGGGAGGGTGTGTCCATCTTGGGAACTGATCAATGCCATCTGATTGGCTGTTTTGGGGTCCTGGGCTCTCTGAGTGACCCCATGGCTCAAATGGCTGGTTCCGGATGCGATCACTGATAAGGGATTTTGGTTAGCAGCTGCCTGTGCATGATGGGCAAACAGGGCCATGCTTGAGGACGCAGGAGAAAGAACACACTCCTGGGTAGTGCTTGCAGAGGGGCCTGCGGGTTGGGAGTGGCCATAGACAGAGGCTTCACTGTTAAGAGACCCAGCATAGCCCTACATGATTTTGTCAAGGCCAGTGAAAAGCTTGTTGACTTGGTTGGTGTTGGAAGAAAACATAATAAAAATTCATTAAAATTTTAAACTCAAGAAGAGGAATGTATATTTTAGTCTTTTTATTGTTAAATATGTCAATTTTGTGAATATTACGCTCTAAATTTTGGCCGTCCTAAAATGGAATAGGGTGAATTTTGAGAATTCCTGTGCTTCCTAAAAGAATCAGCACAAATCCACTCTAGATCCTTTAACATCCTTTTTGAGACACCCATAGATTATAGTTTATTTCAAATAAATTGCAATTTTGATTTGAAACTTGGTTCTTGGATTTGACAATCCCACAATTTTAGATTTGTTAATTTTTACATGATGTCTATGATTTGTTTGAAATACAGGAAATCACAAATTGTACATTAGAATCCCACATTCCTGATTCATGTATCCCACGTTTGTTTGCTGAGTTTTGTCTTTTGTTAGTTGAGTTATCTGCTCAAGAGATTCAAAATTTGCCAATTTAAATAAACCAAAAAAAATCAAAATAAATGGTTGTTTTTATTAAATATTTTATTTTTCACTCAGCTGAGTTGCCTGCAAAAGTGATTTGAAATTTGGACCAAGTATTTGACAATCCCGCATTTTTACGTTCAGGTTCTGAATTTACAGTATGATTGGCTGGATCTTTTACTATTGTATGCCATTGCTGTTGTGGAAAGTTGTTGGTGGACTAGTTCTAACCCAGCAGCTAATTGGGCACTAGTCCACCAACAACTTGTCACAGCAGCAATGGCGTACAATAGCAAAACATCCAGCCAATCATATTAATTAGCGCACATGCATCAAAGAATTATTGAATGTCCCTTTATGTCATAACAATCACTTTATCACTTGGCTCCTGATTGGGTTAAAGTTTATCATTAAGGTTTTGAATTTGGATCAGTAACAACTTTATCTAAAAACAGTTAACCTATAATTTTCTAATTCAAAATTTAGCTGATCACCAAATTGTTGTTAATATTTTCATAAGGGGCTGTGTTTGGGTACTAAAATTAACTATGTTCTGGATCTAGATATATGGCATAGTAAATATATGATTTTATAGAAATAAGCTGAACATAAAGAATAAAACCAACTTTAAACAAAGAGAACATGAACAATTGAAATTCAAAATAAAGATTATATAAATAGAAATTTTTTGGCAACAGGGGGTTTATTGGGGTGGGGAAGAGTGATGCCTAGGAGGTAGAATAGCTTAGGAAGGAAGACGTAGAGGTGGTGCTGGCCTGGGGGGTCTGGGATTGGGTGGGTTGGGCTTTCAGGTGAAGGGTGTTGGTGGCGGGGGTGGAGGCAGGAGGATTTTGCGTGGTGGATGCCATGTCACACTTGTTGTATTCCTCATCAGTCATTGGCTGGATGGGCTGGTAGGTGGCAGTGGCACAGGGTGGGAGGTGATTGTCCTTCTGTGATTGGTTGCCCATGTTCACATGAAAGACAATTTGGGCAAACAAGTCAGCCACCATTTTGCAGCCAAAGAGAAAACTGTGTACAAGGACCCCAAGATAAAGGCTGTTGAAAGACTGAGGACGGCACTCCTGTAGTGTATCTCAATGTTAAAGAAGACAACATCAGCCAGATGGATGTCTGCATGACCGGTGGGGTAGACTGAGGCCTGGTGCCTGCATCACTGGATGGCCTTGAGGGTGGGGGAGCTACCCTCCATCTGGTGGCTCAAGAAACCCCAATGCTTTGAATTTGAGCCATCCCAGGAGTTGAGTAATCTACCAAGGATGTGGCTGTACAAGTAGCTATTGATAAAATCTGGGTTTGTTCAATAGTAGACAAAACCCTTGGCTGAAACAGCCAGAAATGCACCAATAAATGTCCCCTTCTTGATCTTCTTCCTTCTATTCTTGGCAGCAGCTTTTCCTTGCTCACTGAAATTGTCAAACACAATTGATAGCTTGTAATAGGAGATGAAAATGACATCATCTGACAGACTTGTCAGACATTGGACCAGGGTTGCCTCAATCTCAAGATCATACAGGGAATCCTCAGCGCCATCCCATTGGTTGTCGGCAAAATTGGTAAGAACCCGTACAGAAGCCACCTTCCCGTACATCCAGAGCTGCACCATGCGCTCAGACACCCAAATGCCATGGTGTGCAAGTTGCTTCCAGACCTGGGTCAAGGGAAGCTTGGGATCCTGCTGGAGGAGATCAAGCATTATTGGATATGCCTCATTGATCTGGGACTCTGTGGCCTTCTTTGGCTTCTTGGCCGTCCCAATCAGAATTCCCTTATTCATCAGGTTGTTGAATTCCTGCATGACAGTAGCTTGGGTAAATTGCAACTGGGCGGCAATCTGTTCCCAGGACAGACCCTGTAGATTCAGTGCCACAATTTCCTGAAGAATTTGGGCGGTGATGATTTGTTGCTTAGGGCGCTGGGCTGGGGTAGCTGAAGCCTGATTGGCTGTAGGGGGGCAGGTTGGGTGATGGCAGAAAGTTGTTCCAAATCAAGATTACCATCCTGATTGGTTGTTTGATGGGCAGCTTGTGCAGGGGTGGGTACAGGAGCAGGGGCAGAGCTAGACACTAAGTGACTACTGAACAAGTCAAAGCCATAGGGGTCAGTGTCAGGGACTCACTTTGCAGGGAATAAACTTCCCAGCTGATGGGCCAAGGCCCCTACATTTAATCCTGCTATGACCAAACCAATAGGAACTGTGATCATTGCAAGATGCCCAAGTTGTCCTAGATAGGCAAACCTTCCAAACATAGAGCTGTTTTGCCCTAGTAGATAGTAGCCCACCACATACGTCAAGAGATAAAAGGAGGCGTAAGGTCTAACCAGAGTGGGTTCAGTAGGTGGGGGAGCAAATGAACAACCATAGTGAAATTTACGTCCCCAATGTCCAGAAGGATATTTGAACCATCCATTGGCAAGGGATTCCTTCTGGTGGGAATCATCTGGGGATGAATTATACCAGTCTGTTGTTGGAGTTGGATTTTCCAAGGTGAACACCTTGGACAAGAAGTAGACTAGAAACCAAGATAGGAAGAGAATTCCTCTCATGGCTTCAGAAAAGGAGTGTTATCAAAAGTGGATGAGTAGCTAAAAGAGTAATAGTCTTTATTGTTGGAACAATTGAAGTGAAGTAAGAAAAGGTCACTTATATGGCCTTATAATAAGGCTGAAATATTTGAGTGTATGTTTGAGATAATAGAGGAGATTTTCATGAGTTTATCATGTAGGGCTTACCAGTTTCAAGTATGAGATACAGTGGTTCTTAATGATAGGCATAACCAGTTGATGGCAGAACTGAAACCATGATGATCTTAACAAGTAAAAGCTAATTAAGCGGAATGAAGCCCGCTGATTGTATATCCTACTATACGGAGTCTGGTGCAAATATAGAGAGAGCGGGTCAATACTTAAACAATTGGCCTCAAGCAGCCAATCAGAATCAAAGCAGAAGGTGACAGATTACTCTTGCTATTAACCTTTTTGCTTTTGATGTGGTTTTTGAATTCAAAATCAGATTGAATAGGTGGGTAATAAATAGGTAATTTAAAGGAATTGCCTGGTTTCATGTTTCCATTCTCTTCCTGATTAGAGTCCTGGGTTTGATCCTTGGTGTGGGAAGAACTGAAAGGTTAAAAATTGTTGAAAATGTTGTTTTTTGCTGTTTCTGAGTTAATACTTAATGATTCTTCAATAACATTTAGAAAGGAGTCAGGAAAAGGGTTCCTGACAGTCAGTGGTCAGGTACAGGTCAGCTTCCTTGTTACCTGCCTCAAAGTATTGGGTGTAAACAGGTGTCCTCACGCTCTAAGCCTCACCTCCATTGAAGCTGGCTTGGCTGCTGTTGGCTTAGCTGCTGGCGCTGTCAAAGGTATTGCTAGTAAAAACCATTGTAAAAAACCTAGGATAAAATCACTAAAAGTTGAAATTTTAAAATTATATGATTTATTTTTATTGTAATCACCATTCCATATTTGGAAGGTTCTCAAAACCATTATACACAAATCTGGAGCCATGAAAATGAATAAAATGTCTCTGTTCCTAAATTGGATAGCTGTTGATTGGCTGTTATACTGTTAAATTTCTATTTTAGGCTGCCCATACTCACATCTTGTGTGAGTTCATTTTGTTTTGTGCTTGTGGAATCTCGCTTCTAGATTGCTCTAATTTTGTTTCATTTTAGTCCTTCTGTTGATGCCTTGTATGAATCATGATTGGATTATAATATACTCCGGAATAGCATCCATTCATCTCACTTGTTGTGTCAGTTCATTTTGTTTGTGGTTTGAACTACACCGCTTGATGTTTGATATAATTTTGTATGATGGGCTAGTGAAATTTTGTTTTTTGTTTGACAGTTTATTTATTAACTAAAATTTTATAAATTAATTGAATTCTGAATCTTGCGCAACTTGGATTTTGTTCAAATCTGAAATAATTTTGTTTAAATCTGAGGTATTTTTGGTTGTTGCCATAGCTTTTAAAACTGCTGTATCATACCCCAGAATTCTTCTATAAAATCCCCCTGAAATCTCTTTTTAATTTATAAAAAAACTCCAATTTTATCCTGAAATCATCAATCAAAATCTTATTCAAAGCTCCAACCTTTGGGCTAAGAGGGAACATAAAAAATTTAATAGTGAACCTGAGACAACAAAAAACAAAGCAATTAAAAACAAGAAAACAAAAAACACAAATAAAAACAAAACAGTATCACAAACAAAAACATGATAATTAAAAAATTGACTTTTTAGCTTACCTATGTTTACAAATAGTTTTTATTCAACATGTCTCACAATAAACAGCTAAGTCAGTCAGAAAATCCAAGGAATGTGGCACCTAAAATAAAGAATCCAGTCAAGCTTCTGGAGAAGGGCAGCCAGACAAATCCAATACCTGCTCCTCAGAAAGGTTTTTTACAGCAGTGTAGGGGATGACACACCCATCAAAAGCCAAAGAAAGATAAGAAGAAAAGAGAATATATTACAAAGATGCCTACCAGAAAACTAAAGATGAAACTCCCAAGGATGATGAAAAAGAAGCTTAAAATGGAGAGAATACTCAGAACAAGGAAAAGAGTCCCCCAATGTCATGAATGACATTTCAATACTTGTATTGAAAACCCAAGAGTTGAGCCCCAGCTCCCAGAAGGCAGAATAAACCCTCCAGAACAGTCCAGGACCTGCCAATCCTTTGAGTCACAGGCTCAAATTGGTCAATTACCCCGCAACCTGCTGGTCTACTACAGAGGATTCCATGAATAGTTGCCAGTCTGCTGCCAAACTGGTGCCAATAAAGACCCATACTGACAAAGGAAATGTAACATGACTAACAGAGGTCAGGGAAGGACCCACTGCCAACCTGCCAAGAGCCAATACTGGAGCTTTGAGATCAACGCTGGAAGCCCTGGAATCAAACCTTGATTCTCCAAAGACTACTCAAGTCACTCAGAGTGGGCAGGAACCTACCCACTTGCTGAATTGCATATCTGAGTTAATGAGTCACTCTGAGACCTGCCAGTCTCCCAAGGACAATTCCCTGAATAGTCATCAGATTGATGCCAACCTTGAGCCACCAAAGACCCAAACCTATGCAGAGGTTGCAGCTTGCCTTAAGGAGGTTAAAACAAAACCTATTTTTAACTCTGCCGATGATCACCATCAACTGCCCACATTCCGTCCAGAGAGGGTAGTGCAATTGAACTACTCAGGTGACATAGTAAACAGTGGCATTGGGACAAAGCATTGCCACTTTTATTCACCAGAGCAGGCACTACCTGGATCTCCCGTCCTTGAGACTCTAAACCAATATCCATGCCCCGCCAGTGCCTTGTCTGCAAACCTGAACCCTGCAAAACTCAAAGAAGCAAAGTCCCATGGTATAAAAACCCTGGCAGTATGGTGAAGACCACATTGTCATTTTTGATAATAAAGGTTTACAAACCTTTGGTTTGAAAAAAATCTTACCCTATCTAGTCTTAGTGATCTTCCATCTTAATCCCAGTCAAGTAGACCACCAGGACGCCGCCCTCTCCCAAGACCAATCTTCCAAATTGCACCAGGCATTATACTGTCCCCTGGGAGCCCCCTTTGGACCTGTGCACTTTACTGAATACCCCCCAACCCGGCCTATTCAGAATACAACTTGGAGACCATCCTCATTGCCAACCCCTTGGCCAGGACTAGAGAAACTGAATACATAGGACACAAAGGAAAGTGGTACAAAAGGCCGCCAAGATTGTTCAAAGACAAGTATAATTATCTACCTGCCTACTTTGTTCCTATGACTCCTCCCTTAACCCCACAACCAGACTGCCCACTGGAACCTACTGCCGCAGCCAAAACCACCTCTACCCAACTGTTTGGAGTACTCTACATTACTTTGACAGGCTTGGCAAATTCCGTGGTCCCAAACTCCAGACCCTGGTCCTTACTCGGGCAATATGTATCTTATATTATCAAGTTAGCACCCATTTTATGGTGGGCACTACCCGCCAGCTTGGCCACGCCTCACTCCAAGCTGCCCAATGCCTCTACCTATGACTGCCTTCCTGACACCCAACACCATTCAAAGTTTACACCAACCTATATTTATCAGTAAGCATGCCTCCATATCAACCAATGGTTAAATTGCTCAGAACTTTATTATTTCTGAAGCTCTATCATAATCCAAATAGAAAATCAATTTCTCCCATTCCTGACGCTCAAAGAGTTTATACTTTGTGCACTGAACTGTTAACAGGTTTCCTGTTCTAGCATCAGTCTTTTCTGTGTTTGACCTTATCAAACTAAATAGTAGGATAATATTTAAGCTGTTTTTTTGCCCTTTTTCAACATTTTTCTAATATCTTTAACATTATAGTAAAATCAGGGGGAAAAGTCCCACCTATACTCTGGGTGATAAGTATTCTAAGTGGGTCACACCTAGAATAACTCTCATCAGTGGAATTTATCTAAGCTTTGGGTGCTAAGTCACCTTCAGTGGATCACACCTAGGCTATCAAAAGCAGACTGTCAGGAAACCAACATTGATCTTCCAGCTTGCTAGGGTTTGGGTACTGGCAGTTTGCTGACTGGGTGGGCAGGGCCCACCAAAGAATTTGACCTAACTTAATGAGGTAGGCATTGACTTGCCCAGTCATAACCACAGACTGGCAGCAGGGACAATAATATCTATTAAGCCTGTGAGAGTAATATATACAATCACAAATAGCTTATTAGTGTGGTCCAGAGGAAGCTCAGCAGCAGATGTGGGCATTGTTTTGGGGGTGACAGGTTGTTCCATGTCTAATTGATAGCCAGTAAGAAATTTGTATTTATCTCTGAGCATGTGGGGCTCAGTAACATACCAAGGGCCTTTCTGGTTGTATCTGGTTAACTCTTTAGTTCTGGTCAAGGGATCCCGGGCTAATATATTGTCTGTGGTGTAGTCCTGTTACTTGGGCTTCAAGGAGTATTCTGTAAAATGGACAGGACCAAATGGAGCACCTGGCAAACAATACGTAGCTGGAAGATTGGCAGGAGGGTCAGATGATATTTGAGTTAACTGGCAGATGGCAAGGATAAAATACAGCAATAATTGGGGAAACCAATATCTCATAGCCTTTATTTTAAAATGACAATGAGGATTCATCTTGCCTGGCAGGTGCTTATACCGCACTACCAGGCTTTATTTCCTGGTTGGGTTTCTTGAGCTTGGGCAGTTTGGCATTGGGGGTCTTAGATGGCAGTGTGGTGCTTGGCACTGGTGGGTTGCCACTGGCTGCTTTGGGATAAGAAGACTTTGAATCCTTCTGTTTGGTGACTTGGGCGTTGGGTGGCTCTTCAGGTTCAGTGCCACTTCCTGGGCTTTGGGGGAGTTCAGAGCTACTCTCATTGGGGGACTGGTGCATTTCACTGGGCAGACCTCTGGTGTCAGGTATTGGCACCTCAGGAAAATTCTCAGCATCTTGCACTGGCAGTTTGTTGGCAAAACCACATGTGGTAGTTATGGGTTTGGGTCCTTGCAGGTTGGCAATAACTTTTTCAATTGGTAGTGGACTGTTGGATTCCCAGTCTTTGAAACTGGAAGTCTATAAAGAGTTTTGTTCAGGGTTTGACTCTGGTTCTGTACTTTGGGATCCAGGTGCATCCAAATTGTCATTCCTGACACAGACATACCTCACAAATCACTACTGTTTTTACTCATCCAAGTGGTTATCTTGAGCTTTCAGGCACAAAGTAGCCTAATTCACTTCCCAGATACCTTCACATCATTAATTTGTACAGTTTTATCTCTGGAAACCCACCCTAATAATGTTTATGGGCTATCTATGCTTTCCTTGCAGCAGTAAGATCTATTTAAAGCTGCTCTTAAGCCATATAAAGAGAAACTTTATCCTGTTTCTAGGTAAAGTAACCCAATTTTGTCATCACCCCAGTTGGTATCAGGATTTTAATGCTATCTAAGCACATCTATCATAGGAAAAAACTAGCTTTATTCTCATCACAGCTAGTCTAGGGATATCATTACCCCTTGGTATAATCATTTCAGGGTACACCAAGTATCTATCCTTTTCAAGCACTAGCAAGGAGCCTTTCAGGAATATTCCTGAAAAAATAGTTGAAGGAATCAATCTTTGCAGCACTTCAGTGCAAAACAACAATAGCAATTACTTGCAACAGTTCCCCCATATTGGAGAAACTTTTGCAAAAAGCAAGAAGCAAAAAACAGAACTTAAAATTTTAAATTTTGAAGCTTCAGCCTTTTATAGGCCAGCCATAGACCAAGCAGCCACCCACCTGCTGCTGCTGGTGTCAGGGACCCACTTAAAGGGAAATAAATTTCCAGTCTTGTGGGCAAGGGCCCTAGATTCAGTCCTGCAATCACAGACCCAATTTGAACTGTAACCATCACCAAGTGACCAAACTGTCCTAGGAAGGCAAATCTTCCTATAAAGAGAGCTAAACCTTCCTAATAGATAGTATCCTAACAAGTACATCAACAGGTAAAAGAAGACATTAGGTCTTACCAAGGATACATCAGCATCAGGAGGGAGAGGAGAAGTATGACCATAATTAACTTTCTTCCCCAATGCCCTGATGGGTACTTGAATCAACCATGGGCCAGAGATTTCTCTTTGTCGTGTTCTGAGGCGCAGCACAGACACACAACGGGGAATCCTAACCTTAGGATTGGATTTGTACTAATTCTTGGTTAGATGACAGGGAAGGCAATAGTGTTTACCTTGCAGCCCTGGATGAATAATCTCTACTAGGCGTGGCTAGAGAGAGGCGCAGAAGTACAGAAGACACAAAGACAAAAATGTGAAATGAACTTAATTTTTATTTGTGAATATAAAATGGAAAATATAGTGGTTAGGAATACCACAAAACACTACCAGGACAGTAGGATCACTCGCCACAAGCATGAGTAGGGCAAGTGAGTTGTGCAGAGTCAGGAAACCAAACAATCATATTTCCTGAAGTGGAAGCCAGTTCATTTCAAGAGTTGAAAGCAAAAGCAACAGATTTGTCTTTGAAATGGCCCAACAAAGGCAAAATCAAAACATGGTGAATGCCGTTTATCACAACATTGCCCCCCTCTAGATTGGCCTTTGGGGGTGATACTGGCGGAGGAACTTAGCGTGTACGCAAGCAAAAGGGCAACCACTAGAGAGGAGCTTTACAGTGTACTCAGATCCTCGTTTGAAAGTCACCTCCAAAGGACCAATCCATAGGGAGTCCAGTTTGTGTGCGTGCCCACCCACACAGTGTTGATAGTATAGGGCATGGTCACCAACATCAAACTCATGCAAGGGGAACGCCCAGCGTTGTCAGGAGAGAGCTCAAGCATCTTAGTCTTATAGGCGGAAGTGTAGGCTGTGGCCTGTATATTGATGATGCAGTTGACTAAGTTTTTGATGTGGTTGTCAGGGTTCATGGCCTGTTAAGAGGAGAGTAGGGGAACCCCCAAGAGCAACGGAGTGGTGGCTTCACGCCCATACAACATGGCAAAGGGGGAGTATCTTGTGACCTGATGCTTGCTCAGAAATAGGCAAAGAGTGCAGCAGGTAAGTATATATCCCAATTGGCAGCGTCAGAGTAGGTGAGTTTCCTCATGGTAGAGACCAGTGTCAAGTTGGCATGCTTAACTGATTTATTAGTGGAATGATTATAGGGGGCAGAGAAAGACTGATGGTTCCTAGAGCTTCAACAACAGAGGTTACAAGTTTGGCATTGAAGTTGGTTCCGTTGTCTGATAACAGCACTTGAGGACAGCCATGGCGGTAGAAAACATCCTGCAGCAGGAAGGCAGCAGTAGTCTTAGCAGTGATGTCTTTAGTAGGGCAAGCTTCTACCCACTTGCTGAAGTGGTCAACAGCAATCAGGATAAAGCGGCATCCAGAGGGTGAGCGGGGGAGAGGACCTACAGCATCAATGCTGACAGTGTGAAATGTGTGTTGAGGGGGAACCGATTTGAACTTGTGAAAAGCAGCTCAGGGCCTCTGGAGTTGGCAGTCATGGCAACTAGCTATGACATCTGGGATCAACAGGCAAAGATTCTCCCAGAAGTAATTCTTCTGAAGCCAGTCAAAGGTCTTAGCAATGCCTCCATGGCCAGTTTCTTTATGAGCTTGTGACACCAAGGAGAGGCAAAGACTGGGGCACACATATGGCAGGTATTGACCCCACACCTTCTTTAAGAGTTGGTTGCTGTGTATGAGGGTATCTTCAGACAATTTGGACTAGGAAAGTTGAACCTCTTCTGTCTCACTTTCCAAGAGAGAAGGGTAGCCAATTATCTCGTACAGGTGGTCTGCCTCAGAAGGATGTAGGGCAAGGATGGGCATTTGGGACAACCAATAAGTGTTCTGATGTTGAATCCTGGGGCAATGGAGCACAGTGAAGTCATAACCTTGCAGGCAAAGAGCCCATCTGGCTAAGCGTCCTTCAGGCTCCTTAAGTTGTTGTAACCATTTGAGCAAAGCGTGGTCAGTGACAACAGTGAAATGGGTATCATACACGTAGTGGCGGAATTGTTTGACTGCATGCAGCAAAGCAAGGCACTCCTTCTCTGTAACGCTATAATTCTTTTCATGCTTATTCAGTACACGGGAAGTATAGGCTACAGAATGGTCCACACCTTCATCGTTGAGATGAGCCAAGATAGCCCCAATAGCAAGGTCACTAGCACCAGTGTACAAGATGAATTCCTTATTGTAATTGGGGTACACTAAAATGGGTGCTTCTTTGAGTTTCTGCTTTAGAGTCTCAAAGGCTTGCTGTTGGCTGGCAGTCCATTCAAAAGGGACATTACGCAATAGTTGGACCAAGGGTTTGCTAGTATCAGCAAAATCAGGGATGAATTGTCTATAGTAACCCATCATGCCCAGAAAGACTTGTACTTCTTGAAGGTTGGTGGGCGGAAGCATTTTGTCAATGGCTTCAGCCTTCTTAGTCATTGGACAAATCCCCGTTTGGGTTACTTCATGGCCCAGGAATTCAAGGCGTTCTTTGAAGAAAGCACACTTAGAGGGCTTTAACTTGAGACCAGCTTCTTGGATCTTTATGAACACCTCTTTAAGATGGGCTAGGTGATCTGTGAACGTTGCACTGAAGATTGTTATATCATCTAGGTAGACTAAGACACACAACAACTTCAAATCACGCAGGATGGAATCCATGACCCTCTGGAAAGTTGCCGGGGCATTACAGAGCCCTTGCGGCATGTGGGTAGGTTCAAACAATCCTTCTGATGTGATGAGTGCAGCCTTCTGACGGTCTTCAGGAGAGAGGTCAACTTGCCAGTAGCCAGACGCCAAATCCATGGCAGAGAAAAACTTAGAACCTCCAAGGCGTCAAAGGGCGTCATCAATGCGCGGTAAGGGATAGGAATATTTCTTGGTTAGAGAATTCAACCTTTGATAGTCCATCACAATCCTGTTTCCACCATCCTTTTTCTTTAAGATAATCAGGGGGAAGCCCAGGAACTTTGAGAGGGAGCTAGCAGTCCAGAATCCAGTAGTTGTTTGAGCTCCTTAGAGACCTGCGCATCTTCCACTTGGCTGCGGCAGTATGGATTGGCACAAAAAGGGGGAGCATCTCCTGTGTCAATATGATGTATCACACCTTTGGCTAGCCCATAATTGGTACTATCTTTAGCAAAGATGTCTGAGAACTGTTCTAGTAAATCAAGCACCTCTTTCTGTTAAACCAGGGTCAACTGAGGGAAGTCTTGGGCAGTGAACAGAGATAGGACTTGAGGCTTGTCTTTGGGTAGGCTAAAGTCTTGAAACGTTCCAAAAGGGTGAAGAGACAAGACGTCAGGAGCATTTAACAGCTTTCTGTAACCAACAACCTGTCCTATGGATACTGTCATAGGAAGCACAGTAAGGTTGGAAACTAGTAATTGGACAGGATCCTTGTGGGAAACGTCTAGAATTCCAGAACAAAGGTAAGGCTTGTTACGCCCCAGCAAAGGAGGGGGTACAGCTCTAATAAAGTCTGTTCAGGTAGTTCATATGATATCTGGGAGTCTATGATAGCCTGAGAGTCTGGGGGGATGGTGATAGCAGATGTGGCCATGAGAGGGATTCCCTCAGTTGCAGGACAAGTCATGAGAGGACATTTCATGTTGGTAGAATGGGTTTGGTATTTTAGGGTGAAAACTCCAGTGGGATACTCCAGAGTACATGTCTTCAACTGTTTATTAGGAACTTTAATGGGCTCCTCAAAGATCAGAGGGACTTTGTACCCTAGGATAGAAAGATAACCATCCTTTAGGTTGATGATTCCATTATACTCCCAAAGGAACTGGGTACCAACCAAAAGGTCATAGCTCTCATTTTCTAGAACAACCGCTGGCGCAGCCAACAGGAGTTTACCAAATTGCATTGATAAGGAAGAGTACGCACCAATGGCGTGAGTCATGGAGAGACCAGTGGTGCCATAGGATTGATAGTAGTTGAGATCAGGGGCCAGCTTAAGTTTCTTCACCAATTTAGAAGAAACAACGTTGACAGGAGAACCGGTGTCCAGGACAGCTTTGATCTTGACCTTCTGGATAGATATCTCTACTCAGGTGGTGGTGCGTCCAAAGGGTGGCAGAACAGCCAAGATATCCTGTGCCTCAGCTAGTTCCTTGTCCCACTTCTCAATCATGCATTGTAGTCCCGGAAACTCCTTATATACAGTTTGGAGAGGGAGTGAGACAGATACATTCTTGAAAATGGCGTCTGTGACTTCAGCGGCTTCCTCTGATGATTCCACTAATACAGGGGACCGTTTGCCTGAGTAAGATAGGGGCAAGAGACAACTTCTTTGGCCTCAGACAAGGGCTTGGTGGTAGTTGTAGTCTTCCCAGATTGTAGCTTGTGAAGAACAGCAATAGTCTCAGGGATGGCAAGAACAGAATACCCATAGGCATCATGGTCTTCAACATCAGATTCATCCACATCAGAATTGTCAGAAATGTCATGGAACAGGAGGAGGATGGGAGGAGCTTCATCATCAACAGGCTCAGAGTCAGTAGCAGGCAGGGGTGGAGGAGGAGACTGGGAAGAATTGTCAACTGAGAGTGTCTCTGCCTCTAGGTTGACTGTTCTTTTCCTGACTGATCCTTGGGATCAGCTCCTTCAACCCGCAGATTGGTGCAGATGCAAGAGTGGTGGCCTATCTGACCACAGTTGTGGCAACCTTGACATCGAGGAGGATTTTGGGAGTTCATAGTGAGGATACAAGGGCCACAAGAAGAGGAGCCAGAGTTGGAAGCGGCACAACTTTCCCAAACAACTGCCCCAGAACGGATAAGATGCATATCTTGGAGCAGTGTCTTTATACTTTTTATGGAGGACAACATAGCCTTGTGGGCCTTGAATTGGAGGCATAGGAGTTGATTCACCTTGAGGGCCTGTGCGCAGGCCATATATGCTTCATGCGCCATCAATTGTCTGCTTGTTATTAACTGTTGTCCCTCCATGTAAAATCTGTCGGCAAATTCAGCTATTGTCTCCTTGGGCTTGAAGGATATGTGCATGAAAGCATCCTTTTTCACCTCCAGGCTAAGATTGTCACCAAACTTGTCAACCAGGAGCTGTTTCATGTCCTCCCAGGTCTCAATGGAGGGCAGCTCTGGTACAACTACCTCTTAACAGGTTGGGTGTAGGCAAGTCAGGATATGTCCTTTCTTAACTTCATCTGATGCTTGTCTCATAGCAGTCTTGTAAATAGTTAAGAAATCTGCAATAGTTGAGGTTTTAGGATCAAAGACTTGCTTAAACGTAGGCTTGAAGTGTGCCTTGGGAGTTGGACCACCATTGTTGCTATCAAGTACATTGATGCGCAGGGAGAATTCAGCTTCAGATTTGGAGGGGGGTTGTCTAGCCCATAGTTTTCAAACACTTTCTTAAAGGGTTGTCAGAGTCTTGGTGGTTCTGGCACCCGTAGTGTTGGCTAGAGTGATATGCTGTTCAGTAACATCTAGGTGTTGTCCTTGGGTAGTGACAACAGTGGAGAGCTCAGCCAGCTGCAAAGTAAGGGATGGCCCCACTGATAGGCAAGGGGCAATTCTGTTGTTTACTGAATTGATCAACTCACTCATCTCCTGTATGTCCCTGTCCAACTCAGTCTGGTCTTGTTTCAAATGATCCACCTCATTAGCTAGGGCAATAAACTCTCTGGCACAGTGGATTCAAGGAGACCCCGCCAAACCAGGACAACAGCCATCCTCCTCTTTAACCCTGAGTTGACTAGCCGCGGCCGTTACTACTTCACGTAATGCAGCAACTTCTTGCTGTAGTTCAGCAACCTGAGCAGTCAGCGCAAGGACCTGGGGATCAGGTTGAGGCATTTCAGTAGGACGTCCTTGGCTACAAGTGGAAGCATGTAATTCCTGGATGGCTTCCCAGATTTCCTGCTCTCTGTCCACCAGATCATCAGCAAGAGGAGAAGGCGGAACATCAGGTTTGGGAGTGGACAGCTCATTCACCTGACTCTGAAGTTTGGCAATAGCAGCAGCAGTGGTAGCATTCTCTTGATCAAATTCTGCACTGAGTTCATTTAGACCTTGGGCAGCAAGGTCAGCTACCTGTTGCAATTGCTCAAAGGAATAGACACTGAATGCATTGAGCTTTTGAAACTAGGTGCTCAAAATTGGAGAGATAAGCGTTTAGAGTGGAGTCTACTTGAGTTTGCCAGGGTTGTTCTAACTGGTGAAACTCATGTAGCCGCTCCCTAACGTACTCAGGGATGGACTGGCACATTTGCTCAATGGAATCAACTAAACATGTTTGAGAGGTGACCAAATCACGCTGATTGTCAGATATCAGGGAGAACAGGGAATGAATCCATTGTTGGTAGGCGGCAAACTGGTCCCAATGATGGGTAACAGCTGCTTGTAGAGACAAGATTTCTTGAACGTGGAGTCCCAACACCATCTGGTGGTGGGCCAAGGTAGGCTGTATGAAGGATGACAGCAGGTGATCAGCGGAGCCAGCCACTGAGAGGAGATGTTGTGGAAACTGAGGGGCCACAATTAACTCATAATATTTGGCATGGCTAAACTGTAGTTGAAGGCAAGGGATGGGCCCGTCCCAAGCTATCCCAAGGGCTACCGCCATGACTTGTTCTAAGTCAGGGGTACCCATAGGGTAAGCAACTAGGCGGGGACCATTCCCAAGGTTCAATACAGTAGGGACAATAGGCGGGTTGGCAATGTCTTCCTCAATAGGAGGGCTGGTAATTTCAGGCAAAGCTGACTCCCAAATAGGAGGAGGCAAGGGACCTGCAAACGTAGATGCAAAAGGGATAACTGAGGGGCTTACAGCCCCTGTAGTGAGCACCATTTTTGTTGTGTTCTGAGGCACGGCACAGACACACAACAGGGAATCCTAACATTAGGATTGGATTTGTACTAAGTCTCAGTTAGATGACAGGGAAGGCAATAGCGTTTACCTTGCGGCCCTGGATGAATAATCTCTACTAGGCGTGGCTAGAGAGAGGCGCGGAAGTACAGAAGACACAAAGACAAAAATGTGAATATAACTTAATTTTTATTGGTGAATATGAAATGGAATATATAGTGGTTAGGAATACCACAAAACACTACCAGGACAGTAGGATCACTTGCCACAAGCATGAGTGGGGCAAGTGAGTTGCGCAGAGTCAGGAAACCAAACAATCATATTTCCTGAAGCAGAAGCCAGTTCATTTTGAGAGTTGAAAGCAAAAGCAAGAGATTTGTCTTTGAAATGGCCCAAAAAAGGCGAAATAAAAACATGGTGAATGCTGTTATTCACAACACTCTTGGTGAGACTTTTCAGGTGAAGAGTTTTCAAATTGGTTGTGTGTGAAGGTCCTTATAAGGCTAATAAAAGAAGCAGAAGCAAGGTTAGACACCATAAAATAAATAAAATTCCTTTTGTAGTTCTAAAGGTGTATCAAAATAAGTGCAAGTACAAAAAGATAGTTTTTGAAGAAATATGCTTTATTGCTAGAGCAAATGAAATAATGAAAGCTGACCTTCTTAAATTCTGATACTGAGTATTCATTAATCAAGAGCTTTCTGAAAAGAAGAGGAGTAAAATTTGGGTTTAATAAATGGATAGAAGTAGGAGAGGAACTGGAAAATATTCTACTTCAGTTAGTAACTAAATTGATATGTAAAATAATGGTATGGGGAAAAAAGAAACTTAGAAGAAGAAACCATAATTTAAGAAGGCTATTTAAATCACTGCTTAATTTAAGACAAGAGGTTACTGACAGTTGTTTGTTAGCTTGAGTTGTCACTTTGGAGTGCAGATGTAACCAAGATTCCAGCCAATCAGCTGTTGAGCGTATAGTAGAGTAATTTATGATCCCCTTATCATTTTGAGAGGTGAAAACAAAATTTATTGAATAGAAGGATTATAAATTGACATAGTATTTTCATAATTGCTTTTGAAACTAAATTTGGTTGATTTCTTAGGGTCTCAGGTTTAATCTGCATCTTGAGCAGAATTTTTAAGTTCTTTCTCTGTTGAACCTGTGTGGTGTATTGTTGGTCCTTCTGTTTGGTGCTTCATATAACCAAGATGATTAAGGTAGTCAGGGATTGCATCCTTAAAAGCTAGCCAGCCAGCCAGCCAGTCCCCCATCAAATGGGGAAATTGCCAAATTGGGAAACCAAAAAAGACTATTTTCCCAAGTTCCAATTTGGGAGAAACTGCTGCCCAAATTGAGAACCTTCCAAATTTGGAAGGGCCTGACAACCTCCACTGCATCAATATTCATGCACCAAGTGCAATTAATGAATTTAAGTGCATAAAGAAGCCCTAATCTTCCCTGTGTTACTGCCAGACAGAAATTGATGATACATTGCCACTTTATTCACTCCATGGCTACCCCAGAAAGGGAATCTCAGACAAAACCAAGTGTTTGGGGTTTCTAATCCAATGCTCTTCAATATTAATGTCACATCCTGGCACTAGTGTATAATAAAAAACAATCACTTGATGATAGATTGTGCTATCATTAAGTGAAATTACCCCCAATCATATCACACAAATTACTTACAAGACTTACCCCTACAGAAAGTCAAGACACTAAGCTTTGTCTACCCTTTCCCAGGAGAAAAAAATGGACCACCTTATCTTCTCTGATGTAATTAAAGCCTGCCTAGGGATTAGGAGCCACCAAACCACATTAAAACTGTATGGATCTTTTCACAAACCTACCAATGAGTATTACTACAAGGAGCCAGTGCAATTAAGCTCCCCCCATCTTTACTCCTGGCCCACCTTGGTTTTGCCCCACTCAACAATTTTCAGAGCTGTATACAACTTTGTGTACTATGTACTCACTTATTTTGCCAGTAATTTTGGACAATTTAATGTGCACACCAAGGTGTTATGTTGGGTATTGACATTACACCCAATTGTCATCTCCTTCACAGGGTTCCAAGTGTCAAACTTGGCACCCTAATTGGCTAGAATACTCCCCACATGTTGAGTATTTACAGAGCCACCTTACTACCACTCTAAAGCAAAAAATTCTCATCCACCTCAGTTGGGAAAAGTCCCAGCCATCACAGCTGGGGAAACAAACAAAATAACAAACATTTATCTCTCTCAGGAAACCATTTTCTACTTGGAAGACATCAGCCCACACCTGCAAACAGCTTCACATGTGGATCATCCCAGCCATTATTGGTAGTGTCAGTAAAACAAGCAAGTACAGCCAGCATAAAGGCCTTCACATCAAAACATCTCAAAGCTCTTAAGTATCAAGGTATTTCAACAGCCTACACTGCAAGTTTGATTTTCCCACCTGTGTTGCAACCAAGTTTCCAGACTTGCCCGCTAACATATCTTACAATACACAGGGGGCGCTTGATGAGTCATCCCTTGACGTGCCTAACAACATGAACCAATCTGATGGCAATCTCAAATGGTGGGCACTTCCTCCTAATTAGGAGTGCTACCAATTTGACCTGCTGATCCCCGTACAAGTTATTCCTTGGCTTTAAATCTTACATGGAACACAACACTATGCCATCTCCTTGTAGCCTCATGGCTTTCCCCACATGGTATATTAATCATAATATTCTACAATAAACAATACCTTATTCTATTCATTCTTGTCCTTTCTATTGGACTGTTGTCTTCCCCAACTCAAATACTGAATCCTCATTGGTTCAGTTGCAAAAGTGGTAGCAGCAGTAAGTTAAAAACCTACCTAAAAAAAATCCCCCTAATAAAGGACAAAGTACTAGCTGTATGGTAACTTCCCATCAAGAAAATTTCCTGCCAATCCCCAAGGGGGACATCCCTGACGGGTATGTTATTTACCAAGACCAGCTAGTCTTTACGAGTGTGTATAATTGGCTCCACCTTGGGCAGTGTGACGCCAGCATCACCCCTCCCCAGTCAGACCTTTCACAATGTATGCTCAATTTTCAGCTGGAATCCTTTGCAGGTGGAGTTGATGGAGCCAACATTGTCAGTTGGCTTCAATCCATCAAGACCCGCCTTTGTATCTTCCAGGTTCCTGAACCCATGTGGATTGCCACTGCATCAGGGCGCCTTGCGGGGCCTGCTTCTGTATGGTTTACCAACTGGGCCAGTCAGGAAATCAAAGTCACCTGGGCAGCATTCTGGGACGCTGCAAGGTCCTGCTACAGCAAAACCTTCTCGTCTATTGTGGTGGGAACTCCCCTTTTAGCAATTAAACAGACTGGATCTGTTCCCAAGTACATTGCCGCTGCCCCAGAAGCTGTGACTGACAGGAACACCATGCTTCTGACCCTAATAATCAATGAGCTCAAGCCCCATATCTGTAAGTGGGTCCCCGTAGGTTGTTGCACCTTCATTGATGACTGTTACAAGGCCATTATGGAGGCCAACAATCAGGCTTTGATGGGCTTCTGTCATACTAGTGACGCTCCACCTCAACCTCATGCAACACCTGGCAGTGGCCACAACCAAGTGGGCCGCTGCCAGCCCCACCAGCAGGAGAATGGGATCAAATGCACCTGCAAGGGGGAACTCCAGCTAGCACAAATTGAGGACCAGGGAAAAGCCTGGAGTTGTAGTTATGAGAGGTTCTACAACCCCGCTGGACCCTTCCTCTCAATCCCTGCTTGCAAAGAATCCCTGTGACTACAGTGTACACAAAGCTAAAACCCTTGACATCTTCCAGGTCCATAGTGATGACCCCGTACTTCAAGCAAGCCATTCTTCAAATAAAGTAGCCTGCTTAGCCTATCCCTTCTGTTTTTGTGGTAATACCCACAAACTATTGGTAGATACCGGGGCCAACCACACTATGGTGGACCAGGCGTTTGCTGACTCCCAACAACTGGATCAAGTGCCTAGAAGGTTCAAGACAGTACAAGTAGCTGACTCCCATAGAGTTGCAATTACTCATGAGACAGTACCCTTCTCTGTGAGAATGGGGAACATCCAGGTTAAGCTCTCTGGGCCAATCATGGCAGGACTCAGCCACAACGTAATTGCTGGCCTTGACTGGCTTCAGCACAACTGTCCCTACATTGACTGGTATACCTCTGTCATCACCCTCAATAGAAATTGGGTGGGCTTCCAGATCTATCCTGTTAAAATAAGCAAGCTACTCCACAATACTGTGTTTGTTAGAATAACAAAGACAGGCTTGTACAACTTCAAGGGGGAAACTAGACTTCAACCAATTTTCAGTCAAAGTTATCTGTGCTAACCATCTGTGGTCCCTCCCTTGACCTCCTCACCACCACCAGTGCTTGCTGCACTCCTCAAGAAGTACAAGGATGTATTCAGTGAGGCACTTGAACAACTACCTCCTCCCTGGGAGATCCAGCATGCTGTACAACTTCAAGGGTTGCTACCTAAGGCACGTCCCTTATATTTTCTTACACCTAAAGAAGATGAGACCCTCTTCTAGCACCTTGTGGACGCACTTGACAAGGGCTTCATTTGCCCATTGCTCTCTCCATATGGGGCAGCTGTCTTCTTTGTAGCCAAGAAGGACGGGTCTCTTTGCCTGGTCACAGACTATTGCGCCTTAAATGAGGTGAATGATAAGAATAAGTACCCCCTGTTGTTGATTGATAACCTGTTTGACACGCTTGCGGGTACAAAGGTCTTTAGCAAGATTGATCTCACAGTAGGGTTTAACCAGGTCCGCATTGCACCAGGGGATGAGGCAAAAACTGCCTTCTGCATACACTACAGGTTGTTTAAGTGCCAGGTCATGAACTTTGGAATGACCAACACTCCTTCCACCTTTGCCATGTTGATGAACAAAGCATTTGAGGAATTGGTTGGAAAGTATGTGGTTGTGTATCTTGACAACATTATTGTCTTCAGTCAAGATCAAACCACACACCTCCAACACCTCCGTGCTGTTCTTGACACCCGTCAGAAAAACCATCTAAAAGCTAAACCCTCCAAATGCAAGTTCCTCAAGTTGGAGCTGTTATTCCTTGGGCACACCATCTCTTCTCAAGGGATAAAGCCTGACCCTACCAAAATCAAGGCAATCATTAACATGTCACCTCCCACTGATGTGGGCCAGGTGTGTACCTTCTTGGGCATGGTTGCCTATGTGCGCAAGTTCATCCCAAATTGTGGAGAACTAATTGCACCTCTCACTGAGCTCCTCAATACCAAGCAGCGCTTCCATTGGACCCCTGTCAGAGATTGAGCCTTTGAGACGTTGAAGCAAAGGCTCACAACCGCACCAGTCCTGCAGTTCCCCAATTGAAACCAACAGTACAAACTAGAGACCAATGCCTCTGACAGGGCCATAGGGGGTGTGCTAAGGGTAGAAACTGACAATGGCGTCTTCCTCCCTGTAGCATATGAGTCCAGGAAACTTACTGACTCAGAACAACGCCACCCCATCAATGATAAAGAATTGGCAGCAATTGTGCACTGTGTTGAGAAGTGGTGCTGCTACTTGGAAGGTGCTACCTTCCCACCCCGCATTCTGACAGACCACAAGTCATTCCATTACTTCACCATGCAGTCCCACTTGACACGTTGTCAAGCAGGATGGGTTGAGTGTCTATCCCCCTACCAGTTACGCATTGAATATAAGCCTGGGAAGGAACTTGTCACAGCTGACGCCCTCTCACGACTCTATGTAGTGTCCATCACTGGGGACAATGATTTGGACCCAGATTGGCCCATGCTCTACCTCTGCCCTGAGGCAACTCACTACAAAGGCCTTAACTTGTTAACCATCTCCAAATTGAAGGACAACAAAAGTCAGTTCACCACCAATGCTGGTAACGTCTGCCGTCAGGCAGAGACAGGTCAGAAGATGCCTTACATTCCCACCACACAACAAGGTGACACCATACTGCATTACCACCAAGCCCCGGGTCACATCAGAGGATGTAACCTCTTTGAGATCATGAAACAGAAGGTTTGGTGGCCGTTTATGTATCAAGGCATCTTGGATCTCCTCAAAACATGTGTGCTGTGCAAAAAGAATACGTCCAAACCTGCACCCCCCAAGTCTGTCCTGCCCATCAAGGCCATGGAACCCTTTGAGCAGTGGGCTTTTGACATTGTGGGGCCACTCCCCAAAGACAGACTAGGGAAGAAGTACATTATTACTGCCATCAACTACTTCACCTGTTGGCCAGTGGCCTGGGCAACAACCAACCTCACCGCCACCACCATCACCTGCTTTATTGGCAAAGAGATTGTGGCTCGCTTTGGGCAACCCAAGCGTCTCATCACAGATGACAGTCCCAAACTTGTTGGGCAGGTCATGAAGGTGTACTGCGCCAAGAATGCCCTACAACAGATAGTCACCACTCCCTACCATCCACAAGCTAATGGACACATAAAGCAATTAAATGGCTCACTGGTTCAACTGATTGCCAAGCTCTCACAGGAACACCCCAATACCGCATGGACTGAACACCTGCCTACCGCTATACTTATTTTATGAGCAAGGATTAACAGAGGCACTGGGTTCAGCCCCAGCGCCCTGGCCTTTAGGGCACCTGAAAGTCTGACGGGAGTTGAACAGGGGAAGTTACGGTCTACAGTTCCCAGAAAGCCCCCTGTTGACAACTCTATCCCTGAACCAATGGCGTGCCAAGACCCAAGAGATCAAACACAAACAAATTGAAGGGGGGACAAAGCACCTTGAGGCAAGATATGCTGTAGGTGACCCCATCTACACCCTCAACCCCAATTCAGCCAAATTAGAACCCAACCACCTAAGGCCCTTCAAAATAGCCGCAGTCTATGAAAACCACACCTATCAACTTGAAGATGCCCAAGGGAATACCAAGAAGCTCCACCATGATTGCTTGCGTCCCTGCTGCGCCATCCCCACACAAAAGTTGTTCATGTGGACCTTCCCAGATCTTCCGCAGACTCCAATCCTAGTGTCTTACAACAAGTAGGGGGCAAGGGGGGTGTTGCAACCAAGTTTCCAGACTTGCCTGCTAATGTATCTTACAATACACAGGGGGCGTTTGATGAGTCACCCCTTGACGTGTCTAACAACATGAACCAATCTGGTGGCAATGTCAAATGGCGGGCTTTTCCTCCTAATTAGGAGCACTACCAATTCAACCTGCTGATCCCCGCATAATTTATTCCTTGGCTTTGAACCTTACATGGAACATGTCACAAGTGACAAACTCCTATCAACTATACTTATCAAAAAGCCTCAACTACAAAACTCAAACCCTGGCATCTTGCCTGGCCGCCAGCCCGCAGGGCCAGCCACCTGCAGTTTTTTGGGCTCAAATCAGAACAGAATTTGACTTCAGAAAATCCTTTTAAACTTGATGAATCAAATTTACCTACGCCAATACCCTCCACACTAAAGGCTCCTAATAAAACAGCCAATTAACAGGCAGGTCTAGCCACAGACTCCAAAATAACTCAGGCCAGCACGGAAGGGGAAACAGAGAATTTTTCCATAGAATGCGGGCCACCCAGAGGCAACCAATCCCACAACCTGACTAGGGAATTTGAGCATTCTCAGTTCAAACCAGCCAATGAAATAACCCCCGCAATTGATGCCATTAAAGACTGGGAAGACCTGGTAATTGGGAAACCCCAGGCCAACAGAATTTGTGAAAGTTTTACCATGACAGATGGGCATACTTATATCCTGGGCCGCCAGGAAGATGCCCATTGCCATCCTTACAATAAAGTGACATGAACCTTTGGTTCAACCATATTATACCATACTTGTTATTAGTTTTACTTCATTTAAAGTCTACTCCTTGCGGCTCTGCACCCTGTGCTCACCTACCCCAAGCAACTGCGGACCAGCCGCCTGAACTCTACCGTCCACCAGGAGCTCCCTTTGGCCCAGTACATTTTACTGAGTACCCATCAAACCCGGTGTATTTGGAGTTTACTCTGGAGAAGATCCTCATCCATGACCCCAAAGCTAGAACTAGAGAGACAGAAGACCTTTACAGAGAAGGCATCAAAATTATCTGGCCCCCTCTGCTATTCTGAGACAAGTATAATTTCCTGCCCGCATATCTGGTTCCAATGACACCGCCCCTCACCCCGCGGCCCAACCGCCTGCAAGAATCTGTTGCCACTAATGAATCCATCTCCACTCAGATATTTGGGGTGATGTATATCACCCTCACCAGATTGATTGATTCTATGGTGCCTGTAAGCGGACCTTGGGCAGTCCTTGGGAAATCTTTATCTTATATTGTAAAGTTAGCCCCAATCTTGTGGTGGGCCCTCCCTGCTGGGCCTGCAGGCCGTCTGCCTGCAAGTTCTCAGGAACCCCCCCACAGGTTGGATCCCTGACATTATGGCAATCTACCTCAAACATGGTAACCTGGGCCCCAAGATGTTGTTAACTATTGGGGCATCTTGTATGCTATTTTTATTGATTTCAGCTTACTATGCGTACAAGTTAGCTACCAACCTGATCACTTCAGTGACCCAACACCAAAACAACCCCAAACAGAAAGACACACCGCCTGGAAAGGAGAAGACCAAGACCCCAAACTTGCAGGTGCAGGACGTCATAGTAAACCAGACCATGACCCGGGTAGATATGCCCCAGATGGGGAAGCTCACCCTAGAAGAAGCCAGAAGAGTGATGCCAGTCCTCTGCCTCCATTTTCAAGCCAACACAAACTCATACTCCAATGACACAAAGAAAGTCCTTGGAGTAGCCTCCATGCTCTCTGGCAATGCCCTGGACTGGTTTGGGAAAGCAACCGCTGAGGACATCAAGTTCTTCCTAGACTACTCCCAATTTGAGAGCAAACTGATGGCCACAGACAACAACCAAGACACCTGTCACCATGCCCTGATCAGCTTACTGGATATCCAACAAGGACCACGCTTGCTGCAAGCCTACACCAACAAGTTCCTGAAATTGAAAGCCAGAAACCAACTCAAGGACAAGCTATTGGCCATCCTGTACCACCAAGGAGCCTGCCCTGCCCTGAAGGAGCTCCTCAAGCACCACCCCCCTATGCTTAGCCTGGATGAATTACTCCTCTTGTGCAGAGGGTTGAGCCTCAACTAAGAAGGCACTCCCTTTTCTTCTCAGCGCGCAAACCGAGCCCCAACACCCAGCAGACCAGGAATGTCCCCTGATGAACTACAGCGCCACTATCATGAAGGCTTGTGCTTTTATTGCCACAAGCCCGGACACCTCACCAAAGCTTGCCCCAAGAAGAATAACCCCTCAGTTTCCTTGGTGCAAATAAACACCTCTACCCAATTGTACAAATTTATCCAAGTCAAAGTAAGAACATCCACTACCTCCCAGACTGTTGGAGCTTTCATTGATACCGGAGCAGAGGAGAGTTTTATCAATGTCACCCTTGCCAAGGACCTTGAACTGGAGGCCACCAGCAAAAGCGTCAAGGTAATCATGGGAAACAGCTCCCATGACTTGGGTTTCAGGTGCGCCACTGAATTGCCCCTGAAAATTGGGCAAAACTGGTACCCAGAGTTTCCCATCATCCTGGAAGGGCTTCCTCACCCCCTGATCTTAGGGGAATCCTGATCCCAGAGACACAGCGTTATTCTGAACTTTTTAAATCAAACAATTGCCTTGAAGGGAGACAATTTGTTTGATGTGGTGCCATTCCAGTTGGGCCCAACCAGTAAGGAACCCAACACACTTCTGACCCTGAGAATGGAACCCAGGGTGGGTAGTCTTCCTGCCCCCTTGGAGAAGTGGAGCCACGTTTTCAGTGAGGAAGCAGCCACCCAGCTTCCCAGTCACTCAATCTATGACCACACCATTGATCTGTTACCTGGAACTCAACCCCACCATGGCCCCATATACAGCTGCAATCACCGCAAACAAGCAGCACTGAAGACATACTTGGAGGACATGACAAAAAAAGGGTTCATTGGGTGTCAAAAAGCCCTTGCTCTTTGCCTATGCTGTTTGTAGGAAAGAAAGATGGCAGGATGCGTCCCTGCGTAAACTACCAAAAACTGAATGATATCACTGTAAAGAACCGCTACCCCATCCCCAATGCTGACGACCTATGTGACGTATTGACGGGAGCCCAGGTATACTCAAAAATTGACCTGAGAGACGCCTTCAAACAGATCAGAATCAAAGAAGGGGACAAATACAAGACAGCCTTCAAAACTAGATATGGGCTGTACAAGTACTTGGTCATGCTGTTTGGGTTGTGTAATGCCCCCAGCACTTTCCAAAGGATGATCAACTCTGTCCTTGGCAAGTACCTTGACCAGTTCTGTGTGGCGTAATTGGATGACATCCTCATATACAGCAAAACGCATGAGGAACACCTCCAACACCTTGACCAAATACTGGAGAAACTCTTGCAGGCCAACCTACACACCAAGCTGAATAAATGTGAATTCTTTCAATCTGAAGTTGAATTTCTGGGATATGTGGTGAAGACTGGTGGGTTTGCAATGGCGCAGAACAAAGTATAAGCAGTAACAGCTGGCCAGTACCCAAATGCAGAAAGGATGTGAGAAGCTTTTTGGGCCTGGCAAATTATTGCAGGGATTTCATCCAAAAAAATTCTCACATCACCCTGCCCCTGACCCGCCTGTGCTCTGATAAGGTTGCCTTTGTCTGGACCCCGGAATGCACCGCTGCCTTTTAGACCCTGAAGCTCGCCTTCACCTCTGCCCTGGTCCTTGTCATGCCTGACCCTGCTAAACCTTTTGTGCTGGAGACAGATGCGTCCAACTTTGCGGTGGGTGGGGTGCTTCTTCAGGAAGGAGGGGATGGTATGCTACATCCTGTAGCATATTACTCCAAGAAGATGCTACCAGCTGAAGGGAACTACCCAATATACAACAAGGAGATGTTAGCTATAATGAAGACATTTTAGTACTGGCGCAGGTATTTGTGTGGTGCTGAACATCTGGTAAAGGTTCTGACAGACCACAAAAACTTAGTCTACTTCTTCAAACCACGCCAGCTGAACTAATGTCAAGTGAGATGGGCCTTGGAACTAGCCAACTATACCTTGACCATAGACTACAAGCCAGGAAAGGTTAATGTAGTACCAGACGCCTTGAGCAGGAGAGCCAACTTGATCCCCTCCTCTACGGAAATCAAGGACTGAAACACCCACCCACATATCAGACCCCGCCAGCTTAGGGATACATCTGAAGTACTTAAAGATTGCCGCCAGCAGCCCCAATGTGATAAAAGCCCAGAAACAGGACGCCTACTCAGTTGAGCTAGTCAAAGCCCTGACAAAGGACCTGGATTGCCATCACTCAAAGAAAGGGTACTCCCTGAATTGTATTACCCTGCTGCTCCATAACAGAATCTATGTACCTGAAGGCCCAACCCAAACAAATGTATTGATTGACCACCACAATTCAGAGATGGCCGGCCACCCAGGTAGACACAAATCCCTCTCAAGTATCAAGCAGAACTACACATGGCTGGGCATGGACAAATAAGTAGCTGCCTACATCAACAGCTGTGAAACCTGCGGAAGAACCAAGAGTGTCGCTCTAAGCCAGAAGGGTTACTGAGACCTCTGGACATCCCTGCTGGCCCCTGGAAGTCAGTGTCAATGGCTACATAGTAGAGCTCCCCCCTTCAAAATCCTTTGACACAATCCTGGTCATGGTCAACTGTTTAACTAAAATGGCCTACTTTGTTCCAACCACTACCCACTGCACGGCAACTGAGACGGCCAGACACTTCCACAACCGCATCTTGACACAACACAGAACCCCAGAATAAATCATCACTGATAAAGGACCCTAGTTTACCTCCCACTACTGGACCTGTGGGGTTCCTGGTCACCAGTCCCCATAGTGTGTCCTGGGTCAAAGCCAGGGACCAGCTTGGAGGAGTTGTCATTCTCCAACAGGGGTGAAGGGTTGGTGAGAAGCTTATACTTGGCTTGCATAAGAGCAAACTCCTCCAGTACCTTCCCAATTACCAAACAAGCATCTCCACCAAATACCTAGACTTCAGAAGGCGCCAGCCCTTCTGTAGGCCAATACCAATCCTGTAGTAGTCTCGCAAACTCTTCTCTGATGAACTCTCTTCCTCTATTTGACATTTCCAAATGCCTTGTCACCTTCTCCCACTCCTCCTGGGAAGATTTACTAGAGGCAAACTTCCTGCACCCTAGGCAATAGGATTCCTCATCCCCTGGGCTAGGATAGAAAATATGTGGTAATTGACTCATGATACTTATATACTCTTTTCACACAGGAAAATCAGATAGGGGCCGTAATAGGCGCTTTATTCTCTGTCAGAAGGAAGATCCCCTTAGAAACCTTCTGAGATGTTGCCTTTGGGTAGGGAATAAGAAAGGGTTTGTGCCAATACTTGAAGTTCTTTAACAATATATTGGACTCCTTGTACTTGGTCTTTGACTCCTGCTCCTTGATCTTGGGCTCCTGCGCTTTGGTCTTGGGCTCCGGCACTTTAGTTGTGGGCTCTGTTGTCTTAATCTTAAGCTCCTATTGCAACTGAACCAATGAGAGTTCAGTACTTGGAATTGAAGAAGACAACAGTTCAATAGGAAAGGTCAGAGTAATAAGAATAAGGTATTGTTTATTGTAGAATATTGTGATTAATATGCTATATGGGGAAGCCACAAGGCCACAAGGGGGTGGCATAGTGGGGAGTTCCATGTAGGGTTTGGAGCCAAGGAATAACTTGTGCAGGGATCAGCAGATCAAATTGGCAACGCTCCTAATTTGGATGAAGTACCCGCCATTTGATACTGCCATCAGATTAATCCTTAATGTTAGATACGTCAAGGGGCGGCTCATTGAGCACCCCCTTTGTATTGTAAGATACGTTAGCAGGCAAGTCTAGAAGCTTGGTTGCAACACTCCTATGGTCTGACCCAGCTCTGGCTTCTTATCCTTGGTCTTCTTCTCCTTCTGTAGCTTTGGTGGCCTTTGTAATCCACTTGATCCAGTCCCTGAATAGTCTCAGATAGCTCACCCTTTTATAGCCCCTTGTTTCAGACCAAAAACCTCTCTTAGAACATTGGTTCTTTAAATCTTAAACTATCCTGTTTTTTTCTTCTATAATATATTGAACTTTTAATCTTACTTCATCCAATGAAAGCCCTGAATTTTCTGCTTCTTCTCCCCATTTTTTAGGCTTTAACTCTTAAGTTAAAACCCTCAAAACACTGATCAAATAAACTTTGGCTTGCAGCCAACCATACGCCTTGATTCAACGGTTTTGCCAAAAAGGTTTCCCCAGATGACCTGTCCTTGACCCTGGTTTGAACCTGAGGCTGTCTTGCTCTGGCTAAACAACTGCTCTGCGTTTCTAATGGTTTTGCCGTAATTCCCGTCATGTTTCCCTGTCAAATCTCGAGCGCTTCCACATATGTTTTACTTAGGCAAATTTTGACCCTTTGATTTTTCAACGTTTCTCTGTGTTTCTCTCAACATTTTGCAACTTCAAACCTGCCTGCTGCTCTTCCCTTTGTTTTTCCTAGTTGTTCTTGGCAAAATTTGCTCTTTTGCCCTTACAGTTTCTCCGTTCTTCTTCCAGCTTCTTTCTGGCCTATTTCCTCCTCACTCCTTCTTTTTAAAATAACATATAGTTCTAACAAACTATATGTTATTTTTCCTTATCTTTCTTTTTTATTATATGATCTTTAATCCTTTTTTAATCATAACCAGACAGTATTTAATTATTCTTTAACTGCTTCTTTTTATCTGAATTTCTTCTCAAAAGCTACTAAAACCTTCTCTTCCAGCCTCTGCATCCAGTCCAGCTAGTTCACCCTCTCAGCCCTTCAGTTCTTCAGCACCAACTTCTGGTTCTTTAGCCATCCTGCTCTATGATCAGCTATTCCTTCATCATGTCTTCTTGTCCTTATGCTTATCCTTAACCAGTTCCTCACCAAATCCTCACTAGGAACCTCATTTGTTCCTTTAACACACTGAACCATATTGGTCCATTCCATTCAATTATGAATTAACAGTTCATCAACTAGCCTTCACTGTGACCAAACAGTCCCTCTTGCTAGTTTTCTCTGCTAATTCCGTGAACCACCTCAGTTCTTTATCTCAGCCTTCATTACCAGAACTTGTAGAACCAGGCATGAGTCTACATTGAACTGGTGTTTGACTGGGCCCTTGAAAGTGGCAATCCACTTAGGCCATTCAACCATAAATCTATGTCTATGTGTTATCTTTACTCACCCAGGTGATGAAGTCTGAGCTTTCAGTTGCAGAGTAATCAGCTCTACTTCCCAGAGGCCTGATCACACCAAGTTCTGCAGCTTGCTTCCCCTAGCAAGCCACCTTGGTGACACCTCTGAGCATGCCTATACTCTCCAATGCTCACTTTGGGTTTCCCCAAAGCTCCCATAGGGGCATAAACGAGGACACCCTGCCAGTCTGTTAGGCAGGGTGCTTGCTCACAGACCTCCTGCAAGCGTATTAGGGTACATTGAGGCCTCAGAGCTCTTCCCCTCTGTGGCAGCCCACGTTACCTGCCAGGGGTCCAAACTTACTCCCCCCAGACAGACAAAGTTCCCTGATTGCTATTTCAGTCTTCACCCTCCCGCAGCCACGGTTCCCTGCTAGGTGAAGCACTATAGCCCAAAGCAGCTAATATCTTCTGCTGGGTGGAGGCAACAACTGCCTCTGGTAGTCCTTTGTTATCTACCAGCCAGGTCTTACTTACCCTAGTAGACCATGTTACCTACTAGGCTTACCTCACTTACCCTAGTAGACCATGTTACCTACTAGGCTTACCTCACTTCTCCTAGTAAGCCAAGTTACCTACTAGGCTTACCTCATACTTACCCCTACTAGCTCTATGTTACCTACTAGTTTACAATGTTGCCAGCTAACCACACATTGTCATTCTTTAGCATATTGTCTTTATTTGAAGCCAAATCAACCCTTGCCTGCAAAACCGCACACATGTGGATCACCACAATCATCACAGGACCCAAGTGATGAAGGACCTTGGAATAAAACGTTGCGTGTTGACCTCCTACCACCCGCAGACAGATGGACAAACTGAACAGGTCAACCAAATCCTGGAACAATACCTCCAATGCTATGCCAAAAACAGCCAGGACAATTGGGCCGAGACGCTTCCCATGGCCCAGTTTGCATACAACAGTAAAGACCACGCCTCCACTGGGATGTCTCTGTTCAAGGCCAATTATGGGTTTGATCCATTATGAGACCCTAGCATTGGCAGTAAGGAACAGAACACAGCAGGACAAGCTTGGATTGAACAAATACATGCCACCCAGGAAACCTGTCTAAGGAACTTGACCCGCGCTGTTAAGACCTACAAAGTGTTTGCCAACAAGAAAAGAGTCACAGGAAACCTCTGGAAATAGGCAATAAAGTTTACCTCAACTCACGGAACGTTCCCCTACATGTACCCAGTAGAAAGCTAGCCCACCGCTGCTGTGGCCCTTACAAGATTGTAAAGCAAATAGGAAGTGGTGTACAAACTAGAGCTGCCGCCTACTTGGAAAATCCACAATATCTTCCACCAATCACTGCTATTCAAGAAAGAAGGAACCTCCCTTCCCCACCAGAAGATAAAGACCAACCCTTCACCCATCCAAGAGGGGCGCTCAACCAAATACAAAGTAGAGTACATCTGTAAGAGAGGGGGCTAGACTAACAAAGTCTGTCTCCCATCCTGGTGGGACCAACCACCAGGATGCCATCCAGTGCAAGACTGGGATAGCCGCTTGAAGGAGCCTCCCAAAGGAGACTGGATGTGAAAGGGGAGGGAATTATGCATCCAAAGCCATTACCAAGGCTCCAGTAAGTAATCACAGGGAGCAATCCTGAGTGGAAAGGACCTCTGTATCTGATTCAGGGTTTTGAAGCAAGGTGGGTAGAAGGGAAGATGGAACTGCTGCAGGTGAAGGATTGTCCAAGTCAGAAGAAGGAGTTTCAATATTACTGGAGTCCAAAGGGGGCAACAATTCTTCAAGGTAAGAAGACAACCAAGGGAACCAATCATAGGATAATGAGTTGGTGGGAACCTGGATGAAATGTCCAATTACATCTACAAACATGCCAGGAATATACTCAGAAGACCAAGAAATCAAAGAAAGTTTGTTCCAAAAGACAGGGTTGGGGGACCAGAACAATAAAGAAATAGGCACCAATCTCCACATAGCCACCTTGTACCAAGGAGACAGCATGATTTCAGCAGGGTGCCCTTTTTGCTAAAACTTCTGGACAGACGGACCAAGTGCACAGGTAAATATCAGGGAATGGTCTGAATTAATATTCTTGGAACAACTCCTAACAAAATTGACGGGCAGGAGGGCAGTTGGGCAGACAGGGCAGGGAAAGCGGTTGGCGGGGACAATTAAGTGCTTGGGTAAATAACAGGGAATGGTCCAAATTATTATTCTTGGAACAATTCCCAAAAAAAACAACGGGCAGGCAGGCCAGGGAAAGAGGGTGGCAGGGACAACAACAGGAGTTAAGACAACTACCTATATTATTTAACAAACTTCAAAACTACAAAAGAATTTGCAAAGTCAGGAGTTTATTCAACAATTGGAATTGGTAAGCAAGGGACCTGACGGCCCATGCTTCCATTTTATGCAAAAGGGGGGTGATAGGACGGGGGGTTATGAAAGGGGCTATCGGAGTGCAATCTAAAGGGGAGCCTATTAAAGAGTACTAGCCAATCTTATCTTGGTTTGAGACCCAGAAAATAGGGGCCGCGGGCCCAGATGTAAGAATCAGCCCCTCAATTGGCTAGGAGCCTTCCAAGGACTCAGGGTGTGCATTTCCCCTAATGCCTTCCTCTGACGTCTCCACCAGAGAGCTCTGGAACCCAATTGTTTCAGGCTAGGGGACTCCCGGGCCGGAGGAATTAGCTACCTGGGACACCACTGATTGCAGATTTTGGTACCCAATTTCCCCAGGCTGCAGGTTTGACCTTTCTGACTTCATGTGGCCCTCATTTTTTTGTTGGTTTGTTAATTGTTTCAGGACCAGGCAACACCAGGACAACAAGCAATCCAACTAAATTAATGTCTCCTCTGCAGTTGGAGGGGACTCCAAAGGGTAAATGGGAACTTCAGCCGGGAAGGCCAACACAAAGCGTTCATCTACCGTGTGGGCCAAGTCCTCCAGGTTTTGGAAGGGTTTTGCCTGCATGCAGACCACCTTTTTTAATGTTCTGGGAAATACATCCCAATCCAGGGCCAAAGGTGGGCCACGGAACTTTACAAATCCTATCCTTCTTGTTAGGGGTGGATGCCTCCTTGGGAATGGTCAGCCAGGGAGAAGTTTTTGTGGGCTTTAGGAATCTTTAAGGCCAATAGACCATGGGGGACCTAGGGATTCAAGATTCTTACGGTGAAACTCTAATACCAGCTCTTGACAATTTGCACAATCTTTGGAGCTTACCCAGATATTGTCATATGCTGGGTATCCTTTCCATGATACACAGTACTGGAGAGACTTCCTTACCCTACGGGAGGCTATTATTTCCTCTACCTCATATTTGGGAATTCCCTCAACCTCTGTAGGACCTGCATTGGAAGGTAGTGGTCCTTCAAAGGGGGATAAGTGACAGGCATTGAAATTAGTATGTATACGGTACGAGGGTGGGAGATCCAGCACATATGCCCCATTGCCCTTGTCTTCTAATACCTTAAATGGACCTAACTGTTTTGGAGCAAACTTGCAGGCCGGAGCTTTCATCCAAATGTTGGTAGCATCTAGCATAACAAGTGATCCTACAGGGTAGTTTGGGGCAGGACGCCTATTTTTCAGACGCCCTTTTGTAAGCTTGTATGGATTTGGACAAGGAGTTCTGTACCCTGATGTGAGTGGCCTTGAGGTGCTCAACCATGTCTGCCGCAGCTGGAACATGAGCCTGCAAAGTAGGACCAATAACAAAAGATGGGGAGAATCCAAGGGTTACCTGAAAGGGAGAGGTACCTGTTGAGGAGTGTACTGAGTTGTTATATGCAAACTGTGCAAGAGGCAAATTGTCTGACCAAGAGTCCATTGCCGCATTTGCATAACATCTCAAGTGCTGCTCCATGGTCTGGTTAACTCTTTCTGTCTATCCATCTGATTGTGGGTGATATGCTGTTGAGCGGCAAGGTTTGATGTTCAGTATATTCAGTAAGTCCTCCCAGAACCTGGAGGTGAACTGAAGACCTCTGTCACTAATTATCTCCTGAGGCAACCCAAAGTTGGTAAAGATGTGCTTCACAAACAAATCAGCCATTCCCAGGGAGTTAAGAGTAGAGAGAAAAGGAATGAACACAGCATACTTGGTAAAACAATATACCACAACCATTATGGAATCATAACCATTTGATGGAGGCAATTCTATCACAAATTCTACTGAAATGGAGGACCACAGACCTTGTGATTGTTGCAGGGTATGTAGAAGGCCATTATTTCCTGAGCAATCTGGCTTGGAACAGGCACAGGTTACACATTTCTTGATCCAAGGTGTAATCTCTTTGGTGATTCCTGGCCAGCTGTAGGTGCGTTGGATCAGGTTCAACAATTTGGATGAGCCGGGATGTCCAAACAGCAGAGAGTCGTGATGTTCTGTCAGGATACGTTTCCTCAAGGATTTAGGGACTCATACCCAGTTGTTTTGGTAAACTATCCTTTCCTTTAGAACATAAGGGCCCAATAATGGGTGTTCTGGGGAAAGTTTAGACAGTATCACCTGTCCATCCAGCAATGTGTACTGGGTGGATACAACATCATGAAGGAGAGACCCCAGCAAGACTAATGGGAACTCTGTAACCAGAACCAATAGGGCCAGAAGTCCCAGTGTGGGCAACAGAACTGACAATGTGGGAATGAGAGTTATCTGGGGATTGTCCTCAGCATTGGATGGGAACATTGATGGGTTACAGCTGAGCAGATTGGGGAGAATGTTGAGAGAGCCTGAGACAAACTCATACTTGAACTTATAAGCTGAGAGGGTCTGCATAACCCTAGCCTGATGAGGGAGCAACTTCTGGGGTTTCTGGAAATAGCATAACGCCTTGTGATCTGTACATACTACAAACCCATGGTTAGATCCTTGGAGATGGTGACGCCAATGGGTAATAGAGTCCACCACAGCCTGAAGTTCTTTGTCAACAATGGCCCAGGATTGCTCATTGGATGCAAACTTCCAAGAATAGTATGCAACTGGGAGTTCATGCCCATCATGATCCTGAAGGAGAACTGCCCCAATGGCCACATTGGAAGCATTACAAGCCACAATAAATGGCTTGGGTGTGTCAGCATGGAGAAGAACTGGTGTAGACACAAAGACCCTTTTGACAGCCTCAAACGCCTGTTGACATTGGGGTGTCCAGATAAAAGGTGTTTTTTATCAGCCAAGGGGTGAAGAGGGGCTGCCAGCTCTGAGATAGTGGGCGAGAACTTCTTGAGGAATATGACAGTACCCAAGAAGCATTGTAACTCCTTCTGGGTCTGTGGGGTGGCCCATTCATGCAAAGCAAGGTCCTTATCAGGAGACACCGCATGACCATCTTTTAGAACCAAATTCCCCAGGAAAGTGACTTCTGATTTGAAAAACTCACACTTGCTGGATTTGATGAACAGATTTGCTTTTTGGATAGCATTCACCACAGTGAAAAGATCTCAGGAATGTGTCTTGGCATTTGGTGAATGAATCAGAATATTATCAATATATGCAACTGCACAAGAGAAGCGCAAGTCTCCTAAAGCTTCCTCAATGACCCGCTGGAAGATGGCAGGCACATTTTTCAACCCAAATGGCATTACTTTGAATTGGAAGCAACAACGTCAGGTTTTGATAGCTGTAATCCAGTCATCTTTTTCTGCCACCCAAACCTGATTAAAGGTGTTGACAAGATCTAACTTGGAAAAGACCCTAGACTTGGCAATGGATTGGGCAATAGAGGCTTCTAGAGGGAGGAGATAACAATCTGGAACAGTCACATTATTCAAGAGGGTGTAATCCACACAAGGGCGCAGGGTTCTGTCTGATTTTTCTGCAAACACTACCAGCAAACTCACAGATGAAGGCTTCTTTACAATCCACCCTTTGACCAGCATGTTGTCTAGCCAGACACCTAATGCTTTCTCCTCACGCTCACTGAGTGGGTACATGGGTGCATCAATCTTCACCAGGTCTACAGTAGTCCAAAAGGGCACATCATGATGTGTGTGTTGGGGGAGTGCAGTAGCAAGGGACAGATCAAATGCATCTCAGTACAGTGCCAGGATTCCTGGGATCAACACTGGGGAAGGTACCTCCGGAGAAGCTTTTAAGGACAAGCAACTCTTAGGGGGCTCTACTCCAGGTTTTAGCAAGGACAGAACACCAGCAGAATTGTCCAAGGAGAAGTGGAGCTCATTTTCAGGTCCGTCAATGTGAACCTGATGCCGGCGCCACCAACCCACTCCAAGGATGACAGGAAATAGTAGATCATCCACAGCTGAGAATCTGCTAACAAATACATGGTTACCAGTACAGTAACTAAGGGGTTTAGAAACAGGATATGCCGTAACTGGTACCTTACTTGTGCCCAACAATTCTTTAGGGTCAAGGCAGGTGAGGTCCATAGATCTTGATAAGGTGTGGTTCATAAAGTTACCCGCTGCACCAGTGTCTATTAGTACAGTGACTTTGGCCTTTCTGATGCATGTATAGAAGGTTGCATTTAAAAGGAAATATGACAAATCCTCTTTATTCTGCATACCCAAGATAGAGCCAGAAGGCTCTCCTGAGGCAACATCAGGTATATTGGCAGACACTGATGTCAAAACTGCAGGCTCAACCAGCCAGCAAGGTTCTAACCAAGCAGGTTTGTGACCCGCAATCCAATTACCCAGTCACTCAAAGCCAGACTAGGAAGTCAACTTGAATTACCAAATCCATCAACATAAACAGATGATGATCCTTCACGGTGGATACCTCAATTTGGCACTTGACTCATTAACAGGATCAAGCCACCTGTCAGGGATTCTTTCCCTGACTACTTGAATCTTATTTACACACATGACAACAACAAGTTTATCAGCCAGCACCATAACAAAGACTCAAAGGATTTAAAGGCACACAGTTTAAACAACACACTGCACAATGATACAGTTGACCTCAGGAGCTTGGGAGACCGGATTCAAACCCTGAACTCTTCTAAAAAATGTATCATTAGTATTGGATCATCATCAAACATTGATTTACCCATTTATGAGTATTCAATTCAATTGATTTTTGCTTTCAAAAAGTCTGTTGAGATTGAGAAGGTTAATATTTAGCGGATTTACGTCACTTACCGTTCAGCGTTTGATTGGCTGATATTAGCCTTTCAAACCACTTTAAACCCGCTTTCTCTGCCTTTAGGCATAGCACCATGCTTGATCATATTGGATCTTCCTCTCTTACACCGCTTAATTAGCTTGTATATTACAAGATCTGTGTGGCTCCTCCTATGCAATCAACTTATAATGTTTATTATTGAGAACCATTGCACCCAATATCTGAGATTGGTAAGCTTGACATGATAAACTCATGAAAATCCTCTCTTATTTCCCTCAAACTCCACTCAAATACCTCAGCCCTGATTTTAAGGCTATTTAAGTGCTCACCCTTTTATTCTTTCCAATTGTTCCAACAATAAAGACTATTACTCTTCTAGCTACTCATCCACTTTTGATAACACTCCTTTTCTGAAGCCATGAGAGGAATTCTCTTCCTATCTTGGTTTCTAGCCTACTTCTTGTCCAAGGTGTTCACCTTGGAAAACCCAACTCCAACAACAGACTGGTATAATTCCTCCCCAGATGATTCCCACCAGAAGGAATCCCTTGCCAATGGATGGTTCAAATATCCTTCTGGACATTGGGGACGTAAATTTCACTATGGTCGTTCATTTGCTCCCCCACCCACTGAACCTACTCTGGTTAGACCTTACGCCTCCTTTTACCTCTTGACGTACTTGGTGGGCTACTATCTACTAGGATGATTCAGTTCTATGTTTGGAAGGTTTGCCTATCTAGGACAACTTGGGCATCTTGCAATGGTCACAGTTCCTATTGGTTTGGTCATAGCAGGATTAAATGTAGGGGCCTTGGCCCATCAGCTGGGAAGTTTATTCCCTGCAAAGTGGGTCCCTGACACCACCCCCCTCTTCCATCCAGCCGTGTGATCACCAATCATGTTGCTGCTATCCATTGATTCACAATAGCTATATAATCACTATCTCACAATAAAGATTATTATCTATCTTCTAAATATTTTTCCCCATGTAACTCTGCTAAAACAGCACAGTTACAACACTGCAAACTCAGAGACCGACCCAGAAGTGGTGGGCCAATTAGGACACAAGACACTTATCCCGCCCTGGGGCTTGGCCAGTTTCTGAGGAGCTTTGGCGGGGGGATTCTTGACCACAGGAAAGGAGGCCATGATGCCTTGCTTGGGGTGTAGGCAGGGAGGGCGCTCAGGCAGCGAGCAAGACCAAATGCTTTTTCCAATGAACTAGGAGCAGGATCCCAAGCCCCTTTTGAGGATGAAGCAGGATCCAATGAGTGGCGGAACATAGCAACTGCTACCTCTAAAGGGAGACCAAAGGAAGCTGCTTTCACAGCAAAAGCCTCAATGTGAAATTCCAGGTCTGGTGCCAACCCTTTTGATTGGAGCATCTTAAAGATAGTGGTAGACTTGGATCCCGGGGCTGCTACTGCTGCAGCCACCAAAGTAAGAAGGGAGGAAGAATCCCCAACTTCCTGACTCTGGCGTAAGAGGGTTATTACCCAAAGACGCACGTCTCTATCTAAGGCATCCAGGAGAGCAACTGAGTGTTGAGCATCTGTGATGGGAATATCTGAGGGGGAAAGATCTGCTGACAGTTGCATCTGGAGATCACCTAAAGCGTCAAGGACTTTTTCCTTGACAGCTGCTGTGGGTGGCGAGGTGCATGGACTCACCAACGTTACGTTGATGACAGAGGCAACAGATGAAGCTGTGGATGCACTCTTAGCGCGTTCTGAGGCCCACTTCTTCAAGGTGGACAGAAGGGACACAGTGGCCAGGACAGTAAGGGCCCCAGAGATTAGGGAACCCACGCTGGCTCAAATCAGAGCAAGCACAAGGGAGCGCAACTAGTTGCAAAAGGCTTCAAAAGCTAAATTAATTGGCTTACCAATTATGTAAGAGAGGGGGCTAGACTAACAAAGTCTGGCTCCCATCCTGGTGGGACCAACCACCAGGATGCCATCCAGTGCAAGACTGGGATAGCCGCTTGAAGGGGCCTCCCAAAGGAGACTGGATGTGAAATGGGAGGGAAGTATGCATCCAAAGCCATGACCAAGGCTCCAGTAAGTAATCACAGGGAGCAATCCTGAGTGGAAAGGACCTCTGTATCTGATTCAGGGTTTTGAAGCAAGGTGGGTAGAAGGGAAGATGGAACTGCTGCGGGGGAAGGATTGTCCAAGTCAGAAGAAGGAGTTTCAATAGTACCAGAGTCCAAAGGGGGCAACAATTCTTCAAGATAAGAAGACAACCAAGGGAACCAACCATAGGATAATGAGTTGGTGGGAACCTGGATGAAATGTTCAATTACATCTACAAACAGACCAGGAATATACTCAGAAGACCGAGAAATCAAAGAAAGTTTGTTCCAAAAGACAGGGTTGGGGGACCAGAACAATAAAAAAATAGGCATCAATATCCACATAGCCACCTTGTACCAAGGAGACAACATGATTTCAGCAGGGTGCCCTTTTTGCTAAAACTTCTGGACAGACAGACCAAGTGCACGGGTAAATATCAGGGAATGGTCTGAATTAATATTCTTGGAACAACTTCCAACAAAATTGACGGGCAGGCGGGCCAGGGAAAGCGGTTGGCAGGGACAACAACAGGAGTTAAGACAACTACCTATATTATTTAACAAACTTCAAAACTACAAAAGAATTTGCAAAGTCAGGAGTTTATTCAACAATTGGAATTGGTAAGCAAGGGACCTGACGGCCCATGCTTCCATTTTATGCAAAAGGGGGGTGATAGGACAGGAGGGGTTATGAAAGGGGCTATTGGAGTGCAATCTAAAGGGGAGCCTATTAAAAAGTACTAGCCAATCTTATCTTGGTTTGAGACCCAGAAAATAGGGGCCGCGGGCCCAGATGTAAGACTCAGCCCCTCAATTGGCTAGGAGCCTTCTGAGGACTCAGGGTGTGCATTTCCCCTAATGCCTTCCTCTGACGTCTCTACCAGAGAGCTCTGGAACCCAATTGTTTCAGGCCAGGGGACTCCTGGGCCAGAGGAATTAGCTACCTGGGACACCACTGATTGCGGGTTTTGGTACCCAATTTCCCCGGGCCGCAGGGTTGACCTTTCTGACTTCATGTGGCCTGCATTTTTTGTTGGTTTGCTAATTTTTTCAGGACCAGGCAACACCAGGATAACAAGCAATCCAACTGAATTAATGTCTCCTCCGCAGTTGGAGGGGACTCCAAAGGGGAAATGGGAACTTCAGTTGGGAAGGCCAACACAAAGCATTCATCTACCGTGTGGGCCAAGTCCTCCAGGTTTTGGAGGGGTTTTGCCTGCACACGGACCACCTTTTTTGATGGTCTGGGAAATACATCCCAATCCAGGACCAAAGGTGGGCCACAGAACTTTACAACATCCATGGACACCGCCTTCACTACAATACCCCACAGTACTACGTCAAATGGGTAGGTTACCCCCCAAAGAAAGCACCTGGGAACCGGTCTCCAACCTACCTAACGCACAAGAAGCCATACAACAATACCTGGAAAAGGGGACCAGGAAGGAGGAAGGCACCGGGAGAGATGGGGATGATGTCACAAGTGACAAACTTCTATCAACTATACTTATCAAAAAGCCTCAACTATGAAACTCAAACCCAGCATCTTGCAGGCCACCAGCCCGCAGGGCCAGCCGCCCGGCTGCCCACAGTTTTTTGGGTTCAAATCAGAACAGAATTCAACTTCAGAAAATCCTTTTAAACTTGATGAACCAAATGTACCTACACCAATACCCTCCACACTAAAGGTTCCTGATAAAACAGCCAATTAACAGGCAGGTCCAGCCACAGACTCCAAAATAACTTGGGCCAGAACAGAAGGGGAAACAGAGAATTTTCCCATAGAACGCAGGCCACCCAGAGGCGACTAATCCCACAACCTGACTAGGGAATTTGAGCATTTTCAGTTCAAACCAGCCAATGAAATAACCCCCGCAATTGATGCCATCAAAGACTGGGAAGACCTGGTAATTGGGAAAACCCGGGCCGACAGAATTTGTGAAAGTTTTACCATGACAGATGGTCATACTTATACCCTGGGCCGCCAGGAAGATGCCCATTGCCATCCTTGCAATAAAGTGACATGAACCTTTGGTTCAACCAGATCATACCATACTTTTTTATTTTCTTTACTTCATTTATAGTCTACTCCTTGCGGCTCCACATCCCATGCCCACTTACCCCAAGAAACCACGGACCAGCCGCCTGAACTCTACCGTCCACCAGGAGCTCCCTTTGGCCCAGTACATTTTACTGAGTACCCACCCAACCCGGCGTATTTGGAGTTTACTCTGGAGGAGATCCTCATCCACAACTCCAAAGCTAGAACTAGAGAGACAGAAGTCCTTTATATAGAAGGCATCAAAAACATCCGGCCCCCTCTGCTATTCCAAGACAAGTATAATTTCCTGCCCGCATATCTGGTTCCAATGGCACCGCCCCTCACCCCACGGCCCAACCGCCTGCAAGAATCTGTTGCCACTAATGAATCCACCTCCACTCAGATATTTGGGGTGATGTATATCACCCTCACCAGATTGATTGATTCTATGGTGCCTGTAAGCGGACCTTGGGCAGTCCTTGGGAAATTGTTATCTTATATTGCAAAGTTAGCCCCAATCTTGTGGTGGGCCCTTCCTGCTGGGCCCACGGGCCGTCTGCCCGCGAGTTCTCAGGAACCTCTCACAGGTTGAATCCCTGACAGAACACGCCACTATGCCACCCCCTTGTAGCCTTGTGGCTTTCCCCACATGGTATATTAATCATAATATTCTACAATAAACAATACATTATTCTATTCATTCTTGTCCTTTTTATTGAGCTGTTGTCTTCCCCAACTCAAATACTGAATCCTCATTGGTTCAGTTGCAACACCCATTAAATATCTTCTCTCATGATTGAATTATCCCAATGCTTTCTGATAAGATTTGTCCCAGCCAGCTCATTAGACTCAGCATTTCATCACTTGTTGGTTCAAGAGATCTTCTCACTTCATCCAAAATTCTCCTGGAGCTTGCAAGCTGGAGTGTGGACTTATCTTAGCCGTAGATCTCTTAAAGTTTAATCAGATCAAAGCCTGTGTCGTCCATCTTTGCGCTGTACCATGCTGCTCTGTACAATATTTTACTTTTGGTTACTATTGCCTCAGAGTAAGCATGTACCATCTCCTGCTTGTCTGGAATGTGATCCTAATTCAGGTACACATTTCCGTTTAGCTGGCTATACTAGCTTTGCCTCTACTTTATTGTTGCATTTTTATAATAACCAGCAGCTCACAGGCAAAATCAATATATTTCAAATATTGATATTCACAGCACTGTGGCCGTCTTTACTCACTTTTCTGTCAAAGGCAGGGGTTAAGTTGCTCAACTCTTTAGCTGTTTAACTGAATTTTGGTGCTGGGTTTGCTTCCAGTAATTGATTCCTAAAGCATGATTTTTATCATAAGGGAAGAGGGATCTGGGCCTGTTCTGGTGACTTGTGCTACTCTTATCTTTGCTGCTAGATGGCTCTATGCTTAGTTGGCTTCAGAGATAAGAGAGAGCTTGGCTAACAGTGAGCTAGTGCCCTCTCTGAGATCTTATTTAGAAATTTCTTGGGCTGAGGTGCAGTTAGGGTTGGAAAGTTTGGCCCAGCCTTCTCTTACTTGATAATAAGGTGTTCTTGGAATTTAGTGGAGTCCAGTCAAGAGAGTGCATTGGTAGGATGAAATGAGGACTTATCATTGGTGGCAACTTTTTTCCACACAATGAGATTATAGAAGAGATGTGGAGGTCAGGGTTGCACACTTGCAGAAGGTTCACTGTATTACCTGATCAAAAGCTTGTAGTGACTGGGCAGTTTTATAATACTAGAGAGCTTTGTGGCTATCTGCAGTATCTGGCCTAGCAGACAATGCTTTTGAGGGCTGTTACCCCCTGGGCTGGGTTCTCAGCTGTCTCTGATCTCAGGAGGATTTTTAGGCAGGTTGGACTGCTTTTTGGATCACCCTGGTGATGAGTTCTATTCCTGATGTGAACTTTTTCTTGGGTGGATGTCCTTATTTTTGGATTACTGTGGGGATGTTAGCCTGCTGCTTTTGTGGTTGACTGGGTGTGTAGATCTGGGTCCTGGCAATAAGGGCTGCCGAGACACATCTTTATCAATTCCAGGGTTGATATCCTCTAGCAGCTTTAAAGGCTTGACAGCCTTCTGCTTCCAATGCCTTCTTTCTCTTGGACTCTCTATACCGGGCAAGAATTTTGGTGCTGTGACAGTCAAGGTTATGGATTTTAAGCAGGATCAATATGGGGATTTGATTTTACTGGTGTTGTAACTGTGTTACTGGCAATGGTTATCAAGGGGTATAAGAAAATAGGATTTAATAAGCTATATCTTTATTGGAAGGAAGAAGGGGTTTTGTACTCTGAAAGGAGATAGCCATGTTATGGCTTTAAAGACAAGGATAGCTCATATGAAAGAGGCTTGGTCTCATTTGGGTGTCATGAGCGGTGATACTGAGGCAGCACCGATAATTGAGCAGATCTTGGTTGATACCCATCTCGGGTAATGAGTCAAGTTGGAGCCTGGACTGATCCATGGTCAGATGGTCCTGCCATGGCATTGGACATGCATATCAAACATCAGAAACTTGCTACAAAGTAGGCTTGGATTGATTTTTATTAGATATGTTGGAATGCACATAGTTCTGATAGCATTAGCTCAAGAAGAGTGAAGCCAAGAGTTGAGGGAGATTTCCGATGTAAACTAGAGACTAGAATCCTCTAAAATACTTAAATGTTACTTTGGGATTCAGATATCATTAAATGGTAGATTTAATGACACATTTTGATGTTTAATAGTTAAGGACTAAAGTGGGAGGGCCAAGTTAGTAGTAAAAAGCGCCATAGCCATCCAGAGGCTCTGGTAGATAGGCCTGGGGTTAGAAGCAAAAGAAGCGGGGCTTTTTCTCTTGGACTGATAGCTGAGCCAAGGCCTCTTGCAGCTGGCCATTCATGGTGGCGTTTTGGCGGGTGATGTCCTGCAGCTGGCGTTGGAACGAGGCGGCTTCTAGTTTGGATCGTTCAATCTGGTCCATGAGGGTGTCCAAAGCCTGCTTGTGAGACTCCTTCTGCTTCTTTAGCAAAAAGTCTGCGGATTCTAGGCGGGCTGAGAGTTTGTGGATAGAGGTATGGAGGGAGGTGTGCTGCTGGTAGGAATCTTGGAGCGCGATTTCCAATCCTTTTATGGTGGCTTCCATTACTCTCTTTTCGTTATTCCAGCTTAGCGCATTGCCGTTGCTTGAAGGCGGCTTTTTGGATTTTCCCGAGATGAACTGTGGGGTATCTTTGGCTAAAGATGAGATCGACATGGATTTGACCAATTGGTTGAGTGAAGAGTTTCGGGAATGGGCGGGGGAGGATATTTGCGAAGCACTGACAGAAGACAGATCAATGGGGGGGAGAGGCTCTTTAAGGATGCCCGTGGAATAGATCGGGAGAGGCAGTTGCTCTCCAGTGGAAGAAACATGGACTGGGGACCGGAGTGCGTGGCTGATGGTACTGGGGTTGCGCTCCATTGCCTTCTCCAACTTGAAGTGTTCCGTGACGAATCCTCTTATGTTTGTGTCGACGTAGCCATTTTCTACGAGGACGCTTGTCCGTCTAGATAGCTTTGCCTCGGGTATATGAGGATGTGTTTGGTTAAGTTGAGCTACCAAGGTAGAATCTGAAAGGCTGTTTAGCTTGTCCTCAAGGTCTAAGACGCGGGCATCCTGAGCTTCGAGCTGAAGGCGTTGCTTGACAATAGTTTCCTCACTTTGCGCAAGTTTTGATTTGAGAGTGGCAATAGCTAATGGGACGTCTTCTTCAATTAGGGGTAACTGCGTCCTCACTGGGAATGATTCATTATATCGTGAGCAATCATAGGCCTGAGAAAGCTCGTACTCTAGTTTATCAACTTTCTTTAAAAGCTTTGCATTCCTCCTTCATGAGATGACGAGCCATAGATGCTTCTTTAGAGATACGGCGAATGGAATGCGCGCTAGACCTTGTCGAGCTTGCTCTGGGCTCTAAACTAGGGACAGACACATGGCCTTTACCGCTTTCCTCCTGATTAAAACCGCAGAGATTCTTTTCAATGATTTCAAGCTCATGGCTTAGATCTTGTATCGCTTCGGGGGTTGGGGAATCTGAAAAGACAAGATTATAGCTGGTCAATTCCGAGAGACCATCGCCTGCGAGGGTATTCGACCTTTCCTTTTTAAGGGAACTCTTATTGGAGGAATTTTCAGGGAAACAAGCTCCTGTTTCAGCTAAAAGCTGCATGCTGCTCAAGGATCTCACTAGCTTGATGATCTGAGGCTTGGGGGAAGGCGGACACGAGCTAGTGGAAGGCAGATACTTTTCCCAAGCTTTACTGCTTGGGGGGTCACTTGGGTTGAACCCGGGCTTGCCAGATTTGGTCGCCCTCACTTCTTCCATATTTATAATTTCGTTATCGAGAGAGGATATTTTTCAGGCTTTGGAATATTATCAAGGCGCTCCCTGAAGACCGACTTGCTACTACAGTACTACTTGAATGGTGAGTATTTTGGTTTGATGATAACTTTTTTCGATATCCGATAAATACTTTCATGTTGGACTAGGAATATAAGGTGATGAGCTAATATGATTCTAACAAGCTGACTGTTTGTTTTATTAAATAGTGTGGAATAGAAGTCTAGCCTTAAATAGCAAAGCAGTTAAAAAGTTAACGGCATAAACAGGATGAGCAGCATGCACCAGTGCATGAATTACCTACAGGATCGATTATCTGGATCTTTGGCGGAATGTAAGGAGTCAGGCTTTAGGCTAGGGAATGTAGCTTTCAAGTCCACAACATGAATGGCCAGTGGCTTTGTTTGTTGCTGGAGACTCCTTGTGAAGTAATAGTTCCTATTCCAGATTAACTTGGTGGGAGTGAGAATTATAATAGATAAATATTATTCTGCAAAGTCCAGAACAGGGCTTGGACTCCGACAGGCTCCACGAGGGATAGTAGCCACCATCAAATTGCGAATGGAACGGAAATATTTGTATTTCACCCTGTATTATACTTGGGCCGTCTACCTCATTTCCTAGAGCAAACAGAGATTAGAGAACTTTCCATGCTGGTCCTTAAAAAATTCCCAATTCCAGCAAATCGATCTCTCTCATTGATCAGAGTTTAACAAGGCGGTCAATCATCATTAGGGCTCCCGAGGAATAATGATTTAAAAATGATATTTTTAATATGAATTTATATGAAGCATTGATTTTTTAGGAGCCTAAATTATCATATAATTCGCCTCATTTTCAGATGAGTTAAACCAAACAGCTTTGTCTGGGCGGAATTATTGTTAATTTGCTTGTTGATTCCAAGGGCTAACTTTAAGCTTTTAAATAGGGGAAATTACATCATATCGATGTGAGATCAAGCAACGTGCAAGTTTGTTCTTTTGGTCTGGGATTCGGCAGCAGATCAACGGCCTAGCCAAGGATGGGTACTTCAGGGAGGGTTAAGTCGATATCATGGCGGTCCCAGACCAAGGCAACATCAAAAGCCCAGCACCCTGGTATGCACAAACTCATGGGTAGAAATAGATGGACTAGGGCCCACCAACTTTTACCGCATTAAATGCAAATGCTAAACTAAATATATACAATTAAAACCATAGAAACCTATCTAGGATGGGGTCATTTTTAGATCATCCTAACTCAATCCAATCCGTCAACTAGACTTTCTAATTTAGAAGCCAACTGTTCTGTAATTATACTCGAAATGAACCCATTCTTGGATCTAATTGATTGAAACCATCTGCCCTATTTAAAAACGATCCAAAACCTAATATTAGCATTTAAAATATATTCCACCAATAGAAGTTCTATACCACTGCCATCCAATAGTTTCGTAGCTTATTTGGAATCGATGACTATGCTAACCTCCTGGCAATGTGCCATGCATAAATATTCCATTTGACAACCATACTTAAGCTGCATTACCAAATGTCTAGACCAAATGTCTAGAGCTAATGATCAGCAAGGCAGCCAAAGCCTTCTATTTGGGACCAGAAAATTCCAAATCACTCAAGAGACTGTTGCAGGGGAAGTCTTTAGCACAGGTTCAATATAAAAAGATGATATAGCTTGAATAGCAAGCATATTTAGGGATTGGAATAGTCATTCTTAAGCCTTATGTACAGGGTATTTAAATGCTTGGATTCTTCTGTTCAAGTAAGTATACTGACTGAACTCAGGGCTTTCCAATCATCCATATAGATCAATCATACTATCCTAGCATGCTGAAAAAATACATGCATCCAAAACAATTACAATCAAGTTAAGCTGTGCCATTTCAATCATGCCATTCAGAAGCCATGTTGTCTCAAAAGTTGCTTTAATTGTGTTAGCTTTCAAACATGCCAGGAACCTCCCAACTGGGATCTTTTTAGAATCTGCATTAAATGTTTATAATCTTTTTAGAAAAATGTATGCTAATGTAGCAACTGAACTAATTATAGCTCAGTGTTTGTATCAGGGAATATATCAGTCCAAGGGGAAAAGGTAGGACAATAGCTTTATTGGGAAGCAGCAGTTAACATACTGGAAAAGAAAGCCACTAATCCACAAGTGGTGGTATGTTAGTAGTATTCAGGTATGGTGTGAGCGGCAAATAATTAATCAATAGATCATTGCCTGAAATTGGCCACACTCCTAACTTGAAAATAATTGCCCATATTTTGACATTGGCAGAAGAATGGCTCATATCATTAGATACACCACGGAGCAGCTCTATGAGCACCCCTATATGTTGTAAGACATGTTGATAGACAAAATACTTGCCTCAACTTTAACACTCTCCCTTGCCCTCTGTTTATTGTCCTTGACCATAATTATAATTTGTGGAAGATCTTGAAAGTTGCTTATGAAATATTTCTGGGCAGGTACAGTGCAGCAGGGGTGAAGTTGGTTGTGATAGAGCTTCTTGATGTTACCCTGGGAATCTTAAAGCTGATAGGTATGGTTGTCATAGACAGCTATTACTTTTAAGTGCCCAAGGCAGTTGGGATCAAGCTTTGCAGTGTGGAGACTTAGGGTATATACCTGATTATCTGCAGCATAGCAGGCTTTTAGGTGCTTGGCTGCCCCTTGATACTTTCTTGTTTAATATTGCAAGCTTTGGTGCACTGTTGTTTCAGTGAAGGGGGGACAGTGAGAGGTGGTTTGGCTGGGACCTTAGATTTTAGCTTGCCCTGGTCCACCCCTACGGTAAATTCATAACCTAATGGTAGAAATGCGGGATTGTCAAATCCTTGGTCCAAAATTTGAATCACATTGGCAGGATGGCCTTTTTAATTAAATAGAACTCTTTTTATTTTCATTTGAATGTTTCAAATTGCAGGATCTCATAGACACTTTGCAAATTCCAAGTCAAGCTGCATGTTTCAAGCAGACAAAAAAAGTCAACTGGAATCAGATTTGAAGTGTTTAAATCCATCAACCGTTTGTTGCAACTGAGTTTCCAGAGTTGCCTGCCAACATATCTTAAAATACACAGGGGGCGCTCAAAGAGTCTCCCCTTGATGTATCTAACAACATGAACCAATCTGGTGGCAATGTCAAATGGCAGGTACTTCTTCCTAATTATGAGCGTTGCCAATTCAATCTGCTGATCCAGCACAAATTATTCCTTGGCTTCAATCTCTACATGGAGTGTGCCACTATGCCACCCCCTTGTGGCCCAGTGGCTTTCCCCATATTGTATATTAATTGTAGTATTCTGCAATAAAAAATACCTTATTCTTATTATTCCTGTCCTTTCTATTGGACTGTTGTCTTCCCCAACTCAAATACTGAATCCTCATTGGTTCAGTTGCAACAGTAGTAGCAGCAGTAGGTTAACAACCTACCTAAAAGAAAAATCCCCCAAGAAAGGACAGAGTACGGGCTGTATGGCTACTTCCTATCAAGAGACCTTCCTGCCAATCCCTGAGGGGGACATCCTCAACAGGTACGTTATTTACCAAGACCAGCTAGTTCTTATGAGTGTATATAATTGACTCCACCTTGGACAGCGTGACGCCAGCATCACCCCACCTCAGTTGGACCTTTCACAGTGCATGCTCAATCTCCAGCTGGAATCCTTTGTGGGTGGGGTCAAAGAGGCCAACATTGTCAGTTGGCTTCACTCCACCAAAAACTGCCTCCGTAGCTGTCAATTACCTGAGCCCATGTGGGTTGCCACAGCATCTGGGCGCCTCACAGGGCCTGCTGTTGTGTGGTTTACCAACTGGGCCAGCCAATAAATTGAGGCCACCTGGGCGGCATTTGGGACGCCGTAAAGTCCCACTACAGCAAAACCTTCTCGCCTATTGTGGTGGGAACTCCCCTCCTAGCAATTAAACAGACTGGCTCTGTTCCCAAATACCTTGCTGCCCCCCCCCCCCCAAAGCCATGACCAACGTAAAAACTATGCTTCTGACCCTAATAGTCAATGGGCTCAAGCCTCACATCTGTAAGTGGGTCCCTGTAGGTCGCTGCACCTCCATTGATGACTGTTACAAAGCCATTATGGAGTCCAATAACCAGGCTTTGATGGGTTTCTGCCACACAAATGATTCTCCACCTCAACCTTGTACAACACATGACAGCGCCCACAGCCAAGTAGGCTGCCATCAGCCCCAACAGCAGGAAAATGGGATTAAACACCCCCGCAAGGGGGAACTTCAGCTAGCACAAATTGAGGACCAGGGAAAATCCTGGGGTTTGTAGCTACAAGAGGTTCTACAACCCCACTTGACCCCCACTCTCAATCCCACCTCACAAAGTAAGCCCTGTGACTATAATGTACATGAAGTTGAAACTCTTGACGTCTTCCAGGTTCATAGTGACAGCCCCGTACTTCAAGCAAGCCACTCTCTCAATAAAGTAACCCACTTGGCTTATCCCTTCCACTTTTGTGGAAATACCCACAAACTATTGGTGGATACTGGGGCCAACCACACTATGGTGGACCAGGCGTTTGCTGATTCTCAACAGTTAGACTGTGTGCCAAGCAGATTCAAGGTAGTGCAGGTAGCTGATTCCTGTAGAGTAGCAATTACCCGTGAGATAGTTCCCTTCTCTGTGAGAATGAGTAACGTTCAGATTAAGCTCTCTGGGCCAATCATGGCAGGGCTCAGCTATGATGTAATTGCTGGCCTTGAGTGGCTTTGTCACAATTGTCCCTACATCAACTGGGATGCCTCTGTTATCACCCTCAATAGAAATGGGGTGATTTTTCAGATCTACCCTATCAAAATGAGCAAGTTACTCCACAATACTGTCTTTGTCAGGATAACTGAAACAGGCTTGTACAATTTCAAGGGGGGAAACTAGACTTTAACCAATGCTCAGTCAAATTATCTGCGCTGAACCACCTGGAGCCCCTCCCTTGATCACTTCACCTCCACCAGCGCTTGCCACACTCCTCAAGGAGTATAAGGATGTCTTCAGTGAAACACTGGACCAACTACCTCTCCCCAAGAAATTAAGCATACTGTACAACTTCAAGGGTTGTTGCCCAAAGCATTCCCCTTATATTGTCTTACACCAAAAGAAGATGAGACCCTCTGCCAGCACCTTGTGGATGCACTTGACAAGGGCTTTATTTGCCCCTTGCTCTCTCCATACAGGGCAGATGTCTTCTTTGTAGCCAAGAAGGACAGATCCCTTCACCTGGTCACATATTACTGCACCCTAAATGAGGTGACAGTTAAGAATAAGCACCCCCTTCCATCAATTAACAACCTGTTTGACACACTTGCAGGTGCAAAGGTCTTTAGCAAGATTGATCTCACCACAGGGTACAACCAGGTTTGCATTGCATCAGGGGATGAGGCAAAAACTGCCTTCTGCACACACTACAGGTTGTTTGAGTGCCGGGTCATGAGCTTTTGAATGACCAACACTCCTTCCACCTTTGCCATGTTGATGAACAAAGCCTTTGAGGAATTGATTGGGGGAGTGTGTTATTGTGTACCTTGACAACATTATTGTCTTCAGTCAAGATCAAACCACACACCTCTAACACCTCTGTGCTGTCCTTGACACCCTTTGGAAAAACCAGTTGAAGGCTAAGTCCTCCAAATGAAAATTTCTCAGATTGGAGCTCTTGTTCCTCAGGCACACCATCTCTTCCCAAGGGATAAAGCCTGACCCCGCCAAAATCAAGGAAATCACAAGCATGCCACCCCACCAACGTGGGCCAGCTGTGTACATTCTTAGGCATGGTTACCTACGTGAGCAAGATTATTCCTAATTGTGGAGAACTTTCTGAACCTCTCACTGAGCTCCTGAACACTAAATAGCGCTTCTACTGGACTCCTGCCAGAGATCAAGCCTTTGAGACATTAAATCAAAGACTTACAACTGCACCTGTATTACAGTTTCCCAATCAAAACCGCCAGTACAAACTCAAGACTGATGCCTCTGACAGAGCCATAGGGGGCGTGCTACGGGTAGAAACTGACAAAGTTGTCTTCCTCCCTGTAGCATACAAGTCCAGGAAGCTTACTGACTCAGAACAATATTACCCTATACATGATAAAGAGCTGGCCGCAATTGTGCACTGCGTTGAGAAATGGCGCTGTTACCTAGAAGGGGCTACCTTTCCACCCCGCGTATTGACAGATAACAATTCACTCCAGTACTTCAACACACAGTCCCACTTGACATGCCGCCAAGCCAGCTGGATCATGCGTCTATCCCCCTACCAGCTGCACATTGAGTACAAGCCTGGGAAGGAACTTGTCACAGCTGACACCCTCTCATGTCTCTACGTAGCAACCATCACCAGGGATAATGGCTTGGATCCAGATTGGTCAATGCTGCACCTTTGCCCTGAAGCAACTTATTACAGAGGCCTTAACTCAGTAATCATCTCCAAGTTGAAGGACAACAAAAGCCTGTTCACCACTGATGCTGGCAACGTCTGCCGCCAGGCAGAGACAGATAAGAAGACGCCTTAAATTCCCACCACACAACTAGGCAACACAGTATTGCATTACCACTGCACCTTGGGTCACATCAGAGGGAGCAACCTCTTTGAGATTATGTAACAAAAGGTTTGGCGGCCAAGCATGCGCCAAGATATCTTGGATCTCCTTAAAACGTGTGTGCTGTTCAAAAATAAAAGTCTAAACCTGCACCCCCAAGTCTGTCCTGCCCATCAAGGCCATGGAACCCTTCAAACAGTGGGCCCTTGATGTTGTTGGGCCCTTTCCTGAAGACAGACTGGGGAAGAAATACATCATAACTGCCATCAACTACTTCACTCATTGGCAAGTGGCCTGGGCAACAACTAATCACACTGCCACCATCATCACCTGCTTCATTGGCAAGGAGATTGTGGCCTGCTTTGGGCAACCCAAACGTCTCATCACAGATGGCGGCCCCAAACTTGTTGGGCATGTCATGAAGGCATACTGCGCCAAGAACACACTCCAACAGATAGTCACCACTCCCTACCACCTGCAAGACAATGGACTCTTAGAACAGTTAAATGGCTCCCTGGTTCAACTGATTGCCAAACTCTCAAGGAACACCCCAATACCGCGTGGACTGAACACTTGCCCACCGCTCTACTTATTTTACAAGCAAGAATCAACAGAGGCACTGGGTTCAGTCCCAGCGCTTTGGCCTTTGGAACGCCTGACAGTCTGACAGGAGTTGAACAGGGGAAGTTACAGTCTACAGTTCCATGAAAGCCCCCCTGTTGATGACTCTACCCTTAAACCAATGGATGCCAAAGATCAAGGAATTGAACACAAACAAATTAAAGGAGGGACAAAACACCTTGAAGCCAGGTATGCTGTGGGTGACCCTGTCTATACCCTCAACCCCAATTTGGCCAAGTTAGAACCCAATCACCTAGGGCCCTTCAAGATAGCTGCAGTCTATGACAATCACGCATATAAGCTTGAAGATGCCCAAGGGAACATCAAGAAGCTCCACCGCAATTGCTTGTGCCCCTGACACGCCATCCCCACACAAAGGTTGTTTGTGCAGACGTTCCCAGATCTTCTGCACACTCCAATCCTGGTGTCTGACAACAAGCAGGGGGAAAGGGGGGTGTTGCAACCAAGTTTCCAGACTTGCCTGACAATGTATATTACAATACACAGGGGGCGCTCAACAAGTCTACCCTTGACATATCTAACAATATGGGCCATTCCAATAGCAGTATTGAATTGCGGGCACTTCTTTCTAATTAGGAGCATTGCCAATTCAATCTGCTGATCCAGCATGAGTTATTCCTTGGCTTCAATCTCTACATGGAGCGTGCCACCATACCACCCCCTTGTGGCCCGGTGGCTTTCCTCATATTGTATATTAATTGTAGTATTCTGCAATAAACAATACCTTATTCTTATTATTCCTGTCCTTTCTATTGTACTGCTGTCTTCCCCAACTCAAATACTGAATCCTCATTGGTTCATTTGCAACACATTCTCATCAAGCTTACTATGTTTTTTGAAGTTGCAGTGTTGTCAAATCCAGGAACCAAATTTCAAACCATAAATGAACCCCGCTAGTAAACTCAAATAATAATTGTGGGAAAAGAGATCAACTTTGAATGCATGCTAAGTAACTAGAAAACACTGATTCATATCAAGAAGCTCCACTACAACTAAAATCAAACCAAAGATTCAATTTCAATGACCATGTTAAGACACAAGAATCAGCTAAAATGTAAACCTGTCTAAAATAGGCTCTAGTAAAATATTATATGCTTCAAATCACCAATAAATAAATTCTGTTACTATTCAAGGCTAAATCAAGAGAAAACAACAACCCAAATTTAAACTAAGAATCTAAATGAAACACATATTTTTTCTAAAATATATTTTTTTATTTTATTTCTTTGGACAGACTATCTTATTTCCAATCAGCTCCTGCACCAGCCTGGGGGCAGCCTGTCCACAAGGACATTCCAGAGGGTCCAAGAATAGACCTAGAACACATATTGAGGGAGTCAATTTCAATACACAGGCCTTCCAAGGGGTCAGCGCAAGTCAACTACCTCCCACATCACAAGCCAGGAGCAGCAGCTTGAATCTTAGACAGAAGCCACTCTCATGCCCTCCCACTAAAGTATCTCATACCAGGTTCATTAGGAACAATGAGGTTACATGCACCTCCACCATGTACCCATCTGTAACACAGCCTCACACTCTGGATCTCAGAGGTGCCAGTTCCTGCCCTGCGTTTTTGATACTTCCTATGAGCCATTGGCTACCACTAAAGAGCCATCTGTGCCTGTGATGTATTTCAAATTCACACCGCCACTTCAAACAAGAGTGAACCTATCTTCTACCCAAAGGTCCCCATCCTGTGTGTTGAACCTGATGGCTTGGATTCTGCAGTGTTTTGTTTGGCTCCTGGGGACAACATCCAGGAGGACACAGCAGGAAATCTTTATAACAAAAGATTTGAGGTTAGAAGCTAGCCTTGGGTTAGCCTTCAGGGCAAAATTAAGGGCACATACCTTAATTTCCTGGAAAACAAGATGTGAAAGTCCTTTTGGCAGAAAGGACAGGAAAAGCTTGAAGATTATTAAAGCCAACACAAATGTGGATAAACTTGTCTTTATTAGGAGTAATGATTCTACTCTAAATAGTAGACAAGAGACAGTGATCACTCATTAGGAAGACAGAGTGGCTGAGGGGGTCACGTTGGGATGAGGTCATACCAGGATCATTCATAGACAGGTACAATAATCCGGAATGGGTGGATATTGAACCAGATCCATTTACAGAAGGCAAGGAATATCCAAAATTGAAAGCAAACCCAGCCAAATCTTTGCAACTATCAATATTCAAAGGCCATATCAAAATAGCATTAATTGCGCAATTTACGACATCTCCCCCTCGAGATTGGACACAGGGAGTTGATATTTGCAGAGAAAGTTTGGAGTGAACACAGGCAAAGGGACGTTCAGAAGATAGTAGTTTCACGGTATACTCAACACCCTTTTTAGAGGTGACCTCACAAGGCCCAACCCAAAGGGAATCCAGCTTATGAGCTCTACCACCTGTACAATTCTGGTAGTAGAGGACTAGATTGCCTATCTGATACTCAGGGAGGGGGACTCTAGCAGCATTGGACAGGGAGAGCTCCAGAGCCTTGACCTTGTAAGCAGTGGAATATGCTTTTGCTTGGATGTCAATGATACAATTGTTTAGATCCTTAACATGGGCCTCAGGATTTGCAGACACATCAATTTTGATCAAAGGGGGTCCCAAGATTGAGTGAGTGGTGGCTTCACGCCCATAAAGCATGGCAAAAGGGGACTGTCCAGTCACCCAGTGTCTACTGAGGCAGTAAGCAAAGAGGGCAGCAGGGTAGAATATATCCCAGTTGGCAGCATCCAAAAGCATGAGCTTCCTCATTATGAACACAAGGGTGGAGTTTGCTTGTTCAACAGTCCCATTAGTTGAGGGATTATATGGCGCAGAGAATGATTGGTGAGTCCCCATAGCCTTGACAATAGAAGTGATGAGGCAAGCATTAAAGTTGATACCATTGTCAGATAGCAGGACTTGAGGGCAGCCATGTCAGTAGAAGATGTCTTGCAGCAAGAAAGTAGCCGTGGTCTTGGCAGTTATATCTTTTGTTGCTCTGGCTTCAACCCATTTGCTAAAATGGTCCACGGCAACTAAGATAAACCAACATCCTGACCTAGACTGAGGGAAAGGCCCAACAGCATCAATACTCACCGTGTGGAAGGCATGTTTTGGAGGGATGAGCTTGAACTGATGTTGGGACGGGCAAGGGCATTGGAGTTGACAGGAATAACAGGAGGCAAGGACATCAGGGATCAGGATGCACATGTTCTCCCAATAGAAATTTTTGCACAACCAGTCATGAGTCTTTGCTATACCGCCATGTCCAGTGTCAATGTGAGCTTGGAGGATAATGGCTATCCTCATGCTAGGGCGGACGTAGGGTAGGTAGGCATTATTAATCTTTTTGAAGAGCTGTCTATCACAAATTACAGTGTCCTTAGATAGGGTCTGTAACGCCAAGCAAATGTCTTCTGGCTCAGTGGTCCAAGAGTCAGGATACCCTATCAATTTGTATAGGCGGTCAGCGTCAGAAGGGTGGATAGCTAGTATTGGCATCCTTGACAGGCCATCAGTGTTTTGATGTTGGGCCCCAGGACGGTGTATCACAGTGAAATTGTATCCTTGTAGACACAGAGCTCAACAAGCTAATTGACCTTCAGGCTCCTTTAGCTGTTGCAGCCATTTGAGGGAGAAGTGATCTGTGATCACTATGAAGTGGGTCCCATAAATGTAATGCCAAAACTGTTTCACTGCATGTAGCACCGCCAGGCATTTCTTCTCAGTGACGCTGTAGTTCTTCTTGTGCTTATTGAGGACCCTTGAAGAATATACTACAGGTCAATCCACGCCTTCATTTTCAAGTTGGGCAAGGATGGCCCCCACCGCTACTCCACTAGCATCAGTATACAAGATGAACACTTTATCATAATCAGGATAGACTAAGATAGGAGGCTCTTTGAGCTTGGCATTCAACACTTCAAATGCTTGTTGTTGGCTGTCAGTCTACTCAAAGGGGACGTTTAAAAGCAACTGAACAAGGGGTTTGCTCAATTCAGCAAAATCAGGTATGAACTGTCGGTAGTAGCCCATCATACCAAGGAATACTTGAACCTCTCAAAGATTTGTGGGAGGTAGCATCTTGTCAATGGCTCCCACCTTGTTATTCATGGAGCAGATTCCAGTTTGAGTGACCTCATGACCTAAGAATTTGAGGCATTCCTTAAAGAAGGAGCACTTGGATGGTTTGAGTTTCAAGCCAGCTTTGCAAATCTTGATGAAAACAGCCTTGAGGTGTTCTAAGTGGTTGGTAAAGGTAGCACTGAATATGGTGATGTTGTCAAGGTACACAAGGACACAAGAGAGCTTTAGATCTTGTAGGATGGAGTCCATAGCCCGTTGAAACATAGCAGAGGCATTGTAGAGTCCCTGGGGCATACAAGTGGGTTCAAAAAGGCCTTCTGAGGTCATAAGCATGGCCTTCTCTCAATCTTCAGGGGATAAGTCAACCTGCCAATACCCAGAGGCGAGATCCATGGCTGAGAAAAGCTTGGAACCACTCAGCCGTCTGAGAGCATCATCAATTCTGGGTAGGGGGTACAAGTCCTTTTTAGTGAGAGAGTTCAGGTAGCAATAGTACATTACAATGCAATGTCTGCCATCCTTCTTCTTGATAATCAGTAGCAGGGAAGCCCAAGGACTTTGGGAAGGAGCCAGTAACCCAGCATCCAGAAGTTGCTTGAGTTCTTTAGATACTTGAGCATCCTCCACACTACTACAGTGGTATGGTTTGGCACAAAAGGGGGGTGCATCCCCAGTATTGATCTGATGGATAACCCCTTTAGCTAGGCCATAGTCTGTAGGTCCTGAGGCAAAGATGTTGCTAAACTGATTGAGCAGGTCCAACACGTCCTTTTGTTGAACAGGAGACAGCTGAGGGAAATCAGCAGCGGTGAACAAGGAAAGAACTTGAGGATTGTCTTCAGGGAGATTGAAATCACTGAAAGTTCCAAAGGGGTAGAGGGAGGTCACCTGTTCTGCCCCCAGTATACAACCATGCCCTACAACCTGGCCTCGGGTCACCTGCATGGTCAGGGCTGTCAGGTTGGCAAGCAGATATTTGTATAAGCTCTTTGTGGGTTTGATCTAGAATCCCTAGACACAGGCAGGGTTATTCACAACTTAAGGATTCAGGTGAGTAGAGTTCCAAGAATGACTTTTCAGGCAGCTCATAAGAAATCTGGGAATCAATCACCACTTGAGAGCCCGGGGGATGATGATAGCTGTTGGTGCCAGCAGAGGTACCCCTTCTTCCACAGGGAAGGAAGGAGGAGGGGTACACATGTTGGAGGAGTGAGTCCTATACTTGAGAGAGAAGATACCTGTGGGGTACTCAAGCACACAAGTTTTAAGACGTTTTCCTGGGAGGCATGGAGGTTCCTTAAAAATTAAAGGAACCTCATATCCTAAGAGCAAAATGTATCCATATTGTAAGTTTACAATCCTGTTATATTCTTGGAGGAATTGAGTACCAACCAAGAGATCATAGATTTTGTTCTCAAGGACTACAGTGGGGGATGCAATGAGGAGTTTTCCAAACCTCATGGGTAGGGCAGAGTAGGCACCAAATGCCCACGTTTATGCCATACCAGCTGTGCCATACAACTGCGTGTAGCTGAGGTCGGGGGCTGACTTAAGTTTCTTCATTAGTTTCAAAGATACCACATTGACTGGAGAACCTGTGTCCAAGATGGCTTTGATCTTGACTTTTTGAATTGATACTTCCACACAGGTTGTATCTTTTCCAAAGGGGGACAAGACTACCAACACATCTTGCGCTGCCTCTAGCTCCTTTTCCCATTTAGCTAGCATGCACTGTAATGCAGGAATCTCCTAAATACAGTCTGTAGCAGGAGAGATATAGTCACATTTTGAAAGAGAGCTTCAGCTAGCTTGGCTGCTTCCTCAGAAGAGTCAACCAAGAAAGGAGGTTGATGGGCTTGAGCTAGGTAAGGGCTAGCCACCATGGACTTGGCTTTGCTTGCAGGTACTCAGGAAGTGGTGGTGGTCTTCCCAGAGCAAAGTTTTTATGGTACAGGGATGGTTTCTGGGACAGTCAGAACAGAATAGCCATAACTATCAGAATCTTTACTATTAGAATCTTCAGGCTCTAAATCACTGGAGAGATTGTGAAATAGATGAAGGATAGTTGGGCCAGAGGAAGAGGGAACTTTCTCATCAGACAGAGGATCAGGGGGAGACAGGGGAGATTGATCAGCAGAGAGCGTCTCTGTTTCTAAGCTGACCTCTCTTTTCCTGCCTATTCTTTGGGATCACAACCTTCCACTTGAGGATTAGTGCAAGTACACAAGTGGTGCTCAATTTGGCCACAGTTATGGCAAAATTGCCTCTTAGCCTGTCCACTAGCACCCAGGGTCATTATGCGCGGCATACAAGAGGTAGTCCCAGCATTGCTGGCTTTATTTTCACGTACCACTGTACCTCCATGGGTCAAATGCATGTCTTGTAAGAGCGTCTTAATACTCTTCATGGAAGTGAGCAAAGCCTTGTGTGCCTTAAAGTGTAGGCATAGAAGCTGGTTCACCTTCAAGGCATTTGAACAAGCTGTGTATGCTTCCCAAGGAGTTAACTGTCAACTGGTGATTAACTGCTGGCCTTCAATGCAGAAACAATCTGAAAACTCAGCCAGGGTTTCCTTGGGTTTAAAGGCAATGTGCATAAATGCATCCTTTTTGACCTCCAAGCTGAGATCTCCCCCAAACTCCTCAATAAGGAGGTGCTTCATGTCCTCCCAAGTGACAATGGAGGGGAGCTCTGGGACCACTACTTCTTGGCATGTGGGATGGAGACAGGTGAGGATATGTTCCTTTTTGAGCTTGTCAGTAACCCTACACATTGCAGTTTTGTAATTAGTTAGAAAGGCAACAATGGTAGAGGTTTTTGGATCAAATATCTGCTTGAAGGTTGGCTTGTAGTTTGGGTTGATAGACAAGGACAAGGACTGACTGTTTTCACCAGGGTTTAGGACGTTAATATGAAGTTGCCTTCAAACTTGGATTCAGCAGCAGGTTGTCTAGCCCAGAGGAGTCAAAGGCTTTCCTCTAGAGTGTCCAAGGTAGAGCTGTTCTGCCCACTAATATCCCTAGCAGTGGCGGCAGCAGTCCCAAATTTGTCAATCTTGATTTGTTGTACTGCCAAGGTGCCAGCAATCCCATTGACACAAGTAGCCAAAGAAGTGGCCTGAGAAACCAAGGGGACAACTTGTCCATTTAGGGTCTTGGTAAAGCAGGAGAGGTTTTGTACCTCTCTTTCCAATGCATCTTGCCTATCAGCTACATAATTTGTCACTTCTGCAAGTTGATCTAATGCACGCGCACAGTTGACCTGGGGTTGACCTTCCAGACCAGGGCAACAACCATGATTGCCATGAGCAGGAGTATTAGCAACTTTACCTTCTCCTTTGTCTTCAGATTCAGATGAAGAATCCTCAGAATTAGAGAGGCGCTGTCTTACGTACTTGATTTTGCCCCGTAAGGTAGCCACCTGATCAGTGAGGGAGGCAATAAAAGGATCAGGCATTGATTCAACTGGAGGGGGGTTCTGAACAGAAGCTTAACGTCAAGTGGTAGCCTTGAGTTTGGCAATTGCCTCCCATACCTTGGCTTCAAAGTCAGATGGAGCCTCAATAGGAGGAGTCACCTCAATAGACGCTACACTGTCATCCACATAATTTTGCACCTGGTATAGAGTGTTGCCTAGTGCAGCCTTATCCAGACTGTATTGATGCTGCAAATGGCCGCCCCAAGTATCATCATGAACTCCTATTAATTTAAGTTGCAAGTTGAAATGCTCCCTGAATTGATTAAGCTCACTAACCAGAGTCTCAAAATCCTGGCAATGGTTTAGCAGAAAGGCCTCAATTTGCTCACGCCACACTGCCTGATGTTCATCCAATTTGCATAGCTGGTCCTTTATGTATCCAGGGAGCAAAGAACTAAGGGAGTTCAGGGAGGAGGTTAAGTACTTCTGTGAACCAGTGAGTTGCAATGGTTGTCAGAAATACACACAAAGAGACTGTGGGACCATTCTTGATAGGCCATATTTTGAGCATGGTTAGTTGAGACGGTGGTAGCTACAGCATTTAATAGTTGATTCTGGGATCCTAGGGCGAGTTGGTGGTGAACTAGGGCAGATTGGATGAACTGGTTGACCAACATGCCAATTGTATCCATGGATTCCATCAACGCAGGGGAGAGACCAAAGTCCAAAAGGAAGGAGTACAGGTCTTCAGAAGCGTACCTGAGACAGAGGCCAGGGATAGAGTGCATTGCCACAGTGCCAGAAGGGAGCTGGCAGCAGCACAAGCTTGCTTGTAGTTGAGAGAGAAAGCGGGAAGGGGGCCCACATGGGCCTGGGAGACAGAACCAATACCATAGGATTTGAGGGGGCATTAGTGATGTCTTCTTCTAGAGGGGGACTAGAAACTTTAGGTTGATTGGGTACTTCAGAAACAAAGGGAGAAGGACCAGAGAATGCATGTGGGAACAGGGTAACCAAGGGGCTTGCAGCCCCTGTAGTGAGCACCATTTTGTTGTGTTTGGCTCCTGGGGACAACATCCAGGAGGACACAGCAGGAAATCTTTATAACAAAAGATTTGAGGTTAGAAGCTAGCCTTGGGTTAGCCTTCAGGGCAAAATTAAGGGCACATACCTTAATTTCCTGGAAAACAAGATGTGAAAGTCCTTTTGGCAGAAAGGACAGGAAAAGCTTGAAGATTATTAAAGCCAACACAAATGTGGATAAACTTGTCTTTATTAGGAGTAATGATTCTACTCTAAATAGTAGACAAGAGACAGTGATCACTCATTAGGAAGACAGAGTGGCTGAGGGGGTCACGTTGGGATGAGGTCATACCAGGATCATTCATAGACAGGTACAATAATCTGAAATGGGTGGATATTGAACCAGACCCATTTACAGAAGGCAAGGAATATCCAAAATTGAAAGCAAACCCAGCCAAATCTTTGCAACTATCAATATTCAAAGGCCATATCAAAATAGCATTAATTGCGCAATTTACAACATGTGGTACCCATCAGGGGCAGGTGTCAGTTGACTGATAGTGAGCGTGAAGCTCTCCTCAACTGCTTTAACAGAGGAATGGCAGCTTGGGATATTTTGTAGCAATTTGGTGTCACAGCCAGATATATTGGCAACCTCAACACAAATTATGGCAATACTGGTTAAAATGCAAAATCTTCCAAAGCTAAGCGGCAGCCAAAACTACTACAATCCATGAACATTGATGAAATCAAGCAGTGGGCATCCAAGGATTGCCACCTAGACTCACTTGCTGTCCAATCAATGCTGGCCACCAAGTTCAGACTTTCTGTTTCAAAAAACCTCATATACAAAACTATGGTCAATCTTGGCTTCTTGTGGAAAGTACTGGGTATTTCTCCATACAACAGAAACAGCAAGAATGCAATCAAAGATCACCACATTTATGCCAAAACCTATATGGCACTAAAGAAGACTGGGAATGTCCAGTTCTTCTATATAGATGAATTATTGTTTTCCTCTTCACTCAGGTCTAGGCATGGGTGGGTCAAGAAGGGTCCTAAGGATGGTGTAGCACATTGTGAAGCTGTCTGTTCCCAGACCTATTCCATGGTAGCGCTACTTGGTCTGCACAGGTTGGACCAGTATCAAAAGATTAAGGGCTCCCATAACAGCAGGAAATTCCTTGATTTTTTCCAAACCATCAAGGAGTACTTTTGGATTAATTACTGCAGCACAATCAACATTATTATGCTTGATAATGTTGGGCTCCAAAAAGTGGATCTGGTTATGTCAGGATTTTTCCCCCATTGGCAAAAAACCACACCTCCAGCCACCGGCTTGCTGATTGTTCAATGAGACTCTTCTTCATCTCTCCATATTCTCCATTTCTGAATCCAATTGTTGCAACAGAGTTTCTAGACTTGCTTGCTAACATATCTTACAATACACAGGGGGCACTCAATGAGTTGCCCCTTGACGTATCTAACAACATGAACCAATCTGGTGGCAATTTCAAATGGAAGGTACTTCATCCTAATTAGGAGAGTTACCAATTTGACCTGCTGATCCCCACACAAGTTATTCCTTGGCTTTGAACCTTACATGGAACTTCCCACTATGTCACCCCCTTGTGGCCTTGTGTCTTTCCCATACAGTATATTAACCACAATATTCTATAATAAACAATACCTTATTCTATTCATTCTTGTCCTTTCTATTAGACTGTTGTCTTCCCCAATCCCAAATACTGAACTCTCATTGGTTCAGTTGCAACAGTGGTAGCAGCAGTACTTTCACAACCCACCTAAATCAAAAATTCCCCCTAAGAAAGGACAGAGTACAGGCGGTATGGCTACTCCCCAACAGGAAATTTTCCTGCCAATCCCCAAGGGGGACATCCCTGACAAGTATGTCATCTATCAAGTCCAGCTAGTCCTCACAAGTGTGTATAATTGACTCTGCCTCAGGCAGCGTGACATAAGCATCACCCCTCCCCAGTCAGACCTGTCACAACACATGCTCAACCTTCAGCTGGAATCCTTTGCAGGTGGTGTTGAAGGGGCCAAAATTGTCAGTTGGCTCCAATCCACCAAAACCCGCCTCTGTATCTGCCAGGTTCCCAAGCCCATGTGGGTTGCCACTGCGTCTGGCCGCCTTACGGGGCCTGCCGCTGTGTGGTTCACCAACTGGGCCAGTCAGGAACTCAATGTAACCTGGGCGGCATTCCAAGACGCTGCAAAGTCCTGCTACAGCAAAACCTTCTACCCCATTGTAGTGGGAACTCCTCTTCTAGCAATCAACCAGACTGGATCCGTTCCTGAGTACCTTGCCACCTGGCAACAAGCTCTTGCTGCCGCCCCTGAAGCTGTGACTGACGGAAATGCAATGCTACTCACCCTCATCATCAATGGGTTAAAACCCCATATCTGTAAGTGGGTCCCTGTAGGTTGCTGCACCTCCATTGATAACTGCTACAAGGCCATTGTGGAGGCCAACAATCAGGCTTCAATAGGCATCTGCCGTACCAGTGACGCTCCACCCCAACCTTGTGCAACACCTGTGTGACCGTACTACAGTCACTGCTGAGTATTTAGCCAGATAAATGCTCCAAAATATAAAGATATTCTGTTTTTGCTGTTTATTGCATATAGATAGGTTTGATTGGAATTCTTAAGGTAAAGGTTCCTAGAAACTGGATATATATGTTTAATAAAAGAACAGAATATGGATGGTCAGTTAGGTTAGGCTAACTAGAAAAATTGAGGCAATATTGGCCAAATCAATCTTGGAGACTAGGCATCTCAAAAACAGTTTAATTAATCAGGAAGATTAATTAATATACACAAGCTAATATAATTAATAAGGATTTAATTATAGTAGTTAATTGTCTTGACTGTGTCAAGAGGTTTGGTTAAGGATAACTATGGGGAACCCCCCGGAATTTGGGTTAAAAGCGCCGTGTTGGCAAATTTATTGGGTCAAAAGCGCTGCCACGCTGCCTAATGGATTTTAGAAGCGCCAAGGCACCACTATCAAATTTTTTCAGGCACTGAGGCGCCACCTGGGAAAATTGCTAGGCGCCGTGATGGCGCCTGGTTTGAGTTTTGAAGCATTTTAATGGGTTTTAAGGCAAAAAACCATTAATTGCAAAGATAACTAAATAAAGGAAAGGATGCCTAGGTATTCAGGTTTGATCAGCTGGTTCCCAGTTGGAACAAAGATAGCTGAGTTTTGGGTTTGTAATCCACAGGGTTTTGGCGCCAGGAGCTGGTGAAGCTCCATGCCAAATTGGTACATTGAGATGAATGGCGTCAGGCAACTCCTTCTCATTGTAGGTTAATTCTCATAGGTTGAGAATTGTTGGTGATCTTTTAGGTAAAGATCTATGTTGGATGAATTGAATGTCATAGACCACATGACGTAAATTATTGGTTGATTCAGGAACCAGAGGGGTTTTCAGCCGTATATGCCACAAATGATATATAAGCAAAAACAGTTAAACATTAATAAAATATATTCACATTGTCAGTTTTGATGCTTTCCCCTCACCCATTTTTCAATTATCAGTCTTCTTTGTTAAAATTTGAAAGAGCCAAGTTTGGAGTACTTTGGTTGGAGACCGCCGCTACAAGGAAGGAGGTCCCTACAAGTTAACTGGAAGAAGCTTGGGCCAGCCTGGAGGTCACCAAGACTGTTCCTGAAGAGACTTTGGTGAAAGTAAAGGCTGCATTTGAAGAGCTGTATTCCAATTACTTTGAAAAAAGGGACTCCTGCCCAAGGAAACCAAATCTACGCTTGGGATGCTTGGAATCTCTTAGTAGGATGGGATGAAATCTTGCAACAAGTAAAAGAAATGGCAAACTGTGAAATTGAGGCATTGAGAGCAAAAGAGGAAAAAAGCGTTGAAATCATGGCTTGTTGGCGGGATGACAAAAAATGTTGTCCCACAAAATTGCCTCCCTGGAGGCAAAGCTCCTCATAGCTTTGTCACAGGAAGGTAATGGCAATAAGAGTCAAGGGCAGGACAATGGTAGGATAGACTGGTTAGGCCTGGATCCGTCACAACCTGGCAATGGTCACAATCAAGTGGGCTGCTGCCAGCCCCGTCAGCAAGAGAATGGGATCAAACACCCCCACAAGGGGGGAGCTCCAGCTAGCGCGGATTGAGGATCAGGGAAAAGCCTGGGGGTTGTAGCAACAAGAGGTCTACAACCTCACTTGACTCTTCCTCTCAATCCCTGCTTGCAAAGAACCCCTGCAACTACAACATCCAAGAAGTCAAAACCCTTGACATCTTCCAGGTCTACAGTGACAACCCCATACTACAAGCAAGCCACTCTTCAAACAAAGTAACCTGCTTAGCCTATCCCTTCCTTTTTTGTGGGAACACCCACAAACTAAGGTAGATACTGGGTCTGACCACACTATGGTGGACCAGGCGTTTGCTGACTCCCAACAACTAGATTGGGTATCTAGCAGGTTCAAGGCAGTACAAGTAGCTGATTCCCGCAGAGTTGTCATTACCCGTGAGATGGTACCCTTCTCTGTGAGAATGGGGAACATCCAAGTCAAGCTCTCTGGGCCAATCATGGCAGGGCTCATCAACAAAGTAATTGCTGGCCTCAACTGGCTCTAACATAATCATCCCTCAATGACTGGGATACATATGTTATTACTCTCAATAGAAATGGGGTGGGGTTTCAGATCTACCCTGTGGAAATGAGCAAGTTACTACATGACACTGTGTTTGTCAGAATGACAGAAACAGGCTCATACATTTTCAAGGGGGAAAACTAGACTTTAACTAATGCTCAGTCAAAGTTATCTGTGCAGAATCATCTGCAGTCCCTCCCTTGGCCACTTCATCTCCCCCAGCACTTGCTGCCCTCTTCTAGGAGTACAAGGACGTCTTCAGCAAAACTCTGGACCAACTGCCTCCTCCCCAAGAGATTCAGCATGCTGTACAACTCCAAGGATTGTTACCTAAAGCACAATCATTATATTGTCTTACGCCAAAAGAAGCTGAGACCCTCTGCTAGCACCTTGTGGATGCAATTGACAAGGGCTTTATTTGCCCCTTGCTCTCTCCATACAGGGCAGCTGTCTTCTTTGTAGCCAAGAAGGACAGATCCCTTCACCTGGTCACATATTACTGCACCCTAAATGAGGTGACAGTTAAGAATAAGCACCCCCTGCCATCAATTGACAACCTGTTTTATACACTTGCAGGTGCAAAGGTCTTTAGCAAGTTTGATCTCACTGCAGGGTACAACCAGGTCCACATTGCACCAGGGGATGAGGCAAAAACTGCCTTCTGCACACACTACAGGTTGTTTGATTGCCGGGTCATGAGCTTTTGAATGACCAACACTCCTTCCACTTTTGCCATGTTGATGAACAAAGCCTTTGAGGAATTGATCGGGGGAGTGTGTTGTTGTGTACCTTGACAACATTATTGTCTTCAGTAAAGATCAAACCACACACCTCCAACACCTCTGTGCTGTCCTTGACACCCTTTGGAAAAACCAGTTGAAGGCTAAGCCCTCCAAATGAAAATTCTTGAGATTGGAGCTCTTGTTTCTCAGGCACACCATCTCTTCCCAAGGGATAAATCCTGACCCTGCCAAAATCAAGGAAATCACAAGCATGCCACCCCCACCAATGTGGGCCAGCTGTGTACACTCTTAGGCATGGTTACCTACATGAGCAAGATTATTCCTAATTGTGGAGAACTTTCTGAGCCTCTCACTGAGCTCCTGAACACTAAAAAGCGCTTCCATTGGACTCCTGTCAGAGATTGAGTCTTTGAGATGTTGAAGCAAAGACTCACAACAGCACCAAAACTGCAGTTCCCCAATTGAAACTGTCAGTACAAACTTGAGACTGATGCCTCTGACAGGGCCATAGGGGGCGTGCTACGGGTAGAAACTGACAATGGTGTCTTCCTCCCTGTGGCATACAAATCCAGGAAACTCACCAACTTGGAATCACACTATCCTCTTCATGATAAAGAATTGGCAGGAATTGTGCACTGCGTTGAGAAGTGGCGCTGTTACCTGGAAGGTGCTACCTTCTCACCCTGCGTCCTGACAGACCACAAGTAACTCCAGCACTTCAACAGGCAGTCCCACCTGACACGCCGCCAAGCAGGCTGGGTTGAGCGTCTATCCCCTTACCAGTTACGCATTGAGTACAAGCCTGGGAAGGAACTTGTCACAGCTGACGCCCTTTTACCACTCTATGTAGCGTCCATCACTGAGGACAATGGTTTGGACCCAGATTGGCCCATGCTTTACCTCCGCCCTGAGACAACTTGCTACAAAGGCCTTAACTCAGTAACCATCTCCAAGTTAAAGGACAACAAAAGTCAGTTCACCACTGATGCTGGTAACATCTGCTGTTGGGCAGAGACAGGTGAAAAGACGCCTTACATTCCCATCACACAACAAGGTGACACAATATTGCACTACCACCAAACCCTGGGTCACATCAGAGGGCGTAACCTCTTTGAGATCATTAAACATAAGGTTTAGTGGCCGCGCATGCGTCAAGACATCTTGGATCTCCTCAAAACCTGCGTGCTGTTCAAAAAAACCCATCTAAATCTGCACCCCTCAAGTCTGTCCTGCCCATCAAGGCCATAGAACCCTTTTAGCAGTGGGCTCTTGACATTGTGGGGCCACTTCCCAAAGACAGACTAGGGAAGAAGTACATTATCACTGCCATTAACTACTTCACTTGCTGGCCAGTGGCCTGGGCAACAATTAACCACACTGCCACCACCATCACACGCTTCATTAGCAAGGAAGTTGTGGCCTGCTTTGGGCAACCCAAACATCTCATCACAGATGGCAGCCCCAAACTTGTTGGGCATGTCATGAAGGTATACTACGCCAAGAACACACTCCAACGTATAGTTACAGCCCCCTACCATCTGCAAGCCAATAGGCACATTGTCAAAACTGCAGGCTTGACCTGCCAGCAAGGTTCTAACCAAACAGGTTTGTGACCCGCAATCCAATTATCTGGTCACTCAAAGCCAGACTAGGAAGTCAACTCAAATTACCAAATCCAACAACATGAACAGATGATGATCCCTTACGGTGGATACCTTGTTTTGGCACTTGACTCATTACCAGGATCAAGCCACCCCCTTCTTCCATCCAACCGTGTGATCACCACTCATGTTCCTGTTATCCTTGATTCACAATTACTATATAATCCCTATCTCGCAATAAAGATTATTATCTAGTTTCTAAATATTTTTTCCCTTGTAACTCTGCTAAAACAGCACAGTTACAATATTGGTAGCACAGGTAGGCTTTCAATCCTACCTTATCTTGAAAAATTCCGCCTGTTGCCTGCACACGCTGCGGCCAACAAATCCACAACATAATCATGTCTGGCCTCCCGCCTGACTGGGCTCTGTACACCCCTGGCACCGCCATACCCAATGGCTTTGTCCTGTACCAAAACACGGTGATCCTACTACCTGCCTTCAACGCCATGTCTGCACAAGGTTTCTTCCAGGCTTCTGCCTTGCTACCGCGGCCAACCAACAAAACTACCATGCCTGCCTACGTAGCTCAAAGACTACAAAGCGCCGCCTTGGAACTTTTTTCTGGGTCCAACAATAACAAGGCTGCTGCATGGATCCAGTCCGCTAGAGCAAGCTGGCTCAGATGGAATGCCCAAAGCAGTTTTGGATTGCAGAAATTACCATTTGCCTGACCCATGACGCTGGCACCTGGTGCAACAAGTGGCATGAAGGGCACACCAACAAGAACTAGAATACCTTTAAGCAGGACTTCCTGGCAAGATTTGTGCTTAAAGATACAGCGCTCATGATCATACACCAAGTAAAGAACCTGACCCAGACAAGCACCGTGAAGGAACTCACCCACGCTTACAAGGAGCTCCATCTTTGAGCACCATCCAACATGGCCTTTGATACCCCAGCCATACACCTCATGTATTACAGCGCCCTCAAGTTGCATATGATGAGGCATGTAAACCTGGACCAGGTGACCAACCTGCAAAACCTGTGCAGTGAAGCGGAGAAAGAAGAACAAACCTCCAATGCCCTTCATAAGGCACAAACTGGCAAACAAGAAAGACCCAAGGATTCCCATCCAGTCAGGCGCTCCTTTCAACCACCCCTTGGAGGCAATGGGAACATTGCCAACCACAAACCTGCGGGATCAAATGGACATGAAAATGGAAACAATGGCCAATCAAACCAAACCCATTTCTGTATCACCGCCACACAGGGTAACCAAGATGAGGGAAAAGCCCGGGGAGAGCACTAAGCAAGCCAAGCTCTCCCCACGCCACTCCTGACTTTCCCAACAATGAATACTGCCCCAAGGACAGGGGCCAATGTCCAATGATCCAGGTGCCCTCAGAAGACCTGGTACTATAAACCATTGCCAGACATCCCAATAAACTGATGTCCTATCCTTTCCGTTTTTGCAGTTACACAGGCTCAGCACTCCTGGATTCAGGCGCAGATCAAACCCTGGTCAACAGTAGCTTTGTGGACAAGTTCAAGCTAGCCACTAATCCTTTGCGGATTAAAAACATGGTCTTGGCCAACAAACACCACATTGCTGTGACAAAGGAAACTGCCCCCTTCTCTGTCATGCTTGAGAACCTCCACTCCACCATCCAAGGTACCATCATCAATTTTCCCAAGTTTGACATTGTACTGGGATTGGACTGGTTACAAAAGAACAACCCACACGTTGACTGGGCAATCTCAGTGTTGACTATCAAGCGTGAGGGTGTCAACCACCAGATCTACCCTGACTCTGTGGACCAACTGCTACGCGGCTACGTCTTTGTACATATCACAGAGACCCAGGACAAAAAGGAAAACCTGAAGGTAATTTAATGAGACTCCTGCCAGTACAAGATCATACACTTCAAGGATCACCAGGATACCTCTACGCCTCAGGACCACAAAATTGTGGCCCGCCATCCAGAAATATTCAATGAAGCACTGCCCAGGCTGCCACCTGAAAAGCATATTCAGCACTTCATAAAACTCAAGGGGGCTGTACCCAAGGCACACCCTATCTACAGGCTGACCCCAAACAAAGACAACACCTTACGCGCCTACCTCAAGAAGGCATTGGAAAAGGGACTTATCCGCCCCTCACAGTCTCCCTTTGGGGCCCCTGTATTCTTTGTGGCTAAGAAGGACGGAACCTTACGTCTGGTCACAGACTAACAATCCCTAAACAAAGTTACCATTAAGAATTGTTACCCTTTGCCACTGATTGACAACCTCTTCAACACCTTGGGAGGAGCCACAGTCTTCTCCAAGATTGACCTAACTGCAGGCTACAATCAGATCTGGATTAAGGAGGAAGATATCCTCAAAACAGCCTTCCACACTAAATATGGCTCTTATAAATGTGTGGTACTCAACTTTGGCATGACCAATGCCCTGTCCACCTTTGTAACCTTCATGAACAAAGTATTTGCGCCCCACATAGGCAAACACGCCCTAGTGTACCTGGACAACATCATTGTCTTTAGTCCCTTGGTGGAACAACACCACAAAGACCTAGAGGCAGTCTTTGCTACCTTGGCACAACACAAACTGTTGGCCAAACCCTCCAAGTGTCAGTTCTTCCGCAAGCAACTACCCTACTTGGGACACATAGTCTCAAAGAATGGCATCAAACCTAACAGTCAAAAGATACAGGTCATCTGCAAGATGCCACCACCCAAGGATAAGTCAGAACTCCGCACCTTCTTGGAATGGTGGCCTATGTACACCGCTTCATAACTGACTGTGGCGTCTTGACTGTACCTCTATCCGCCATAACAGGCGCCAAATCCAAGTTTGTATGGACCCCCAACATGACCTCTGTTTTAGACGCCTCAAGGAGAAACTCACAACAGCTCCCATCCTGCAATACATCAAACACAACAGGGATTACCAAATGGAAACCAACACCTCAGATGCATCCATTAGGGGAGTACTAAAAATCAAAATTAATGATGGCAACTTTCTACCTGTAGCTTATGAATCACAAAAACTGACAGACAGCAAGTGTCAATACCCTATCCACAACAAAGAGCTGTTGGCTATTGTACACTGCCTAGTCAAATGACGCAGTTATCTGGAACACCAGGAAGAATTCACAGCATTAACCAATCACAAGTCTCTCATCTATTTTTAAAACTCAAGCAAATCTATTGCGCCGCCAGGCCTGATGGATGGAGCTATTAGAGATATTTAACATGCTCATCCAGTACAAACCTGAGGCCGAGCTTGCCATGGCGGACGCCCTGTCCTGCCTGTATATCTGCCTGTCAAGAGGATAGAATGGGCTTGGCCCAGACTGGCCTCTCCTAGTACTACAAACCAAGGACAAAGGTTTCCCCCCCTGACACAACCAACATAACCAAGGAGACAGTCATCAAGAATGAGCACCTCTTTGCAGACGTGAATGGGACCCTACACAGAAAGATGTTGGACAGCACAACTGTTACCTACATCCTCACACATCAGCAAGTTGACACCATTCTACACTATCACAGAGACCTTGGACATACCAAGAGTCAAAACCTATATGAGTTCCTCAAACATAAGGCCTGGTGGCCAATCTTATAATGCAATTTTATAAGAAGTCATAGATCAATGTGAGGTATGCAAAATGTTTGCCAAAAGAAAAACCCCGCCAAAGTCAGTACTTCCCATCTGCACACAACTAACTTTAAAAGTATGGGCTCTTGACATTGTTGGTCCCATGCCAGGAAAGCATAATGACAAGAAATACATCATCATTGCCATTGGCTTTGCTACAAGATGGCCAGTAGCCCAAGCAGTGAAGGCACACACTGACAACAACGTACATTGTTTTATTGGCAAGGAGATAATCAGCAAGTTTGGAAAGCCAGAACTCCTGATAACCAATGGAGGCAAAGAATTGACCTCTGAAGACACCAATGTATATCTCATCAAAAATGGGGTCAAGCACACTGTGACAACACCATACCACCCACAGGCCAATGGGCGCGTAGAGCGGCTTAATGGTAGCCTTGTGCAAGCCTTAGCCAAACTCACTGCCAGGAGACCTGAAGACTGGTATAAGCAGCTACCAACTGCACTACTTGTGTTCCAAACCCAAGTGAACAGATACACTGGGAAAAGCCCTTTTGAACTGGTATATGGCACACAGCCAGATATCATTCAAGCATTGTCAGGACCTAAACTGGAAATCCCAAGTAAAGTCTCTCTGCGCTCAGACCCTCAAGTAGTAGAGGCTAACAGCAAACAATCAGCAAAGGAAAATGAAATTATGAAAAAGACCTTTGTCCCCATCCACAATATACATGGAGTTGGGGACAAAGTCTGGGTCATGAACGTTGACAAGAGCAAGTTACAGCCCAAGAAAGTAGGGCCTGCAATCATTTTGAAGGTAAACAACAATAACACTTACCTTGTGCAAGGGCTTGGAAAACTTAAGCAAGACAAGACCCTACACCATGATTGCCTTCGCCCCTGCAAAGCAAGACAAAAGCAACAAGAAACTGCCCTGCCCACCACTGAATAGCAACTAGTCCAATACGGCGCCCGGGCTCCTGAAAACCTCCCTGACAACCTGCCCCCAGAGGAGGCTGACCTTCAGTTGGGGGGGTGTTGAAACCACAGGCTTGACCCGCCAGCAAGGTTCCAACCAAACAGGTTTGTGACCCGCAATCCAATTATCTGGTCACTCAAAGCCAGACTAGGAAGTCAACTCAAATTACCAAATCCAACAACATGAACAGATGATGATCCCTTACGGTGGATACCTTGTTTTGGCACTTGACTCATTACCAGGATCAAGCCACCCCCTTCTTCCATCCAACCGTGTAATCACCACTCATGTTCCTGTTACCCTTGATTCACATGAACTATATAATCACTATCTCACAATAAAGATTTTTATCTAGCTTCTAAATATTTTTCCCCTTGTAACTTTGCTAAAACAGCACAGTTACAACAGCATAGAACAGTTAAATGGCTCACTGGTTCAACTTATTGCCAAGCTCTCACAAGAGCACCCTAACACCACATGGAATGAACTCCTGTCTACTGATCTACTTATCCTGCAAGCAAGAATCAACAGAGGCACAGGATTCAGCCCCAGCACCCTGGTCTTTGGGACGCCTGACAGTTTGACAGGAGTTGAACAGGGAAAGTTACGGTCCAGAGTTCCTGAAAAGCCTCCCCTAGTGACAACCTCATCCCTAGACCAATGGTGTGCCAAAGCCCAGGAAATTGAACACAGACAAATTGACGGAGGGGCAAAGCACCTTGAAGCCAGGTACGCCGTAGGTGACCCCGTCTACACCCTCAACCTCAATTCTGCCAAGTTGGAACCCAACCACCTAGGGCCCTTCAAGATAGCTGCTGCCTATGACAAACATACCTATCAACTCAAAAATGCCCAAGGGAATACCAAGAAGCTTCACCACATTTGCTTGCGCCCCTGCTGCGCCATCCCCACACAAAGGTTGTTTGTGGAGACATTCTCAGATCTTCTGCAGACTCCAATCCTGGTGTCTGACAACAAGCAGGGGGCAAGGGGTGTGTGATGATCCACATATTTGGTGGTTTGCAGGTGGGGCTAATGTTAGCCAAGTGGAAGTTTAGTGACTTATGTTGAAGAAGTAGCTGTTGAAGGATTAGAAGATGTGAGTGCAGGACCAGGAGGTGACTTGGAAGGACTAGCCAGACTAGATGCAGAGGCTGGGAAAGTTGATTTTGGTGTCTTTAAAGAAGAAATATAAATAGAAAGAAGCAGTTAAATAATACTTAAATGCTGCCTAAATATGTTAAAAATGATAAAAACCATGTTTAGAAAAAAAGAGGAGAAAAAATGGTTTACAGTGTGTTAAAACTGTAAATTTATTAAAGGAAGAATTGAGGAGAAGGGAGCCAGAAAGAGGCCGGAAATAGGATGGAGAAACTGCAAGGGCAAAAGAGCAAATTTTGCCAAGAACAACTAGGAGAGGCAACAGGACGAGCAGCAAGCGGGTTCAAAGTTGCAAAACGTTGAGAGAAACACAGAGAAATGTTGTAAAATTGAGGGGTCAAAATTTGCCTAAGTAAAACATATGTGGAAGCGCTCAAGATTTGACAGGGAAACATGACGGGAATTACGGCAAAACCATTCAAAACACGGGGCAGTTTTTTACCTGGAGCAAGACAGCCTCAGGTTCAAATCAGGGTCAAGAGCAAGTCATCTGGGGAAACCTTTTTGGAAAAACCGTTGAACCAAGGCGTGTGATTGGCTGCAAGCCAAAGTCTATTTGATCAGTGTTTTAAGGGCTTTAACTTAAGAGTTAAAGCCTAACAAAATGAGGTGCAGAAGCAGAAAATTTAGGGCTTTCATTGGCTGAAGTAAGTTTTGAAGTCTAATATATTGTAGAGGGAAAGAAACAGGATAGTTTAAGCTCTTGAAAACCAGAGTTCTAAGAGAGGTTTTTGGTCTGAAGCAAGGAGCTATAAAAGGGAGAGCCATCTGAGACTCTTCAGGGACTGGATCAAGTGAATTGCAAAGGCCACAAGGACTACAGAAGGAGTTGAGGACCAAGACCAAGGTGCAAAAGCCCAGGATAAAGGAGCCCAAGCTGAAACAGACCGCAGGAGCCCCAGATCAAAGCGCAGGAGCCCAAGACCAAGGTGCAGGAGCCTAAGACCAAGTACAAGGAGTCCAAGATATTGTTGGAGAACTACAAGTATTGGAAAATCCATATTGTTTCCTTAACCCCCCAGGCCATATACCAGAAGGTTTCTAAGGGGATCTTCCTTCTGAAAGTGAATAAAAGCCCATTTTGACCCCTATACATATTTCTGAGATACATTTTCCCTTACTAGAGAATGACAACCCCTTCCAGACAAACCCTGGCTACAATCCAGGACACACTTGGGGACTGGTGACCAGGAACCCCACAGGGGGTGTTGCAACCAAGTTTCCAGACTTGCCTGCTAACATATCTTACAATACACAGGGGGCGCTTGATGATTTGCCCCTTGATGTATCTAACAAAATGAACCAATCTGGTGGCAATGTTGAATGGCGGGTACTTCACCCTAATTAGGAGCACTATCAATTTGACCTGCTGATCCCCGCACAATTTATTCCTTGGCTTCAAACCTTACATGGAACTCCCCAATATGCCACCCCCTTGTGGCCTTGTGGCTTTCTCATATAGTATATTAACCACAATATTCTACAGTAAACAATACCTTATTCTATTCATTATTGTCCTTTCTATTGGACTGTTTTCTTCCCCAATCCCAAATACTGAACTCTCATTGGTTCAGTTGTAACACAATTGAGGAGGTTTTTGGTTTAATCAAGAATAAGGTGAAGACAGGCCTCCCACAGCACACCAAATATCTCTTTAATATTCTTGAGGCCAGCCAATTTGTGATGCCACCTGATAAGGTTGCAGCTTTTTACAAGCACTCTGAATCCTTCCTTCCTAAAGCTCTTGCTTCTACAACAATCAGATAAATGGACGTTTCAGGATTTATTTGTTTTTATTTTTATTTATTTTAGTTTTATTAGGACTTCAAAATAATACTTTATGTTATAACAATTTGATGTAGTTTGAATTCTAGATGGCACCAAATTTGGACGTTAGCTAAATACAACTAAATATATTAGATCCAGATATAAGTATTATAACAATACATCTAATATCTTATTGAAAGTATAGCTAACAAATAAATAATTAAATAGTATATAAATATATGAATTTTATTTAGATAAATGTGAACCCTTTTTTAGCACAATGCCTGTTATTTTTAAAAGCCACAAATCTGACCCTGTGATTCATCAGCTGATCCTTATCAATTCAGTGCCACCAGAGCCACAAGGCATGAACATCAATGATTTTCATGTATCTCTTAATAATTATTACTTATGAAACAGGTTAAAAATAGTAAACCTATTTATATAATCATGCTAAAAGGAAAACTAATTCAAGTTCTAAACAATCAATTTTTTAAAACATAATTGAGGTGGACAAATCAAGGCAGGTAAATTGAGTTCATATTTGTTTATATACGTATTATATGCACCCATAGTTGCAATCAACTAAATAAGAAAATGATAAATTATATTTAATATTAAATGTGTTCAATCTATTATAACTAACTCTTTATTATTAGTAACCTATGGTGATATTACTATATTAATTTAAAAATTAAAGTTAAAAAATAAAAATAAAAGTGCAAGAGAAAAATGTTTATTGGGGAATGCAAATTGAAATGGGGATGTGATTATTCCAGGGTAGTATACCCTGAAACAGCATTTTATGCAAGTGCCACAAAATGGGACCATATACTCTTCTGTATGTGGTGGACTATGCAAGAGCCAATTGCAAGTGGGGTGGCACTCATCACCCCAGTTGTAGATGAGAGCTTTATAAAGGGCAAGATGGAGAGGGAATTTCCAAGCAGATTCTTTTCTGCAGGTAGGTAGTATCCATATAATGTTGCAAGAGCAAAACAGTTGTAAAGATATGCTCAAATGTCCTTTACCCCCGCAGTGTCTTCTGCTTCTTGAGTGCCAGCTGGCACACATCAATCTGAAGAGGGAAATCTTATAATTTCTTGACACTTGATTTCAATATGCAATTTATGGCCATCCTGAGGTAAATTGCTAAGTGTATTATTTGCAAAATTTATATTTCTGAAAAGAGGCAATTTTTTTATATATTTGATTAATCTATTGTTGTAGGACATATTTGAAATTTTAAACAGTGAACTTTCTAGGGCTTTGATTGTTTCTGCCCCCATGCTTCCATATATAAAATTAGTAAATGCTTCAGTTTATTCACAAGGTGTGCATCCCCAACTTTATTTGATAATGATGTGAAAAATTCATTAAAGATTTCTGCTTTGATATATTCAGCTCCTATTTGAAAGTCAAACTTTGATGAATATATTTATGAATGTATTGAACACCCTCCTTTTGCAAGCATGAATGAATACAAAAATAAAGAAATTTATTTTAATTTCCCCGTAAATTTCAGTCATCTCTTTGAAGTTGATAGTTGCTCCTATTTTGTATACTTCCCTAATCCACGGCAAGCACTCCGCGGGTGATAAATATTCCTTAGCTCTAGCTTCAATATTTGCAAAAATATTCATATTCAGTTGAATTATTTTATTGATTTCATTTTTATTTATTTGCTTTACAGGGGCTACCAGTGATTGGTAACCCCCGTAAAACCAACTTGGTGTGAAAGCTGCCACTTATGCAATCTTGTCCCCATTTCAATTTATAACTAAAGTAAATATAAGTAAAACATAAAAAGACTTACTGATTGTTTCCCCTGTGGCCCCCTCAGCCACAGGTGCCCCTTTAGCAAGCTTCATGAGCATTGGCTGCTCTTTATTTGATTTCTTGGGCTTGATCTTCCTTATTTTCTGTGCTACTTGTGTTTCCTCTTGATTTTCATTTGATAAATTTTCATTGTTTCTTGTGGCACTTCTTCTTCTTGATTGTTCTTTGTTTTCATATGTTTCCATTTGATTAGTTTTCTCTTCATTTGTGTTGATTTCCTTTGAGCTTTCATTTCCTTCAATCAACTTGATATTTTGAGTATTCTTTCTGTTGGTTTTTGCAAATTCCCACAAGTTGTAACTTTCACTTTTGAACTATAAACATTTGAGTATATCCTTTTAAATATTTAAAGCTATTTATTTTTGTTCTTTGTTGACCATTGTTCCCAGGCTATTTTTTGTGGTTTTTTTTGCTGGACCAAGGCCCTTCCCTCATTTCCCAGTTGATTTACCACAATTTCCCTTATGTTATGTTCAAGCTTGATCACCTTTTGGAGGGCTGACTCTAATTTGTTGATTAGGCTGTAGATATTTGACATTTTTATTTAAATTACATCAAAAAACTGGGGTTTATAGTACTATCCTCAAAACATATATATTTTTCATCATTATTAATAAATTAAAGACCATAAATGTAAATATTGCATCAGTATATTGCAATTAGGCGTCAACTCTTGATAGTTAGACATTGTGTGCATAACTCAATGCATTTTGTTTAATAAAATTTGTTTTAAACTTGGCCTTTTTCATTGTAATTTTATAATTAAATTGTGTCTATATTAGGGAGCCATTAACACTATTACAAATATTGATACACAGTGCATTTTAAAGCCTGCATATTTACCTATTGATAATGATTCTGTAAAATTTAAGTTTAATTTTGTGAGCTATTAATAATTCAATGGATCAATCAATTAGACAAGTGCCTAAGGTCAAAGTTCCTAAGGTTGGAAGTTCAGAAATCGAAAATGGGACCCCCAAAAAGTGCAAAAATTGAAACACTATGTAGGGTGCAAAAATTGAAAATACCAAAGATTGAAGTGCAAAAATAGATTTTCCAGAGGTTAACTTCAAAGCCAAATAAAATACAGTTCTTAATATAAAAAACATATATTTTAAAATAGTTTCTAGACTAAAGAGACCCCAAGAAATTTATTTCTGCAATAAAAAGTATACTGCTAGATAATAAAAATATGCTTGAATTTGTTGTTTTTAAAAGAAAGTTTATTTTAGTTTCAAAAGAAAGATTAGACTAGAATTTATATTTAACTGTATTCAATTAAATATAAAATACAAAAATACACAAAAAACTGCTTTAAAATGTATTTGCATGGTAAGATCTTTATTGTCACAACATAAAATTAAAAGAAAGCAAAAGTAATGCAAGATTTTATTTGGATTACTAAAGAACTTTTGCAATGTTCTCAAGATGAGTGAGCCAGTTGGAGGAGTTGTAAGGAAGGAGGGAGTTTTTTGTGACTATCTCAAAGCTGTTGAGATCCTTGCTGCTCTGGGAAACACTTTGGCGTCCATCTAAAAACTCCTGGTAAAGAGTTTCATTGGTTGCTTGTTCAACTTTGAGCTTGTTGATCAGTACATTAAACTTGGGTTTCTTCACCCCAACACAGTTGACAAACTTGTTGTGCCAGCTTTCCAGGGAGGAAGTAGTCTTCATAGTCTTATTCTTAACAAACTTGAACTGGTTCCGTTCAATCTTGTTTTCCTTTCTTCCATGGCATCTGGTTTCAAGTTTTCCAATCCATTGGCGTTCAAAGTAATCAATAAATGGAGCAAACATAGCTTAATTGTCTTCCATATACTTTGTCTTCTTACAAGCCTCATATATCCTGATGGAGCCCTATTTTCTCACCAAGGCAATGACTGAAAAAGAGTTGAAGGCCACCTTGGGCTACTGGGAGGTAGATCTGGTAACCAGTCTGTTGAGCTCAATAAAGATCTGCAGCTTTCTTCTAAGGCATTGTCTGAAGTGAAAGAAGCAGCCATGAGGCTAGATCTTAAATACCTTTTTGAAGGTTTGGCTTGAGCAGGCTCAAAGCCAACAAGGAAGTGGATATGATAAGGCTCTGATGTTTCCTCATCATCAGGATGGCTAGGGGGTTTGACTTCTTCCTCTTGAGGGTAGAGGTGGGGGCATCAGTAGGGGGAAGGAGATCCAATTTCCGCTTTAGAATCTCCAAAGCATAATTATAGTCACCCATTTTGTCCTGATATCAGAAAGTAAACCATTGGCAAATTCTTATCACTATACTTATGTCAAGGGTCTGGATGTACAAGCATTCTGGCTACCACCAACCTACTTATCATCCAGACATTGCCCAATTTGGTGCCCTTTCAATATACCATTTGACATACCAAGAATGATAAACAAGCAATATTGCATGACTGTCAAAGTATCCAGTGGCTTGAACCCATCTTGCACATGACCTACCCCTAGGTTTGATCCAACTAAATTCCCACCACAGCCAAGTCTATATAAGTCTAAAGTATTACCCAATAAAATATACTTCTCTTCTTTCTTAATACATATCTGAAGCTTCCCCAAAAGGCGCTCCTTATCACTGGTAGTAGCTACAGGTTTTCAACCACACCCATGAAAGAGAAAATGACTGATCAAAACCCATCCACCTTTACTCACGTACTCAACCAGGCCACATCCCAGGAGACCTGGAAAACGTACTTCTGTGCCCACAACATTGACAAAGATATACCTAGTGGATGCACTGTATTTGAAGGTCTGGTCATGCCCAAAGCATGTACCAAGATATTCAATACAGTTGCTCTCTTCAACCATAAACAAACGCTTAACCACCTATCACAGGTAAAGTTACCAACACCAATTACATTGGTATTGACAAGTTCTTTGGTAAAAACAAAGAAAACATCATCAACTGGCTAGATTACTCAGCTGCCAAACTCTGCGCCAGCTACATCCCCCATGAGAAATGGGTCCAGGAAGCCAGCAAGCGCCTGTACAAGACCACAGCTAACTGGTTTGCCACCTGGGTTGGCTCACAAACTGACAACCAGCTTGACAACTGGGAAGAGTTTAAAGCAGACATCACCCAAAAATTTTGTGTCACCAAATCACTCCAAGACATCACAATACAGCTCAGTGATCTTCCTCAGAAGACTACTATTGCAGCCTACACCAATGAATTTGAAGAAATACATTGCAAAATCCAAAATCCAGCACAAGCTGATAATGTACATACCAGAGCCTCATTCATCAACAGAATGAAAATCTCTGTTGTTGTCCTAATCTGCCCAGAGGCCAACACCTCCAAGCCTGCGCTCATTGCAGAAGCCAAGCACGTGGAAAACGTGCAAACATAGAATACGCGGCACGCAACAACAATTGCCCCACAAATGGCAATGTAAGAGAAAACGCCAATGGCAACAAACGCCAGAATACCAACCATAACAACGGCAAGATCCATCACAACAATGGCAACCACAGCCAAAGCGCAAACCACTCCTGTCCCAAGAAAGAGGACACTGCCAAAAATAAAAATGCTGAAATAGCAACCCACTATAAATCTAGCCCACATTCTCTGACCTCAAAGGTCTCAAAACAGAGGAACAGGGAAAAGAAGAGGGGGGACAGGCTTAAATGCCCCTGTCTCCCCCCAACTTGACAAGAAACTGTACCAAGGCACAAACTTTGCTGCTCCCATCCCACGTGTCCCGCAATCCTCCATTTTTATGAGCTTAAAAATTAAAGATTGCTCACAACTTCTTGTCTATCCATGCACTTAAAAATCACTTATACATAAAATTTTAATTGACTCTGGTGCACAACACTCTATGGCTAGCAAATCATTTGTAACCAAGTACAAAATACCAGTTGTCAAATCCAACTTCAAATATGCCAGAATGGCAGATAAATCAAAGGTTCTACTAGAAGGCAAAACAACTCCCTTCAGAATTGACCTCCAAGGCATAAAAACGTCCATTTAAGGAATTGTCATGAACAACATAAAAAACAAAATTGTAGTAGACATGGACTGGTTTACCTGAGTGAGCCCCAGCATATGTTGGAAAACAAAGACCATGACCATCAAACACAACGGAGTCAATTTTAACATCCTCAAAGAACCCAATGACCTCATCCTAAGAGACACAATATTTGTCCAAGTCATAAACCAAGATGACTCATAACATCCAAACAAAGACAGTATCCTCCAAATAATGAGGTACACTGAATTCAATAACATACAAACAACCAAGATCCAATGCCCAGAACTTGCGGCACTCCTAAATGAATACACTCATGTATTCAAGGAAGAACTCACAGAGCTACCCCCCAAACGGGAGGTCAAACATGGCATTGACCTATGTAAAACCATGCCCAAACCTGTACCCCTCTACAGACTCTCCCCCATGGAGACACAAACCCTCAAAACCCACATTGAGGAAAACTTAGCTAAAAGCTTCATCCGCCCATCAGAATCCCCGTGGGGAGCAGCAGTGTTTTTTGTAAAGAAAAAGGAAGGCACTCTGCGTCTAGTAACTGACTACAGAGCACTGAATGCAAGCACATTAAATAATAAATAGCCTCTCCCACTTATAGAGGAACTGTTTGTAAGACTCTCAGGAGCCAAATTTTTCTCCAAAATTGACCTCACCTCAGGTTACAACCAAGTTGAAGTAAAGGAAAAGGACATACAAAAGACCATGTTCTGTACGCAATTTGGATCCTTGGAATGTAGAGTAATGAACTTTGGGATGACCAACGCTCCTACAACGTTTGTCACTATGATGAACCAAGCACTAAACGGTCTCTCAAATACATTATGCTACCTTGACAATATCATCATATTCTCAAAAACAAAAGAGGAACACCTCACACATGTCCGCAAGATACTCAATTGACTTGCAAAGCACAAACTTTACGCAAAACCAAGTAAGTGCCAATTTATGGAAAAGGAACTCTTGTTCTTGGGCCACATTGTCTCTGATAGTGGCATCAAAGCAGATTCAGACAAAATAAAAGCCATAAATAACATGCAACGCCCCACCTCTGTTAAACAAGTTAGATGTTTTCTTGGTATGGTAGCTTACCTAAGAAAATACATCAAAGTCTGCAGAAAACTAACTGCACCAATCAATGAATTGACCAAGGGTAGTGCCAAAAAGAAATTCATCTGGAAATTAGAATGTGACAAGAATTCCCAATTATTAAAACAAGCTTTGATTGAAGCACCAATCTTGCAATACCCTAATAATAACGGATGCTACAAGCTTGAGCCTGATGCCAGTGACACCGCCATTGGTGCAGTCCTGTGCATCTGCCAGCCAGGGCAGCAAGACTTCCTGCCAGTATGTTACAAAAGCAGAAAACTAACTAATACTGAGCAGAGATACCCTATACACAATAAGGAATTGCTAGTAATATACCACATATGCAAGAAATGGAGATGTTACTTGGAAGGACATTTAAACATCTGAGTACTAACTGACCATAAATCCTTAATATATTTCAAAACTTAGAACGCACTTGCACAGCAACAAGCCAAATGGATGTCCCTGCTAGAGCAGCTTAATTTGGACATCCAATAAAAAAGGGGGCAGAGCTGGTCACAGCTGATGCTCTCTCTGGACTATGTCAGCCTAGAGAGAATCACCCTGACCACCTGGACCCTGACTGGCCAAACCTATATAACACTGGGTATAAAACCAAAGGGAAAGACCCCTCAACACATCAACTGACCCACAATATATTAGTAAGGAATGGAAAGTATTTTTATGTATCAAATGGCACTGTATACCAAATCATTAACAGCAAACATGTCCTGTACATCCCCCTTGCACAAAGAGTTGACACCATACTAAGACATCACCGCCTACTAGGACACACAAAGGGTAACAACCTATACCTCACATTAAAAGAGATAGTATGGTGGCCCAACCTCAAACAGGATATAGTTGATGTTCTGAAAAAGTGCACAGTGTACGAGAAATACACCAGCACAAAGGCTCCTCAGCCAACAATCAACCTAGTACCAGACCCTGAACCATTCAAGGTTTGAGGACTAAATGTAGTGGGCCCCTTCTCATAAACAAAAACAAACCAACATTTTGTAATTTTAGCTATTGACTTTGCCACACACTGGCCCATCTGCTGGGCAACAAAGGACCATAAAGCAGAAGCCATCAACTGTTTCATTAACAAAACAATCATAGCCAACTATGGCACTCCAGACTATATCATTACTGATGGAGCAACCAAGTTACCAGGTCACGTAGTAAACAAAAACTTAAAATACAAAAACATTAAACATTCCACAACCTCTCCATACAGGCCACAGGCCAACAGCAGAGTGGAACGCCTAAACGGCAGCCTTATCAGGACCCTAGAGAAAATAATGGATGTCAAAGCCAAAGAAACATGGCCACTATACGTGAAACATTTATTACTAGTATCCCGGGTCCGCACCAATTGAGGAACAGGCTATTCACTGTTTGAGCTAACCTACGGACACAAACCAGAAATAATTACCTGCAGCAAGCAGACATACATAAAGATCCCCCAGGTGAAACCCTCCCACATTAGAACAAGTACCAAATCTACAATACATACACCCCAAAGCTAAAATAGCAGAAATAAAAAGGCTCAGAACACAAAAGGTAACCTCCACAGAGGAACCACTTCCCATCAACTCCCCTATCTGGGTTCTAGCTGGCAACAGAAAGAAAATAGACTCAGAACACAGGGGACCAGGAAGAATTATCAAACACAGACCTTAGAACAACACTTACCTAGTTAAATTCCAAATTGCCAGAAACCTGCTTATCAAGAAATACCACAGAAACCATCCCTGCCTCAGTAAAGGAGAACACTCAATCAGACTGGTTCTAACTAGTAATTAGCTCCAGGAGCATCAGGCGGCAGCTGTGAAAACAAAGTCTCCTCCTGATGCACCAGAGTAACCCCTTAAGGGGGTGTCAAGGGTCTGGATGTACAATCATTCTGGCCACTGCCAACCTACTCAACATCCAACCATTGCCTGATTTAGTCCCCTTCCAATATACTGTTTGACATACCAAGAATGGTAACCAAGCAATATCACCTGCCTGTCCAATTATCCAGTGGCTTGAACCCATCTTGCACATGATCAACCCCTAGGTTCAATGCAACTAAATCCCCGCCACAGTCAAGTCTATATAAGTCTAAAGTATTATCCAATAAAACAACCTTCTCTTCTTTCTTAATTTCATATTTGAAGCTTCTTCATAAGGCGCTCTACATCACCATCAAGAATTGTTACCCACTACCACTCATTGACAGCCTCTTTGATGCCCTGGGCAGCAACACAGTCTTCTCCAAGATTAAATTAACCGCAGGATACAACCAGATCCGTATCAAGGAGGAAGATATCCCCAAGACAGCCTTCCTGACAAAGTATGGCCTATACAAATGTGTGGTACTCAATTTTGGCATGATCAACACCCCCTCCACCTCTATGACCTTCATGAACAAGGTGTTTCCCCCCACATAGGCAAGCACACCTTGGTCTACCTGGACAGCATTATTGTCTATAGCCCCTTGGTGGAGCAACATCACAAGGACCTGGAAGCAGTCTTTGGTACCCTAGAACAACACAAGCTGCTAGCCAAACCCTCCAAATTCCAGTTCTTCTGCAAACAACTACCCTTCTTTGAACACATAGTCTCAAAAGACGGCATCAAGCCCAATAGTCAAAAGATACAGTCCATCTGCAGGATGCAACCGCACAAGAACAAGTTGGAACTCCACACATTCCTGGGAATGTTGGCCTATGTATGCCGCTTTATACCTGACTGTGGCGTCTTGATAGCCCCCCTATCTGCTATAACTGGCGCCAAATCCAAGTTTGTATGACCCCCCAACAGGACCTCTGCTTCAGACGTCTCAAGGAGAAACTTACAACAGTGCCTATCCTACAGTACCCCAAACAAGATGGGGAATAAAAATGGAAACAGACACCTTGGATGCATCCATTGGGGGAGTACTTTGAATCAAAAACAATAATGGTGACTTCCTACCCATAGCCTACAAATCACAAAAATTGACAGATGGCAAGTGCCAATACCCTATCCACAACAAAGAGTTGTTAGCCATTGTACACCGCCTAGTCAAATGGTGTTATTATCTAGAACAACAGGAGGAATTCCCAGCATTGACCGACCATAAGTTGCTCATATATTTCAAAACTCAAGCAAATCTGTCTTGTTGCCAAGCTTGCTGGATGAAACTCTTGGAAAGATTTAATATGCTCATATAGTACAAACCTGGTCCAGAGCTTACCATGGAAGACACACTAAGGTGCCTGTACATCCAATCTATGAGAGGAGAAAATGGGCTTGACCCAGACTGGCCTCTCCTGGTACTTCAAACAAAAGATGAAGGGTTTCCCCTGGCACCACAGAGGTAACAAAGGAAACAGTTATTAAGAATGAGCACCTATTTGCAGACGTGTGCGGGACCTTACATCAAAAAATGTTCAAAAGGACCACCATCCCATATGTCCCCACCCATCAACAAGTGGACACCATCCTACGTTACAATAGGGATCTAGGACACACAAAGAGTTGCAATCTCTACAAATTCCTCAAACATAAGACATGGTGGCCAACCCTGTATCAAGATGTTCAAGAAGTCTTAGAACAATGCAAAGTATGCAAAACGCTTGCAAGAAGTGAGACACCACCTAAGTCAGTGCTGCCTATCTGCATGCAATTACCCTTCAAAGTATGGGCTCTCAACATTGTAGACCCCATGCCAGGAAAACACAACAAAAAGAAATATATTATTACAACAATAGACTTTGCCACCCGCTGGCTAGTGGCTCAAGCAGTAAAAACACACACCAGTAACAATATACATTAATTAATAGGAAAGGAAATCATCAGCAAGTTCAGAAAGCCAGAGCTCCTGATAACTGATGGAGGCAAGGAATTGACCTCCAAAGAAACCAATATATACCTCACAAAAAACGGGGTCAAGTACACAGTAACAATACCTTATCATCCTCAGGCCAATGGACAAGTGGAATGACTAAATGGCAGCCTTGTGCAAGCCTTAGCCAAACTCACTGCCAGGAGACCTGAGGACTGGTATAAACAATTACCAACTGCACTATTTGTATGCAGAAATTGTGTGAACAGATCCACCGGGAAAAGCCCTTTAGAGTTGGTATACAACACACAGCCCAATATCATTCAGGAATTATCAGGACCCAGGATGGAAATTCCAAGCCAGGCCCCCCTTGTTCAGATCCCAATGTCTTAGTGGCCAATGGTGATCAAACAGAGAAAGAAAACAAAATGTCTATAAAAGACATTTGTCCCCATCCAGAATAGACATGAAGTCAGTGACAAACTTTGGGTCATGAATGTTGACAAAAGTAAACTTCAACCTGAGAAAATAGGCCCAGCAATCATCTTAAAGGTAAACAAAAACAACACTTCCCTTGTGCAGGGGCTTGGGAAACTTAAACAGGACAAGGTCCTACACCATGATTGCCTGAGACTCTATAAAGCAAGACAAAAACAATGTGAGACCTTCCTACCCGTCACAGAACAACAGATAGTCCAGTATGGCACCTGGGCTCCCAACAACCTCCCTGACAACCTGCCCCCAGAGGAGGTCAACCCTCAGTCGGGGGAGGGGGGTGTTGAAACCGCAGGCCTGACCCGCCAGCAAGGTTCCAAGTAAGCAGGGCTGTGACCTGCAATCCAATTATCCAGCCACTTGAAGCCAAGTTAGGAAGTTGACTCAAATTTCCAAATCCAACAACATGAACAAATGATGATCCCTTTCAGTGGATACCTTGTTTTAGCGCTTGACTCATTACCAGGATCAGGTCACCACCTTCACCATCCCACTGTGTGATCAACACTATCATGTTCCTGTTATCCATGATTCACAATGACTATATAATACCTATCTCCCAATAAATATTATTATATGGTCTCCAAATATTTTCCCCTTGTAACTCTGCTAAAACAGCAAAGTTACAACAATATCACAAATTACAAGCCCTCAACAACAGTCCTTTGGACGTTTAGAGCAAAATCAATGGTTTTCTCTGATGTGTCAGGCATCTTGGCCATGAGCACTTTTGCAGACACCTTGTTAATTTTCTTGCCTGTTAGGACGGCAGACTTCACCTTTTCTTTGACTTTTCAATTCATCTCCTTGATCTTTGAAATTTCATGATCAAGGTCCTTCAATAGTTTCTCCAATTCTCTCATTGATTTTTTACTAATCTTTGCATATGTTTGTATAGCTTTCACCCCAATAAACTCTGTATTATTCTGATATTATTGCCTCTTTGTTTATCCCTGTTTTTCCCCATTTACTACAATATCCCATCATTTTACTCATTTTTTATATGTTTTACATTTATCTTGATATGTGTTATTTGCTTTGTGTTGGCAATGCTTCCATAATTGCCATATTATTTTTAGCTCTTTAGAAATCCCCTTGTGAAAAATGTTTACAATGATTTGGTGATCAGCTAAATTTAAATTAAAAAATGATAAGTTTATTGTGTTCAGAGAAAGTTATTGCTGATCCAAATTCAAAACCTTAATGATAAACTTTTAGTCAATCAGAAACTAAGTGAGAAAGTGATTGTTATGACATAAAGGGTCATTCAATAATTCTTTGATGCATGTGTGCTAATTAATCTAATTGGCTTGTTGTTTTGCCATTGTGCGCCATTACCACTGTGGCAAGTTGTTGGTGGACTAGTGCTAACCCAGCAGCTGATTGGGCACTAGTCCACCAACAACTTGCCACAGTGGTAATGGCGCACAATGGCAAAACAACAAGACAATCAGATTAATTAGTACTCATGCATCAAAGAATTATTGAATGACCCTTTATGTCACAACAATCACTTTCTCACTTGGTTTCTGATTGACTAAAAGTTTATCATTAAGGTTTTGAATTTGGATCAGCAATAACTTTCTCTGAACACAATAAACTTATCATTTTTTAATTTAAATTTAGCTGATCACCAAATCATTGTAAACATTTTTCACAAGGGGATTTCTAAAGAGCTAAAAATAATATGGCAATTATGGAAGCATTGCCAACACAAAGCAAACAACACATATCAAGATAAGTGTAAAACATATAAAAAATGAGTAAAATGATGGGATATTGTAGTAAATGAGAAAAAACAGGGATAAACAAAGAGGCAATAATATCAGAATAATACAGAGTTTATTGGGGTAAAAGCTATATAAACATATACAAAGATTAGTAAAAAATCAATGAGAGAATTGGAGAAACTATTGAAGGACCTTGATCATGAAATTGCAAAGATCAAGGAGATAAATTAAAAAGTCAAAGAAAAGGTGAAGTCTGCCGTCCTAACAGGCAAGAAAATCAACAAGGTGTCTGCAAAGGTGCTCATGGCCAAGATGCCTGACACATCAGAGAAAACCATTGATTTTGCTCTAAACGTCCAAAGGACTGTTGTTGAGGGCTTGTAATTTGTGATATTGTTGTAACTTTGCTGTTTTAGCAAAGTTACAAGGGGAAAATATTTGGAGACCATATAATAATATTTATTGGGAGATAGGTATTATATAGTCATTGTGAATCATGGATAACAGGAACATGATAGTGTTGATCACACAGTGGGATGGTGAAGGTGGTGACCTGATCCTGGTAATGAGTCAAGCGCTAAAACAAGGTATCCACTGTAAGGGATCATCATTTGTTCATGTTGTTGGATTTGGAAATTTGAGTCAATTTCCTAACTTGGCTTCAAGTGGCTGGATAATTGAATTGCAGATCACAAACCTGCTTACTTGGAACCTTGCTGGTATGTAGAGCCTGCTGTTTTGACAGTTTACAATTTTTCTGTGCCCTCTGTCTGGGTTGACAACCCAGAGATGTATGAACATCCCAAACCTGCCAAGTGCACCATAACAGAGGATAATGAATTGCCGGCACAACTGCTTGCACCAAGAATGACTAAACCTACCAAAGATGCTGGCAAGGAGGGCACCAAAGAAGGTAATATAAAAAATTAATAAAAATATTTAAATTATTATAGTAGTTTTAAAATCTATGGTGACAAACAAGATGAACTCAGATTCAAACAAAATGAATTCAGATTTAAGCAAAATTGAAATGAACCCAAATCTATTGTAAATCAATATAAATTCATTTATTTTTAATTTTGTTTAAATCTGAGTTCATTTTGCTCTAATCTGAATTTTTTTACTTATTGTCATAAGTTTTAAAACTAACTTACCTTTTTTTTAGAAATAATTGATGGTATAATATGCCAGGTCCTGATCCCCTTTGTTCCCGCCACATTTTACGCCAACTATGCCCCTCATGTGACAAGGCAGTTGGCATTGTCTCATCCCATTGTGCGCAAGCTTGAGGACCAAATAAAATGTTCATTCCCAATGTTGCAGGGCACGCTCCTGGTGATGACATATGGTGAAGGGGCATCCAAGTGGGCATTTACTGCTACAAGAATTCCAATTGCTCTGCCTTGACCCAGTGGTCCTCAGTGGAGTTTACTCTGTAAACTCTATTGAGTTTGTTTGTGATGTCTTAGAGACGCTCTCATTCAAGAATATTTAGAAGATAACCATGCCCATGCATCTGCCTGCTTCTGCTTCCTGATGGAGCACACCATCTCTTACTCCTGGAGAACTTCAGGGGTGCAGTGTCAAAATTGGCTATTACAAATGCAACAGCTGTAAAGAAGACAAAGATCCTCCTTGCTAAATTTGGGCTGGCCTGGAGGGCTGACAAGACAGAGATCCCTTGGGCTATGGAGCTCACATTTGCCAAGAACAAGCATGAGAAGAAGATTAGTGCCGTTTATAATAAACTCTGCAAGTTTACAGAAGCTTTTGCTGGGCAAAGACTTCCTCTTGTGGTTTATCTTGGGTATCTCTTCTACTTTTGGATGGGCGCAAATGTAGAAGACCTGGATGGGGTTCTTCTTGGGATCAACAAGACAAGGCTCTCCCTGGATGAGAAGAAGGTCCCCCTGTATACAACTCAGTTGACCATGCAATACAAGACATACTGGTCCTGGCTGGCATATATGGGTTTGCAGCCCTGTCAGAAAAGCTGCTCATGAACTCTCACCTTATTATCCTTCCTTTTACAAGTTGCTGAGAATATTTTGACAACAGATTATCCACTGTGCATGGTGTGGGGGTGGAGGTTGTGTGCCACCTCCATTTCTGGGTGGGTACATACTGCAGAACCTACTACAGGCGCCCTCAATAAAATCTCTTCTACAATAAATCTACATTACAATTTATATTATTTTTAATTATCATTGATTTTTAAACAATTCTTTATTTCAGTGATCTATTACTAAAACAAAAAATCTTAAAGTAGATATTTATACAGCAATAACAATATTTATTAATAGAGCATCAGCATATACCTTAAAGATTTATGTTTTGCTTTTTTGATTAACTTAATATATTTATGTGTCAGTAGAGACATGGACATATAATCATTATACTTTGTTATTAAGTGTTTGGGAAAGCCACCACAGAATACAAGAGAGAGAAAATTGTAATAAAAAAATTAAGCATCTGCATCAGTGGTGCTGTTCTATATGATTGCAGGCTTGGAAGCTTCAAAATATAAAATGATAAAAGATAAATCCAAAAGAGCAAATTAAAGAACATAAAAAAGTTGTAATTGTTAAGCCTTTAGTTGATTGGCTTTTTGGAAAGGCATACAGGGAAAAATGAATAAGCATGGCCATAGAATTTGGCAACTGTCTCAGCTGGAAGAGTGTGGATCCTGGACTGCAGCAAATCAAAGAGTTCCTTGGTCCTGGTTGGCATCCCCTGCTTGAAAACCTGCTTGAGCCACTCAAAGACCTCCTTGATAGGGTTCAGTAATGGGGAGTAGGCAGGGAGGAATAGGACCCACAAATTTGCTGTGATCAATTGCTGGGGGCACACTGTGATGCTGGTGTCAATTGTTAAAAATTCTGCAAGAATATCTGCCACCTTGTAGAGAACAACATTATCCAGTACTATTACATTAGTGAATCCCAGGCTTGTGCGCCTTAGGTACTCCTGGGCCAATAAGAGAAATGATAGGAAAGTCTGACTATTGTGGGTGCCTAGTATCATTTGATAGAGCTCAATCCTCTTTGGACCATGGAGAGCTACCATTGAATAGGCTGTGGTGCAAACAGCAGCATACCAATCTACCCTGTCATTGGAGTCTTTGGGCATAGCCATAGGTATTTTGCATAGACAAGGAAAATGCTGATTTTTCAATATAATAGAATTTGAAAGTCCCTTTGTTTTTGAGAGCAGTATACGCCTCAGTGTATTTTTTAAAGTCTCAATATTTTCAGGGCTGTTTTGGTTGTAGGGAGATACCCCAAGTTTTTCCAGGAAAATCACAGACCCTTGATCACATGTTAGTAAAAGGAAATCAAAGCCTTGACCCTAAAAGTAGACTTGACCATTGCTGTATATTTTCTAATTGGATATGGCAGTCTTGGTTTATCCACTGGAAGATTGCCCATTTGTGCTCCTTGGTGAGCATAGTGGAAACAATCAAGTATTTCTCTGCAGCAAAAACTTGGCCAGTATCAATGTACTTATTGAATACCTTGCTGGCGTACTTGGGATCCACCCCAACAAGGGCTGCAGCTGTCTTGTAATTACCAGATTCCCACATAAGCCAGAGAAGGATGATGAACTTTATGTCAGAAATGCACTTCTGAGCGGGCTTTGAGGGTTCAGATGAGCCAGGATCCTGATTGGTGACAGGCTTGCAAGGCATGGGTACCTTGGTGTATAATGCAGCAACTTTCTTGAGTACTATATGCCCCTCTGTAGTCCTATACAACTTGGGCTTGTTGTTGTCTTCCTGGTTGTCATCAATGATTTAAGGCTTGTAGCTAGTGTCAAGCACAGGCTTAACCTTTTCTATAATGGCTGATGGGACCAACTCCTGGAGGTAGACGGGGTCAAATACAAACAAAGTAAGTTATATTTCTTTAATTCTAACTTTTTTGGTAGTGGTGACCTTGGTGGGATTTTGGGTCAACTTAGGGACCCTAGGGTTGATGTTCTGTACCCTTGAAAATTGTGCTCCTTGAACAGGTGTCAGTGCAACCTTGCTAAGGAACTCTCCTCTCCTGTCTCCTTCCTGAGTAGGCACTTGCATTGCACTGACTCAATTTTTTGACCTACGGGGGCAACCAAAACTGCAGCGCACAACAGGTGCATTGCTACTCTGCTGTTGGGTTCCTTCTGTTTTAAAGTTTAATAAAATACTAAATAAATTTCAATTAAGTTACTCCCTAATTTTAAATTTTGTTTTATCTGAATATGGATATTAATTAGAGTTTTTCCCACCCAATATCCTGATTATAGATTTTTTTATTTCTTATTTAGTTGTTTTTTTGGGTTTACAACGCCCTTTTAGAATAACTGAAATAATTTCCACCCATTTCCCCAGATTTTACGCCAAATAAAGTGCCCAACACAATATTTTTAAAATTTACGCTTCAGATATTGTGTCTTATTTTAGATACCTTGGTATCATTATTGTTTACAATCCATCACACACAACAATCAAGTGGTTTTGTTTACATGTTGATGGGTTATTGTGTTTTGTTTTTGGTTTGAGTTTGGATTCACCATGTGTGAGTGTATTTTATCACTGATTTACATAGTAAGCATGTGTACATTGAAAGTAAACTAACACCATATTTTTTGTGAATCCATGTATTTTGGTTTATATTTTGAATAGTTTTGTTTGTTGTGTGAGCACTTTGTTGCTGTGTTGACCCATTTTGTTCATTAATGCCAAAAATCCCTGTTAATAGAGTGTATATTTAACACTGATAGTTGGAATTTGCTTAAATCTGAAATCATTTTGTTTAAATCTTTAGGATTTTTGGTTGCCACCATAGCTTTTAAAGCTGCTGTATACTTTATTTTTTTTGATTTCTATCTGTCCATATATAGTAGCCTAAAGGCTTGTAGTCACTACTGTTTATTTCAAATTGGATCTTTAATTTTATATTAATTATTTTTGGTTGTTAATGTGAACTTTTAATTTTATGTTTTGATAAATTTGATTTTTTTTGTCCCAAAACAGACACTCAGAATATTAATTTCCTTTTTGTATTCTAGACTACATTCTTAATTAGGACAAACTGATAATATTATTATAGATTTACTCATTTGGTTTGATATCTGATATTTATGTTGTCTGTTTCAGTTGCTATTGAGGTTGTTGTTGGATTGAGTTTGTAACTTTTGTGACTGAGTTCCATGCTTCCATAAAAACATAGTAGATGCGTTATGTGACTAAAACTCATGTGTTCTATTGTTTGGTACACTTATTGTTGAATCATTAAGTGTTTGTCCCCAGTTTTAGTAGGTTGTTGGGCAACTGTGGTATGTTTGACTCCCTGGTAATCAACTCCCTGGTACTCAACAAATTGTCAAGTACCAGGGAGTCAAGTGCCACATATGTGAATCTATTAGTATTTTTGGCTTAGCCAATTTCAAGCTAATTTTTACTAGTAATTCAGGGGTTCAAAACCAAAAACCAAGGTTAAATGTACTCAAACTTGACTCTGTTTAATAATTTGGTTAGCTAAAATACCAATTTAAGGGGCAATTTATAAGTAAATTTACTAATAGAAATGAAAAACCCTGTGTTTGACACTCTAAACCAAAAAGTGACCAGTTTGATGCTTTTTAAGCCAAATTTTAATTTTATTAATAAAATACATATGTGCTTATATAAAATTTGTTATTTACTATTATATTTTTATTATCAGTGTCCATAGTTGTCAATTAGGCTCCCAAGCACCACTCTACTGGATTTAGTGGCATAGACATTAATCAAATACCCCACTTGTTTTACATTATGTCATTCCCAGGTTTTTGGATTAAGTGGTGCCACATAATTTAAGCCTAATTTATTAAGAGATTTCATGTTTAATTTATAAAAACTGAAACTTGTCATCTTCTTTGTTTGACTCTATCCACTTGACACCTGATTGGTTTTGGATTTAACTAATCAAAGGCTCAGAATTAAGGCTAAATTAATATGTGACACACTATGAGCGCCACTCAACATTCACCCACTTGACACTTTAACTTGGGGATTAGTACAGAGAGCTTCTTAACATTTTAATCAACACTATGGCAAATAAGCCACTCATAGCTCCTCACAGCACATTATTATCATTAATAAACACACTTCCACTCATTTTTCTTTTTTAACTTATGTTGTATTTTTTATTTTTGAGCATACAAAACTGCCTTACTTTTGGGTTAACTTTTGGACCCAGTTTAAATTTAAGCAAGTTTTATATGTAAAAAACATAGTAAATTTGATGTTTCTGCTTGACTCTGGCATACTCAACAGTGAGAATTCAGCTTTTCCCAGCTGATTGACAGTGCCAAACTCAACACTTTACTATGTTTTGATTTTTCAACTCACAATAAAAAATCCACATAATAATTTTTTATTTTTTTTAATTATAATCTACTACTTTTTCTGCTGCCCTCCATATAATTTTCATATATATTTTTGGTTTTTAATTGTACTTTTATATTGATTTAGCACTAAGATGTTATGCTGAACCTAACATCTTTGATGCTTCATAATAAATTCACTTATTTTCTATGTTTTAACTTTTATATCTATACTTTGAGTTTCTATTTTTCTTCTATTTACTTTTTTATGTTTTTTTCTTGATTAAGGAAAACTTTATTTGCATACTTTTCATTTAACTTTTACTTTGCTTTACACCTGTGTTTCATATCTTTCACTCTATTTTATTTACAAAGCTAAACTTTTCTTTAGACAAAATCAAACAAGAACAGCCAATAGGCCAAGCCTCCAAGGGCTCCAAAGAAACTGCCTCCACTCCCAAGCTGTAAAACCCAAGTATTGAGGGGAAAACTCTAGTAACATAAGATGGCAGATTTGGCAGCTCAAACCTGTTCAAGGCATATACAATTGGATAGAAGTTTTTTGCCTGACAGAAGGCTTTGTCAAGAATGCTTTATTGTTGAAGGCTGATAGCAAGGTACAGTAGCATAGCTGCGGGGATCACATAAGTAGCCAAGTTGGGAGTTGGGCAAGATGACACCAGAGGTGTCCATAGGTTCAAATCCACTGAGTTGAGGTGAGTTGGCTCATTGTACAATATCCCTTTTGGTCCCTGTGGGACAGGACCAAACTGAGCATTGGTTGGCTGGTTGCCCCCTATCCCAAGGTAAGCTGTCAAGACAGCTGTGAAGATGATGTAGTTCATCTTCTGACTTGGGGAGGGGTAATGGGTTTAGTAAGGTTACTTGCTTAGCTTAGGTAAAGGATTGATTAATGTGATAATATTGAGGAGGATATTAACTCAATGACAGCACAAACTATCATTGAGGGGTTTGTCTTTATTTATACTAGTGAACCTGCAAGGTATGATTATTAGAAGGCATAGCATTAGTGAACCAAGAGTCTGAGTTGCATCTGTTATTCCCTTTTCTGGATTGGCTTGGGTGGCTGGCAATTGAGAAGGTTTGGCTGGATCCAAGCTTTCATTGGCATAGTGCAAGTTTGGTCTTCTTCATGCATCCAAATTCATTTACTAAATTTGGTGCATGATTTCCATTGTTGGATAGCCTGTCAGTCCATTCCCCATTTGGTAGGCTCCCAAATTGGGCAGCAGCTCCTCCCAATTTTGGCTTTGGGGAAATTGCCTTTCCTGATTTCCTGATCTGGCTATTTCCCAAAGGAGTGGATGGGGACTGGCCTGCTGGCATGGGAGGGCAAAGGCTGGCAGGTGGCAGGCTGGCCCATGGGTGCCTGGTTTGAGGATGGCTTGCAGGTGGGGCTGGCAAGAGTGGTGGGCGCCTGTGCAGTGGCAGTGGGCATCTGCTTAATGGCGGCAAGCGCCTGCATGTTGGCAGCGGGCAACAGCTTGGTGGTGGCAGGTTTCTGCGTGGAGGCAGCGGGGGCCCGCGCAGTGGCAGTGGACATCTGCTTGGTGGCAGCGGGTGCCTGCACGTTGACGGCGGGCAACAGCTTGATTGTGACAGGCTCCTGCGTGGTGGCAGTGGACATCTGCTTGGTGGCAGCAGGTACATGCAAGTTTATGGCGGGCAACAGCTTGGTTGCAACAGGATTCTGTATGTGGATGGCAGGGCCCGCGCAGTGGAGGTGGACATCTTCTTGGTGGCAGAGGGTGCCTGCATGCTGACAGCAGGTGACCGCTTGGTTGTGGCGGGCTCCCGCATGATGGCAGTGTGTATCTGCTTTATGGTGGCAGATGTTTGCACGTTGGTTGCAGACGTCTGCTTGGTGACAGCAGATGTCTGCACATTGACAGCAGACGTCTGCTTGGTGGCAGCAGGCGCCTTCACGTTGGCAGCGGGTGACAGTCTATTGATTACACACCTGTAAGTGTCAGGAATATTCCTGACACAAGCGTGCCAAAAAGCCTGCAAAGGCAAAGTCTCCTACCCCATCTCCTCCTACTCCTCCCCCCTTCACCCTCATCTTCCACATCCTCTTAACCTTCTCCCAAAAATTCCTCCCCCAATAAATCTGATGGTGATCTTACTGACCACTCATTTTACCACTCAGAGGCTGACTCCAAGCCCACCAAGGAGCGCTGTACCAAGAAGTCAAAGGCTGCCAAGGAGCCCACCTCTTCTTCTGGTAAGAAAAAGGAGGCATGCAAGTAGGCCTCAAAGAACCCTTCCCCTCCCCCTCCTGATGGCTCTTCCCCCCTCCATCATCTGATCCCCAAGATGAGCTGGAGGAGTACTCCAAGAAGTTCAAAGCTTCTGGTCATGTGGCTTGGGATCCACTGGCCATCCACAATATCTGTAATGTGGACAGAGAGTTTAAAGTCCCCAAATGCTTCCCTTGTTCCCCCCAATCATGTCCGTTAAGGGTGGCCCTAGCTATGTAGCTGATAACTACATTTTTAATTGTAACAATCAAAAGCGCCAAAACAAGAGCAAGCACTTTGTCTGTGAGGATAAGACCTGAGGGGCCTGGCTAAACACTGAGGGCTGGGAGCAAGTAACTGCAGAGAAGGGGGAGCACTCTTGTGAGCACCTCAATCATTTAATAACCTGTATGTTAAAATGGTACCTGTTCCAGGTGATCCCAACATCCTCTCACCTCCAAGCATTTGATCTGGCTATTAAAGCCCTGCAGCACTTAAAACCCAACAATCTCAAGTTGGTGCCAACTCAAGAGCAGTTGGTTAAGTTCATAAGCAATAAGTGTATTGCCACCAATCCCCCTCCTCCCAAGGCTTTGGACGTCCTCTCAGAGCTTACACTCACCCACAAGCTCAAGCAGCTTCCAAGTGGGAGTGCTTCCTCCTCCATGACAACAGGCCTGCCGCCAAAGACCGTGTAATCTGCTACTCAACTCAGCAGAGCCTGATGGAGTTGAAAAGGGCTTCAACCTGGCTAGTTGATGGTACATTTGCCACTTGCTCCCAATGTTCAAGCAGCTCTGGATGACCCATGCCCAGATTGACATCCGGGTGATTCCACTTGTGTTCTTTCTTTTTCTTGGGGCCACAGAGGCCATTTACACATGTGTGTTCACAATCCTCTGCCAAAAAATTGCCCTCCTTCCTCCTGCTGACAATGAAAAATCCAAGAAGACCCCCCCCTGCACCCGCACCAACCCACCTGCCTCTGACACAGACCAGGCCACCCTGGACTTGGAGGAAAGGGTGAGGCTAAGAGCTCTTGGGCCTTGCATGTGCATCATGGACTTTGGGCCTGCTCAGTTCAATGCATTTGAGCATCTGTTCAGCAGGGAGGTTCAGGGGTGCCACTTCCACTTCTGCCAAGCAGTTGCTTGTAACGTGCAGGCCCATGCCAAGCTTAGTAGGTTGAGCCAGAGGGACACTTCAGACACCTGCAGATTTGTGCTGGCACAATTCAGTGCCTTGGCTTTTTTAAAGCCAGAGCACACTTTTCAGGGGTTCAAGGTGCTCTCAAAGGATCCTTACATAGCAAAGCACCCAGAGTTCAAGCCTTTCCTCAAGTACTTTGAGCCCCAGTGGATTGGGAAGGTTGTCACACAGAGGCGAGGCAAGGCCCGCTCCAAGGCCAGCTGGAAAGTGTACTGGGCAGCCATCAACAGGGAGCTGAAGACCACTTTGGCATTAGAGGCTTATCACAAGAATCTTAAAGCCAAATTTTGGCTTCATCCAAAGTTCAATAAATTCTTCTTCCTCCTGCAGCATGAGCAAGAGAAAACAATCTCCAAGCTCCAAGATATCTCCAACCGCGTCCCCCCACCAAGCCAACCACCTGCTGTACCCTCTTCACTAAGGCCATCCAGGGTGCAGCCAAGCGCAAGTATAAGGCCTCTGAGCTTAATCAGCAGCTTGAACTTATTGCCACTGCTCTCCTGGAAGGGCTAAATTGAAACAAGGAAAAAAGGATGAGGAATAAACTTGCTTCCTTGCTCAGTTATATGATTTTTACTTATTAGTTTTGATTATTTAGTTTTTAGTTTTATTTTTAAGTTTTTTAATTTATTTAGATAGCAGTTATTATTCCATGTATACATGGTAAGTTTGAGATGAATATTTATAGTTGAAAGTAAGTGAAATATCTTAATTTTTGTTAATTTCCTAATAAAACATATGATATTCACAGTTGTGCTTATATAAACTATATCAAATAAATATTAACACTTCTTCATATTTTGCATAACTTTATTTTTTGTGTTTGTTTTTATTTTCAATTAATTGGAATTTTAATTTTTATGGTAATAAAAATATTTTTATAATGAAGAGTGTAAATTACATGGTAAAATGAGACATAATTGCTTATTTATCCTTATTTTAATTTTAAAAAGGTACTGTTTTTATTGCATTTTTGAGCTCTCTGGGGTTAATTTAGTATACCATAGTTGTAAGGCTTAATTTTTTATATTAAAAGTTTACAGTACATCAAGATCCGTTAATTAAAAAAGTGTCAATTTCCAGTTGTCAATCAGGGCAAAAGCTGAATTCTCACTTTACTATAGTGTCAACTACCAGGGAGTCAAGTTTAAGGGAGTCAATCACCAGAGAGTTGATCACCAGGGAGTCAATTTAACAAGATTTTTTCTTTACGTTTACTAATAAAAATTAGTTTATTTTTTATTCATTTTCATGACGTAAAAGTGTCAATGTCAACACTTTTTAAGCATAACTTATTTTTAATAATAAAAAACTGAAACATCTACAATAAAAAAATTAAGTGCACATTTAAAAATATTTTTTATTAAATTAATAAATAGAAAAATACATTGCACATACAGTAGATTGTTAAAATGTTCATGTTATAAATATATATGTTGCACTTATTCTGGCTTTAATATCATACATGGATTGGTGGCTAACAACAATCCAATAATTTAAGTATGAGGTACTATGTAATTTAATATATAGATTTTTTTATTAAAAATAATTTTGACACTCAGAAATGTTGTCTATTTGCTTGTGATCATCTGCTGGGTGGAGTTAAGCAAATTAGAGTGGTGTGATTAAGCTTAAATTAATATGCCACCTCATATAAAGAATGTCATAAGTGATGTTGTCGACACTTTACCCTTTTCAATATCTACCAACAACTTATTAACAACTTCTTATATACACAATGGTAAAATATCATATTGCCACTACCTAAATATTATATTTAATAAAGATTTAAAGAACTTTGATTTTTTAAACTTATTTTCATATGTTTTTTTTAATTTTACTATGTGAACAAAAACACACAGAAAACAGCTAATATTTGCTAGCCTGCATAAATTTAATTGAGTGTACTATAAAAAAACATAGTAAATTTTCAAAAAAAATGTTGACAGTGACAATGTTGTTGAAAATAATGTCTACAATTTTTGTAATCAACAGTGAGAATTCATCTTTTTTTACTAATTGTCACTCATAATGTCAACACTTTTCAGTTCTCACATATAAAACTTTATGTTTTACATAATAAAAACTTCTTATTTTTTGATATGTTGTATTTTTAAATTTTCTCTTTCATATTTTTCAAATTTTAAATTAAAATCTATATCTAAACATAGTACTTTTACATATTTCTCTTAACTTTCAACTTGTTATTTAAAACTATAATAAAATAAAAACTATACAAGTATTTTTTAACTTTTACATGCCAAGAAAAACCATCTAAGATTTACTTTTTATATATTATGCTTTTTAAGTTGTTTTATTTGTTTTTTACATACATTGCTTATTTTATACCATTTTACTTATTATTTTAGGACAAAAACACTTCCAAACAGCCCAAAGGAACCAAGCGTACTTCAAAGCCAACCAAACTCACCAAAAAAAACCTGTCTCATCAAAGAAGGCCACTCCAAAACCATCCCCTGAGCCCTCTCCTGAGAAGAGCCCTGCTCACTCCACTGGGGCAGAGGAATATGAAGGTTCCCTTACAGACCACAGTTTTTACAACTCAGCTTCAGATGAGGAGCCAACCAAGAAAAAGCGCTCAGCCCAAAAGTCCCCACCCAAGGATAAGTCTCCTGTACATAAGGAGTAACACAACAAGCCCCCTTCTGCTTCCCCACCACCACCAAACCCCCCCCCCTTCCATTTCATCAGGGGATGATTCAAAGCCCAGCCCCAATTACTTCCCTGGCTTCTGCCATGCTCCTGCTGGCCCCTGGGACCCTCTGTTGGCTAATAAAATCTGCAATGTTGATGGCAAATTTAAGGTTCCCTCTTCCTTGCCTAAGTATTTTCCTTTTGTGAGTGTAAAGGGTGGGCTGGCCATGGTGGCCAATGGTTATATTTTCTCTTGCAACAACGCCAACTGGGGCTTCAAGAACCGGCACTATACCTGTGAGGACCGCTCCTGCCCAGTGCAGCACAATACTGAGCGCTGGGACTTGTTACAGACCATCAAGGGCAAGCATATGTCAAGAATGACAATTTGGTTGCTCCTAAATCTCAAAAATACGGAACCAGAGTCAAACCCTGGACAAAACCCTTTGCAGACCGCCAGACTCATAGACTGGGAACACAATGACCCACTACTAATCAATAAAGTTGTTACCAGCCTGCCAGGACCCAAAACCTTAACTTCCCCACAGGATTCTTCAAGCAAACTGCCAGTGCAAGATGCTGAGAATTCCCCCGAGGTACCAACCCCTGACACTGGTGGTTTGCCAGGTGAAATAGACAAATTTCTCCCTGGAAGTTATTCTGAACTACCCCAAAGTCCCAGGGAAGGCACTGAACCCAAAGAGGCACCCAATACCCAAATTGATAAACCAAAGGATTCAAAGTCTTCTCACCCTGAAGCGGCCAGTGGCAAACCGCCAGTGCCAAGAGCTACACTGCCATCTGAGACACCCAATGCCAACCTGCCCAAACCCAGAAAGCCCGACCAGGTAGTGAAACCTGGCAGAGTGGTATAAATACCTTTCAGGCCAAGATCAACCCCCATTGTCATTTTTAAATAAAGGTTATGAGATATTGGTTTCCCCAACTATTGCCGTATTTTATTCTTGCTATCTTCCAGTTAACCCTGAGATTGTCTGTCTCCCCTGCCAACCTGCCAGCTACGTACTGCCCACCAGGTGCCTCCTTTGGTCCTGTTCATTTCACAGAGTACCCCTTAAAACCTGAGTACAAGGACTACACCACCAACAACATACTAGCCCGGGATCCCTTGGCCAGAACTACTGAGTTAACCAGATACAACCGAGAAGGCCCTTGGTACGTTACCAAACCCCACCTGTTCAGAGATAAATACAACTTCCTTCCTGCCTACCAAGTGTACATGGAACCTCCTGTCACCCCCAGACCAATGCCTGTCTCTGCCGCCAAGCTCCCACTGGATCATACCAACAAGCTTTTTGGAATTATATATATTACCCTCACGGGGGTAATAGATACTATTGTTCCAGTCGCCGGTCTGTGGTCGTGGGTGGGCAAGTCAATGTCCTACCTCATTAAGTTAGCACCAATCCTTTGGTGGGCTCTGCCCACCCAGTCCGCGACCCACCAGTTTCCAGACACTAGCAAGCCGGCTGATCAGGGTTGGCTCCTTGACAGCATACCTGCATCATGCCAAATACCATCATTGCCTGCCTCTTCAAGTGGTATCTTGTCCAGGTCATGCCCACTTCAAATACCTTTCCCCAACCCAACTGGTCATGCTTGCTGCAAGTACCTCTCCCCCACCAACCTCAAGAGGGTGCCAACCCATACCCAGTTGGTCAAGTTTGTGAGTGATAGGCATCAAGTCTCCAATCCCCTGGCCAAGAGCGCCACTACAATTAAAGACCTGGTCCTCACAGATGCCCTCAAAAAACTGAGGGTGGTGAGATGTTCCTGCTCCATTATGATGGGCAGGAAGTGGAGGATAGGATTATAGCTTAAACCACAACCCAAAACCTGTAGCAGCTCAATACTGCTACCACCTGGCTGTGTGACAGCACATTTGCAGCCTGCCCAACCATTTTTAAGAAGCTTTGGGTCCTGCATGGGCAGTTCAATGACCATGTTATTCCTGTTGTATTCTTCCTCCTGCCAGGTGCCAAGACAGAAGTCTACACCAGAGCATTTAAAATTGTCCAGGATGCTTTGAGCTCCCTTCCCACCAACAAGCTTCCCTCTCCCACCCATGCCACAAGGGCCAATCCCTCCTCCACTGAGAAGGATGAGTCCACTATAGCCGCAGAGCAGCTAGCTCATGTGCGCTCACTTGGTCCAAAGGTGATCATAATGGACTTTGAGCAAGCTCAGTTCAGAGCCTTTGAGGCCACCTTTGATGGAGAAGTCCAGGGCTGCTTCTTCCATTTTAGGCAGGCCCTCATCAAGAATCTCAAGAGCAAGAAGAAGCTTTTCAACAAGTATCTTAATGATGGTAAAGGGGAGTGCCACTTTGCCATCCCCCAGTTTGCTGCCTTGGCTTTTGTGCGGCCAGAGAATACTGAGCTTGGCTTTGAGGCCCTCCTGGAGAATGCTTATGTGAAGAAGCACTCCACTATTTTCAAAGGCTTCCTGGATTATTTTGAGCAGTAATGGGTAGGCAAGAAGGTGACCGCCCAGAGAGGAAAGAGCAGGGCTACTGCCCCCTGGAATTGCCAGGGAACCTGCCTCAAGGGGGAGATGAAGACCACGTCCAGCCTGGAAGGGTGGCACAAGCACCTGAAGGTGAAGTTTGGATCCAAACCCAAGTACAACAAATTCTTCTTCAAGCTGCAGGAGGAGCAGGCCTGGACTATTTCCAAGCTTTGTGACCTGGCCAACCAGGTGGCCCCCAAGAAGAGAAATGGTAAGGACCAGGACTACCAAGAGGACGTCCAGAAGGTGGTCAAGAAAAAATATAAGGGGGTAGAGATCAAGAAGTGCCTAGAAGATGGTGCAACTGCTCTTGCTGATGGCTTTAATTAGCCTAATAAACCTTGCTTTGCTTTGCCTGGATTGATTTTACTTTTGGATTTTCATATTTTTTATTTTTTGGATATTAAATATCTTTTTAGGTATAAATGGTAAGTTTCAGATACAGTTTCAATATGGTTTTGCAAGAAATATCTTATATTTTGTTTATTTATCTTTAAGGCATGATAATTTTTCAGTTGTGCTTATATAAAGTATAATAAATTTAAATTATAATTTTGTTATATGTTTTAGTTATTATAATATATAAAATATCTTTCTTTTTGGACCATTGGAATTTTAATTTTTATGGGAATAAAAAATAATTTTATAATAAAGAGTGTAAATTACATAATAAATTGAAAAATAGTTGCTTATATCTCCTTATTCTTATTACTTATGGTATTTTTTATTGCATTTTTGAGCTCTATGGGGTCATTTTAGAATAATAATATACTTAATATTTTTTATATTAAAAATTTTCAGGTTAAAGTGTTCTGTTACTTAAAAAAGTGTCTACATCCAGGAGACAACATTATGTAAAACCAGGTTGTCACTTTACTATAGTGTTGGCATTAAAAGTGTCAACATGGCCACTGTCAACATTTTTAGTGTTAACATGGGCGCTGTTGCCCTCCTTCTTACTCCAGATCTCCACAACTGTCTTTCATATGTGCTTCTCTATTCTGCTAGTCACTATCAGTCAACACCTCAGACTCAGGCAATGAATCTTCACAAGTGAATCAACTTAGACTGTACCCCCATCAGTGACCTGCACCTCATGCCATCAGCAACAGACACTTCACATGTCTTGATACTTTTTTACTCACTAAAGTGGTTAGTTTGTGTTTCCAGGTGCAAAGTAAGCAACTTTACTTCCCAGAAACATCCTAGCTCTGCAGCTGTTTCCCTAAGCCGCCCCCTTGATAATGGTACAGGCATAACCATGCTTGGATAGCAACTTCAAGACCTACCCAAAGCTATCAGCATGGCATAGAAATTTTCAGGAAGCCAGGCATAGGTGGAGGCATTAGGTGACTCTGGACGGGGTACTACCAGGCCCATGGGTAATGCCCATCATAGGATGGGTGCTAACTTGATAATATAGGATACAGATTGCCCAAGAAAAGAACAGGGCCCGGAGTTGGGCATCATAGTGTCTACTATTCCCGTCAAAGTAATGTAGAGTACTCCAAAAAGTTGGGTAAATGTGGTCTCGGCAGCGGTGGGGGAATTTATTGGGCGGTTGGGTTGCGGGGTTAAGGGCAGAGTCATGGGGACAAAGTAGGCAGGCAGATAATTGTACTTGTCTTTGAACAAACTTGGCGGACTCTTGTACCTCTTTCCTTTGTGTCCTATGTATTCAGTCTCTCTAGTTCTTGTCAAGAGGTCAGCAATGAGGATGGTATCCAAGTCTAACTCCAAGTAAGCTGGGTTGGGTGGGTATTTGGTAAAATACACAAGTCCAAAGGAGACTCCAGGGGGACAGTATAGTGCCTGATGTGGGTTGGAAGGTTGGTCTCTGGAGGGGGAAGTTGCCTGATTGTCTACTTGGCCAGAGTTGAAATGAAATATCACTAAGACTAGATAAGTTAGGATTTGTTCAAACCAAAGATTCATAAAACTTTAATATCAAAAATGACAATATGGTCATTGTCATACCTCCAGGGCTTTATATCATGGAGATTTGCTTCTTCAATTTTTTCAGAGTTCAGGTTTTCAGACAAGGCACTGGCAGGGCATGGATCTTGGCTTAGAGTCTTGAGGGCAGCAGATCCAGGTTGTCTGCTCTGGTGTCAGAAAACCAGTCATAGGTAGGGGCATTGGGTGGCTTGGGGTGAGGGGCGGCCGAGCCGGTGGGTAAGGCCCACCATAGAATGGGTGCTAACTTGATAATGTAAGAGACAGACTGGCCGAGCAGGGACCAGGGTCCAGAGTTGGGGACCATGGAATCCACCAATCCTGTCAAAGTAATATAGAGTGCTCCAAACAGTTGGGTAGAGGTGGTCTTGGCGGTGGAGGGGGGTTCTAGCGGGCGGTCTGGTCTAGGGGTTGGGGGTGGAGTCATGAGAACAAAGTACGCTGGTAGGTAGTTGTACTTGTCCTTGAACAATAAGGGCGGTATCTCAATCCTCTTTCCTTTGCGTCCTACGTAGTTGGTACTTCTAGTCCTTGCCAAGGGGTTGGCAATGAGGATGGTTTCTAAGTTGTATTCCAAATAGGCCGGGTTGGGGGGTATTCAGTAAAGTGCACAGGTCCAAAGGGAGCTCCCAGGAGACAGTATAATGCCTGGGGCAATTTGGTAGGTTGGTCTCTGGAGGGGGCAGTGGCCTGGTAGTCTGCTTGACCAGAATTAAGATGGAAGGTCACCAAAACTAGATAGGGTAAGATTGGTTCTAACCAAAGGTTCATAAAACTTCATTATCAAAAATGACAATGTGGTCTTCATCATGACGCTGGGGTTTTTATACCATGGGATTTGCTCCTTCAATTTTTGCAGGGTTCAGGTTTGCAGGCAAGGCACTGGCAGGGCGTGGATCTTGGCTTATAGTCTTGAGGGCAGCAGATCCAGGTTGTGCCTGCTCTGGTGAATAGAAGTGACAATGCTTCATTTCACTGCCACTGTTCACTATGTCACCTGAGTAGTTCAATTGTACTACCCATTCTGGACAGAAGACTGGCAGTTGCTGGTGATCATTGGCAGATTTAACAGTAGGTTCTATTTTAAACTCCTTTAGGCAAGCTACAACCTCTTCATAGGTCTTAATATTTGGTGGCACAAGGTTGACAGCAATCTGGCAACCATTTGGGGAATTGTCCTTAGAAAACTGGCGGGTTTTGGAGTAATTCAACAACTTGGGTTTGTGACTCAGTGAGTTGACGGGTCCCTGTACATCCTGGGTGACTCAATTAGCCTTTGGAGGGTCAGGGTTCAATTCCAGAGTTTCCAATGTTGATATTGAACTTTCAGTCTCAAACCTTGGTAGGGTGGCAGGGTCCCATTCCTCCTGGTTGGGGCAAGGCATCTCTGGCGGGCCAGGGTTTGACCCAACTGGCAGTTGGGCAGGCTCCAATCTACTCTGGTCAACATAAGGATTTTCCTGAGGCCTGGGGTTCAATTACTGGGCTTTCAATACAAGTATTGAACTGTCATTCATGACAGAAAGGGAAACTTTACCCCCAGCCTGGGTAAAGTTTCCAACTGCACGCCCCCTGCAGTTGGTCCTAGGATCTCAGAACTCTTTAAGAACATTCTTTTTCAGCTAGCCAGGAACTTCCTACCATTTCACTGCATGAGCCAAAGGCCACCTTGCTCCCCTTTCCTGGCTTAAATCTCATATCTCTCTCAGCCTCAAACTGCATCCATCAATAAACTAGCCAATGTTCACCTTGTTCTAGGAATTCAATTTTTAAGTAGCCAAAATAGCCCTCACCTGCAAAATGCTTCCATGTGAATTGTCACAGGTCTCCTGTGTAAACCTTTTCTGGGGTTGACCACACTGTCTTGAAATCACTTTACTGCTTACTAGTTAATTGGTGTCATTATATATCTTTATGTAAACCTTGCCGCCTTCTTGTATTTGATCAGCTACAATACCCTTAGCAGAAGGGAGTAATCTAGAAATATATTCTAAAAAGCCTCTGGCCTTACACTGAGGTAACCTTAGGCTTTACATCCTTGCACATGTTGCAACCAAGTTTCTAGGCTTGGCTGCCAACATATCTTACAATACACAGGGGGAACTCAATGAGTTGCCCCTTGACGTGTCTAACAACATGAATCAATCTGATGGCAATGTTGAACTGCGGGCACTTTCTCCTAATTAGGAGCGCTACCAATTCAACCTGCTTATCCCTGCTGTTGTAATTTAAGGCTTACACAAGGCCTATGAGACAGGAACCCCTGTAAGGGTATAGCCTAACCCTGTTGTCCTAGGACTGGTTGACTATTAAATGAAGACTTATAATAGATATATGAATAAAGCTTATTTATTAAGAAAAGGAATGAGGGGATTATATAGTCACTCATTCCATCTTCAGGATGAACAGAGGGCAACATGAACAGTCATGTGAACATTCAGGAAAGGTTCTATTGATCCTAGTATATCATGTGAGGGATATACAAAGATCGGGTGAGAATGGATAAGTCTCAGAATAAGGTTCAAGTCCCTAGTTTCAGAGATATGAGCTCAACAAGGCAGGCACTGGTTTGGAGCTTGATAAGAGGAACAATGTATTATTATTCAGTAATAGAATCACAAGCACTGCTGTATCTCTGGAAGTACTGAATATTGGATCAAAGTAGAATAAGCCTTTCTAGGGTAGTTTTGCATGAATAGTGTGATGATGCAATGATATTGATAGGCTAAATATTGGCTAAGCCCGAATTGATAGCATCAATGATATTATATATATGGATCAAATTAGTACTAAGCATATCATAGTGAGATATCTTAATACAAAAATTCATGACACCTGCACAAGATATTATTTGGCTCCAAACCTTACATGGAGCATGCCACCCCCTTGTGGCCCGGTGGCTTTCCCCATATAGTATATTAATCACAGTATTCTATAATAAACAACATCTTATTATTATTTCTGTCTTTTCTATTGGACTACTGTCTTCCCCAAATCAAATACTGAACCCTCCTTGGTCCAGTTGCAACACACAAAACAAAATGTGTCCCTCTTATAGCTACCCTAAAGAGATAGAAGGAGAGAACATCAATCATTGCAATTGGGCACCCAAACTGGATCATAGCCCCATCTGGTCTCATGATTCCAATACCAAATGGCATATTCATCGCAGGGCACAACTTCACCCTTGCACAGCCCTTTAGGTGTCTCCCCTATAAGCACCCAAAAGAGGTGAAGAGCAAAAGCATCACAACACCAATCAACGTTGATTAGGAAACACACCTTTATTATGGCCACCGATAGCCCATGTCTGCAAAGACATGCTAAGCTATTTTCATGCAACCTCTTTGGCTTGAAAAACTGAGCCCATCTCCCAATAAAAATATTTTTCTCGGGTTTACTTCTTGCTTCCCCTTCAAAGTTGCCTCATTGATGATATCCTAATATGTATCATTAGAGAACTACTCATATATCGTTAAGTTTAGTATTTCCAGGTTAATTGGCATGGAGGTCCCCAATACAGGTCTAGTAGATATATATTTTTGGCACCATGGTACCCAGCTCAAAGTGAAAACAGGGTATGCACTAGGTAAAGTTTTAGCAGAGACAATTAAACCCTTGATCAGTATAAATGGCTATGTTAATCTTTATATCTGGTCCACGTGACTATTTGTCCTGGATTAGGTTCACTGGGCTTATCTGAGCAGCTGCGAAACGTATAGAGGATTTCAATAGCTGTACTTAGGGCTGCTTCGGCCAGTTTCTAGCTCTGAGTCACTCGATTCAAAAATTTATTTAAATATGTTAAATATTATGTGTTTCCGTTCTGGCTGCAGCGGCCCAGAGCCGGAATCTAGCCGGGGCTGAGCCGAAGCCTCCCTAGTTGTACCGAATAGTGCATATCCTCGTTTTCTCAAATGTTAACGTTGTTATCCGGGTTTAACCTAGTTTCACCTTAGAACTCTGGTAGTAAGCCATTGCTTTGATATATTGTTTTGGTTGAGTGGGTTGAGCTAAAAGTAGAGATGGGTTTGAATTTAGATGTATGATATAGGTCTGAGTTGTAAGATTGCCGTATGGTTTTTTAAAAAGAAGCTGCTCTGGTGAACCATTCGCTTAGTTGGTAGGCTTGAACCTTTTAAGTATGGCATGGGTAGGGATGCTCCAGCCAGCTTCTGGCTCTGGGCCGCCAAAGCAGTGGTCTCTTCATATTTGAACATTGTAAATTAAAGCTTTGAGTGGGGTAGACTCAGCTGGAAGCTAGCGAGAGCTGGGGCGACGCAACCCTAATAACCAGCGATGCATCGTGGGGCTGTAATGCATTTTATTCTACTTTCTCTAGCGAATGTTATCGATTGCCTGGCTGGTGTATATCGCGTTAAATTAAATGACGACCAAGGCGCAAAAGAAGCGAGAACATCATTGCCCTTGTTTTACCCCACGCCCAGAGTCCCCATCGGGCCCCAAATATTAGCGGCAGATATAAAGTCTACTTTAAACGCGGTTGCTTTGGGAAGATGTGGTTAGACTTATAGGGCACTCATCACAAACAGCTGGAAATCACTTGTAATCAGGGGCTTGGGTCTTGTTCAATCATGTTTAAATCAGTTATAATGGAAATATCTTAAGATGATGGTGATTCTACATATAACCTCTTCATGGCGATGCAGCTTGAATAGGGCTTTATTTTATCTCGCACAATACCTAGCTTTGAGGGTTGAATTTCACTCTACAGCTTTGCTTTGTCATTTTCATCGACTTTGTCTCAATTGCGTCAATTTGTGCAAGGATATGGCTGGCCAATAGCTTGTGAGACATCGCTTTGAATGGATCAAATCCACATCATTGGCTGTTGCAATAGGCGTTAAAGGATGGCGTTTTGGTGCATTAGCTTTGGATTCAATATGAATAACTCGTATGAATAGCTCGAATTGCTTGATTAAAGTTTATCGATCAACGACGAAGCAGCCATCTTTTAAAGTAGCAAAATATGCTGCTAATGAGAAGGCAATTATGTGCTTGGTATAAGCAAATCCAAAGGAATGCTGAGGCTGTAGCACATGAAGTGAGGTCTTCACAAGCATTTGTTGTATCTCTTTCGCTTGTCCTTCAAAAGTTAACTAATCCAGAATGGCTTTGAAAAGAATCAATAAGGTATTTTACAGTCAGTCCCAAGCTAAAGCTAGCAGGAACTCACTGATCTTGGCCGTGACCCGCCTTCGTCCTGCTCCGCTGGCCCCGTTGGAGATGACAGTATTGAGTTGTTTTCTATCGTTTTACTAACAAAAGCAAAGTGTTCCACTGGCAAGCTACTATAATGGGACCTGTAAGCTAAATTCTTAGCAACTACTAATTATTCAGGGTGACTCTCCCTATACCGGTGGTGTCTTTTTCCTTTCTATTCATTTCCCAACAGACTATCCCTTCAAGCCTCCCAAGGTAGGTCTTATTTCTCTTTTGGTTTTAAATCAGCTTAGGTTAGCTTCACTACTCGCATCTATCATCCCAATATCAACAGCAACGGAAGCATTTGCCTGGATATTCTTAAAGATCAATGGTCTCCTGCCTTGACAATTTCAAAAGGTACATTTTGTCTTGGGTTATGCTTATATTTCTAGTTCTTCTCTCCATCTGCTCCCTGTTGACTGACCCCAACCCCGGTAAAACAAGGCATAGGCTTCTTTTATTTATTGTTCTTAGATGACCCACTGGTCCCTGAGATTGCTCACCTTTACAAGTCTGACCGGCCCAGATATGAGGCAACAGCCAGAGAGTGGTCTCGCAAATATGCCAGTATGTTAATCTTTTATTTTAATCTTACCTTTATTTAGTGTAAACATCCCGTCTATGGCATAACTTCCGCTTTTCTCCTGTTATCCCTTATCCTAGATAAAGGCATGGCAAAAGGCTATGCATTTTTGCCAAGGAATTGAGTCAATAAATTTTGTTCTTTTCCGCTTTTATTTAGCAACTACTTTATCTAACCCGCCATGTACAGCGTTAAGCTTTTGGTCAGTATTTCTTAAGTTCTGTTCGCACTTTTAGCTTGCTTAATAGGTTGTTTCGTCTATTTTATAACCTAAAGTTTGTCTCTAACTTGGGTATATTCTAGGCCTGGTTTTTAGTCAGTTTATTAGGCATTTACTAGTATGTATAGTCCAAACCTTCATTTGTTAAATCTATTTTTAAGTTTAGATTTAGTTTAAAATAGTCGAATACAACATAAAAAGGGTGTCAAACAAATGTTTTCATGGTTACATAATCAGGGGTGGGAACCTCCTACTTACAGCTAGCTTTCTGGAAGCGAACCATTCCTGGGTTAATAAAAAAGTTAATATTTTAGAGCTATTGTTGTTTTAAGCTTGTCCTTGTTAGTATATGCTTCTTTGTGCATAACTTTTGGAATAGACCTTTAAGTTTGATTCTATGGGGAAGTTAAAATATACACTTCAAAGATCTTGAAGTAGACTTTATAGCCAACTAAATCTGATGTTCGTTTATCTGGCAGCAAGTATAAATAGTTTTATAGAACTTGGTCTGCTTGTCATCAAAAATATTGAGTTGTCGGGAAGGCAGCTGTAGACCGATGCTTTCCAGAAGAATAGCCGATTTAAACTTACCGTCAGACTATTTGGTCAAGTGGATCAGGATGCTATTGTAGATTAATGTTCAGAACATCTGTTTGAGTAGTGCTATGAGCTATTTTTAAGAGGATGGTAGCAATTTGACACCATTTAACTAAATATATTTTTCTAATGTATTGTAAGCTAAAGATGTAGGAGCATCAAAGCAAATCAAGTATAAATTCAATGGGCCTTCAGTTCGAGCAAGGCTGCATATCTTAAGGAAAGATTAAAGAGCTTGACCAAAGCACCAAAACCCCTTCATATTGCCACCCTTATTTGTAAGTGGTGATTGATGTAGGCAGCCATATCCTAAACATGTAACTCTTACAAAGCTAGCTAAAATGCTCAAATCAAGGATTTAAGATTTCCATGATGCTAAGGCTATCTTTAAAGCAATTAGTTAGTAATTAATATCAAAAACACAACCACTTTTTGACCCACACTTTGTCTCTGAGCGATCTAAAGTGAACCAATACCTTTTTAAATCAAAGATTTCAATCTAATCTTTTCAAGATCCTCTCTGGCATCACCAAGGTGGTTTTGAGTCACCAGTCTCCTTTATATTCACAACTTTCCCACCCATAGAAACCATCTTTATCTCATTATAATTAGCTAACCTGATAAATCACCCACAGATCTATCAACCCCATCCAAGTTATCCCTCTTCTGTTTCCCTCTCCTTTAATCTTCATGATCAGCAAGAATATCTGAGTAACTAAATTTATTTATCAAACTGATATAATCTTGTTGAAACAGCAAGCTTGACCTGCCAGCAAGGTTCCAAATAAGCGGGGTTGTGACTCTCAACCCGACTATCCAGTTACTTGAAGCCAAATTAGGAAGGTGACTTGAATTTCCAAATACAACAACATGAACAAACGATGATCTCCTACAGTGGATACCTTGTTTTGGTGCTTGACTCATTACCAGGATCAGGCTATCCCCTTCACCATCCTACCATGTGATCAACACAATCATGTTCCTGCTATCCACGATTCACAATGACTATATAATACCTATCTCTCAATAAAGAATATTATCTAGTTTCTAAAAAAATTTCCCCTTGTAACTCTGCTAAAACAGCACAGTTACAACAATCTGCTATCCATCTTAAAAATAGATGATTTTTTATTAAAGAATTTTTCCATCTGTTAATCAACCTTATATTCCATAGCTCTATTTTATGCTTATCAAGAACCAAGCACCTCACCAGGATTAACTGAGTCTTGGCTAGAGAAATAAACAAGGTACCCTGACTCAAGGCCACCCCAATATATCTCCTACTATTGAATGCAACTTTGGAATAAGCCCAGAAACAATCTCAGAAGCTTTCTGAATTCAATTGCTTTGCCTTAAGTGAGCATGAAGATCAAGAACACACCAGGCTAAAGGACTTGAATCAGCTAATCTCTGATTGGCTGTAATTTCTAGATTGGTTCTAGTGTAATGGCAGGTCAATCAAGTAGGGAGCCATAGTATAGTTTCTAACTTTACCAGTATAGCCACCCTAAACACCAGAAAAATAGAGGTTACAGAATCAAGCATAAATTGATATTGGATTAAAATAGTCTAAATGTAAAGTTACTCCCCCCTTCAGCCTTGAATAGGACAATGTTTCCCTGCCGCACTAATAAAACCTCTCAAATTTCTGCTAAACCCCTGAATTTACTAGATGATTTAGCACACACAATTGACAAGAGCTTTGTCTTAGTGTACCCCTCTCAGGTGACTTCCTCTGACTCCAAGATTTCTGTTACTATTGCAACCAAGCTTCCAGACTTGCCTGCCAACTTATCTTTTGATACACAGGGGGCGCTCAATGAGTTGCCCCTTGACGTATCTAACAACATGGATTAATCTGATGGCAATATCAAATGGCGGGTACTTCATCCTAATTAGGAGCGCTACCAATTCAACTTGCTGATCCCCGCACAAGTTATTCCTTGGCTTTGAACCTTACATGGAACTTCCCACCATGCCACCCCCTGGTGGCCTTGTGGCTTTTCCCATATGGTATATTAATCACAATATTCTACAATAAACAACACCTTATTCTTATTATTCTGTCCTTTCTATTGGACTGTTGTCTACACCAATTCTAAATACTGAATCCTCATTGGTTCAGTTGCAACAGTGGTAGCAGCAGTACTTTCACAACCCACCTAAATCAAAAATTCCCCCTAAGAAAGGACAGAGTACAGGCGGTATGGCTACTCCCCAACAGGAAATTTTCCTGCCAATCCCCAAGGGGGACATCCCTGACAAGTATGTCATCTATCAAGACCAGCTAGTTCTCACCAGCGTGTACAATTGGCTCCGCCTCAGGCAGCGTGATTCCAGCGTCACCCCACCCCAGTCAGACCTGTCCCAACACATGCTCAACCTTCAGCTAGAATCCTTTGTGGGAGGCGTCGAGGGGGCCAACATTGTCAGTTGGCTCCAATCTACTGAAACCCGCCTCTGTATCTGTCAGGTTCCTGAACCCATGTGGGTTGCCGCTGCGTCTGGTTGCCTCACAGGCCCCGCCGCTGTGTGGTTCACCAACTGGGCCAGCCAGGAACTTGACGTTACCTGGGTGGCATTCCAAGACACCACCAAGTCCCGTTACAGCAAAACCTTCTCCCCCATTGTTGTGGGGACCCCTCTTCTAGCAATCAAACAAACTGGGTCCGTTCCTGAGTACCTTACCGCCTGGTAACAAGCTCTTGCTGCCGCCTCCAAAGCCTTGAACAACAGAAATGCAATGATACTCACCCTCATCATCAATGGGTTTAAACCCCATATCTGCAAGTGGGTCCCTGTAGGTTGCTGCACCTCCATCAACAACTGCTATAAGGCCATTGTGGAGGCTAAAAACCAGGCCTCAATGGGCTTCTGCTGTACCAGTGACGCTCCATCCCAACCACGTACAACACCTGGCAATGGCCACAATCAGGTAGGCTGCCGCCAGCCCTATCAGCAGGATAATGGGACTAAACGCCCCCGCAAGGGGGGAGCTCCAGCTAGCGCAGATTGAGGATCAGGGAAAAGCCTGGGGGTTGTAGCAACAAGAGACCCTGCAACCCCACCTGACCCATCCTCTCAATTCTTGCTCGCGAAGAACCCCTGTGACTACAGCATTCACGAAGTCAAAACCCTGGATGTCTTCCAAGTCCACAGTGACAACCCCATACTGCAAGCAAGTCACTCCTCAAATAAAGTAACACACTTATCCTATCCCTTCTGTTTCTGTGAGAACACCCACAAATTACTGGTAGATACTGGGGCCAACCACACTATGGTGAACCAGGCGTTTGCCAACTCTCAACAACTGGACCAGGTGCCCAGCAGGTTCAAGGCAGTACAAGTAGCTGACTCCCGCAGAGTGGCCATCACCCACGAGACTTTACCCTTCTCTGTGAGAATGGGGAACATCCAGGTTAAGCTCTCTGGGCCCATCATGGCAGGGCTCAGCCACAACGTAATTGCTGGCCTCAACAGGCTTTGGCACAACCATCCCTACATTGACTGGGATACCTCTGTCATCACCCTCAATAGAAATGGGGTGGTATTCCAGATTTACCCTGTAGAAATGAGCAAATTACTCCACAATACTGTGTTTGTCAGAATAACAGAGACAGGCTTGTAGAATTTCAAGGGGGGAAAACTAGTCTTTAACCAATGCTCAGTCAAAGTTATCCACGCTGAACTGTCTGCAGTCCCTCCCTTGACCACCTCACCACCACCCGCGCTTACTGCACTCCTTGAGGAGTACAAGGACATGTTCAGTGAAACACTTGAACAACTACCTCCTCCCCGGGAGATTCAGCACGCTGTGCAACTCCAAGGATTGTTACCTAAAGCACAACCATTATACCATCTTACACCAAAGGGAGATGAGACCCTCCACCAACACCTTGTGGACGCGCTTGATAAGGACTTCATTTGCCCCTTGCTCTCTCCATACGGGGCAGCTGTCTTCTTCATAGCCAAGAAGGACATGTCCCTTTGCTTGGTCACAGACTACTGCGCCTTAAATGAGGTGACAGTTAAGAATAAGTACCCCCTAAGCTGATTGATGACCTGTTTGATACGCTTGCAGGTGCAAAGGTCTTAAGCAAGATTGATCTCACTGCAGGGTACAACCAGGTCCGCATTGTACCTGGGGATGAGTCAAAAACTGCCTTCTGCACGCGCTACAGGTCTTTTCAGTGTTGTGTCATGAACTTTGGAATGACCAACACTCCCTCCACCTTTTCCATGTTGATGAACAAAGCATTTGAGGACCTGATTGGAAAATTTGTGGTTGTTTACCTTGACAACATTATTGTCTTCAGTCAAGATAAAATCACACACCTCCAACACCTCCGTACTGTCCTTGGCACCCTTCGGAAAACCCAGCTAAAAGCTAAACCCTCCAAATGTAAGTTTCTCAAGTTGGAGCTGTTATTCCTTGGGCACACCATCTCTGCACAAGGGATAAAGCCCGACCCTGCCAAAATCAAGGCAATCACTAGCATGCTTCCCCCCACTGATGTGGGCCAGGTGCAGACATTCCTAGGCATGGCTGCCTACATACACAAGTTCATTCCCAATTGCAGGGAGCTAATTGCGCCTCTCACTGAGCTCCTCAAAACCAAACAGCGCTTCTACTGGACCCCTTCCAGAGATCAAGTCTTTGAAATGTTGAAGCAAAGACTCACAACAGCACCAGTACTGCAGTTTCCCAATAAAAACGTCAGTACAAACTTGAGACCGATGCCTCTGACAGGGCCATAGGGGGTGTGCTAAGGGTAGAAACTGATGATGGTGTCTTTCTCCCTGTAGCATATGAGTCCAGGAAACTTACCAACTCAGAGCAACACTATCCCATCCATGATAAGGAGTTGGTGGCAATTGTGCACTGTTTTGAGAAGTGGCGTTGTTACCTGGAAGGTGCAACCTTCCCACCCTGCATTCTGACGGACCACAAGTCACATCATTACTTCAACACACAGTCCCACTTGACACGCTGTTGTTTTCTGAGGCGCGGAACAGACACCCAACAGGGAATCCTAACCTTAGGATTGGATTTGTACTAAGACTTGGTTAGATGACAGGGAAGGCAATAGTGTTTACCTTGCGGCCCTGGAAGAATAATCTCTACTAGGCGTGGCTAGAGAGAGGCGCAGAAGTACAGAAGACACAAAGACAAAAATGTGAATATAACTTAATTTTATTGGTGAATATGGAAATGGAATATATAGTGGTTGAGAATACCACAAAACACTACCAGGACGGTAGGATCACTTGTCACAAGCATGAGTGGGGCGAGTGAGTTGCGCAGAGTCAGGAAACCAAACAATCATATTTCCTGAAGCAGAAGCCAGTTCATTTTGAGATTCAAAAGCAAAAGCAAGAGATTTGTCTTCAAAATGGCCCAACAAAGGCAAAATTGAAACATGGTGAATGCCATTATCCACAACATTTCCCCTCTCTAGATTGGCCTTTGGGGGGTGGTACTTGCGGAGGAACTTGGCGTGTACGCAAGCAAAAGGGCGACCACTGGAGAGGAGCTTTGCAGTGTACTCAGATCCTCGTTTGAAAGTCACCTCTAAAGGACCAATCCACAGGGAGTCCAGTTTGTGTGCGCGCCCACTCACACAGTGTTGATGGTATAGGACATGGTCACCAACAGCAAACTCAGGCAAGGGGGAGCGCCCTGCATTGTCAGGAGAGAGCTTGAGCATCTTAGTCTTATATGCAGAAGTGTAGGCAGTGGCTTGTATATCAATGATGCAATTGACAAGGTCTTTGATGTGGTTGTCAGGGTTCATAGCCTTATCAGAGTAGAGTAGGGGAACCCCCAAGAGCAACGGAGTGGTGGCTTTACGCCCATACAACATGGCAAAGGGGGAGTACCCTGTGACCCAATGCTTGCTCAGACAATAGGCAAAGAGTGCAGCAGGTAAGTATAGATCCCAATTGGCAGCGTCAGAGTAGGTGAGCTTCCTCATGATAGAAACCAGTGTCAAGTTGGCACACTCAACTGCCCCATTAGTGGAAGGATTATAGGGGGCAGAGAAAGACTGGTGAGTTCCTAGAGCTTCAACAACAGAGGTCACAAGTTTGGCATTGAAGTTGGTTCCGTTGTCTGATAAAAGCACTTGAGGACAGCCATGGCAGTAGAAAACATCCTAAAGCAGGAAGGCAGCAGTAGTCTTAGCAGTGATGTCTTTAGTAGGGCGAGCTTTTACCCACTTGCTGAAGTGGTCAACGGCAATCAGGATAAAGCGGCATCCGGAGCGTAGCGGGGGAGAGGACCTACAGCATCAATGCTGAAAGTGTGAAAGGCATGTTGAGGGGGGACCAATTTGAACTTGTGAGAAGCAGCTCGGGGTATCTGAAGTTGGCAGTCATGGCAACTAGCTATGACATCTGGGATCAACAGGCAAAGATTCTCCCAGAAGTAATTCTTCTGAAGCCAGTCAAAGGTCTTGGCAATGCCTCCATGGCCAGTTTTTTTATGAGCTTGCAACACTAAAGAGGCAAAGACTGGGGCGCACTTATGGCAGGTATTGACCCTGCACCTTCTTGAAGAGTTGGTTATTGCGTATGAGGGTGTCTTCAGACAATTTAGACAGGGCAAGTTGTGACCGTACTACAGTCACTGCTGAGCGTTTAGCCAAATAAATGCTCCAAAATATAAAGATGTTCTGTTTTTGCTGTTTATTACATATAGATAGGTTTGTTTGGAATTCTTGAGGGAAAGGTTCCTAGAAACTGGATATCTATGTTTAATAAAAGATCAGAATATGTATGTTTAGTTAGGTTAGGCTAACTAAAAGAATTGAGGCAAGATTGGCCAAATCAATCTTGGAGACAAGGCGTCTCAAAATGGGTTAGTTAATCAGGAAAATTAATTAATAAATACAGGATATAATTAATGAGGATTTAATTATATTAATATGATCTTGACTTTGTCAAGAAGTTTGGTTAAGGTTAACCATGGGAAAACCCCTGGAATTTGGGTTAAAAGCGCTGTGTCGGCAAATTTATTGGGTTAGAGGCGCCGCCGCGCCGCCTAATGAATTTGAGATGCGCCAAGGCGCCGCTATCAAATTTTCTCAGGCGCTGGGGCGCCACCTGGGAAAATTGCTGGGCGCCGCAGTGGTGCCTGGTTTGAGTTTCAAAGCAGTTTAATGGGTTTTAAAGGCAAAAAACCATTAAATGCAAAAATAACTAAATAAAGGCAAGGATGCCTAGGAATTCAGGTTTGATCAGTTGGTTCCCAGTTGGAACACTGATAGCTGAGTTTAGGATGTGCAATCCACAGGGTTTTGGCGCTGGGAGCTGGGGAAGCTCCATGCCAAATTGGTACATTGGGTTGAATGGAGTCAGGTGACTTCTGCCCATTGTAGGTCAATTCTCATAGGTTGAGAATTGTTGGTGATCTTTCAGGTAAAGATCTATGTTGGATGACTTGAATATCATAGGCCACGTGACGCAAATCATTGGTTGATTCAAGAACCAGAGGGGTTTTCAGCTGTGTATGCCCCAAATGATATATAAGCAAAAACAGTTAAACATTAATAAAATATATTCATTGTCGGTTTTGACGCTTTCCCCTCACCTATTTTTCAATTGTAATGCCTTCTTTGTTAAAATTTGAGAGAGCCAAGTTTGGTGTCCTTTGTGTGGAAACTGCTGCAGCAAGAAAGGAGGTTCCTACAAGTACATTGGAAGAAGCTTGGACCAGCTGGAGGTCACTAAGACTGTTCCTGCCAAATCTTTAGTAGAAGTAAAGGATGCATTTGAAGAGCTGTATTCCAATTAATTTGTAAAGGAAGGGACTCCCGTTCAAGGGAACCAAATTTATGCTTGGGAACCTTGGAACTTGTTGATAGGATGGGATGAAATCTTGCAACAAGTAAAAGAGATGGCAAATTGTGAAATTGAGGCGTTGAGAGCACAAGAGGAAAAAAGCGTTGAAATCATGGCTCATTGGCGGGATGAAAATAAAGTGTTATCCAAGAAAATTGGCTCCCTGGAGGCAAAGCTCCTCAAAGCTTTGTCCCAGGAAGGTAACAGCAATAAGAGTCAAGGGCAGGATAATGGCAGGATGGACTGGTTAGGCCTGGATCCGTCACACAAGTTGAACCTCTTCTGTCTCACTTTCCCAGGAAGAAGGGTAGCCAATTAGCTCGTACAAGCGGACTGCCTCAGAAGGATGTAGGGCAAGGATGGGCATTTGGGACAGCCCATCAGCGTTCTGATGTTGAATCCTGGGGCAATAGAGCATAGTGAAGTCATAACCTTGCAGGCAGAGAGCCCATCTGGCTAAGCGTCCTTCAGGCTCCTTAAGTTGTTATAACCATTTGAGCGAAGCATGGTCAGTGACGACAGTGAAATGGGTACCATACACGTAGTGACAGAATTGTTTGACTTCATGCAGCACAGCAAGGCATTCCTTCTCTGTAACACTATAATTCTTTTCATGCTTATTCAGCACACGGGAAGTATAGGCTACAGGGTGGTCCACACCTTCATTGTTGAGCTGAGCCAAGATAGCCCCAATAGCAAGGTCACTAGCACCAGTGTACAAGATGAATTCCTTATTGTAATTGGGGTACACTAAAATGGGTGCTTCTTTGAGTTTCTGCTTTAGAGTCTCAAAGGCTTGCTGTTGGCTGGCAGTCCATTCAAAAGGGACATTACACAATAGTTGGACCAGGGGTTTGCTAGTATCAGCAAAATCAGGGATGAATTGTCTATAGTAACCCATCATGCCCAGAAAGACTTGTAATTCTTGGAGGTTGGTGGGCGGAAGCATTTTTTTGATGGCTTCAACCATCTTGGTCATTGGACAAATTCCTGTTTGGGTACTTCATAACCCAGGTATTCAAGGCGCTCTTTGAAGAAAGCACACTTAGAGGGCTTTAACTTGAGGCCAGCTTCTTGGATCTTTATGAACACCTCTTTAAGATGGGCTAGGTGATCAGTGAAAGTTATGCTGAAGACTGTTATATCATCTAGATAGACTAAGACAGACAACAACTTCAAGTCCCACAGGATGGAGTCCATGGCCCTCTGGAAAGTTTCTGGGGCATTACAGAGCCCTTGCGGCATGAAGGTAGGTTAAAAAAATCCTTCTGATGTGATAAGCACAGCCTTCTGATGGTCTTCAGGAGAGAGGTCAACTTACCAGTAGCCAGAAGCCAAGTCCATGGCAGAGAAAAACTTAGAACCCCCAAGGCGTCAAAGAGCATCATCAACGCACGGTAAGGGATAGGAATCTTTCTTGGTTAGAGAATTCAACCTTTGATAGTCCATCACAATCTGGTGGCCTCCATCCTTTTTCTTTAAGATGAGCAGAGGGGAAGCCAAGGGACTTTGAGAGGGAGCTAGCAGTCCAGCATCCAGCAGTTGTTTGAGCTCCTTAGAAACCTGCACATCTTCCACTTGGCTACGGCAGTATGGCTTGGCACAAAAGGGGGGGAGCATCTCCTGTGTCAATCTGATGAATCACACCTTTGGCTAGCCCATAATCAGAAATATCTTTAGCAAAGATGTCTGAGAATTGGTCTAGTAAATCAAGCACCTCTTTCTGTTGGACCAGGGACAACTGAGGGAAGCCTTGGGCAGTGAACAGAGATATGACTTGAGGCTTGTCTTTGGGTAGGTTAAAGTCTTGAAACGTTCCAAAAGGGTGAAAAGACAAGACGTCAGGAGCATTTAACAACTTTCTTTAACCAATAAACTGTCCTCTGAATACTGTCATAGGAAGCGCAGTAAGGTTGGCAACTAGTAATTGAACAGGATCCTTGTGGGAAACATCCAGAATTCCAGGACAAAGGTAAGGCTTGTTACGCCCCAGCAAAGGAGGGGAGTACAGCTCTAAGAAAGTCCGTTCAGGTAGTTCATATGATATCTGGGAGTCTATGATAGCCTGAGAGCCTGGGGAGATAGTGATAGCAGACGTGGCCATGAGAGGGATTCCATCAGTTGAAGGACAAGTCATGAGAGGACATTTCATGTTGGTAGAATGGGTTTGGTATTTTAGGGTGAAAACTCAATTGAGATACTCCAGAGTACATGTCTTCAAACGTTTACCAGGAACTTTGATTGGCTCTTCAAATATCAGGGGGACTTTGTACCCTAGGATAGAAAGATAACCATCCTTCAGGTTGATGATCCCATTATATTCACAAAGGAACTGGGTACCAACCAAAAGGTCATAGCTCTCATTTTCTAGAACAACAGCCGGCGCAGCCAACAGGAGTTTACCAAATTGCATTGGTAAGGCAGAGTACGCACCAATGGCGCAAGTCACGGAGAGACCAGTAGTGCCATAGGATTGATGGTAGTTGAGATCAGGGGCCAGCTTAAGCTTCTTCATCAGTTTAGAAGAAACAACATTGACTGGAGAACCGGTGTCCAGGATGGCTTTGATCTTGACTTTTTGGATAGATATCTCTACTTGGGTGGTGGTGCGTACAAAGGGTGGCAGAACAGCCAAGATATCCTGTGTCTCAGCTAGTTCCTTGTCCCATTTCTCAATCATGCATTGTATTCCCAGAAACTCCTTATATACAGTTTGGAGAGGGAGTGAGACAGCTACATTCTTGAAAACGGCGTCTGGAACTTCAGCGGCTTCCTCTGATGATTCCACTAATACAGGGGACCTTTTTGCCTGAGTAAGATAGGGGTGGGAGACAATTGCTTTGGCCTCAGACGAGGGCTTGGTGGTAGTTGTAGTCTTCCCAGATTGTAGCTTGTAGGGAACTGCAATAGTCTCAGGGACGGCAAGAACATAATACCTGTATGCATCATGGTCTTCAACATCAGATTCATCCACATCAGAATTGTCAGAAATGTCATGGAACAGGAGGAGGATAGGTGGAGCTTCATCATCAGCAGGCTCAGAGTCAGTAGCAGGCAGAGGTGTAGGAGGAGACTGGGAAGAATTGTCAACCAAGAGCGTCTCTGCCTCTAGGTTGACTGTTCTTTTCCCAACTGATCCTTGGGATCAGCTCCTTCAACCCGCGGATTGGTGCAGACACAAGAGTGGTGGCCTATCTGACCGCAGTTGTGGCAACCTTGGCGTCAAGGAGGATTTTGGGATTTCATAGTGAGGATAAAAGGGCCGCAAGAAGAGGAGCCAGAGTTGGAAGTGGCACAACTTTCCCAAACAACTGCCCCAGAATGGGTAAGATGCATATCTTGGAGCAGTGTCTTTATACTTTTCATGGAGGACAGCATAGACTTGTGGGCCTTGAAATGAAGGCATATGAGTTGATTCACCTTGAGGGCCTGGGCGCAGGCCATATATGCTTCATGTGCTGTCAATTGTCTGCTTGTTATTAACTTTTGTCCCTCCATGTAAAATCTGTCAGCAAATTCAGCTAATGTCTCTTTGGGCTTGAAGGATATGTGCATGAAAGCATCCTTTTTCACCTCCAGGCTAAGATCATCACCAAACTTGTCAATCAGAAGCTGTTTCATGTCCTCCCAGGTCCTGATGGAGGGCAGCTCTGGTACAACTACCTCTTGACAGATCAGGTGTAGGCAAGTCAAAATATATTCTTTCTTAACTTCATCTGATGCTCATCTCATAGCAGTCTTGTAAATAGTTAAGAAAGCTGCAATAGTCGAGGTTTTGGGATCAAAGACTTGCTTAAAAGTAGGCTTGAAGTGTGCCTCAGGAGCTGGACCACCATTGCTGCTATCAATTACATTTATGCCCGGGGAGAACTCAGCTTCAGATTTGGAGGGGGGTTGTCTAGCCCATAGTTGTTGAACACTTTCTTCAAGGGTTGTCAGAGTCTTGGTGGTTCTGGCACCTGTAGTGTTGGCTAGAGTGGTCTGTTGTTCAGTAACATCTAGGCATTGTACTTGGGTAGTGACAACAGTGGAGAGCTCAGCCAGCCGCAAAGTAAGGGATGGCCCCACTGATAAGCAAGGGGTGAATCTGTTGTTTACCAAATCAATCAACTCACTCATCTCCTGTACGTCCCTGTCCAACTCAGTCTGGTCTTGTTTCAAATGATCCACCTCATTAGCTAGGGCAATCAACTCTCTGGCACAGTGGATTTGAGGAGCCCCTGCCAAACCAGGACAACAGCCATCCTCCTTGTTAACCCCAAGTGGGCTAGCAGCGGCTGTTACTACCTCACGTAAAGCAGCAACTTCTTGCTGTAGTTCAGCAACCTGAGCAGTCTGCGCAAGAACCTGGGGATCAGGTTGAGGCATTTCAGTATGACGTCCTTGGCTACAAGTGGAAGTGCGTAATTCCCAAATGGCTTTCCAGATTTTATGCTCTCTGTCCACCAGATCATCAGCAGGAGGAGAAGGCGGAACATCAGGTTTGGGAGTGGACAGCTCATTCACCTGACTCTGAAGTTTGGCAATAGCAGCAGCAGTGGTAGCTCTCTCTTGATCAAATTCTGCACTGAGTTCATTTAGACCTTGGGCGGCAAGGTCAGCTACCTGTTGCAATTGCTCAAAGGAATAGACACTGAATGCATTGAGCTGTTGCACTAGACGCTCAAAGTTGGAGAGATAAGCGTTTAGGGTGGAGTCTACTTGAGTTTGCCAGGGTTTTTCTAACTGGTGAAACTCATGTAGTTGCTCCCTAACATACTCAGGGATGGACTGGCGCATTTGCTCAATGGAATTGACTAGACGTGTTTGAGAGGTGACCAAATCACACTGATGATCAGATATCAGGGAGAACAGGGAATGGATCCACTGTTGGTAGGCAGCAAACTGGTCCCAATGATGGGTAACAGCTACTTGTAGAGACAAAATTTCTTGGACGTGGAGTCCCAACACCATCTGGTGGTGGGCCAAGGCGGGCTGTACAAAGGATGACAGCAGGTGATCAGCAGAGCCAGCCGCTGAGAGGAGATGTTGTGGAAACTGAGGGGCCACAATTAACTCATAGTATTCAGCACGGCTAAACTGTAGTTGAAGGCGAGGGATGGCCCCGTCCTGAGCTATTCCAAGGGCTACCGCCATGACTTGTTCTAAGTCAGGGGTACCCACAGGGTAAGCAACTAAGCGGGGACCATTCCCAAGGTTCAGTACAGTAGGGACAATAGGCAGGTTGGTGATGTCTTCCTCAATAGGAGGGCTGGTAATTTCAGGCAAGGTTGACTCTCAAATAGGCGGAGGCAAGGGACCTGCAAACGTAGATGCAAAAGGAATAACCAAGGGGCTTACAGCCCCTGTAGCGAGCACCATTTTTGTTGTGTTCTGAGGCGCGGCACAGACTCACAACAGGGAATCCTAGCCTTAGGATTGGATTTGTACTAAGTATTGGTTAGATGACAGGGAAGGAAATAGCGTTTACCTTGAGGCCCTGGATGAATAATCTCTAATAGGCATGGCTAGAGAGAGGCGCAGAAGTACAGAAGACACAAAGACAAAAATGTGAATAGAACTTAATTTTATTGGTAAATATGGAAATGGAATATATAGTGGTTGAGAATACCACAAAACACTACCAGGACGGTAGGATCACTTGTCACAAGAATGAGTGGGGCAAGTGAGTTGCGCAGAGTCAGGAAACCAAACAATCATATTTCCTGAAGCGGAAGCCAGTTCATTTTGAGAGTCAAAAGCAAAAGCAAGAGATTTGTCTTCAAAATGGCCCAACAAAGGCAAAATTGAAACATGGTGAATGCTGTTATTCACAACACACGCCTTCAAGAAGGATGGGTTGAGCATCTATCTCCTTACCAGTTGCGCATTGAGTACAAGCCTGGGAAGGAACTTGTCACAGCTGACGCCCTTTCACAACTCTACGTAGCGTCCATCACTGGGGACAATGGTTTTGATCCAGATTGGCCCATGCTTTACCTCTGCCCTGAGTTGACTCACTACAAGGGCCTTAACTTGGTGACCATCTCCAAGCTGAAGGACAACAAAAGTCAGTTCACCACCAATGCTGTTAACGTCTGTTGTCGGGCAGAGACAGGTGAAAAGACGCCTTACATTCCCACCACGCAATGAGGTGACACAATATTGCACTACCACCAAACCCTGGGTCACATCAGAGGGCATAACCTCTTTGAGATCATGAAACAAAAGGTTTTGTTGACGTGCATTCATCAAGACATCTTGGACCTCCTCAAAACGTGTGTGTTGTGCAAAAAGAACACATCCAAACCTGCACCCCCAAGTCTGTCCTGCCTATCAAGGCCATGGAACCCTTCAAGCAGTGGGCCCTTGACATTGTGGGTCCACTCCCCAAATACATACTGGGAAAGAAGTACATTATCACTGACATCAACTACTTCACTTGCTGGCCTGGGCAACAACTAACCACACCACCACTACCCGCTTTATTGGCAAGGAAGTTGTGGCCTGCTTTGGGCGGCCCAAACGTCTCATCACCTATGGCAGCCCTGAACTTGTTGGGCACGTCATGAAGGCATACTACGCCAAGAATGCACTCCAATGTATAGTTATAACCCCCTACCATCCTCAAGCCAATGGACACGTGGAACGGTTAAATGGCTCACTGGTTCAACTGATTGCCAAGCTCTCACAAGAGCATCCCAACACTGCGTGGACTGAACACCTGCCCACCGCTCTACTTATCCTGTGAGCAAGAATCAACAGGGTCACAGGGTTCAGCCCCAGCACCCTGGCCTTTGGGAAGCCTGACAGTCTGACAGGAGTTGAACAGGGAAAGTTACAGTCCAGGGTTCCCAACAAGCCTCCCCTAGTAACAACCCCATCCCTAGATTAATGGCGTGCCAAAGCCCAGGAAATCAAATGCAAGCGGATTGAAGGAGGGACAAAGCACCTCAAAGCTAGATACGCCGTAGGTGACCCCGTCTACACCCTCAATCCAAATTCTGCCAAGTTTGAGCCCAACTACCTAGGGCCCTTCAAGATAGCTGCTGTCTTTGACAATCATACCTATCAACTCAAAGACGCCCAAGGAAATACCAAGAAACTTCACCATGATTGCTTGCGCCCCTGCTGCACCATCCCCACACAAAGGTTGTTTGTGCGGATCTTCCCAGACCTTCCGCAGACTCTGGTCTTGGTGTCTGACAACAAGCAGGGGGCAAGGGAGAGTGTTGCAACCAAGCTTCCAGACTTGCCTGCCAACTTATCTTTTGATACACAGGGGGCGCTTGATGAGTCGCCCCTTGACGTATCTAACGGCATGGATTAATCTGATGGCAATATCAAATGGCGGGTACTTCATCCTAATTAGTAGCACTACCAATTCAAATTGCTGATCCCTGCACAAGTTATTCCTTGGATTTGAAACTTACATGGAACTTCCCACAATGCCACCCCCTGGTGGCCTTGTGGCTTTCCCCATATGGTATATTAATCACAATATTCTACAATAAACAACACATTATTCTTATTATTCTGTCCTTTCTATTGGACTGCTGTCTTCCCCAATTCCAAAATTAAATCCTCATTGGTTCAGTTGCAACATTACAACCTGGGAAGAATCCCTGATTAATTTGGATTACTTGCTGGCTTGGTTCTTTCCCCATTTGAAGCAATTGGAATGTAATCAATCAGGGTGTGCTTCTAGAAAATCAACAAAATCCAATCTGGCTGGAGTTAATGGCCCCCTGAAGAATTCTATAGGCCTCAGCCAATCAGAAGTAAAGTATGAAATTGTTGTGAAACCTCCCAGCTTGCTTGAACCTCCCTGGAAAAATTTATCTCCTGGCCAATAAAACCTGCCTCCTGGATCAGTCGCCTTTCAAATCCAAAACCTATCCCTTAAAGCAAGCCAGGGGATTTTTGGTCCCCTGCTAGCTCATTCTTATCAATTAAAACTTTGAATTTTACAACATAAATTTTTTGAAATTTGGGCCCCTTTTTTATTGGCTTCTTATTTCTTATTAATTGTTAGTAGAAGTTTCAGCTTTCCCTTATCTTATTTGTTGCTCCCTGGCTCCCAGCATCTCTTTCAAAGTCCCTAGAGTTAACATTAGCATCAGCGTCAAGGTGTACCTCTTTTTCTTTTGAAACTTAAGTTTGGACCTAAAATTAGTATAGAAATCCATATAAATCTTTAGTTTAAGTTTGAAATCTTTAAGGGTTTGCTCTGATTGCAGTTCAAACTTGCTTTAAGAACTGTAAAGTCCTCCCCCTTTGCTCAGACTTCTTAAATTGGGTCCCAAAGTCTCTTTTATGCTCCAGACCCAAAAAATACCCCTGGTCTGCCTGCCTGAGTATTGTTTGATTTCACTGCTTCCTCAAAAAGGCCTTGAATTTTCCTGGTGCGTTCAAAAATGCTGGTGCCAGAGCTCAAATTTGTGATATTTACTCTGGCCCCTGTACTAGTGATGATTTGGACCACCTACCCAGATCTCTAGGGACAAATACCCTCTTCTGTGCACTATGGGGGAGATAATTCCACCTGATTCCTAAACCTTCTTGAGGATCTCCCTGGGAATGCTCAAGATCTGCTTGTTACTGATGAGAATCTTATCAAGAGCCTCACCTGTGATGACCTTGAGTTACTTCCTCCCAATTTGGACCTCACTGATCTTGTGGAAGGATGTTGCAGTCCGCTGCCCTTCCTCCCATAGAGCCTGAGACCACTTCTCACAAGGAGAAATCAAAGTTACAAAAGTACACTCCAAGTTGCACTCTTTGATTGCTTACCAGTGTAGTTCTGATGGGTTTAGACTCCTACTTTCCCGGTTGTCTCCTGCTTTCTTGCTCTGGACGCAAATTTGAGCGGCCATACCAGTTCACCGCTGGATGGTGTCCTGGTGAATCTTCCCTCCAGGATGGGAGCCAAACTTAGTTGGTTTATCCCCCCTCTCTTACACTAAACCTCACTGTGTACAAAATGGGTATTAGCTGGACCCACCATCAAGACATAAGTTTCAAAGTATCACCCTAGTGGCTTCAAAAAGCCCACCAAAGTTATCTGGGTCTATTTGGGTGAAAAACTGTCTGCAGAAAATGTTTATAAGCACAGGCATCAGCTATGTAACCAAGCATGACCTGAGCTCCCAAGTACTCTGAAACCATCTAAATAACTGCAGGCTGGAGTTTATAAGCCAAGCAGGTGGATAGATATCCCCATAAAAGTTTATTTTAAAACTTAAACTGTACTTCACTTTATGATGTTCACCTTGGAGGTTATGGTTACATTGGTGAATTTGAAAGATGTTTTTGTTGGCTTGATGATATCAATTTATAAGCATTAGCTTGGCAAGATTATTAGAAGTCAACTCTTCTCAATCACCTGCCTACTGCTGAATTTGACTAGGAAGAACTATCTCCTGGCAATTATATTTTCTCCTATCAAACCTTGAAGCTAATTTCCCTTTAAATTATCATCATCTTATTAATTTACCCCTTTCCAATTTTGGGTAGTTTTTGCTAAGGATTTTAACCTTAAAAACTTTGCTATTCATCAATGTATTTGGTATTTGGATTGTTGTTTCACATGCCATAATTAAGGTGGACTATAAAGGCAAATTTCCCTTAATGGGATCAATATTAGCCCTTGCTAGGCCTAGCCAGTTCTATGGGAACAACTGATTAGTCACCCCAGATCACATTGAGGCTTCACAATTTAAGTTTAATTAGATGAACCAATATTTTCAGGGCCCGGAATGCCCTAGACAATTAGCTATTCTGCCTGGAGATTAAAAAACCAACAGAATGTAAACCATTGCTGACTGCCTTCTTAGAAGGAAACACCCCTTTCTGACTGCAAATAGCCAGGTTTTTGTGAGGCCCACATGCTGTGAAACCCTGGAATTGATAATAAACATGAAATTGGGTCCCTTTGCTATTGGGGAATGGTAAATTAGGAAAATAATTGCTCAATTGCTTGTAGGTTCTAATAATAGCTGTGGCACCTTGGCATGCTGCAGCCAAACCAAGGTTCCTGTTATACCAACCAATGAGCATCCACCTCCAGGCCCAAGTATGTAAATTCCAGCCAAAATTGTAAGTTTAACTGAAATTGATCCCATCAGTTCTCTGGTGGCACAAAATGCCACAAAATTACCAGTAAGTATAATTAGTGAGGAGGAGAAGCCCTCTTCACTGTTGACATCTTAAATAAAATGAATTTATGCCCAGAAATCACTATCTTCTTTCAGGAATTATCTATTTTTGCTTAAATTTAATTATTCTCTTTGAATCTATTTGGGAATCCACAACTCAATATAAACTTGCCTATCTGTACCCTCCTGGCTATACTCCTGCTACCTCAGTCAATCCACCCTGCGCTCTTGACTTGGAGTATTTCCATCCCCATCATCTGGATCTCCTTCCTTGTTGTGAAACAGAGACCATCCTGCCTTCTATGAAGGAGATTCCTACTGCTCTCCCCTACCCACCACGCCTCCTGCCCAAGAATTCAGCAATTTGGGGTTTGTCTACATTACAGTATTGGGGCTGGCCAATAAGGTTGTGCCCATACTGAAAGTTGGCGTCCTTTGGCTACTGCAGTGAATTACCTAGTCAGAATATCACCAATTGTGTACATGGCCTTCCAGGCCCGGTCTACCTCCCCTGTGGGAGTCCTGTTGGACTCTGGCATGGGCCATGTCAGTATGTAAACTCTAAAAAAACTAGTAACCCTGGGCCCATATTCTTCTTTGATTATAGGAGCATCTTGTATGCTTTTATTTTTGACCTCAGCTTACTACATAAGACAGTATATGACCAAGAAACCAGAAAAGAACAAAAGCCAAGAAGAAACTGTCACCAAGCTGTCCCAAGTCCAGACTGTGACCATCTCCACCTTGAACCAGAATACTGCTGCTCCCACAACCTTTCCTGACCTGCCAAAAATAGGCTTGGCTGGCTTCAGAAAAGGAATGATCATGATAAACGCCCTGTTCTGTGCCCACCCCAAGAGCTTCAGAGACAACACTCAGAAGGTTATGACAGTGGCCGCCCAACTGAAGGATAACGCCAGAGAAACCTTCTTGACCAGCCTAGAGGAAGATCCAGACCTCATACTATCCTACAAACAATTCCTGGAGAGAATGAATTTAGCAACCACTCCTGCTGGGATAAGATCCAAGCCTACATGGTGCTCATCTTCTTGAACCAGGGAAGGGACAACCTGGAGACCTACATACAACAATTCCTATGCCTGGCAGAGGTAGCCAAGATTCCTGACAACATATCAGTTCTGTATTTCAGAAACAGTTTGAACCCACATCATGCCAGCCTAATGAGACACTACCAATGCAACCTCCCCAAAGACAAGCTCCTGGCTATTGCCAGAGGCATGGAATTCAGCCAACCACAAGGATACCACACTGGCCAGCCCCAGAACAACCAAACCCCTGGTGCAAGTAGACCTTGCTTGAACATGACCCTGGAAGAGTATCAACATCATATCAGAAGTGGGTTATGCTTATATTGGCACCAGAGTGGCCACTTATTCAAAGAATGCACTAGCTGCTCCAATGAAACCCAAGGAGCCACTATTTCAGCAATTAACAACGCTTCCCAATCCTACCCTATCATTGACACTATTTTATGTTACCATGACCATGAAGTAAACACTGTAGCCCTTCTAGACAGTGGGGCAACCCTCAACTACATGGAACATAGCCTAGCTAAGGAACTGGGTGTACCAGTCCAATAAAACTCCCAATTGGCAACCTTGGGCAACAAGACAACAGACCTGTCACACAAATGCAAAGAGTCTTTCTCTCTGAAGCTAAATGTGAAACTATTGACTACCAGATTCTATGCCACAGAGAAGCTCCCCAAACCTGTAGTGATAGGCTTTGAATGGTGGGTTGACCACCAACTGAACTTAGGCTATACAAATCATCAGGTGACTGTCACTCATGAGAGCCAAATCTTAGAGGTCCCATGCTTGAGCCCTCAGCAAACCCCAGAGCTAAAAAATATTGCCATGGAGGCTTGCAAAGTTGAGATCCCAAATTTTTTGAAGCCTTGGGGGTCTGTCTTCTCATAAGAAGAAGCCACTGCCTTGCCCAAACATATCCAGTTCAACCACAATATTGATCTCTGTTGTGTTCTGAGGCACAGCACAGACACACAATGGAAAATCCTAACCTTAGGATTGGATTTGTACTATGTCTCAGTTAGAATGGCAGAGAAGACTATGCAATTACCTTGGGGCCCTGATTGAATGATATCTACTAGATGTGGCTAGAGAGGCCCCAAAGTACTGGGAGACACAAAGACAAAAATGTGAATAGAACTTAATTTTTATTGGTGAAATGAAATGGAATATATAGTGGTTAGGAATACCACAAAACAGTACATGGACGGTAGGATCACTTGCCACAAGCATGAGTGAGGCAAGTGAGTTGCGCAGAATCAAGAAACCAAACAATTGTATTTCCCAGTTTGGATACAGAATCATTTTGAGGGGGAAAAGTGAAAGAGAGAGATTTTTCCTCAAAATAACTCATCAAAGGTAAAATCAAAACATGGTGAATGGCGGCATTCCTAACAATCTCCTCCCAGAAACCCTCCCTAAACATGGACCTGTTTGCAGTTGTAACATGAAGAAACAAGCTGCCTTAAGAGAGTAATTGGACAAGATGTTGAAGAAGGGATATATACACGTCTCCAAATCCCCTTGTTCATCCCCTTTACTGTTTCTTAAAAAGAAGGGCAGCAACTTACTTCCTTGCATCAACTACCAGGACCTAAACAGCATCACTGTAAAAAACAGATACCCTGTACCCAACACTGAAGACCTTTCAGACCAGCTTTCATAAGGCAACATCTTCTCAAAGGTTGATCTGATAAATGCTTTTAACCAGATCTGTATCAGGCCTGGTGATGAATGGAAGACCACCTTCAAGACTAGGCAAGGTCTTTACAAATACCTAGTTATGCCATTTGGGCTGTACAACGCGCCCAGCACCTTTCAAACTATGATGGACGTGGTTTTAGGAGGACTCAAAGATTAGTGTTGTGTAGCCTACTTAGATGACATCCTCATTTACAGCCGCACCCCTGAAGAACATTTCAAACACCTTCAAGCTGTCCTACAACGCTTCAAGAAACACAGACTTTTTGTTAAACTCCAGAAATGTGAGTTTTGCCAAGAAGAAGTAGAGTTCTTGGGGTACAATGTACTAAAAGGAGGATTTGCTATGACATCTGACAAAATAGAGGCCGTGATGTCATGGCCTGAACCTAAGAACTGCAAGGAGGTCAGAAGTTTCCTGGGCTTGGTAAACTTCTTCCAGGAATTTGTCCAAATTTTTCTTCAATCTGTTTTCCCTTGACCTGGCTCACCTCCAAGAAACACCCGTTTGTGTGGGATGACTCCGCCAGATCCACCTTTGAGTTGCTAAAGAACACCTTTGTTTCCACCCCTGTCTTGGCAATGACAGTTTCAATAAACCCTTCATTGTGGAGACAGACGCCTCCAACTTTGCATTGGGGGGTGTTGCTTCAGGAGAGACATGATAGTAAGCTGCACTCTATAGCTTACTACTCAAGGAAGTTCACTCTGCCTTACTTGAACTACCACATCTATAATAAAGAGATGCTTGCTATCATCCAGTACTTGAAACATTAGAGAAGATACTTGTGTGAAGCCAAACACCCAGTGAGAATCATGACCAATCACAAGAACCTGACATACTTCTTAAAACTGCAACAACTAAATCAGCGTCAAGCTAGATGGGCCCTATTCCTATCATATTATAACTTATCAATCAGCTACAAACCTGGCAAGATCAACATTGTACCTGATGCCCTAAGCCAAAGAGCAGACCTTTTTCCTAGTGCCAAAGAGATTAAAGAATTTAACACTAAATCCTTGCTGTCTCCAAACATGATCAAGCCAATGCTCCTATTCCTGGGACTAGCCAGTAAAAGGGAAGAAATCAAACTGGCTCAGACCTTAGACCAGCACTGTATCTACATCATGAAATACTTAAAGAAAGATATCAACATTCAATACTACCAAACAGGTTACTCCTTACATGGAAACATCCTATAACTACACAGACGCACCTACATATCAGAAGGTCCACTGCGCTTAGAGATACTGAAGGAATACCACAACTCCCCTATGTCAGGACACCCTGGGTGTACAAAGACTCTCAAAGAAATCCAGAGAACCTACATGTGGCACAGGATGAAGCCAGAGATTGAAGGATACCTCAGAAATTGTGAGACATGTGGACATACCAAGCCTAAGCAAGGAAAGCCAGAACAATTAATACAACCCCTCCAGATTGCAGAAGGCCCTTGGAAGTCATTATCCATAGACTAAATTGTTGAACTTCTAAATTGAAAGGGATTCAATGCCATCTTTTTAATTGTTGACTGTTTTATAAAAATAGCTCACTTCATACCAACAAAAACCAAATTAACTGCAAAGAAAACAGCCACCCTATTCAGGAACCAAGTATTCATGAACCACAGACTCCACAAGAAGTGGTCTCAGACAGAGGCCCACAATTCACCTCCAAGTTTTGGGCCAAAATCCTAAAGGACTTGGGAATAAAAAGATTTTTGTCTACTGTATATCACCCTTAGAGCAATAGTCAGACAAAGATAGTAAACCAGGTCCTTGAACATTACTTACAATGCTACATTAACTTGGAACAGAACAATTTGGTAACCAACTTACCAATGGCTCAGTTTGTGTACAACAACCAAGACCACAGCTCCACTGGTATGTCCCCCTTCAAAGCCAACTATGGATTCAACCCCACATGGGATGCCCCCCACAGAGGAAGCCAACAACCCCAAAGGACGAGACTGGGTTAGCAACATCCACACATGCCAAGAAGAATGCGCCAAGAACCTGAGAAGAGCAGTACAAGTATATAAGGATTTTACTGACAAGAAACAAAGCCCTGGCCCCCAATTGAAGTAGGAGACCTTGTGTATCTCAGCGCTAAGAACATCAAGACCACTGCCCCTTGCGCTAGCTTGAGCCCCCAATGAACAGGTCCTTACAAAGTCTTACAGCACATTGGTACCATAGCTTACCAACTAGAACTATCCCCCAAATGGAAGATTCACAATGTATTCCACTGCTCTCTGTTATCAAAAAATAAATGGCCTTCTTTCCTGCACCAGATAGGAAGAACAGCTCCCCCACCAATCAAAGTAGGAAGATTCACAGAACATGAAGTTGAAGCCATCTTAGGACACAAACTCCAATATCAAAAACCACACTTCCTGGTCAAATGGAAAGAGTACCTAATATAAAGAAAATACTTGGGAACCAGAATCCAACCTGGAGAATGCCTTTAATTTTATGAAATAATACAAGTATCAGAGTAAAGAGCCACACTCTGTAAGCTTGACTATGGTAGGGGATGATGTCAGGGCCCATAATTCCCTGGACAACCAGCTGGCCTTCCTAGAGGCCAAACAACCCACAGCCTATAAATAATTACCAGTTGTCTCCCAGAGCAAAACAACCCTCTTTCAAATAACAAAATGACCTGGGACTTGAGAGGCACACAAGCCTCAAATCCCTGGCTTTGATTCTATTGACAAATTCAGCCCACTTAATTATCAGGAAATGATACATTGGTGGCACAATTGTTCAATTGCGCAATCAGGCCTTTGAATGCCTGTGGGTTCTATAAATAGCTATATCACCTTGATATGCTGCAGCTCAAGCAAGATTCATATTATAACAACCAATGATCATCCACCTCCAGGCCCAAGTACGGAAATCCTGTCAAAATTGTAAGTTTAACTGAAATTGATCCCATCAGTTCTCTGGTGGCACAAAAGGCCACAAAATTACCAGTAAGTATAAGTAGTGAGGAGGAGAAGCCCTCTTCACTGTTGACATCTTAAATAAAATGAATTTATGCCCAGAAATCATTATCTTCTTGCAGGAATTATCTATTTTTGCTTAAATTTAATTATTCTCTTTACATATATTTTTGAATCCACTACACAATACAACCACACATATCTGTTCCCTCCTGGTTCTGCTCCTGTCCATTTGGTTAAGCCACCTTGCGCCATTGATGTGTAGTTCTTCCACCATCACCCCCTGGATCTTCCTCCTGGCCATTTTATAGTGTCAATTCCACCTACCATAAAGGAGATTCCTCTCACTCCCCCTGCCCAATGTGCCTCCTGCCCAAGAATTCAGAAATTTGGGGTTTATTTACATCATAGTATTGGGGCTGGCCAATCAGGTTGTGCCCATACTGGAAGTTGGGGTCCTTTGGCTACAGCTGTGAATTACATTGTCAGAATATCATCAATTGTGTACATGGTCTTTCAGGCCCGCCTTTCTCCCCTGTGGGAGTCCATCTGGACTCTGATATGGGCTGTGACAAACTTACTCTGATGCTACCAACTGGGATCATTACTTACCAGCTGCTTTGTTTGCCTATTGCCACAGCAAACACAGGATTACCAGTTTCTCACCCTTTGCTATGATATAAATAAGAGATGCTACTACTCCTTCTCTATTAGGGATACAGCTCTCTAACTCTGATGCTGCCTCTAATCCTGAAGAACACGTCAAAAGTCTATTCAATTGTATAATTTTCATCCAAGCTTCTGTGTATGTTTCTGCCTATAAGACAAAGGCTCTGGATTTAACACCAAGCAATGCCAGCTGTGCTCCCCTCCCAGAATTCCAAGTTAGAGACATGGTCCTCTACTATCAACCTTGAATAGGAGGAAGAGCTCACAAGTTGGACTCCCTGCTTATTGGCCCTCTTGAAGTGCCCTTCAAACAGGGGTGCCAATTACACTTTCAAACTGTTGTCTAACAGACACCCCTTTTACTGAATCCATGCTAAGTTTTTTTGCAAGTACATCCCTTCAAAGGCTAATCTAGAGGGGGGCAATGTTGTGAATCCCAATATTCATGCATTATTAATTTTTTATTTGGAGGATTTTCATTTTGAGTGCAAAATTCTCAGTTCTCTTTATCAACTTTAAATGGATTTCTTTCAAAATCAAGCAAGGGACTCATTTCCATTCCAACTGATGACATGGGTGATCCTTGACCCACTTATGAGTGTGGCCAGTGATCTATCTGTTCTCCTACTGTTTTGTGGTGAACATTTACCATATAAGAATCATTTAGATTCATTCAATAAAATTAATTCCTATTTAAAATTTCTTTTTGTGTTTATTCTTGTACTTTGGCGCCATCTCTCTAGTCTACTCTAGAGAAGATTTTTGTTAATTATCATTCCCAAGGCCTTAAGGATAGCTCCTTATTCATCCCTAAAGACTAACATCTAGATTATTAAAAACACAATAATACTGTTAGGATTTCCTGTTGTGTCCCTTTTCTGCGCCCAAGTACACAACAATGGGGTGCCTGAGGCCACCATTATGGTTACTAATCAGGAAAATACTGGCTGAACCTAGTGGTTTGGGGTAATTAGGAAGTAATTAGGTTACTTTGCGCTAAAAGCCCATGATAATCACTTGGGTGAATATAGAGGAACTAGAACAACATGTGCTGGCCTCTGGCAGGCATAGCTGGGAGGACACCACTATAGCCTAGATACTTTGAATGAGCAGCAAGTGGTAGGCCATCACTGTATAGTTAGTAGCATATCAGAGGAATGCTGAAGACATCTTGAAAGATTTTTTTGCAAAATTTTGCTACAGTGTTATAGAAGTGACAGTTTTGATTCCCTGCTGTAATTAAACCTGCATCCTGCCGCCAGGTGGTGTTACAGTAGAAAACCAAATGGAAGGTGTCAGAAATCCGTGGACGGTGGTATTTTATTATCCAACAGACAATCTCCTAAGTCTTCTAACATTAGCAAAGTACAGAGAACCTGTGGCTTTTGCTAATCTTTGCCCCAGAATATTTTGTTATCATCAGAAGTAGCAAGTCTGACAGGACCCAAGGCCCAAAGGATTTGGTAAGTTTATTACTTATGAATATAATTCATAAGTTGTTGTCTCTCCATTTTACTATAGAAATTAATATTGTATGGCAAAATTATGATCTTTTGTTCTCCATCTAATGAGAATCAAATTAGGGAAAGGATTCAGAATATAAACACTTTATTAGACAAATTATATTGAGGTTAGCCCAGCTGCCCACGTTTATCTGAGTTAGCACACAACACTAAGAAGAGACTGAAGTAACTTTAGGGTGTTGTGGAAGGGGGCCCAACCTTGGGTATGTGTGGTTTGCCAAGGAAGCTTGCTTTACAACTTCCACAGATCAGTATCTTTTCTGACACTGTACGAATATCCCTCAACCTGAGCAGAGTAGCTGTATAACTGGGCCATGTTCCAGGGCTAGCTATCCTGACTGGCTACTAGTTAACAGAGGTGATTGTTAAACTATATCTAAACAGAGCTACTCTAATAAAATAGGCTCAGAGCCTTTTATCTTAGAGTGTTTGGCCTGGCGTCCTAGTCCATGATAGACTCTTCTAGATATAATGCAGATGACAGTCCATATGACAGACCTCTTGTTCTAGGATACAATTAAAGTTTATAATAGTAATTATTATGAAGTGCATAATGAGGTGCTTGATGAATGGAACTAATTAATGAGCAGTAATTTCATATTCCATTAATTAATTGCAATGCATGAATTTTTAATGCTGGGATATGATTTGGTCATTGATTCATTGATGTAAGGAATTTCATCCCTTTCATAAAAGAATTAGGAAATTATGATTTAAATATCATAAAAAATCATAAAAAGGAATTCATATTTAAAAACGCAGAATCATCATCAGATTTTAATTCCACTAATACAATCAGATTGGAAACAACTCTAGATTTTAAAAACAAACGTGTGAATGATATACATACAATTTAAAAAAATAAATGCAAAAACATTAGAAATAATATAAATTATATATCAAATAAAGCATCTCCAACTTCAAGCAACGTCATTATTAAATATGGTAAATCATTAATTAATGACTCTGGGTACATCCAAACAACAGAATTAGCCAATCCGCATAAAATTAAATTCATAATGTTGTAATTGTGCTGTTTTAGCAGAGTTACATAGGAAAAATATTTGGAGACTAGATCATTATCTTTATTTGTAGATATGAATTATATAGTTGCAATGAATCATCATAAGAGGAACATGATTGTGATGATCAATTGGTTGGATGGTTAGGGGGTGGCTTGATCTAGATATTGAGTCAAGCGCTGAATTGAGATATCCCTCTTTTGGGATCATCAATTGCTAATGTTGCTATTTCTGGAAATTTGAGTTGACTTGTCATAGCCAGGTGTGGTACCATACCAAGGCACCATGATTGGAGTCCACCCTTCCGTGTATTGCAACACCAAAGCCCAATAAAGGAAGAGCAAGGAGTGAGACAAGCACAGCATACCATCTGTGAGTGGATGGTAAGCACTGAGGTGAGGTACTACAACCTCAGCAAGACTAAGGATGGTCAGGATGACCATCCTGTATCTGCTGTGGTCATAGGGAATAACCTCAGCAGAGGTTTGCATGATTGGAGGGGGAGTGGGAGGTGTGAAGCTGCTGGCCTGTCCAGGGCTAGAGCCCTGGCTGGTAGTCCATTGCTATAGGTTCTACTGGTTCTAATAGGTGAAGTACTGGTGATTGAGCTGGTTGATTTGGGATTTTCTAAGGTGATAAAAGAATATGGGGGAGAAAGGCAAAGACTACTTGATGGACCATACACTTTATTAAACATTGTCTGCGTCTGAATTGATTGTAGGGAATTGAGTTTTATAACACTCATCTGCTCTTCCTTGAAAGTGATTACTGGCAGCTTCTTGGTGAACTCTAGTAGTCCATCCTTTGGTCACAGGTTCTTTGGGTGAGGAGGAGGAATTCTTGAGAACAGGGGATAGGGTCCCAAGAATCTTGGACTGGGTTGGGGAAGGGAAGTTCTCTGGGCCTGGGCCATTGGATTAGTTGGTTGACTTATGGCTGGGGGATGTTCTGGGAACTAGGTTTGGCTCATCTGGTTTCATCTTGGAATTGGCCGGATTGCTGGAAGCTGATTGGTGGCTATTTATACCAAGTTTGGTCATTTGGTGCTGGGGTTGCTTGACAGTTTGGACTTGCTTATGGGAAGAGGGATTGTCATCTGCAGGTGAATATCCCAGGCTGAGTAGCTTCTCTTGACCTCTTGAACCAATTAAATAATTGTCAACTCCAGGTGATGTGGGGGTTACATTGGCTTGGAAATCTTCTTTAGCAGGATTTATTTGATTGGGCAGGGGAAGCTGGATTACATCTTCCTGCAGATGATGCTTCATTACATTAGTAGGTGAAGTGGCAATTGAATTTAAAGGATTTGGCTGCAAGGTGGCATGTGAATCAGGACTGGATGAGATGAGGATTTTCTGGAGCAGGAACCTTCAGTTTCTGGGGAACTGGTTAACTGGATTTGAGCAGGAACTTATTCATTTGCCAAGTTATTCAACAGCCCCAGTTAATACTGGATCTGCTAGATAACCAGGAAAAAGTCATTCATTACTAGATGAAAGCCACCCAGCTCATTTGTAGCATTGGATCTGGTGGCTCTGCTACTGTTGGGGGCTGCTAGCCCCCCTAGGCCAGTTAAAAAACTGGCCCTGGTTGTTCTATTGCTTTCCATTACCTTTAAATAGTTCAAACCAATATCTCTTTTGAGAGTTGGTTCCCACCCGCCCTGGTGGTTTGAACGGGGATTGATTCTCCCAGCAGGTTTGCACAGTTGTCTGCGTTTTTGTTTTACAGAGGAGGATGCAGGTTTGAACCCAGTAGTCAATTTTCTGGGCTTGCCGGCCCTTACATGACTTCCTGACTTGGCTACAGGTCACCAGGAAATTGGATTGTAGGTCACAAACCCGCTTAGTCGGAACCTTGTTGGCAGGTTGACCCTGCTGTTTGACATGAACAACATTCAATCAATTGCCAGGGGCTCCAAGCAGCCAATCAGATAAGATAAAACAACCAAGCCTGAGAACTACCCCACATCAAAGCAAGCCATCAATGCCAAACCATAGGAACCAAACCATCTGCATCCTGCCAGTGGACCAAAGCCTTAATTTTCTTGCCTTGCAGGCTGCAGCTTTCTGAAGTCCTGCCAAGCAATTATTCAACTCCAGGACTTGCAGGATCTAAGGGTAAACATAATGTTATCCTACACTTCCCCTTCAGTATTTAAGCTGAAATCCTTTTCCTGAGCAAATTGCTCAACCATTTTTATTCCTATCAACATTCACAATAAATTCTATATTTTCTAGTTTTAACTGATTAGTAGAAAATTATGATCTTATCCAATAACATGAAACCCTACTTCTAGTGTGGGTTTTTTGTGGTTTTTGGGAAACAGCTGGGCTAATGTGAATTTTGAGACTCCAGATCCAATACCCACTGATAAATCTGAAGATTCCATTTGGTATTGCTTTGGTCCACGCTGCTGCCACGCTCCATATGCCAAAACTACTTGCTTTCCTCCTATTATTCATCCCCAGGCACCATGGTTGGTCCTAGGCTATACCAAAATTTATTACTTTTTAAACCACTTCACTCCTTTTTTGGGGAGATTCAGATTGCTAGGACATTTACTACATACGTTAATGATTGGGATTCCAGTTGGAACCACTCTAGTCAAGTTCAAATTGGGGGGCTCTTCTCCATTCCATTGGAGAGAAGCTTCCAAATAAGTGAACACCTGAAAATTGTTCCTACAGCCCACAGACCATGTTATTTTTTAAACCCATTCCTAAGAGCAATTGATAGCTGGCCTGCGGTAATTGGTTGAATCTGTTAATTAGAGAATATGCCAAAATCCTGACAGAAGGAATAATACACCACTTTAGAACCAGAAACCAACAAAGAACTGCTGCCAAGCCCTTGAGAAAAATAGACAACTTAAACACTATCATTGATAAAAAAGGGGTCAAAGCTGGAGTTGCCCAAATAGCCCTAGAAAATCTGAACTTGCCTTATTTTCCCCCAATTAATCATGACAAAGAAAATCACATGTTATACACTAGTTGGGGATTATAGTGCTTGTTCAGCTGGTTGCCAATTTTTTTTGGATTCTGACATCATCAAATTGGGGCAGGAATATATTCTGTCAACTTTTTTCTGTCAACAGATTTTCTGTCAAATTTGATCCAACTATTTTTCTTCATATGTAAAATATTTAACTTTAAAATAAAACAGAAAATTAAATATACTCTATTTAATAATAAAATCTATTATTTAAATGTATAATTATTTTTAATTTTATTTTTTGTCTTTAAGAGACTTGATTTTAAATCTTTACCTTATAAAAATCATAATTAAATTAAACCAACTGCCATAAAATAAAATAAGAATATTGAAAGTGGTAAATAATAACTTTTATAGAGTATAATTTCTTTATTTTTGAGCTTTTTATGTTTTATTGTTGCAAATTAAATATTTTACATATGAAGAAAAAAATAGTTGGATCAAATTTGACAAGAAATCTGTTGACAGAAAAAATTGTCAGAATATCTTCCTGCCCCACTGAGTTGAATTCAAAAACTGGTCTCCAAACTGCTGAAAATATTCTTGCCAGCCAATCAGAGGCCACAAAATCCCCCCACCCACATCCTAAACCACCTTAAAATTTTCCCCATCCCCCTCTAGAGACTTGTTTCTAGATAGCTTAATATCACTCAGAAAATAAAATCATTGAACTTCCTAAAACTTCATTATGCTTGAACACTTAGGCCTTCTGGCCCCAGCTGTTGATTTCTTAATTGTCTCCTTCTTGATGCTTGCTACAAAACTCTAACAGTGCCCTGGTCATCTCTGTATCAAACTTCCCCTTTGGTGTACTTCTCGGATTTTCTTTTCAAAAGCGCTGTTCTCCATCTTGGGTGTCATTTTGGTATTCTATTATACTGACTTTGGTGCAAAACTCATCAGTTCCTCCTCCCAATTTAGCCTGGGTTTTTAAAGTAGTTTAAAATTTACTTGATTTATCATCACTTATCTTTAAATAGTTTAGCACATCACTTTATTCTTCCAGGTGGGGGCTGCAGGCACTGGGGTTACACCTGCACCTGTTTTTGCTTTTAAAAGCAAAAACCCAGGTGCAGGAATCATCTTGTTATTCTCAAGCTGCTGGGGCTCATTTTGGGCCCCAGAAGCTATGCCTAAGCCTGGGGGGCCCAGGTTATGATGGGTAAGCTAATTTTAGCTGCCCAGTTGCACCTGATGGCTCTTTACCTCCATTTATTAACTTTAGATTCCAAATTGGGAACCCCTTTCTTTAATCAAGAAGAACAAGTCTCCAAGTGCTTGTCAGACCAGTCCATAAATAATGATCAAATTGGTTGTTCCCCTATAACACCTGCAATCAGTTCCTCAATAACCAATGATCAGATGGGCAGAGATAAGCCACTGGTAGGCCAAACAATTATACTTAACAACACAATTAATATTTGTATGCCTTTAAACAAGATGACAGGAAACTGGGTTCCCAAATATGCCACCCAAATAGTCAGAGAAGAGCATAAATAGGCACCTGTAGATGAGTAACTATATAAGTTCAAGAAACCCAGTGAAACTAGTTACCATAATTCTTAACAAATGGGTCATTATTTGTTAGATTAATCTGTTTCCTATTAACTGTGCTACTTAAAACTTTAAAATTTTGTTTTAAATTTCTTATCAATAAATTTAAATAATTACAACAATTTTATCAAAATAAATCTTATTTAATCCCTATAATATAAAAACCTATATTAAATTAATCATTTTCTACTTACAGCTAAATTAAACTGTATTAAAAGCTAGTAACAATCTTATTTCATATACCATTATTTCTTGAAAGCTGATTAGTACAAAATGACATCATTCTAAAAAGAGCAACCTAAAAATACAATAAAAACTGATATGATGCTTTTTGTTGGAAATCAAATTGTTGCCTAAAATCTTAGCTTTTTTAAAATATTTAATTTAAAATATAATAATTTTTGAATCCCTCTTTTTAAAAAGAGGGCAGATAGCTTTTTTGCATATTTAATAAATATTAAATAATTTTAGATTTTTTTAAAAAAAATCTAGTAAAAAGTCAAAAAAAACTAAAACTAAAATTAAAACTGAACTTTTATTGAAATTTCAGTGATCTCATTTAGCATAAGTAATTTATTCTTAAGTTAGATTTTATAGAAAATATATAATAAGAACTTATAAGAGAGTAAAAGTTTTTCTTTTCAAAATTTTAAGTATTTAATATTAATAAAATAGCTTTATACAACTATTTAATGAAATTATATTTTTATACTGTATGCTAGAGATAACATGTATAAAAAATTCAAACATAAAAAAGAATGTATCAAAATCTTGCTTTATTTAATTAAATTTTATGAAGGTTAAATTTTATTTAAACTAAATGGAAAATGATCTTAGCCATTGTATCTATAAAAATAAGATACAAATTTAATTATACAAGCAAATATTTATATGTGATTAGAAAAATATTTTTGTTTTGATAGATTTAAAATATATAAAGTTCATTTTTAAGAACTGTTAAAGGTTATAATAAACTTAAGTTTATTTAAAAAAGGTTTTTGAGTTGGTTAGTAAAAGTAAGCTAAATAATGATTTATACTTTAAATTTAGTTTATTGATTAAAATATCATACTTTAAGAGTTAATTAGCATATTTTATTTCAAATAATAATTTTATAAGCTTACATTCAAAGCCACTTCAAGATACTAAATCGGTATTGAAATATAAAGTTGCAGCACAATTCCGAAAGCTGAGATTAAGGGCTTTCTAATGATACTAGTTTGAGCGAGATTGAAGTACTATTTGCGGAAATATCAACAGTTAACCAGAATATAAAAAGGGGTAAATAAACAATGATATCAGACTTCAGGGGTGATATTGATAAATTAAGGAGATCAGTTGGGGGTCAGTTGGGGATTTATGCCTGTAGTGCGAAAGCTCAGCTAACATGGTATTTAAACAGCTCAACTTTACAGAAATTTACTTTACAATCTACACCTTTACTCCTCTCTGATAACTGCACATCTATTTCCAAGCAAGAACTGCCTGAACCAAGCCAAGGAACCCAACCACTATCACTATGGAACCTATCAAGTTTGCACCTCAGATGACACCCTTCTTCTCACTGGGGGCTTCTACTAAGAGAGAAAGAATCTCTATGCTTAAACAAGCATTCCTTTTTACTGCTGGCAGTGATCTTAACAGCTTTGTTGAGCATTTCTTATTAAAAACAGAGTTTGGAAAAAGTACCTTCTTACCTGTCATACAAAATTCTAAGACAGATGATTTCCTTAACAACCTAAAGGAATTGATGTCAGAGTCCCCTGCCAAGCACCTTCCTTCCCTAAGAGCATTGGTTACATCAAGCTACAGTCTGAAAGAGCTTTGGGATTGTGGATTTAAAATGACAAAAAATGAGTATTCATATTCTAAAAAAATAAAAAATGCTAAAAAAGCATCATTAAATTCAAAAAATAAAAAAGGAAAAAATGATTCAGTAAAGAAAGAAAACATAAAAAATATTTTAAAACATATATTAAAAAATTCATTTCCAACTAGCCAATTCACTAAAAAATCCCCTGGATTGATTTATGAAGAATTACAAAAAGAGTTGAGTGAATACTCAACTAAAATAAAATACTCATTATTGAAAACAAAAAAAGAAATTTACGAAGATATGAAAATAAAAAACAATATTTCTATTTCACTTTCCACTTTTTATAAGCTTATTCCTAATAATATAATTAAAAGCAAAAAGCAAACTGATATGTGTAACATTTGCAACTTAAAAAAGTCATTAGAAATGAAGAAAAAGGATTTGAGTTTAAAGAAGTTGCCATTGCCTAAATCTATTAAAGAAAATTTGGAATCTATTGACCTACATGAAAAGTTTTATAAGCATCAAAATAAAGAATATATTAGTGATATAAATAATCTTGATAATAATTCATGTGTTATAGTAATAGACTATAAAGAAAACTTTAAAATAGGTGGGGGTCCTATAGAGACAAATAATTGTTTTTATGAGAAAATACCTATTTCTTTATTAGGATTTGCAATTGCTTTTAAAGAAAATGAGAAAATTAAATATGAGTATCATGACTTTTTATCTGAAATTTTATCTCATGACTCTTTGTTTTCAGGTCAGTGTTTGATAAGTCTGCTTAAAAATAATAAATTTAAGAATATTAAAAATATTAAAGTTTGGACTGATAATGGTAATCATTTCAGATCTTATGAATTCTTATATTATCTTTTTAAAGAGGTACCTAAAATTATAAAATAAACAATTAAGTTTAATAGATTTGTTGAGTGTCATGGCAAAAGTATTGTTGATGGTCATTTTGGTGTATTATCTAAAATATTTAAACAAAAGGAAAATGAGATGTATATAAAAAATATAAATGATCTCAAAATGGTTTTTGAGAGAGAGGAAGAAAGAAAGGGTCTATATGAGTCACTTGTAAATAATTCAGATGTTTCCCAAAAAATCTTTTTTCACATCTATGATAGAAAATCTAGGCCTAAAAAAAGCTGGCTTGAAGTCAAAGCATTTTATGTTAATCTTTCATATTTAATGAAAGATGGTGACCTGTATGTTTCACCTTTGACATTTGAGGATGTTAAGGAGTACTCCAAAATAAATTATTGTGCAAAGTTCTGCACAGATGACAGAGAAACAAAGAGAGCTGATACTACTAAAAGATTAGTAGGACATGTTCATGAAGTTGGACGCATAACAAAAACTTATATTTCACATAGGGTAAATAGTCTTTTAAATACAACAACTTTTTTTTCTAAAAATAACTAAGAAATTAATTATATGAGCCAAAGATAGGGTAATAGCAATTATAGCTTTGGGGCTGCTATTACTCTCCCATGCAACTCATATATTTAATTCTTGGCTTATTAAAATAGAAAAAAGGGTTTTAGCAAAAAATACAGCTAATAGAAATAAAATTTATTTCTATTATTTGTATATTTTACACTATTAAACTTTTCTTCAGTAAACTAAGCATTATACTAATGTTCAAAAAACATAAGTTTATGACTTAAATGATACCAAAGAAGTTAAAAGGCTTTGAAATGCTTAAGCTGGCGCCTTGGCTTAATCTAACAAATAATGACCCAAATGAAGCTTGTTATGAACCTTTGGTTCACAAAGATATTACCTTACTTGTTTCTCAAACTCTTCCATCTGTAACTTCTCAAACATTGCCAACCTCAATCAGGAGTTGAGTACCAAGCTCCTGCTAGAGACCCAGAAGCACCTGACTACTACATCCTGACTGATACCCCCTTTAGTCATGTGCACTTTAATGAGTGTCCTCCCAACCCAAACCAAGAACAGTGGACTTTAGAAGGCTTGATGTTGTACGCCAGACCAGAACCTCCCAAAGATTCATATCACCTAACCTGTGACAGCAAGGACATTACTGTGTTCCCCCTCATATTCAACCAGAAGTGCAACAACCCCTCTGCTTACCTGGTTCCAATGGAGCCCCCAACGCCTGAGCCTACTGTCAAAGCCACACACACCTCTGGTGCCACTGGCCAGAGAAGCTAATTTCTTGTTATGCTAGACCTGGCACTTATTATATTGATTGACTCTGCCTTGCCAGTGGCTGGCCCATGAGCTGTGTACAGAAAATCCTTACCCTATTTGTTAAAGCTAGGTCTCATCATCTGGTGGCCATGCCTGTATTTTTCTCTTCTCCTTTGCCCCTGATAGTTCAGCATAGCACACCTGGTATCCTGACATATGAGAGCAAAAGCAGGAGGTACCTTGGTGAAATTTTTCTCAGCGCTTCTGCTATACAGCCAAAGTGCAGGAGAAAAATTGAATAAAGTCAGGAAAAATAATTTAACTGGTATTCTACTATGAAATAGGACATTTTTTAAAAATGAAGAGATGCTCAAAGGATTGAGGGAAACATTAATACTTTGAGTGTAAGAGATCTTCTTTATAGAGGAGAATACAGTTGGGGAATCAAACAAGAGTCCATTACTTTCTACAACAGGAGATAGCTCTTCAAGCTGTAGGGTAGGGGTTGGGAAAGGACCAGGGAAGCACAAGGTAGCTGGCCCCTGAGACAGGATACAAGGCAGGAACAAGAAGATCCAGATGGTGACTACAGACCACAAATAGGGGATTCCAATCATCTGAACAAGGAGATACTATTAAACTCTCAAGTGAATAATAGGGCAAGATTGCTTTATTGTAGAAATAAATGTTAATCAAACAATTAACTTGGGATTTGGATGGGAGTTCTTATACTAGGGGGTGAAATTGAGAGTACAGACTTAATGAGTTTTAAACCCAGGTGTAATGATTCACATGCAGTGGCAGGAATCATGATGCAGGCTATTTTTAGATGCATTATAGTACTGAGTTCCTTGCAGGTTTTACTTGGATCTGCATTGCTGTGGTTCATAAGATCAATTAATTGACAACTAATTGAGTAGCAGTGACCTAGAGCATCCAAATTTGGAAGTTGGAAGATGACTTTATCTATTGGATAACTGTTGTCAGGGAAGTGATTCCTGACATTGAGAAGTAGAACAATGTCCTTCTATCCAAGCTGTGACAGAATTGTGATGATGTTAATGTCAGTATTCACCTTTTATTTTCCACTGCTACTATGAATTTTTTTCTAATTCAGTCTTTTTCAGTATAATTCCTTGCACCAGAACTCTCACTTTACTTGGCATCAATTCAACAGACTATTTCTTTCTTTTTCTGATTCAAAGTTTTTCTTAATCATTCAGTACTCTTTCAGAATTTATTTTACCTTCCTACAGGTTTCAAACCTGGAACCTAAGATCTGAGTTAGTTTTTAACTCTGAAACCCTTAACTTATTTGCTTTTTGTCCTGGCTTTGCATTTTCATCTTTGGACTGGTTTTTGCTGCCCTTTTTTCTTGTTCTTGCTTTAACTAAGCAGTTACATAAATTGCCTTTCTCCTTCCGGTTATCCTATCTTCTTGCTTAATTATATTAAATTAACAATTAGATATGACTCTTTCAACACTGCCTCTCTGTGACAGAAATTGACAGATAGTAAGAAGAGGTCTTAATATGGTGGGGAATAACCACCCAAATCTACATAGAGTTGATGATTGACCACCAACAAAGCCTCACATACTGTTTGATAAAATTTCCAAAAGATATTCTAGGGTTCAACAAGATGATTAAACCTAATCAAAAAAGTCCCAGATAGATGGCCTGAGAAAGAATCAATGAGTCTTTGGCGTAAAATTCAGGACATTGAGAAGTTACAAATGTCTCAGATTTAGATACGACAGGAAAAACTCCTAGATTTGCGGGCATCAGATTGACATTGGGCGGAGGTAACAACAAGGTGCCAACAGCGGGGCCCCATCTTCTTGTAATAATTTGGCTAAGAATTAAATTATAGGGGATGTAGTACATCAGGCCAACTACAGGATGCATGATTAATAAAGTTAGACCAGGAGAATCTTTGACTTTATTTGAATAAAAATTTTAGGGAGAACTCAACCCTTAAGAGTTGAACAGTGAAAATTTTCCCATATATATCAAAATTTGACTAAGCAATACCACCTGGATCCTTGGCCCTATTCCTTCTGCATTGTCTAGAGCGTATCTTGACCAGTTTGCAAAGAACCCTTGTATGACCAATTTTTGACAACTATTCTGATAAATAGAGTTGTATTGAGTGACTCTCAGATTACGTTGATTTATCAGTGTCAACTTGCACGGGGTATTTGAATCCAGCTGACAAACTGGGGAGGCAATAATACATTTCTGATCAATAGTTTGGTTCAAATCTGTCAATTTGGACAACTTAGATAATGGTTTACCTAACTTCCAAGCCTTAAAATTAGGGCAGTGTTGCAACATCTTTGATTACTCCCTCTCAGGGAATTAACACCCCAAGTAGTTCACTGAATGGCTCACCAACTGCTTGTTAAGTTGGTAGCACCACTATCATTTGACCATCTATTACAGGGATCAAACATCCATATCCTAAAAGGAGCACAACTTTAATAATCCTTGTGACTTAAGAGGAGCATTACTCAGATAAGCCCCATGACCTACATGACGTAATGGACAGTATGTGGCTTCCTGTGATACTATATAATACCATATATTCATATCAAATAAAGTATCACTCTCTTCTTAATTTCCCCCTTTATCTTGTTTATTAAACTTCCCATAATTATATACTCAACAGTGGTAGCACAGGTAGGTTATCCACACTTATGCAACTATAAGGAAAATTTTCTCCCAAGAAAAAGAACCAGATGATGGCCCTGCCTGCAAGTTGGAGAGACTATGAAGAGTGACAATACATCCCTGCAGGATACACCATCTGCAACAAAGTCCTTGTCCCCACCAAACAATACAACATTCTCCACACTCACAGACTCTAGAACCCGTCCACAACTTTTGCAGGTCTGCAGGTGCCCAAGATACCCAGTATTGTCTTTCAACGCCTATGTACCACAGAAATTGAGGCCTTTGCAGGGTTACACTGAGGAAATGTCTCCCTCTGGATCAACAGTACAGAAAGCAAATTTGAACAAGTAGAATATCCCTGCCAACTCTGGGTCAGTGAGATCTCCCTTTGGGTCACAGGAACCACATCACGTTTTGTAAGTGGGTGGCTAGCACAGCACCCCAGCCAGAAAGAAAACTGGGAGATGTTCAAAACCGTCTTCCTCAAAAGGTTCTCCATGAAGGATTCTGATCTTGTGATAATGACTGAACTCAGAACATTCAAAATGACAGGAACAATCAAGGAATACATTGCTGCATATAAAAACCTACGTGACTGTGCTCCCAACACCATCAACTTTGATAACCTGGACCACTTTGGACTTCTACAATGGCCTCCCCACACACATTAGACGTTAGTTTGACATGATCTGCTGCTAGAACCTTGAAGATGTATTCTTAGAGAGGAAATGTGCAGCTCAAAATCTGACATCCTACACGCAATTGATAAGAGAAAGAAGAGTCCCACAGCAAAGAAGGACCCTCAACCTAACAAACAGAATTGTAAGGTCTTGCCCATAATGGTGCAAGGTTATAGACTATAGTGTGCAAGGCATTAGGATTCAAATTTAAAAGATACAAGAACGTAGGAACTGTCTGTAAGATAATCTTACAGAAACCTGCTAAAAACCTATATTGTGTCACAAATGGAGTAATAGAGTGTAAGAACCCTAATCAAAGAAGATAAAATAAAGTGTTCAATAGTGAACAATTTATAACTAAGGGAACATCAATATTAGGATATTCTCCATCAGCAAATTGATACATATAAATATTGAAAGATTTCTCAAGGGGAAAAATGGATACAACAAGCCTAAGGCTTGTTGTTTTACAAGTTCCATTGGATTTAAGGAAAGAAAAGGCTAAACTAAAAAAATGAATTAAAAAAAACAAAATTCTTGAAATTACAAATCTGAAGTTAAAAATTGTAGAAGATTGAAGGGAAGAAATCACTTAGAATTTTGGCCTAAAGCCTACTCTTCAAAAGCTCTTTATTTATAGAAGAAAAAACCTTTTCTGTTGGAGTGTGATAGCCAGGGGGAAGCAGCCAAGAAGAGGAGCAACTGGAGAAGTTGGAGAAACCAGGTACAGAAAAGGGGAAACAGAAGACCAGCTTGAAGTTTGATCATCAGAATAAAGCTGGGGAAAGCGGCAACAACGTAAACAGGATTTTCAAAAGGGAGCAAAAAGTAAAATTTCTCTAACTTAAAGTAGAGAATATAAACCTAATTGAATGGCTGAGAAAACAAAAGACAACAACAACGTCAATTCAAACGCAAATCAACAAAAAAACAAGGTAATTAACTTTAAAATACTTATATATTAACTCTAAATTCAAAACCTCAATATAAGAAAAATACTGAATTTTAAATTGATTGAAAACACACAAAAATAATGGTTTTAAAGAGCCTGCCCTTTGGGGCAGGGCATGACAAGAATAACCAAGCCAACAACACCCATCCTCAAAATGGTAACCATACTGCCCAAGCCAACCAGGCAAGCACTGAAGATACCAACAAGGAGGAAAAGGCTCAGGGGGTGCTTAGACAAACTTCCCTCCCCTAACTTACAAGACTTGTACAGGGACCAGGATGTGGATTCAATCACCATGATCCAAGCACCCTCCAGCAATCCTCTACTGTTTGCCACCCAAATTGGAAAAAAACTCCTCACTTATCCTTTCTGTTTTTGCAGATATCAGGGCACCACACTATTTAACACTGGAGTAGACCAATCTCTCATCAACAAGAAATTCACTGACCTCATAAAATTACCTACAGGTTGAAGCAATATCAAGAGGGTCATCATGGCAGAAAACAGAAGCACACCAGTCACCCAAGAGGCAAAACCTTTCCACGCCCAAATTGGAGATATACAAACAACAATTAGCGGCCCTATCATAGCAATCCCCAAGTATGATGTTATACTTGGCCTGGAATGGATGAGAAAGACCATACCTCACATTGACTTAGATAGCACTACCCTCACCATACAACAAGGCAAGGTGCACCACCATGTTTACCCAACCCACCTTGAAACACTTATGAGGGACCACATATTTGTAAAAATCATGGAAACAGAGAAGGAAACTGACCTCGGAAAAATCAATTGGAGCACCTGTACATATGAAGTTATCCATTTCAAAAATACAGAAACCAGACGTAAGATTGACTACATCCAAGACCAGCTAGTTAGGGAGTTCCCCTCTGTCTTCCAGGAAGCCCTTCTGGGCTTACCACCAGACTGCAGCATAAAACATGAGATTGACCTCAAAGGAAGCATACCCAAGACATGCCCTATCCACTTCCTCACACCATAAGAAGACAACACCCTAAAGGCTTACCTTGATGAAGCCCTCAAAAAAGGACTCATACAACCATCAAAATTGCCTTTCAGTGCCACTGTCTTCTTTGTGGCAAAGAAAGACAGAGGACTCTTCCTAGTCACAGATTACAGAGTGCTCAACAAGGTCACAATTAAGAACAGGTATCCCCTGCCCCTAATTGCCAACCTTTTTGACGCCCTAGGGGGTCCCAAATCTTCACCAAAATTAACCTGACAGCAGGCTATCACTTAAATTTGAGTAAAGCCTGAAGATATCCCAAATACCGCCTTCAGAACTAAATACAGATCCTTTGTAATGTGTTGTTCTCAATTTTGGTTTAATCAATGCCCCCAGTACCTTTGGGACCTTCATGAACAAAGTCTTCAAGGAACACATTGGGAAACAAGCAATTATCTACCTGGACAACATCATCATCTACAGCCCAACCTGAAACAACACTGGGAAGACGTCTGCCTGGTCTTCTGCACCCTTGAAGAAAACCAACCAATTGCAAAGCCATCAAAGTGAAAATTCTTCTTGTCCAAACTCCCATTCCTTAGTCACATTATTAGCAAGGACAGAATTAAACCAGATCCAGACAAGATACATGCCATAACTAAAATGCCATCCCCAAAGAATAAGAGCGAACTCCACACCTTCCTAGGAATGGTGGCCTATGTAAGAAGATTCATTTCTGACTGGGGTGCCCTAACAGCCTTTTTGTCAGCCATCACAGGCAAAACAACCAAATTTTTATGAACACTGCTAAAAGACCAACATTTCTTTCAACCAAAAGAGGAAATGGTCACCGCCCATATCCTCCAATACCCAAACCGAGAAGGGTTATAAAAGTTTGAAACCAAAGCGTCTGACTGCATGCCATAGGAGGAGTACTCTATATCCAAGCGGCAGAAAAAGGACTTTCTCCCTGTGGCATACAAATCAGGGAAACTATCTGACGGTGAAAAAAGATATCCAATACATGAAAAAAAGAGCTAGTAGCCATTGTACACTGCCTCATGAAATGGCAATGTTATCTAGAAGGAATGCATGAACATTCCAAGTCCTAACCAACCACAAATCATTGATATTCTTTAAAACAAAACAGCATTTATTAAGAAGACAAGCAAAATGGATGTACATTATCCAAAGGTACCCAATGCAGATCGAATACAAGCCAGGCAAGGAAATGCTTATTGCAGACACCCTATCAAGGCTATACAGTAAACATGTTCTATGCACAGATGAAGACCCTGATTGACCCATGTTAATCATGGGGAATCTCTAAGAGGGGTTCCCACCTGGCACCCCAATGGAAATCCAAGAGAAAGTCCTCAAGAACAAACATCTGTTCAAAAACGTATATGGCACATTGCACTGGATCCTTCCAAATGGTGACACCGTACCTTACGTCACGTCAACACAAAAAATTGACAAAATCCTCTAATATCACAGAGACTTGGACCACACCTGCAGTAGGAGATTGCACAAATATCTCAAGACACGCTACTGGTGGCCCAACATGCTAGATGTCATTTGAGAGGTACTAGAACAATGTGAAGTCTGTGAAAAGTACGCCCAAACCAAGGCACTGCCCAAGTCAGTAGTACCAGTGCCAATTCATCACATAATCCTTCAAAGTGTGGCCACTGGATATTGTGAGACCAATGCCTGGTAAGAACAAAGGCAAAAAGTACATCATAACAGCTATCAACTATGCCACCAGATGGCCTGTAGCCCAAGCTACAAAAGAACATAAAGGCAATGATATAAGACAGTTTATTTGAAAAGAAATCATAGCCAAGTTCAGAAAACCTGACCTCCTTATCACAGATGGAGGCACTGAACTCAAGGCTTCTGACACCAATATTTACCTTGCCAAAAACAGAGTAAAGCATATCATCACCAGCCCATACCACCTGCAAGCAAATGGACAAGTAGAACAACTAAACTGCCCACTAGTGGAAGCCCTCAGTAAGTTATCTGCTAACAATCCAAGGGCCTGGGTCAACATGTTACCAAAAGCACTCATGATATGCAGAACTCAATTCAATTGCAATACAGGCAAAAGCCTGTACAAACTTGTCTATGGGCAAAAGCCTGCCCTTGTTAGTACCGCCACAGGACCACAATTACCTATACCAAAAAAGATACCAGACAAAAATGATCCCAACGTACAGCATGCCAGAAAAGACCAAGAAGATATGGAGTGGAAAAGGATAGAAAGAGAGACAGTCCCCTTGCAACAGGAAAGATTCCAAGTTAGGGAAGAGGTCTGGGTTGTCAATCATGACCAGCATAAATTGGATCCAGGGTTACGCGGACCAGGCATTGTCATGGAGGTTAACCCCAACAACACCTACCTCATCAAAGGGATTGTCACCAGAACCAAACTCAGATGTATGCACCATTATTAACTCTGCCTTTACAAATCAAGAACAGCCCAACACAACTCCAGACTCCTCTGTCCCCAATGCCAAACTGGATCAATACCAAGCACACATCCCTGACTCTCTCAAGAAAATTCCCAAGGCTCCGCCTTCCAGAACCCCAGGGGGAGATGTTGCAACATCTTCAATTACTCCCTCTCAGGGAATTAACACCCTGAGTAGTTCACCAAATGGCTCACCAACTGATTGTTAAGTTGGTGGCACCACTATCATTTGACCATCTATTACAGGGATCAAACATCCAGATCCCAAAAGGAACACAACTTGAATAAGCCTTGTGACTTAAGAGGAACATTACTCAGATAAGCCCCATGACCTACAAGATGTACATGGACAGTATGTGGCTTCCTGTGATACTATATAATACCATATATTCATATAAAATAAAGTATCACTCTCTTCTTAATTTTCCCCTTTATCTTGTTTATTATACTTCCCAGAAGTATATACTTGAGAGCAGGTAATACCAGGAATTATGGAAACTACTATGACACTCTCCTTCATCTCAAAATTTTAACTAATATTAGTTATAATCTTACCCTCCCAGTCTGCACCTCATTTTTTCAAGCTTAATAAAAAGGCTTGAGGTTTACTCTCAACCCTAAGTTGAGATTGTTTGACTTGTATCCTAAAAAGGTGTAAATACCCAATATATGAGGGAGTACTTTAGCAAGATAAAGTACCAAGTTTGACACTTGGAACCCAGTGAGCAAGGCTATAATTGGGTATACTTTCAATACCCAATGGAACACCTTTATATGTACATTAAATTATCCAAAATTACTGGTGAAGTAAGTACATAGTATGTCAATGTGTAGACAGCTATAGAGGTTGTTGAATGGGGTGAAACCAGGGCAGGCCAAGAGTAAAGCTGGGAGGAGTTTAATTGTACAGGCTCCTCATAGTAGTACTCTTCAGTAAGGTTTTGGAAAGGCCCATATGGTTTGAAGTTGTTCTGGTGACCCCCAATCCCAAGGCAGGCTGTAAGGACAGCAGAGAAGATAAGATGATTCATCTTCTATTTCCTGGGGAAGGGAAGACAAAGCTTAGTGTCCTGGACTTTTCTTTTAGATAAGTCTTGCAATGTTTTATGTGAATATGATTGAGGGTAATTTCACTCAATGATAGCACAATCTATCATCAATTGAAGGTTCTTTATTATATACTAGTGGCCTTGGTGGGGCATGAATATTGAAAAGCATTGGATTGGGAACCCCAAACACTTGATGTTGTCTGAGGTTCCCTTTCTGGGGTGGCATTGGGGTGGATTTAGTGGCAATGTAGTGCCAACTCCTGGCTAGCAGTAGCATGAGGAATATTTAGATGCTTTCATGCATCCAAATTCATTATGTGCAGTTAATGCATGAAATTTGGTGCAGAGTAGCTTGTCAACCCCTTCCTGATTAAGAAGATTCCCAATTTGGGCAGCAGTTTCCCCAAATGGGAATTGGGGACATTTTATTTTTGCTTTCCTAATTTGGAAGTTTCCCCATTTGGAAGGGGTGGAAAACCCAGCTATGGGGAGTGTGCCACCAGCTGCTGGCAGCGGGCAGACAAGCAAGCTGCCAGGCTGGGCATGCAGCCAGCGGGAGCCTGGGGGTTGGCCATGCGGTCCGCAGCCGGCCTATAAAAGGCAAAATTTTTAAAATTCAAAATTTCTAAATTCTTTTTCTTGCTGTGTGCTTTTTGCGGCAGTTTCCCCAATCAAGGGAAAACTGCTGCAAATAATCCTATTGATTATTTGGCGCCATTGTGCTACAAATGTTGATTCCTTGAGACAGTTTGTCAGAAATATTTCCTGACAAAAGGTACTTGTTAGGTTTTGTGGCTTGTGATTTTCTTTAATATTATTTTCTTTTTTCCCATTTTCTATCTTTAAATCTTTAGCTTACTTTATTGTAAATTCAGAACCTGAACATAAAAATGCGGGATTGACAAATCCTTGGTCCAAATTTCAAATCACTTTTGCGGGCACCTCAGCTGAGTGAAAAATAAAATATTTAATAAAATCAAACATTTAATTTGACTTTTTTTGATTTATTTAAATTGGCAAATTTTGAATCTCTTGAGCAGATAACTCAACTAACAAAAGACAAAAATCAGCAAACAAATGCGGGATGCATGAATCAGAAATGCAGGATTTTAATGTGCAATTTGAGATTTCCTGTATGTCTAACAAATCATAGACATCATGTAAAAATTAACAAATCTGAAATTGCGGGATTGTCAAATCCAAGAACCAAATTTCAAATCAAAAATGAGGTGAATTTGAAATAAATATAATTTATGGATGTCTCAAAAAGGATTCTAAAGGATCTAAAGTGGATTTGTACTAATTCTTTTAGGAATCATAGGCATTCTAAAAAATCACCCTATTCCAAATTAGGACAGCTAAAATTTATATACTTGATTACTGTAGATTTCAGAAAATACTAATAATAAAATATAATTATATATTACAATATATTTTCATCATGTTGCCTTTTCCTTAGTGTGTTGATAGTTCATTTACTGTTGATAATGTGCTTGCATTTAATTGGATAGTTTCACCTCCAGTTGCCTTGGCGATAGGAAATCAAATGGCCTCCCCGAGACCAACTGTGGTCGCAGAGGCAACTTGATTTCCTATTGCCAAGGCAACTGGAGATGAAACTATCCAATTAAATGCAAGCACATTATCAACAGCAAATGAACTATCAAAACACCAAGGAAAAGGAAACGTGATAAAAATAGATTGTAATATATAACTCTATTTTATTATTAGTATTTTCTGAAATCTACAGTAATCAAGTATCATTAATAGCAATACATGAATACATAGTGTAGTAAACTGATGGTTTATCTTCCCCCCTCCTTTCTTCCTTGAAAAGAAGTTTTTTTGGCCCCTTGGCTATGCCGGAGGCCAAAAAACTTTTAAAAAATTTCTGCACCATCAGGAGGGTAGCTCATAAATCATTATATGGTTTTGTGGCTGCTATAATAATGATTTAGAGTGCAGAATATATCATCATTTCCAGTTTAGACAATTCTACATTTCAATTAATTTCATGTCTAAACATGGTTGTTGAGATTGAATTTTTCATTTGATTTTATCCAGAGTAGAGCTTCTTGATTTGGGTTGATTTGTCCTAGTTTCTTGCTGTACATTCAATTTGGATTCCAGTTCCCACAATTCATATCTGAGTTTACTAGTGGCATTCAAAAGTGATTTGAAATTTGGTTCTTGGATTTGACAATCTCGCAATTCCAAAAAACATAGTAAACTTAATGAAAATGGTTGATGGATTTGAACACTTCATATCTGATTCCAGTTAATTCATTTTGTCCATTAGGATTATGCAGTTTGACTTGAACTTTGCAAAGTGTCTATGAGCTCCCACATTTTTAAAAATTCAAATAAATACACAAAAGATTCAATTTAATTAAAAAAAGGCCATCCCACAAAAGTGATTCAAAATTTGGACCAAGGATTTGACAATCCCGCATTTTTACGTTCAGGTTCTGAATTTACAGTATGATCCCTTTTGATTATTTTTCCCAACAGTTAGGTACCCTTTTTAGTGATACTCAAACTTTGATAGTCAATAGTTTTAATCCACTAGTTAGTGGTGACCAATACCCTGACCTTGAAATTGAATTCTTAACCCAGTCTTCTGTTATTAATACTGGGCTTTATTTTATCTTCTTAGGCTTAATAAATCACCTTAGTCCTTACTTCACATTTTTTAAAATTATTAGGAGCCTTAATCCAGTTATTATTGCAAACCTTACCTAAAGTTCTATATTTAACCAAAATAAATATCCTGGGATTGAAGGCCTTAGTTTATAATAATTTTCCCCGTAGCCTCAGACCTTACATATACAGTGTGCAACTGGCATTTAATATCAATAAGCTATCAACTATACAGTGTATAATTTTTACATCACTTAAAATATTAAACTAACAACTATACTTTTTATAATAGCAAGGGGTCAAGAGCAGCAATTAGACATATCTTTATGGCCAATCAGCCTAATATCACGTTCACACCATTTATGATTTAAATAAAATTTTTGGATTTGAAAATTCCATAATTCTGCCAAACAGGTTCTTATTTTATAGTATAAAAATCACTTTATAGTTTTTTATTTTAGATCAAACAAATTGCATACATAAATACTCAAGAAGAATAATATACCTGAGAAAGTGCATTATGTCACATAGTTATCCTTTTAAAAGTAAGTTTTTTACATTGATGGGAATTTTGCATTTGCTTAAATTTAATAGCTTTATGAATTAACATATCCATGCATTCTGATTGTAATTATAGGTGGAGTGGACCAACTATATCAGACCTTGAAATGTTTGGTTAATTTTTAAGGTATCATGTTGGTTGTTTTGGCATAATAAATATGCTTTAATGTAAAATTTTTATGAATGTGGTTAAATAAGCAGAGTTATAAGAAAAAGTGCAGGATATAAATTCGCCGGCCCCCGAGGGAAAGGAAGGGGAAGCGAAGGGCAAACAAAGGCAAAAAAAACCCCCACGCCCAACCGAAAAAACACCCCCGCACCCCCCAACAGGCCAGGGGCGAAACGGCAACCAGTGCACCCACACACCAAAGGGATAGGGAACCCGCTGCCAAGGCGGGGTTGAACCCCAAAACCCAACAAAACCGGAAGAGGGACCCCCATAGGACAGGGAGAAGGACGGCAGGAAGAAAGCCACAAGCACACAGCAGCTGGCCACCGCCCAGGATGAGGCAGGAGCAGAAAGAGCAAAACAAGACCCGTGATGGAGCATGGGCGAGAGCTGGGAACACACCGAAACCCAAACAAGCCGCCGGCCCAGGATCTAGGCAACTCCCATGAGATAACAACTATAAAAGATATTTTCAAACAAAATAAAGATCAACCCCCCAACTTATTCATTAAGGTTATCGTGTTAAAGATAGTAAGACTGTGTTTTGGCTGCCCAGATAAGTAAAAGGTATTTTGAATTAGTAACTTATGACACATACTCATACAAGAACTGATACCCTTCCAACCACACCCCTCCCATAACACAGTAATTTTCAAAGTGCTGTGAATATACTTCTTGTAAGTATATAAAATGAAATAAAGGGGGAAATTGAAAAGAGAATGATACTTTATTGGTATGAGTTTAGAGGATTATATAGTATCATGAGAAGCCACATGCTGACTATGTATGTCATGGTAGTCATGAGGCTTGTCCAAGTAGTGTTCTGCTTAGGGCTCAAAAGGGTTGATCCCCTATTAGATGGGCAATCGATAAACATGCTGCCGCCTTAATGATTAGTCAGGAAATCACTCAGCGAATTACTTTCCCCAGAGGAAAAAATTGTAGACGTTGCAATATCTCTCCCTGGGGTGCTGGAAGGTGGAGCCTTAGGAATTTTCTTGAGAGTGTTGGGATTTGAGCTCAGTATTGTTGTAATTGTGCTGTTTTAGCAGAGTTACAAGGGGGAAAAATTTGAATACAGTAGTTTTAAAACCTGTTGAGATAAACAAAAAATCTCAGTCTAAAAACAAATTAAACTCAGTCTAAAAGCTAAATCAAGGTGGATCCAAATCTATTGTAATTTAATGTAAATTCATTAATTTTTGATTTTGCTTTGAGCTGAGTTGATTTTGTTTTCAGATGAGTTCATTTCAGTTACAGATGACTCAATTTTGCTTAGCATTATAGCTTTGAAAACTACTTTACATTGATAATTGGCTTTAAGTCTGGCAAGGTTTACCCTAAATTTAAAGGGACTTCCTATTCAATTGATTTCTCAGGGGGCTTTGTAAAAATAACATGTTAAACTGCAGAATTAACCCAAGATGTAAACTTAATGATGTGCAACTTTGTCATTTGCACTTTCTACTCTTCTAAGATGGTAGTTTTTGAAATCAACCACTTTTGATATGCTAAGTACAAAATTAGGACTTTGTATCTTACAGTTCCTCTTGGAGCAGTGAAGCTTTTAACTTTATGAAGTCCTTGGTTTTTTAAATTTGAAGGAAGATTGCTTAATTTAAAAATTATGAATGCTATCATGTAAACAAGAAGTTAAACATAAATCTATAATAGGGAATACTCTGAAAAGTTATTAGACTAAAAACCAGAAGCAGCTTAAAAAGGCCAAAATGCAATCTTAGCTACTACTTGTAGATGGGACTAACGTTAGCTTCAGGATGTATAATTACCTATAAATAGGCAAAGTTAATCAACAGTTTTCCAACTGCTTTTAAAAATCCCAGAAATGTAGGAAATCCAGGGGACTTAGCCATCCAGTATGATAAGTAGCAAAATTGGGGATGTAAGTTGATTAAACCAAAGGAATAGTACATTCAATCAAAAAAACCAATCCACTTGGACAACGGATATAGTTTACTCAAAACAAACTAAAGCCAAAAGTGTTGTTCAAACTTTAAACTCAAGGATTGAGAGTTGATGGTACTCTTTTTGGCTTAAGAGCCAGGTTATTGGTTCGCCTAAATAATTTCTCCTGGAGAGGCCAGTCAGTTCTACGTGCCTGTTGTGCACCTTCAAGCTTTGTAGCTTTGCGTAAAATTCCATTTTTCTCGCGAATCAATACGACTCTTTCCTAAAACAATTAGTTTGGAATGAAGGAGCACGCAGTCCTTACCGAAAGAGGGAGATTGGGATTGATATCGGAAAAGATGTAATTAAACTTTTTGTGAGACCCAAGGATAGGATCGGTAGCAATAGGAGCTGGTGTTGGCTCTGGATCCACAAAATTATCCTTTCCGCTAAGTCCATGATAAGAGAATGGCTTTGAGGTTAAGATTTCTTCAGTTAGCTGAGTGAACTCCTCGCGTCCAAGCGCACAAGCTGCATCCTAAGCAGAAAAATTAATTAATGCATTTTGATATGAAAATATTATAAGCACATGAGAAATACCTTGGGAGTGAATTCAGAATTTTTCTTCAACTATTCTAAAAACAGGCTTGCCGAGCTTAGGGTTAATTGGCTCAAGCTCCTCGATTTCACGCTTGTCATTTGCTCCTAAGATTTTAGACATCCCTGTTTCAAAGTTGAGGAGTGGTTTAAACCCCTAAGACGGGTTAGATAAAGAGCCTTTATTTTAAAAATATAGGTAAGCAAGTGCGTTACCTTGTTTTTGATCATGTCAAGCTCTAGGTGCTTAAGTTTTAATATAGCCTCAGCGCGACGAATAGAGATCTTAAATGCTGTAGCAAGGACTCGAGGAGTATTCTTCTTGGGATCGTTTAAAAAGAGCTTGAATAATTCATTTTTCTTGCTTTCTGACAAGGGAACAGCATGCTTGAAAAGAGGATTGAGAGGAAATGGTTGCTAAAATAAACGATTTTAGGGCGAACTCAAAGTAAAAAGCTTTACACCATACTTTCCTAAGTATTTGGCTTGGGGAAAGTCTTTAGGCTCTGTCCCCTTTTTGATGGAATAGTGCTCAAGATTATCTTTTAAAAATAAGTTGAGTTCTTCCGCAGAGCTAAGATCACTTCTTCTATCTTCCGAATCTTTTTGTCTAAAAGATTCTTCCTTCAATTTATTTTGACTCTCCTCAGCAAAGGCATTAAAGGAACTGTGAATAAACCGCTTTGAAGCGCCTGCCTTTAATGTGGTCACAGCATGTGCACTTTTGATTTTATAATTAAGACGAGTTAGAGGATTCAAACCACCAACTCTCATTGTATAGAAATAATTTTAAAGAAATAAGATAGAATAATCAATATGGTTTCTTACAAAATAGAAGCTGTTGAAAATTCCAGTCATCAAAATTGAAGGCTTCGTTTTTGGCTAACTTGATTGATAGTAACTTTACCCATTTGATTTGGAAATTGAATTTCAAATTTAAAAAAAAACATTCGAATGAGTGAAATCCAAGTAAAACCAAACACTCCTGATTTTTTACTTTGATTCAAAAAACCATTTTAGTTTAGGGCTTATAAGAAAACGATTAAAATGCATGAGCCTAAGTACTCAAAGCATTTGTCAAACAATTCAAATGATTTTTTAATAGAGGATATGATTGATATCAAAATTAATTTTGATCATACAGGGTGGAACAAAAGTAATTAATCTATTAGAAAATCCTACAACTTTTGCAAATGGCACCAAATGTAAAGTTACTCCCCCTTAGCACTGGATATATCCCTCTTCCCCTATTAAACCAATAAATCTCCACAAAACTCTGCCAAGCCATTAAGTACGTTGGAGGATTTGGCTCACATAGTTGATGAGATGTCTGTACTGGCCTACCCCTCCAGGGCTCCTGAGGTGTCCTCCCTGCTCCCATTCCAATGTTAGAGAAACACTAATCAATTTAGACAGCTTGTTGGCTTGATGCCTGTGACAGAAATAGTCAGATAATAAGAAGTAGTCTCCATGTGGTGGGGAATCACCACCTAAATCCACATGAAATTGATGATTAACCACCAACAAAGCTTCAAATACTGTTTGGTGAAATTTCCAAAAGATACACTAGGATTAAGCAAAATGATTAACTCCTAACCAAAAAAGTCCTAGATAAATTGCCTGGGAAGAATCAGAGTGTCTTCTGTGTAGAACTCAGGAAATTGAGAAGGAGCAAGTGTCTCAGTTTCTGATACAGCAGGGAAAACTCCAAGATTCTGGGGCATTGGATTAACATTGGGAGGAGACAACAACAAAGTGCCAATGGCAGGACCCCATCATTCAGTGATACTTTGACTTAGAATCAAATTATAGGGAATGTAGCGCAGCAGGCCAACTACAGGATACATGATCAATAAAGTTAGACCAGGAGAATATTTGACTTTATTTGAGTAAAAATTTTAGGGAGAACTCAACCCTTAAGAGTTGAACAGTGAAAATTTTCCCATATATATCAAAATTTGACTAAGCAATACCACCTAGATCCTTGGCCCTATTCCTTCTGCATTGTCTAGAGAGTACAATGTCCAGTTTTCAAAGAACCCATGTATGACTAATTTCTGATGACCATTCCAATAAATAAGGTTGTATCAAGTGACACTCAGATTACGTTGATTTATCAGTGTCAACTTGCAAGGGGAAAATAAATCCAAATGGCAAACTGGAGCAACAGTACCCATTTCCAATTGACAGTTTGATTCAAATCCATTAAATCAGTTAACCTGATTAACGGCTTTCCCACTTTTTGAGCTTTACAACTTGAACAAATAATTCTGTGCATTAGAGAACCTACCCTGACAATGTCAGCCCTGATTGAAGTTACTTTTCTCCAGCCAATCAAACTGTGCCACATTGGCGTCCTCAAATTCCCCCAATTCTAGATTGTAAACAGGGCCCTCTTGGGCCCTTGCTTGCATGTTCTCTTTATTAAAGTTTAAAGATTCCATTGGATTCTTTGTCCTTTAGAGTTCTGTTTCTATTAAAATTTAATTTGAAAAACATTTCTTCTCTTTTCCTTAGTCACCCCCACTGCTATTCAGGTCTGCCATACCCAAGGACAAAATTTATAACTTTGGTAATGTAGGGGAGCATATTGAAAATTGGAACCCTGTCAAAGGGGTTCTCATTAGATAGATGGTCATGGACCATCTGAAAGCCTTTGCAGGGAACTTTTGGCAATCCAATGCCATTCAAAGTACATCAAGATATAGTATACCATGATGCATACTGCCAAGGATGTGGTGGAACAGTGTGATACCAAAGGCATCCAGGTGTATCCATTGGAGGAGTTGAGTAGTGGCAGTTCCTGGTAGTAGACATCTTCAGTTTTGTTGGACATGGGTCCAAACTGAGCAATCTTTCCAGATTGCCCTCAAATCCAAGACATGATGTGAGCTCAGAAGAGAAGATTTAAGGTTCATCTTTGTACTTGGGAAGGGGATTCTAAGGCTGTAAGTTTACTTGTCTGGTTAATTAAATATTTATTTATGTGATAAACAGCTGGGATATTCACTCAATGATATAACAACCTATCACTGAGAGGGTTGTCCTTATTATATAAGTGTTCTTATGTGAGAAAGGTATGGATAGAACAGAGAATTAGGGTCCTCATTAATTGGGTTGAGAGCTGAATTGTCTTTCTTGGCCTGTCCCCAATTTTTGAACATATAAATGTTTGGCCAGCTTCTGGAGTAAAGCCTTACCAAATACATTGGTTCCTTGAAATTCTCTTTTTGAAAAGGGCTGACAGGGTTAAACTTGTGGCCTTGGGAACCAGAATTCTTCCCCTTGCCCTTTTGAGGTTCAACGTTTAAATGTGGGGTTCATATAAAAATTTGTACATTATTAATATTTAGGGACTCTCCCAATTTGACACCTGACTCAGGCTGCTAGCCCCCAGTAGAAGCAGTGGGTCCAGGGAAAGCCTGGGAGCTGAACTGGGCAAGGAAATGGGCTACATGGTGGATGGTGCAGGCGCTGATGCTGGTGCTGATTGGGGGGTGGCTGGGCTCACAAGGAGGGTTAAGAACCTAAATTTAGATTTGGTTGTCAGTTTCCTCAATTGGGGGGATCTGCTGATTATATTGTCTTCTTTTCTGTGTTAGCTTGAGTGCTAACTGGTCAACAAACTGTATTGGTATTTGGGAGAACCCCATCAATGACAAGAATAATTTCTGAAAAGGTCCTTTTCATCTGGCTTCTAAGTTTCCTATTAGTAGTTTCTGTCAAGTTATACTTTTTTGACTTTGAAACTAGATTCATACCCTAGTCTTGAGTTATTATGTTATTATACTTCCTCTAAACTCCTGCTGTTTACTTTTGGAGCTAAATTGGGTTTGATGCTGTGTCTTGCTCCTGTTTAACTCTATCCATAGCATATCAGGTGCTCTGGGCTAGTTTTGGATTTTTAGATCCAAACCTAATAGTTCAGATCTAAATTCCTTGTTTCTCTATGTTTTTGGGTCCCATAATTCATCCTTTCTTATCAGAGGTTTTTCAGATACTCAATTATCTTGTTCCCCTGTTAAAATACAGTAGTTTTAAAAGCTATGGCAACAAGCAAAAATACTTTGGATTCAAACAAAATAAATCAGATGTAAAAAGAAATTAAAAATAAATAAATATATTGTAAATTAATATAAGTTTTTCTAAGTTTCATTTAAGTCTGATTTATTTTGTTAAAATCCAAAGTATTTTTGCTTGTTGCCATAGCTTTTAAAACTACTGTATGTGATACTGGCTATGATTCTAGTACTGATGCTTTTATGGACTACTTCTCCTGATCTGTGGGGAAGCCTGTCCATTTATGAAAATTCTCTAAAGGCAGACCCCTAAAAACTTTTGTATGTATTTGATGAATTTTCTGGTTGGGCTCATGGTTTTCTCACAAAGGGAGAACATCTAATGAAGTGCTTGGATTCCAACAAAGACTTTCCCCAAGTTTGGCCTTAGTTGTTTTTTATACCCATTGGATGCATTGTTCCATTATCCCAGGTACCAGGGGGCCATTTAACCCAGGTAGCAAGACTGGAAGGCCAGAGGGTATTGCTCACCACATGATAGGAGCCAACTTGATATTGTAAGGTAGGTCATCAACCAAAAAAGGACCAAGGGCATGGATTGGAAACCATTCAATCCACCAAACCTTTCAAAGGAATATAAAACACTCTGAAAAGATGGCTGAAACAGTCTTTGGGGCAACAACAGAACCTTACAGGCAGTCAGGCTGTGGGGTCAGGGGGAGTCATTGATACTAGGCAGGTAGGAAGATAGCTATACTTATCACAAATAAGCCTGGGTTGCACAGTACCAATTTTCTTTGAAGTTAAATGATTCTGTTTCTCTAGCTCTTGTGAATAGGTTGGCAACTAATATGTTTTCTAGGGTGAATTTGGAATAGGATGGGTTGGGCAGGTACTTGGTGAAATGAACATGACCAAATGGTGCACTGTGGGGTTCCTGTTCACCAGTCCCCAAAGTGTGTCCTGGGTCATAATCAGGGACCAGCTGGAAGGAGATGCCATTCTTTAGTAAGGGAAAATGTATCTCAGAAATATGTATAGGGGTCAAAATGGGCTTTTATTTCACTCTCAGAAGAAAGACCCCCTTAGAAACCTTCTGGTATATGGCCCAGGGATCAATATAACCATTGATAAGTGCCAATACTTAGAGTCCTCCAAACATATTGTCAAGGATCTGGATGTACAAGTATTCTGGCTACCACCAACCTACTCAACATCCTGTCATTGCCCGATTTGGTGCCCTTTCAATATACCGTTTGACATACCAGTAATGGCAACCAAGCAATATCACATGTCTGTCCAAGTATCCAGTGGCTCAAACCCATCCCACACATGATCAACCCCTAGGTTTGATCCAACTAAATCTCTGCCACAGCCAAGTCTATATATGTAAAGTTATGCCTCCCCCTTAGGCCTCCACTTCAATTCCTGCCAAATGCTTGGGAATTTCTACCAAATTATGTTTGAATATTTATCTAAAAGGTCACCAAAAAAGCCCAATAAAAGCTATCAATTTAATACTTTGGAATTATTCAGAAGATGCCTCCACCTAACCCACCCAAGAGACACCTCTGGTTAAATATCATGTGCAAGAGCAGCCAGGAGCAGTGGTAATTGCATCCAAAGCATATTCCTGATGTTAGTTGGTTCAGTTTTCCTTTTGACTATTTCTGTTCAAAATTTGTCAAGATCTTCCTGCCACAAGAAATTCATTTATATCTGCTCATATCATTGGTCAATTGGTTTGTGAAATTTGATCTACCACCCCAATCCCATTCCATCCCTTAAATGAATAGAAGAGTTGTAAAAGACCTTGCTTCATCATTCTCTAATCTAATAAAGTTCAAAATTTGTTAGTAATTTTAGTCATTTGGTTTTATCTGTTGCTTTGAAGTGTTCAGTTGATGCCTTCCCCCCTTTGACCTACCCAGGAATTGTTGGCAACAACCAAAAGGTTGTTGCTGAAACCGCAATTTTATTGTGGTTGAGAGCTTGGTTTTATTCCCTCTTAACCTGCTCCCCAATTCTCACAATATAAGTCTAAATTATTATCCAATAAAAGATACTTCTCTTCTTCCTAATTCCGTATTTGAAGCTTCCCTAAAAGGCGCTCCTTATTAATATCTCAGACTCCCTGTTCTTGGCCTCATACTCCTGCTCATCAGCATTAGACTCCTAATTCTTAGTCCTTGGCTCCTGGTACTTAGTCTTAGACTTTTGCTTCTCAATATTAGGTTCCAGCTTCTTTGCCTTAGGTTCTAGCCTCTTTTACTGAGCCTAATTGTTCTTATCCTAAACTCCAGTTCTTTTATCTTGGTCTTCAGCTCCCTCTGTAGTCCTTGTGGCCTTTGTAATCCACTTGACCCAGTCTCTGAAAAGCCTCAGATAGCTTCCCCTTTTATAGCTCCTTGTTTCAGTCCCTGTTTCCCTCTCAGAATTCTTTGTTTCCAAAGCTTAAACTATCTAGTTTCTTTCTCTCTACAATATATTAAACTTATTATCTTACTTCAGCCAATAAAAGCCATGGATTTTCTGCTTCATTCCCTCATTTTTTAGGCTTAAACCCTTCAGTTAAAGCCCTCAAACCACTGATCAAATAAGCTTTGTTGGGCAGCCAATTAGACGCCTCAATTCAATGGTTTCTCCAAACAGCTCACACAAATGCCTCACTCTTGATCATGGTTCAAACCCGGAGCTGTCTTGCTCTGGATAAACAACTGCTCCGCGTTTTGAACAATTTTTGCCGTAATCCCCGTCATGTTTCCCTGGCAAAACTTGAGCGCTTTTGCCTATGTTTTATTTAAGGGTTTTGCAACCCCTGAATTCTTCAATGTTTCTCTGAGTTTCCCTACGTTTTCTCAACCATTTTGCACTGTGAACTTGACCGTTGCTTGCTTATTGCTCTCTCTAGTCAATTTGGTAAAACTTCAGCTTTTTCTCTCACAGTTTCTCTGTTCTGTTTCTGGCTTCTTTCTTCAACATCTGGCTTAATTAATCTCTTAATAAATTCACAGTTTAAACACTGTAAATCATCTACTTTCCTTTTCTCTTTAATCTTATGATAATTTCTCAAATCTTTTTATCATATCTTCTGGCAGCCTTAATTAATTCTTTTCACTGCTTCTTTTTAAATAACAATTCCACTATTCAGAGACCAAAACAGGCATCTTGGCTCCTGTATCTGCCTCTTCCAGCCCTTCTTGGCCAACTTTCAGCTCTTCACCTAGTCCTGCGTCATAATCTTCTGATCCTTCAGCTAGTCCTACATCATGATCTTCCAGTCCCTCAGCTAGTCTTCACTGTGATCATACACTATGAACCACCTCGGTTCCAAATCTCTGTCCCCGTTACCAGATCCTGTAGACCCAGGCATGAGTCTATATTGTTACTGGTATTTGACTGGGCCCTTGCAAGTGGCATAGACTTAGGCCATCCAACCATAGATAAAAAAGTCTATGCAGTTGTCTTTACTCACCCAGGTTGATCAAGCCTGAGCTTTCAGTCACAAAGTTATCAGCTTTACTTCCCAGAGGCCTGATCATACCAAGTTCTTCAGCTGCTTTCCCAAGCAACCACCCTGGTAACACCCCTAAGCATATCCATGCCTCCACTGTCAACTTCAGGACCTCCACCAAAGTCTTCAGAGAAACACAAACAAGGACACCCTACTAGTCTGTTAGGTAGAGTGCTTGCTCACAGACCTCCTGTAAGTGTATTAGGGTACATAGAACTCTCAAAGCTCCTTTTCTCCCTTGCAGCCCACATTACCTGCCAGGGTCTAAATGACATCCAGCCTGAGCAGCACACGCTACCCACTAGTCTAGATCACTCCCCACCCCAAGCAGCTAAAGTTCCCTGCTGAGCTATCTCATTCCTCACCCCAAGCAGCCACAGTTCCCTGCTGGGTGAGGACCTCTATCCCACAGCAGCTAATATCTTCTGCCAGGTGGGGAAATCATTAGCCTCTAGTAGTCCTTTACTACCTACTAGCCAGGCCTTACCTTCCCTAATAGCCATTATTCCCTACTAGGCCTCTACCTGCAACAAAAACCACTAGACTTTCTCTTGGAAAACATTAGCCCCACCTGCAAACCACCAAACATGTGAACTGTCACATGGGCCTAATGGACAGAATAACACAGGCTGGTGGGCTGCAGAATTAGCAGAATGACTGGCGGGGACCTGTGAGCCTACAGGGATTGTGTGTAGATGATATATTACTAAAACTAGATAGGGAAAAACTGTGTGAACCAAAGATTCATTCAAGCTTTATTATTGGAATGGCAACACCGCCTGTGGTGATCCACATATGTGCTGCTTTGCAGGCAAGGGCTGATTTGGCTTCAAATAAAGACAACATGCTGAAGAGTGACAATGTGTGGTTAGCTGGTGACGCTGTAAACTAGTAGGTAACATAGGGCTGCTAGGGGTAAGTAAGGTGAGCCTAGTAGGTAACATAGGACTACTAGGGTAAGTGAGGTGAGCCTATTATGTAACATGGTCTACTAGGGTAAGTAAGGCCTGCCTGGTAGGTAACATAGGACTACCAGGGGCAGATGTTGCCTCCACCCAGCAGAAGAGTATTGGCTGCTTTGGGGCTATAGTGCTTTATCACGCAGGAAACTGTGGCTGCAGAAGGGTGAAGACTGAAATATCAAGCAGGGATCTTTGTCTGTCTGGGAGGGAGTAGGTTTTGGACCCCTGGCAGGTAACACAGGCTGCCAGGGAGGGGAAGAGCTCTGAGGGCTCCATGTACCCTAATACGCTTACGGGAGGTCTATGAGCAAGCACCCTACCTAACAGGACTGGTAGAGTGTCCTCGTTTATGCCCCTATGAGAGCTTTGGGAAAACCCAAGGTGAGCATTGGAGGGTATAGATTTGCTCAGAGGTGTCACCAAGGCGGCTTGCTTGGGGAAGCAAGCTGCAGAACTTGGTGTGATCAGGCCTCTGTGAAGTAGAGCTGATTACTCTACAACTGAAAGCCCAGACTTAATCACCTGGGTGAGTAAAGACAACACATAGACATTGATCTATGGTTGAATGGCCTAAGTGGACTACCACTTGTGAGGGCCCAGTCAAATGCCAGTTCAATGTAGACTCATGCTTGGGTCTACGAGTTCTGGTAATGGAGGCTGAGATAAAGAACTGAGGTGGTTCACGGAATTAACAGAGAAAACTAGCAAGAGGGACTGTTTGGTCACAGTGAAGGCTAGTTTATGGACTGTTAATTCATATTGAATGGAATGGACCAATATGGTTCAGTGTATAGAAGGAACAAAGAAGGTTCCTAGTGAGGATTTGTTAAGGAACTGGTTGAGGATAAGTGGAAGGACAAGAAGATTATGATGCAGGAATAGCTGATCATAGAGCAGGATGGCTAAAGAACCAGAAGTTGGTGCTGAAGAACTGAAGGGCTGAGAGGGTGAACTAGCTGGACTGGATGCAGAGGCTGGAAGAGCAGGTTTTAGTAACTTTTGAGAAGAAATTCAGATAAAAAGAAGCAGTTAAAGAATAATTAAATACTGCCTAATTATGATTAAAAAAGGATTAAAGATCATATAATAAAAAATAAAGATAAGAAAAAATAACATATAGTTTGTTAGAACTATATGTTATTTTAAAAAGAAGGAGTGAGGAGGAAATAGGCCAGAAAGAAGCTGGAAGAAGAACAGAGAAACTGTAAGGGCAAAAGAGCAAATTTTGCCAAGAACGACTAGGAAAAACGAAAGGACAAGCAGCAGGCAGGTTTGAAGCTGCAAAATGTTGAGAGAAACACAGAGAAACACGGAGAAACGTTGAAAAATCAAAGGGTCAAAAATTGCCTAAGTAAAACATATGTGGAAGCGCTCAAGATTTGCCGGGGAAACATGACGGGAATTACAGCGAAATTGTTAGAAACATGGAGCAGTTGTTTAACCAGAGCAAGACAGCCTCGGGTTCAGACCAGGGTCAAGGACAGGTCATCTGGGGAAACCTTTTTGGCAAAACTGTTGAATCAAGGCGTATGATTGGCTGCAAGCCAAAGTTTATTTGATCAGTGTTTTGAGGGCTTTAACTTAAGAGTTAAAGCCTGAAAAATGAGGAGAAGAAGCGGAAAATTCAGGGCTTTCATTGGCTGAAGTAAGTTTAAAGGTTTAATACATTATAGAAGGAGGAAAACAAGATAGTTTAACCTTTGAAGAACCAAAGTTCTAAGAGAGGTTTTTGGTCTGAAACAAGGGGCTATAAAAGGGAGAGCTATCTGAGACTCTTCAGGGACTGGATCAAGTGGATTACAAAGGCCACAAAAGCTACAGAAGGAGCAAAAGACCAAGGATAGAAAGGCAGAGCTAGAACAGACTGCAGAAGCCTAAGATTGGAACACAGGAGTCCACAACCAAGGTGCAGGAGCCCAAGACTGAAGAGCAGGAGCCCAAGACCAAGTACAAGGAGTCCAAGAGATTGTTAAAGGACTCCAAGTATTGGCACAACCCCTTTATTATCCCCTATCCCAAGGCCATATATCAGAAGGTTTCTAAGGGGATCTTCCTTCTGACTGTGAATAAAGTGCCTATTACAACCCCTATCCAAATTTCCCGTGTAAAGAGAGAATATAAGTCCCATGAGTCAATTACCCCATATTTTCTATCCTAGCCCAGGGGATGAGGAGTCCTATCGCCTAGGATGCAGGAAGTTTTCCTCTAGTAAATCTGCCCAGGAGGAGTGGGAGAAGGTGATAAGGCATTTGGAAATGACAAATAGAGGAAGATAGTTCATTGGGGGAGAGTTTGCAAGACAATTACAGGATTGGTATCTGCCTACAGAAGGGCTGACGCCTGCTGAAGTACAAGTGTATGGTGGAGACGCTTACTTAGTAATTGGGAAGGTACTGGAGGAGTTTGCCCTTATGCAAGCCAAGTATAAGCTCCTCATCAACCATTCACCACTGTTGGGGAATGACAACTCCTCCAAGCTGGTCCCTGGCTACGACCCAGGACACACTTTGGAAACTGGTGACCAGGAACCCCACACCACCATATCAGCATAGCTGGGGATTTTATACCATCCTGTCTGATCTTTCCAGAAACTGAGGGCTTTAGGCCTGCAGGTATTTTAACAGCAGGAATCTGATTACCCGTTAGTTAACAGGGTTGGCTCGCTCTTGATTGGTGGGCATTTGTGAATAGATGTAAGAAACTTCCTGTTTTCCAAATATATTCCTAAAACCAGGCAGCCTGGACAAATACTAGTTTATCTGGATGCTGAGAGTTGACACTGGTTGACACTCATTGGGGGTGATGTTAGATTTCACCAAAGTCCCCTTTTGGAAGGCCACTGCCTCTGCATAGGTCTTGGCCCTCAGTGGTTTTTCTTCAGTTGAGCTCTTTTTGTAAGGCCTTGACCAAAAGGTAGCACAGTTATAAAAAGCATATAAAGCTACTGGGTTTAGGTTTAAAAGGTAAAGAAAAGTTGATAAAGTTTGAAAAAGTACATTAATAGTGATATATAGCGACTTATAGTTAGTTACATGAGGAGATAAAGTATGTAAACCTTCTAAATAAGACCATAAAACAAGGTATTGACTAAGTTCTTAGTGGTAACTAAAGGGATATCTATGTTGGGTAAATTGCTGTGTGCATAAAATTTTAAAGACTTATAAGCATCAGCTTTAAAACTTGATATAACTGAGAGTAAATAAGCCATTTGCTGATTTACTACATTGGTTTTTGAAGCTGTGGCGACAAGCAAAATTGAGTCATCTGTAAGCAAGATTTAAAATTTAAGCAAATACAGTAGTTTTAAAAGCTATGGTGACAAGCAAAAATACTTCAGATTTAAATGAAAAAACTCAGGCTTAAACAAAATTTTAAAAAAAACTTATATTAATGTACAATAGATTTATTTATTTTTAATTTCTTTTTACATCTGAGTTTTTTTTTGTTTAAATCTGAAGTATTTTTGCTTGTCACCATAGCTTTTAAAACTTAGGTATCAACTAGGGCTACATCGGCTTCGAAAAGGGATAATTAAGGCAAATGCCTTAATTGTCCCGTCCTCCCTTCCACAGACCTGTCTTTCGGATTCTCCTACATTGGGGGAATCCAAATTTTTTTAAAAAAAGGTCTCGGAAGGCTTTCTGCATTCTGGATTTTCAAGCTATATACTAAATATACTTATAATATTTTTTTGACCAAAATTTTTAATTTCAAATATATTATTTTTAATTTTTAAAAAATAGAGAGAAAAAAATAAAAAAATTTATTTTTAAAAAAATTCAAATCAACCACACCCTTCTGTGAGTGTGGAAGAAAACGATTCCGAGGGAATCTTACCAAAGAAGATTCCCTCAAAATCATTTCCGGATTTTGGACGGGTGCTTCTTTTAAGAAAAGGAGCCACCCGTCCGAAATCCGACACAGCCCTAGTATCAACTCAGCTTAGAACGAAATAGAAGGTGACCTAAACCTATCGTCAATTAATATAAATCCTGTGCCTTTTATTTCGTTTTCAGTTCATTTCAATTGCAGATAACTCAATTTCGCTTGTTGCCACAGCTTTGAAAACCACTGTACAAAATCGGAGTTGTGGTGGCTTGGTTGGTTGTAAGGAACAGCTGGGGTAGTAGGGTGACTTTGGTTAAAAATTAAAATGTCTTGGCTTTAGACTAGCCAATATGTCTATCTGAACTGCCAGGGCTAAGAGATGAACTTTAGTGAAAAGTGAAGATTTAATGCCATGGATTTATCCCTAGCTTATTTGGAAAGTCAAATAAGACTCAAAAGGATATCCCAAGTGGGATGTAATATCAAGGTGGCATGGTTTAAAGGATGGGTTAAGGTCGTTAAAGGCTTTGGTTGGTTGCCATGCAGTACTATTAGATGCAGTAGGGTGGTAGTGGGATGAACTTGCCCATAGGGAAAGCATGACCAACAGGGGACTTTCGAGCAAAGGTCCCGAGTGAACAGTTGGGATCTTCATCGTAGTTCTGCGAGCATTGATGGAGCCTGTGACCTCTGCCACGCTCGGCTCCAAACACTTCAACTCCGGCGTGGACGTAGCCCTGCTTGCGGCCGGGGAGGTGGGGCACAAGGTCATTGTCGTTGGTGTAGCGGGTGATTGAGATGTCAAGTGATTCCAAGTAATCGGCAAAGGCGCGGTTGCCCACGCGGGGATTAGAGTAGGCAATCACTTGGATGCGGCGAGGGTCGCGGCGGCTCCTCAATAGGTTGGCCCAGGAAGGAGTCGATACCAAGGCCAATCCCCCGCCAAGGCTGTACCCAGTGATAAACAGGGTATAGTCTTTGTAACGGAAGTCATCCAGCAGAGCGCCAACAGAATCTTGGACTCGGACATAAGAAGCCATAAAGTTGGAGTAGAAACCTCGATGGAGACGGGTTCCTCTGGGCATTTCAGCTATGTCGACCATGGGAAAGTTGAAGTTATCAATCCAGTTCTGGACACTTGTAGTAAGCTTGTAAGAGACAACAATCTGCTTGAACTTCTCGTTCACGGCAACGATCACCAGTGTGTCGGTGGGCTTGTCTTCGATGTATTCGACATGGGGATACGCTTCTTTGCAGATGCAGTCCCTTCCAGCAATCTTCTCTGCCGGACAGAAGGGCATGTATGCGCTGATGAAGTTCCGTCTGACTTCATCAATCGACGCCGCTTGGATATGTCCTGGAGGGTCCTTTCTGACTGGGGGGACATAGATTGCTGCACTTGCACCAAGTGGGATGGCAGTGGGAACGACGGTAGAAATGAACTTGCCCACCAGTGTTCTTGGATTCAGGATGTCGTTATCGCCCAAGAGCCTGGTGTTTGTGATGTTCTGGGCATTCCCCACCGAAAGCAGAATTAACGCGATAAGCTTCATATCTCTTGAACCCTCCCCCGCCATTTCTTAAATACCTCAAAAAGTAATGCATCAAAAGCCATAATTACATGCCAATAGCAGCAGTTTAGCTTACTATCGAAAGTGCATTATTATTTTATACCCTGCGGATTTATAATCCTTCAAATGACCAAACGAAAGCGGTTTACTTAGGACTCCGTGATTTCGATCTCATCCATTTAAAAAAGTGCATTAATTATTTTATACCCTACGGATTAAAGATCCATCGAATGACCAAACTAAAGCGGCTTACTTAGGGCTCCATGATTTTGATCCCATCCATTTAAAAAAGTGCAGTTTAGTTTGGTATTCATATCCGTGCGCTGCAGAATCGAAAGCTCACTACTTGCTTTACTGATCCAAAACAAACCCCAAGTTCAACCAATCATCAAATAAAGAAGCGGATTTTAACCTAAAACTTATCCCAACGAGTTGAAAAAGAACTCAACCTGTGCCAGGAGCATGGATGTACCATTGCGAATGTAACATTGTGACAAATCCTGAATGCTCTATTGAGCATTGGCCAATCATCTTGGAGCCCCAATGAAGTCAAGACCAATTAAAATGGCAGTTAAATTACTTAGGAATCGTACATGCCGCCCAAAACCTGCCATTTGTATAGAGCTTACCACTTCTTTTGGGCGGGCGACGATCGAGAGTTTAATAAATGCCTAGCAAGCGCCAAGCATTCAGCTCGGCCGGCTAAAGTCAGCGCTGGGTCCTGCAGATTCTGGCATCGCTATAGGAGCTCATGGCATAACCAAAGGGATGTGATGGCCATGGTGTTTCAATATAAATCCTATTCAAGCGTTAGCCGAATTCGATTGGAAACGCTTGAACCTTCCCCCAATTTTTACATAGTGGTGCCATAGTAGCAAAGGTGATCTTCGGGCTGGATTGTCCAAATAGAGCAAGGGTCAAAGACAAACTGTGGTAACCGCTAGAAATTATATCTTAAACCAGCGACCAATAAGAACTTAAACCTCCTCATATTCCCTGGGTACATAAATAAAATTTACCACCCACCCAGCTTCAAATGCCATTGTGGGGGTGGCCAAGTAACTGGTCGCTAGGGAAGGGACGGAAACAGCAATTGTGCAAACACAGTGTCACAAACCCATTTTTTTTGGATGTTTTGGATTGGTTCACAAAACAATCCAGGATAGATTTTGTATCACACCTTTTGTAGTATGTCACAATTTGTGCCTCACTCCATTGTGTAGATCACAAAATATAAAAGGAAGGTGGTTTTCATGGATGAAACAGATTATTTCATTTTGTGAAGGGGCACAGGATGTAAATTTAGAATGGTTCTCAAGAGTGAAACAGACAAGCGTAGTGTGGCAGGTATGATGCCAAAAGAACAAAGCTGAGCTACAGCCCGCTTTGCTCTTTTACAGCATCCCACCTGGGTACACGTCCAGGTATCCTAGCTGAAAGCCTTTTTTAATTCAGTGGTCTTCTAAAATATTTACCTTATATTCTAGTTGGTAAAAGGAAAGATGTTTCAGGCAAGCTGCCAAAAGAGCAAAGCTGTGCTACGCTCAGCTTTACTCTTTTATGGTAGCCCACTGGTATGCCTTTCTAGTCTGTAGTTGTTAAAAAGTGTTGAATGATGAATGCCTGCTGATATGTGCTTCTAGCCAATAGATGGTAAAAGGAAAGGTATGTCAGGCTGGCTGCCTCAAAAGCAAAGCTGTGGTACGCTCAGCTTCACTCTTTTACAGCAGCCCGCTAGTGTGCTTTTCTAACCTATATCTGATTAAAAGTGTTCAATGATGGCAGCCTGCTGGTATGCCTTGCTAGTCTATAGCTGGTAAAAGGAAAGATGTGTAAGCTGGCTGCCAAAAGAGCAAAGCTGTGCTACACTCAGCTTCACTCTTTTATGACAGCCTGCTGGTACACGTTTCTAGTCCATAGCTAGTAAAAACTATGATTAAAAATAGGTGACAAGTTATATCTTTTAAATTTTAAATTTTTAGGCTTTTAACAATCGTTATCATAAATCTTTTTGGTGAAAACCCATGGGTGATGGCAGCCTGCAAGTATGTGTTGCTAGTCTCATACCTGGTAAAAAGATGTATAAAGATGTGGGCACCCTTATGGTTTCTTGGTAGCAATTATTTAGATTTAGTCAATGAAATAATATTAAAAATTGATGAGTATATAAAGTTCAGTAGTTTGCAGGCTATCAAAAGAAAACAGCTTGCTAACTCAGCCTCATTCTTGTAAAGCTTTCCAGTTATCTTTTTCTTTTTCTCTAGCAGAAATACTTTTTTGATAGTTCAGTATGTCTTTTTTAAATTTTATCCAATATTCTGGCTGTTAAAAGATGATTTAATGACATCTAAAGTAATTTTTAATATAAAAATGATAGCTTTATTATGATTGCTACTTTTCATTAGAGAAGTATGAGTGTATGTTTGTAAATACTCTATTATACTATTATCAAGGCTTTATTATAGGTTTGAATCTTTTATTAGGCATTATATTTTGACATTTAAGAGACTGGAGATCAATTACAGTAATTTTAGAGCTCGTGAGATAAACAGACAAACCCAAATATAGAGCACCAAGTTAACAAACACAAAAATCAACAATTTATACATGTTAAAAATAAAATTATCCCACTTAAGATTTGTTTTGTACATGACTTCTGTGTGCTCAGCACTTGGTTTTGGTTGTCTATCTCATCAGCTCTGAAAAGTACTGTACTTTTATCCACATTGTGAAACTGCAGCCCTTTTAAATTCTTTATTTTCAGTATATATTTTGAACTCCAATGGACATTAAAATACCCATATTAACAAAGATCAATTACATGTTATAAAAAGCTCTTTTGTTCCTGAAACATTATTTTGTAGTTTATAGGCTTAATATATTCTTGTTGTAGTACTGTAAATTCAGAACCTAACATAAAAATGCGGGGATTGTCAAATCCTTGGTCCAAATTTTGAATCACTTTTGCGGGATGGCCTTTTTTAATTAAATTGATTTTGTTGAGTTTATACTTATGGGAAGTATAATAAACAAAATAAAGGGGAAGATTAAGAAGAGAATGATGCTTTATTGAATATGAATATAGGTTAATATATAGTATCATGATAAGCCACATGGCATCCATGTATGTCATGGAGGTCATGGGGCTTATCTAAGTAATCTTCCTCTTGAGTCACGAGGCTTAATCAAGTTGTGTTCCATTTAGGATCTGGATTGAGTGATCCCCGTCATAGATGGTTAACTGATAATGGTGCCACCAGTTTATTGGCTGGGTGGTGAACCACTCGGTGAGCTGCTCGGTGATTTACTCAGGGCGTTAATTCTCCAAGAGGGAGTAATCAAAGATGTTGCGACAATTTTTTATATTTTTATTTAAATTTTTAAAAATGCAGGAACTCATAGACACTTTGCAAAGTTCAAGTCAAACTGCATGTTTCCAATGGACAAAATGAATTAACTGGAATCAGATTTGAAGCAATCAAATCCATCAGCCATTTTCATTAAGTTTACTACGTTTTTTGAAATTGCGGGATTTTCAAATCCAAGAACCAAATTTCAAATCACTTTTGAATGCCACTAGTAAACTCAGATATGAATTGCGGGAACTGGAATCCAAATTGAATGTACAGTAAGCACACTAAGAAACACCAACCCAAATTAAGAAGTTCCACTATGACTAAAATCAAATGAAAAATTGAATCTTGATAACCATGTTTAGACATAAAAAGTGATTAAACTTTAAAATCATCCAACCCCAGAAAGTATACAATATTATACACTTCAAATCTCATATATAGAAATTCTGTCACTATTAAAGGCTAAATCAAGAGAAAATAACTACTCACTACTAAACCAAAAAGCCAAATAAATACATATTTAATCTAAAACATATTTTTATTTTATTTTTATGGACCATCAATCACATTCTCAACCAGCTCCTGCACCAGCCTGCAGGGAAGCCCATCCATGAGGGCGTCCCAGAGGGTCCAAGAACAGACCCAGAACCCAGATTGAAGGGATTCATGCCAACACACAGGCCTCCCAAGGTGTCAGCGCCAGTCAACCACCTCCCGTGTCTCAAGACAGAATAGCCAGCTTGAATCCCAGGCAGAAGCCACTCTCAAGACCTGCTACCAAAGTCTTCTATGCCAGGGTCACTGGGAACACTGAGGTTACTTACACCTCCACCATGTACCCAGTTGTCACCCAGCCCCACACTCTTGATCCAAGAGTTGCTACTTCCTGCCCCTGCATTTTTGACACCTCCTATCAGCCATTGGTCACAACTGAGGAACCATCTGCGCCTGTTACCTATTCCACCATTGACAGCGTCACCACAAGTAAGAGTGATCCCATCTTCTACACAAAGGTCCCTATTCCCTGTGTTGATCCTGCCAGCCAGGATGCTGCGGTACCTGTCAAGGGCTGGCGTTGGTTGAAGGATAATGAGCGTGAAGCTCTCCTCAACTGCTTGAATGGGAGAATGGCAGTTTGGGATATTTTGTCCCAATTTGGTGTTACAGTCAGATATATTGTCAACATCAATACCAAGTATGGCAACACCAGGAAAGTTGCAAAATCTGCCAAGGCTAAGCGGCAGCCCAAACTCTTTCAGCCTGTGCATATTGACGCAATAAAGCAGTGGGTTACCAAGGATTGCCACCTGGGCTCACTTGCTGTCCAATCAATGCTTTCCACAGAGTTTGGGCCTTCTGTCTCCAAAACCCTTGTATACAAAGCATTGGTCAAATTGAGCTTCTCTTGGAAGGTCCTCAGAGTTTCTCTGTACAATTGAAACAGTGAGAAAACAATTGAAGATCAACACATTTATTCCAAGTGTCATGAATAACATTTAAATACTTGTATTGAAAACCTGGGAATTGAAACCTTGGTCTCAGGGAAAGCCTTATGTCAACCAGAGTAGACAGGGAACCACCCAACTGCCAGTTGGGTCAAACCCTGGACCACCATAGATAGATGACCCCAAACAAGAGGAACATAAACCTGCCAACCTGCCACGCGTCAATACTGGAGGTTTGAAATCAACATTGGAGACACTGGAATCAAACCCTGACCCTCCAAAAACTACTCAAGTCACACAAAGTGGAAAGGAACCTGACAACTTGTTAAATTACAAACCCAAGTTGACAAGTTACTCCAAGACCTGCCAGTCTCCCAAGGACAATTCCCCAAATGGTCACCAGATTGCTGCCAACCTTGCACCACCAAAGATCTGGATCTATGAAGAGGTTTTAGCTTGCCTTAAGGAGGTTAAAAAACCTACTACTAACTCTGCCAATGACTGCCAGCAGCTGCCAGTCTTCCGTCCAGAATGGGTAGTACAATTGAACTACTCAGGTGATGTGGTAAACAGTAGCAGCAGAATGAAGCATTGCCACTTCTGTTCACCAGATCAGGCGCAACCTGGATCTGCCACCCTCAAGACTCTAAGCCAAGATCCATGCTCCCCCAGTGCCTTGTCTGCAAACCTGAACCCTGAAAAAATTGAAGAAGCAAAAGCTCATGGTATAAAAGCCCTGGCGGTATGGTGACAACCATATTATCATTTTTGATAATAAAAGTTTTATGAACCTTTGGTTTAAACAAGTCTACCTTATCTAGTCTTAGTATTCTTTCATCTTAACTCTGGCCAAGTAGACCATCAGGCAACCCCCCCTCTGGAGACCAACCTGCTGACCCTCCCCAGTCACTATACTGTCCCCTGGGAGCTCCCTTTAGACCTGTTTATTTTACCAAATACCCGCCCAGCCCTGCCTATGCAGAGTATAACTTGGAGAACATCCTCATTGCCAATCCCTTGGCAAGGACTAGAGAAACTGAATACATAGGACATGGAGGAAAGAGGATTGAGGTGCCGTCCTTTTGTTCAAAGACAAGTACAATTATCTGCCTGCCTACTTTTTTCCCATGAATTCACCCTTAACCCTGTGATCTGACTGCCCAATGGAGACTATCACCACAGCTGAGACTATGTCCACCCAACTGTTTGGAGTACTCTATATTGCTTTGACGGGAATGGTAGCCACTACAATGCCCAATTAAGGCCCCTGGTCTTTGCTTGGGTGATCTGTATCCTATATTATCAAGTTAGCACCCATCCTATGGTGGGCATTACCCTCTGGCCCAGTTGTATTCTGTCTCAAACCAACCAATGCATCTACCTATGCCTGGCTTCCTGACACCAAGACTTATCTGGCCCTTAAGGAGACTGGCAACATACAGTTCTTCTACATCAAAAAATTGTGGTTTTCTTCCCCACTCAGGTCTAGGCATGGGTGAGTCAAGGAGGGGTCCAAGGATGGCGTAGCCCAATGTGCAGCTGCTGTTCCCAGGCCTATTCCATGGTAGCACTTCTTGGTCCTTGCGGGTTGGACCAGTATCAGATATCAAGGGTTCCCATAATAGCAGGACATTTCTTGATTTTCTCTGAAATTTCAAGGAGTATCTCTGGATCAATTACCGCAGTACAACTAACATTGTTTTGTTGGATAATGTCAAGCTCCATAAAGTGGATCTGGTTGTGTCTGAGTTCCCACCATTTGATAAAAATAGCCATTTGGCCAGCCACCGCCTGGCTGACTGCCCAATCAGACTCCTCTTCCTTCCACCGTATTCTCCATTTCTGAAACCAATCAAGTAGGTGTTTGGTTGGATCAAGAATAAGGTGAAGCACGGCCTCTCTCAGGACACCAAGGATCTCTTCAACATCCTTGAGGTCAGTCAATTTGCAATGCCACCCAATGTGGTGGTGGCTTTTTACAAGCACTCAGAATCCTTTCTCCCCAAAGCTCTGGCCTCTGAGCCAATCAGATAAATGGGCGCTCTGGGTTTTTTGTTTTTATTTTTATTTATTTTGTTTTTATTAGGACTCAAAAATTATTATTTATATATAATGACGTGATGTTTAATTGTATTATAGACATATAAGAGTATGTAGAAAAGGTAAGTAAAATCAATTATACTAGGTATGAGGAATATATTTTTATTATAATGCACTGAATATTATATTGACTGTTGCGCTAACAAATAAAAAATTAAAAAAAGATAGAAATAGATTAATTTTATTTAAATAATTGTGAATTATTGTTGGTACTTTGGCTTTTACAAAGCCACAAATTGGACCTTGCAATTTATCATCTGTTCCTTAATATTACAGTGCCACTATAGCCACATGACACAAAAACCAATGATTTTTATGTATCTCTTACTAATTAGTACTTATGATGCGGGTCAAGCATAGAAAATATATTCATCAAATCATATTACAAAGGAAAGTAATTTGAGTTCTAAACAATCACTTGTTTATAACATAAGTGGAGCAGGCCGTCTGTTGCAGATAAATTCAGTTCTCAATGTTTAACTATGTAATAAAGGAACCTGTACTTGACAAGCTAGCAAATAAAAACATTTTTAATTCTTTTTTATTATTTGACGTGTTTGCAACTATAACTAATGTCTTGTAATATATTTAAATATATTTTTATTATAATTTACCTACTAAAATTTAAAATGAAATTAAAATATTAAAAGTAAATTTATAATTATAAATCTTAAAATTTATCTATTATAGTTTAAATATTAAAAATTTAAATAATTTTATTTAATTGTAATATATTCAATATTGAAATATTATATATTAAAAATTTTAATATTTAAATATTTAAAATTAAAATTTTACTATTAAAATTTTAATATTACATATTTCAACATTAAAATTTTAGTATTAAAATATAAATTTTTTAAAAAAATAAAATTTAAGTTGCAAGGGAAAAACATTTATTGAGGGGATGCTAATTGCAAAGGGGAATGCAATTATTCTGGGGAATTATACCCCAAAATCAAATTTTTGGCTATAGTGTCTAATTGGATCCACATACTCTTCTGTACGTGGTGGAAAACCCTGGATGCAATTGCTAGAGGAGTGACGCCCTGCACCCTGGTGGTTGCCAAACACTTAATAAAAGGGAGACAGGTAAGCAAATCAATCAGCAGATTCTTTTTGGGAGGCATGTAGTACCCATACAACGTTGCCAATGAAAAGGAGTCATACAGGACGTGCTCAACTGTCCTATACCCCCACAATGTCTTCTGGCATTTGAGTGCTAAGCGGCATATGTCTATTTGAATGGGTACATCCTCCAACTTTTTGACATTGGTTTTTAATATGCAGTGGAGGAGGATTCCCAGGTATACCGCAACGTGAATTCTTTGCAAGGTTTATTTTTCTTAGAACATGCACAGTTTTTTGAATATTTGAACTAATCTATTAATTTAGGAAGTTTGATTGAATTTGAATATTGTACCAGGAGGCACCCAACTTGTATCCACCCCTCATGCCTCCGCAAACAAAATGAATAAAAGTTTAAACAAATTCACGAGGACTGCGTCCCCAACTTTATTTGATAATGCTTTGAATAATTCATTAAAAATTTCAGTTTAAATATATTCATTTCCTATTTGAAAGTTAGTTTTTATTAAGTTTTTTTACATATTTGTTGATATTTGCAAATGGGAATTGTTGAATGCTTTCATAGATATACTCATCAAAGTTTAGCTTGGCATCCCAGCAAATTTCATTTTTTTGAAGTTGATATTTGATCCTATTTTGTATGCTTCCCTTAATCACAGCAAGCACTCTGTGGGTGGTAAATATTCCCTATCTTTAGCTTCAATATTTGAAAACTTATTCATATTCTGTTGAATTATTTTATTTATTTGGCTTTTATTTATTTGTTTTACAGGGGCTACCAGTGGCTGGTAACCCCCGTAGAACCAACTTGGCATAAAAGCTGCCACTTCTGCAACCTTGTCCCCATTCCTGGTGATGACTACAATAAATATAAATAAAACACAAAAAGACTTACTAATTGTTTCCCCTGCAGCCCCCTCAGCCACAGGCGCACCTTCAGCAAACTTCATGAGTGTTGGCTGATCTTTATTTATTTTTCTGGGCTTGATTTTCCTTATCTTTCTTGCAACTTGTGCTTCCTCTTGATTTTCATTTGATAAATTTTCAGTATTTCTTGAAGCGCTCCTGCTTCTTGCTTGTATTTTTTTCATCTGTTTCCATTTGGTCAGTTTCCTCTTCATTTGTGTTAATTTCTTTTGAGCTTTCATTTCCTTCAATTAATTTGATTTTTTAAGTATTCTTTCTATTGGTTTTTGCAAATCCCCACAAGCTGTAACTTTTACTTTTGAAATCTAACTGCTTGAGTATTTCCTTTTGAAGATTTAAAATTATTTCTTTGTGTTCTTTGTTGACCATTATTACCAGGCTATTTTTTGAGGTTTTGTTTTGCTGGACCAAAGCCCTTCCCTCATTTCCCAGTTGATTTACCACAATTTCCCTTATGTTGTGTTCAATCTCAATAACCTTTTAGAGGGCTGACTCTAATTTGTTGATAAGGCTGTAGATATTTGACATTTTGTTTGAATTACATCAAAAAACTGGTTTTTATAGTACTACCTTAACACATGAATATTTTTCATCATCATTAATAAATTAAAGGATAGGACACACCATTTCAAAAACGGCATTCCAAAAAACGCCATCTTGAAACATGCCATCTCAAATTTCTGCTATCTCAATTTACTAGTAAAAACAACATTTTGATTTACGGCATTTTGACTAAGAAAAAACAGTTTTAAAATTTTAGATTTTTTGAACTCCAAAAATCACCAAAAAATTCTCAAAAAATAAAATTAAAAAACATTTATAGGCTTAAAAAAGCCTCGGAATTGCAAATCTGTAATAAAAAATGGGGTCAATTAGTAGCAACATAGTTTTTGTAAAGCCCCAAAGTTAAAATATACCCAAAACAGCTATTTTCATCTATTATAACTTTGATTCATACTTTAAAATAAGCATATAATTGTACCAAATACCAAAAAAAAGTTGAAAATAATAAAATCAAAGGTAATAGAGAGAAAGTAAATAATAAATTGCAAATAGGCTCAAACATTGGTAGAAAAAGCAACTGAGATAGCTTGGAGATGCTCAAGCTTGCTATCCTTGGGATAGTAGGCAAGGACCACCTTGCTGATTTCAGTGTACTTTTTCACCGCTTTGGTCATCTTGGGGGGATCACCCTTGGTCTTCATGCCAGTCTTGAAGAGGCGGGCAGAGATGGCTTGTTAGGTTTTGAGTTGGACCATGATCTTATTGAATTTGGGCTTATGAACCCTAACCCTTGTGGCAAAATGGCTATGCCACCCTTCAAGGGAAGAGGTGGTCTTGATCAACCCGTCTTTGACCTGCTTATAGCAGTTCCAGGTGACTGAGTCACCGCCTTTTCTAATGTGGTGTGCTCCTTGGAAGATGCCAACCCATTGCGTCTCAAAATACTCAATAAAGGGCGCAAAGACTGCCTGGTTGGCCTGGATATAGGGATTTTGGAGGAGGGCATCATAAAAGGCATTGGTCTCCTCCTTTTGCACAAGGGCAAGAGCAGCAAAGCAATTAAAAACGTCCTTTGCTTCTTTGGTGCCTTCAGTGTAGACCAGCTCATGGAGGTCAGAGCACTTTTGGAGGCGGCAGCAGAATGCCTGCCTGAAGTGGAAGTAGCATCCCTAAGGGGAGCTCTTAAAGACACAAATAAAAGTGTCAAAACCACAGGTTTGACCCGCCAGCAAGGTTCCAACCAAGCAGGTTTGTGACCTGCAATCCAATTATCCGGTCACTTGAAGCCAGACTAGGAAGTCAACTCAAATTACCAAATTTAACAATATGAACAGATGATGATCCCTTACAGTGGATACCTTGTTTTGGCGCTTGACTCATTATCAGGATCAAGCCACCCCCTTCTTCCATTCAGCTGTGTGATCACCAATCATGTTCCTGCTATCCATTGATTCACATGAACTATATCATCACTATCTCTCAATAAAGATTATTATCTAGTCTCTAAATATTTTCCCCGTGCAACTCTGCTAAAACAGCACAGTTACAACATTGATAGCACAGGTAGGTTCTACATCCTACCTTATCTTGAAAAATTCTGCCTGTTGCCCGCACATGCTGCAGCCAACAAATCCTTGACATAATTATGTCTGGCCTCCTGCCTGGCTGGACTCCGTACACTCCTGGTACCGCAATACCCAATGGTTTTGTCCTATACCAAAACACAGTGATCCCACTACCTGCCTTCAATTCCATGTCTGTACAAGGTTTCTTTCAGGCTCTGCCATTGATGCCGTAACCAGTCAACAAAACCACCCTGCCTGCCTATGTAGCTCAAAGACTATAAGGCCGCCTTGGAACCTTTTGCCGGGGCTAACAACAACAACACAGCCACATGGATCCAGACTGCTCAAAGCAAGCTAGCTCAGATGGAATGCCCACAATAATTTTGGATCACAGAGATTTCCATTTTCCTGACCCATGACACTGGCACCTGGCGCAGCAAGTGGCATGAAGAGCACACTAACAAGGACTGGGACACCTTTAAGCAAGACTTTCTGGCAAGATTTGTGCTTAAAGATACAGCGCTTATGATCATTTGCCAAGTAAAGAACCTGATCCAAACAGGCACTGTAAAGGAACTCAACTGCGCCTACAAGGAACTCCGCCTTTGTGCACCATCTGACATGGCCTTTGACACCCCAGCCACACACCTCATGTACTACAACACCCTCAAGCCGCACGTAATGAGACATGTGAACCTGGATCAGGTGACCAACCTGCAAAGCCTGTAATGTGAAGCGGAGAAAGGGGAACATACATCCAACAATTTGCACAAGGCTCAAACTGGGAAACAAGAAAGACCCAGTAATGTATACCATTGTCAGACATCCCAATAAATTGATGTCCTATCTTCTCGCTTTTGCAGTTGCACAGGCTCAGCACTCTTGGACTTGGGCGCAGACCAAACCTTAGTCAACAGTAACTTTGTGGATAAGTTCAAGCTGGCCACTAATCCTTAGGGGATTAAAAATGTGGTCCTGGCTGAAAAACACCACATCACTGTGACAAAGGAAACTGCCCCCTTCTCTGTCATGCTTGAGAACCTTCACTCCACCATCCAAGGTCCTGTCATTGACTTTCCTAAGTTTGACATTGTACTGGGACTAGACTGGTTACAGAAGAACAATCCTCATGTAGACTAGGCAACCTCAGTATTGACTATCAAGCATGAAGGCGTAAACCATCAGATCTACCCTGACTCTGTGGACCAACTGCTACGCAACCAAATCTTTGTGCGTATCACAGAGACCCAGGACAAAAAGAAAGACCTGAAGTCAATTGACTGGGACTCCTGCCAGTACAAGATCATACATTCAAAGACCACCAGGATACCTCCACGCCTCAGAACTGCAACATTGTGGCCCGCCATCCAGAAATCTTTAAGGAAGCGTTGCCTGGCCTTCCCCCTGAGAAGCATATTCAGCACTCTATCCAACTCAAGGGGGCTGTACCCAAGGCATACCCTATCTACAGGCTAACCCCAAATGAAGAAAACGCCTTACGCGCCTACCTCAAGGAAGCATTGGAAAAAGGACTTATCTGTCCCTCACAGTCTCCCTTTGGGGCCGCCGTATTCTTTGTGGCTAAAAAGGACGTTACCTTACGCCTGGTCACAGACTACCATGCTCTAAACAAAGTTACCATTAAGAATTGTTACCCACTGCCACTGATTGACAACCTCTTCAATGCCTTGGGAGGAGCCACAGTCTTCTCCAAGATTGATCTAACTGCAGGCTACAATCAGATTTGTATCAAGGAGGAAGACATTCCCAAAACAGCCTTCCACACTAAATACGGTTCCTACAAATGCGTGGTACTCAACTTTGGCATGATCAATGTTCCGTCCACCTTTGTAACCTTCATGAACAAAGTATTTGCGCCCCACATAGGCAAGCACACCCTAGTATATCTAGACAACATTGGTGTCTACAGCCCCTTGGTGGAACAACACCACAAAAACCTGGAGCCAGTCTTTTCAACCTTGGCACAACACAAACTGTTGGCCAAGCCCTCAAAGTGCCAGTTCTTCTACAAGCAACTACCCTTCCTGGGACATATAGTCTCAAAGGACAGCATCAAGCCCGGCAGCCAAAAGATACAGGCCATCTGCAAGATGCCACCACCCAAGGATAAGTCGGAACTCCGCACCTTCTTGGGAATGGTGGCCTATGTATGTTGTTTCATACCTGACTGCGACATCTTGACTGCCCCCTTATCCGTCATAACCAGCGCCAAGTCTAAGTTTGTGTGAACCCCCAAACAGGACCTCTGTTTTAGACGCCTCAAAGAGAAGCTCACAACAACTCCCATCCTGCAATACCCCAAACATGACGGGAAATACCAGATGGAAACCAACGCCTCAGATGCATCCATTAGGGGAGTACTACAAATCAAAAACAGTGATAGTGACTTCCTTCCTGTAGCCTACAAATTGCGGAAATTGACAGATGGCAAGTGTTGATACCCTATCCATGACAAGGAGCTGCTGGCTATTGTGCACTGCCTAGTCAAATGGCGTTGCTACCTAGAGCACCAGGAAGAATTCACAGCATTAACCAATCACAAGTCACTCATCTATTTCAAGACTCAAGCAAATCTGTTGCGCCACCAAGCACAGTGGATGGAACTATTAGAGAGATTTAACATGCTTATCCAGTAAAAGCCTGGGGCCAAGCTTGCCATGGCAGACACCCTGTCCTGTCTGTATGTCCATGCTTCAAGAGGAGAGAATGGGCTCAACCCAGACTGGCCTCTTCTGGTGTTATAAACAAAAGACAAAGGGTTCCCCCCTGGCACAACCAACATAACCAAAGAAACAGTCATTAAGAATGAGCATCTCTTTGCTGACGTATATGGGACTCTTCACAGAAAGATGACTGACAGCACAACCATTCCCTACATCCCCACACACCAGCAAGTCAACAATATCCTTTGCTATCACAGAGACCTTGGACATACCAAGATCAGAAAACTATAAAAGTTCCTAAAACATAAAGCCTGGTGGCCACCCTTATACTGCAATGTCCAGGAAGTTCTAGACCAATGTGAGGTGTGCAAAAAGTTTGCCAAAAGCAAAAACCCGCCAAAGTCAGTACTCCCCATCCACACATGTCTACCTTTCAAAGTATAGGCTCTTGACATTGTTGGCCCCATGCCAGGGAAACACAATGACAAGAAATACATCATCACCGCCATTGACTTTGCAATAAAATGGCTAGTAGCCCAAGCAGTAAAGGCACACACCGGCAATGATGTTCAACAATTTATTGGCAAAGAAATAACCAGCAAGTTTAGAAAGCCATAACTCCTGATAACTGATGGAGGCAAAGAGTTGACCTCCAAAAACACCAACGTATACTTCACCAAGAATGGGGTCAAACACACTGTAACAACACCATACCACCCACAGGCCAATGGACAAGTTGAGCGGCTTAATGGCAGCCTTGTGCAAGCCCTAGCCAAACTCACTGCTGGGAGACCTGAAGACTGGTATAAGTAGCTACCAACTGCACTACTTGTGTGTCAAACCCAAGTGAACAGATCCACTGGGAAAAGCCTGTTTGAACTGGTATACAGCACACAGCCAAATATCATTCAAGCGTTGACAGTACCTAAACTGGAAATTCCAAGTGAAGTCTCCCCACGCTCAGACCCTCAGGTAATGGAGGCTAATTGTAAGCAAGCAGCCAAAGAGGATGAACGTCTGCAAAAGAAATTTTTTCCCATCTGTAATAGACATGAAGTTGGGCACAAAGTATGGGTCATGAATGTTGAAAAGAGCAAGTTACAACCTGAAAAAGTGGGGCCAGCAATCATTCTGAAGGTAAACGACAATAATACTTACCTTGTGCAAGGACTTGGCAAACGTAAACAAGACAAGAACCTACACCATGATTGCCTACAACCCTGAAAAGCAAGACAGAAGCAACAAGAAACCGCCCAACCCACTACCAAACAGCAACTAGTTTAATACGGCTCTTGGGCTCCTGACAACCTCCCTGACAACCTGCCCCTGGAGGAGGTTGACCTTCAGTTGGAGGGGGGCGTCAAAACTGCAGGCTTGGCCCACCAGCAAGGTTCCAACCAAGCAGGTTTGTGACCTGCAATCCAATTATCCGGTCACTTGAAGCCAGACTAGGAAGCTAACTCAAATTACCAAATTCAACAATATGAACAGATGATGATCCCTTATGGTGGATACCTTGTTTTGGCGCTTGACTCATTATCAGGATCAAGCCACCCCTTTTTCCATCAAGCCGTGAGATCATCAATCATGTTCCTGCTATCCATTGATTCACCTGAATTATATAATCACTATCTCTCAATAAAGATTATTATCTAGTCTCTAAATATTTTTCCCCGTGTAACTCTGCTAAAACAGCACAGTCACGGCAAAAGCATTTGCCTGAGCCTGTTTGAAATCCACTACCAGATATTTGTGGTAGGGAAGGCTTTCAGGCTTTTTCTTGGTTGGGGTGGGAGCATCTTCTTCTTGGGAGATGGATTTTTTCTTACGCCCTCTAGTCTCCTTGGGCTCCTCTTCAATTATTGGGAGGATTTCATCCAGTTTGGCCTTTAAAATTGTGAGTGCCCAGACATAGGTTTCCTGCTTTTTATTTGGGAGGGTTAAGAAGACCAGGGGAAGAACCAGATTTTTAACCTGCTCATGGATATTTATAAAGCTGCTAAAGAGCTTTGGGCAGGTTGAGAAAGTGCCATCTGAGAGCCAGGTCTTGCATTTCAGCAGGTTGTGTAGATCATGGCTTGTGGCAAAGCAGATAATACACTTGGGGGCATGTTGAACATCATTGTGAAGAAGGAATCTCTCCTCATGGCGGGATAATTTTTGTTCCTCAGTAAGGATCAATTGGTCAATGGATGTAGCACTGACGCCTTCAGTGCTCAGAGCATATCTCTGATCAGTGAGATATCTCTGTAGTTTTGAGGCGCCACCAACAGTTTCAAGTTAGGTATCATTTAAATTAAGGAGGGCATCATTGACAACCTCAGTTGCAGTTTGATCCTTTGTGGTTGGGATCACCTGTCAAAGAAACCAGCAGATAAGTTGATAGAGAGGGTCAAAAGACTCGGTGCAGTTGTGGTTAACAGTAAGGGCCTTAAATCTGATGAACCCATAAGTTGTGAGCCTTGCTGGGCATCCAACGTAATCACATTTGAAGTGATGTTTGCGGATGGGCTTTTTCTTGTCATTACAGCTGAAGCTGTAGCCCTTGTAGACAAAACCGGCTCCCCCTTTCTTTGTCATAATTGGATAGCTGATAGGGTATGTTGTTGGCACAGCAAAGGTGCCATTTTGGTTGCATATATTGTGGATAGAGTTAAGATCCCAGAGCTCAATTGGCTCATCTGCAGGAGCACCAGGCTCAGGCTCCTGCTCCTCTTCATCCTAAGGCTCTGAAGTGTAGTCAGAATGGCATTTGAAGTTAAACAACTTCTCTTGGGGATCAGATGGGGAGTAAACAAATAGAGAATGGGGAGGGGTAGGACTATTTCCCTCTTGTTCAGGTGATGGAGTTGGGGTCTTGGGGGGAGCTTTGGCCTTAGAAGGCTGCTTATTTGGGGTTATCTTGGCCTTTTTGGCCTTGGGCGGAGTGATTTTGGACTTTGAGGCCTTGGAGGCCTTGAGCGCAGCTTTGGCAGTTGACTTGGGAGGCATCTAAAAGTGAATTAGTATCAAAATATGAGCAATTTGGGGGTTGTTTTTAAAGAGAAAAATGATAATCTTTTTAATAAAAAAGTATCAATTTTTTTATAGAATTGTAGAAGAGATCAAAAAATATATACTATCAAAATTTCAATGTTTTTTATTTTATAAAAATAATTTTTTAATTGTAACGCAAGGAGGCAAAACTTTGAGTTTTGACTGAAAACTTGCTCTCAAAATGGCGTTTTTGAAGTGACATAATTGAGGTGCTGTAGCTCAAAAACATAGTGTTTTTGACCATTTTTTATATTAAATTAACAAATCTATGGTGGAGCTACCTCAACCAGGCCAAAGAGTAAAACTTGAATTTCTCAAAAACTAGCTTATACAACTGGGGTTAAAAAGTACCCAGTTATTTAGAGGAGATCAAAAAAATATATTTGCAAAGTTTCATATGTTTTCTTACATTTTTTGCTTAAGTGGTTTTAGACTGAAACTATACTTTTGAAAAGTGGAAAGCAAGAATTGCGGTGGGGGGATTGATATATTGTAGCCTGGCAGCATAGGTAATTTCCCCTTATTTTCCTTATCTATTGTGCACATTGAATCAATTGGGTGATATGAAACTTGGTGGAATTCGAAGGGACGTAAATTGAAATGGTGTAATCACCCCCTTCCATATTAAAATCTCTATTAAAATATTTTTATTAAGAAACCCCTTATTGATGTATCCATGTATAATAAAGTTATAAATTACATATAACAAAACTGGTTTTTTTACCCAGCAATGACAATCACTAAAAGGACTATCATAGTGGCGTCTATTTAGGTTGTTCTTATTATAAGTGTCTTAGCTTAATACTATAGGAACATCTTCTGGCACTATACCACAGGCTTTATTTTAGTTTGGATATAAGCTTATTTTAGTTTAAGATAAATGGCTTAATTTGAAATGATGTAAAGTTAAGATGGCATAAACATGCCCCACACTAAGTGATTTCATATGTAAATAAAGTTAGCAAAATAAGATTTAATTAATCTGACTTGAAGTGACAGAATTGAGATGGCGTAAATTTGAGAAGCCACATTATAAAGGTATATGTAAAATTTTAACTATTTTATTGTTTATTTTTTTTTGTTATTAAAAATCACTAACGCAATAAACACCACCTCAAATTAAATTTGAGATGGCATTTTTTAAGATGTCATTTTTAAAATGGCATGTCCTACCAAATAAAGACCATAAATGTAAATATTGCATTAGAATATTGCAATTAGATATCAACTCTTGATATTTAGATATTGTGTGCATAACTCAATGTATTTTGTTTAATAAAATTCACTGTAAACTTGGCCTTTTTCATTGTAATTTATTGGAATGGACTGTGTTTATATTAGAGATCCATTAACACTAAGCACAAATATTGATACATAGTACATTTTACATCCTGTATATTTACCCATTGGTAATAATTCTGTAAAATTTTCAGTCAGATTTTGTGAAGTAATGATAATAAACAGTAATTTATTAATCCATTACAGTAGTTTCAAAAGCTATGGCAACAACTGAAAATACCTGATTTAAACAAAATGATTTCAGATTTGAACAAAATCCAAGTCATGCAAGATTCAGGATTCAAATAACTAAAACATTTTTGGTTAATAAATGAACTTTCAACCAAAAAAACAAAATTTCACTAGCCCATTATAAAAAATCATATCAAACAACAAGCAGTGTAATTTAAACCACAAACAAAATGAACTGACACAACAAGTGAGATGGATGGATGCTATTCCAGAGTATATTTCAATCCAAGCAGGATTCATATGAGGCACCAACAGAAGGGCTAGAATGAAACAAAATTTGAGCAATCTAGAAGTGAGATTCCACAAGCACAAAACAAAATGAAGTCACACTATATGTGTAGTATGAGCAGCCTAAAATAGAAAAGTAACAGTTTTACAGCCAATCAACAGCTATCCAATTTAGGAACAGAGGCATGTTATCCATTTTCATGGCTCCTGAATTGTGTATAATGGTTTTGAGAGCCTTCCAAATATGGACTCAAGATTACAATAAAAATAAATCATTGATTTTTAAAATTTCTACTTTTAGTGATTTCAACCTAGGTTTTTTACAATGATTTTTACTAGCAATATCTTTGATGGTGCCAGCAGCCAAGCCAACAGCAGCCAAGCCAGCTTGAATGGAGGCAAGGCTCAGAATGTGGAGGCACCTGTTAACAACCAAGCCTTTGAGGTGGGTAACAAGGAAGCTGATCTGTTACTGACCCCCAACCCATATGGCTTTGACTTGTTCAGTAGTCACTTAGTGTCTAGCTCTGCCCCTGCTCCTATACCCACCCTCACACAAGCTGCCTGCCAACCAACCAATAAGAATGAAAACCTTGATTTGGAACAACTTCCTGCCACCAGCCAACCTGCTCCCCTACAGCCAATCAGGCTTCAGCTCTCGCAGCCCAGCGCCCCAAACAACAAATTATCACCGCCCAAATTCTCCAGGAAATTGTGGCACTAAACCTACAAGGTCTGTCATGAGACCAGATTGCCATCCAGTTGCAATTTACCTGAGCCACCATAATGCAGGAGTTCAACAATCTAATGAACAAGGGGAATCTGATTGGGATAGCCAAGAAGCTTAAGAAGGCCCTCAAGTCCCAGATAACCAAGGCCTACCCAATAATGCTTAACCTCCTCCAGCAGGACCCCAAGCTTCCCCTAACCCAGGTCCACAAACAGCTTGCGCACCATAACATATGGGTCTCTGAGTACATGGTGCAGATCTGGATGCACAGAAAGGTGGCTTCAATACAGATTCTTACCAATTTTGCCGGCAACCAATGGGATGGCACTGAGGATTCCCTGTCTACACTGCCATCAATCAACCCTGGTCCAATGTCTGACTAGTCTAACTGATATTGTCATGTTCATCTCCTATTACAAACTATCAATTGATTTTGATGATTTGGCAAGCAAGGAAAAGCTGCCACCCAAAAAAGAAAGAAGGTCAAGAAGGGGACTTTCATTGGTGCATTTTTGGCTGTTTCAGCCAAGGGTTTTGTCTACTATCAGACAAACCCAGATTTCATTGATGACTACTTGTACAGTCACATCCTTGGTGGATTACTCAACTCCTGGAATGGCTCAAATTCCAAGTACTGGGTTTTCTTGAGCCACCAGATGAAGGGTAGCTCCACCGCCCTTGAGGCCATCCAGGAACGCGGGCAGAAGGCCTCTGTGAACCCAGCTGGTCATGCTGACATCCATCTGGTTGATGTCATGTTCTTTAATATTGGAGATACACTCTGGGAGCACTGCCCTCAGGCTTTCAATGACCTCTATCTTGGGGTCCTTGACCACAATTCTCTCTTTGTTCACCAACTGGTGGCTGACTTGTTTGCCCAAATGGTTTTCCATGTGAATATGGACAACCAATCATGGAAAGACAAGCACCTCCCACCTTGGGCCACTACCATCTACCAGCCCATCCATCCAAATTCCAATGAGGAATACAACAAGCATTATATGGTAGCCATCATGCAAAATCCTCCTGACTCTATCCCCGCCACCAACACGCCTCACCCACAAGCCCAACCCATCCAATCCCAGACCCCCCAGGCCAGCACTGCCTCTACGTCTTCCTTCCTGCGCTATTCTGCCTCCTAGGCATCACTCTTACCCGCCCCAATAAACCCCCTGTTGCCAAACATTTTCTATTTATATTACCTTTATTTTGAATTTCAATTGTTTATGTTCTCTTTGTTTATAGTTGGCTATATTCTTTATGTTCAGCTTATTTCTATAAAATCATATATTTACTATGTTGTGTATCTAGATCCAGAACACAGTTATTTTTAGCACTTTTCACAGCCCCTTGTGAAAATATTAACAACAATTTGGTGATCAGCCAAATTTGAATTAGAAAATTATAGTGTTAACTGTTTTTAGATAAAGTTGTTACTGATCCAAATTCAAAACCTTAATGATAAAGTTTAAGCCAATCAGGAGCCAAGTGATAAAGTGACTATTGTGACATAAAGGGTCATTCAATAATTCTTTGATGCATGTGTGCTAATTAATATAATTGGCTGGTTGTTTTGCCATTGTGCAACATTGCTGCTGTGGCAAGTTGTTGGTAGACTAGTGCCCAATCAGCCGCCGGGTTAGCACTAGTCCATCAACAACTTGCCACAGCAGCAATGTTGCACAATGACAAAACAACCAGCCAATTATATTAGTGCCCAATCAGCTACTGGGTTAGCACTAGTCCACCAATAACTTGCCACAGCAGCAATGTTGCACATTGGTAAAACAACCTGCCAATAATATTAATTAGAGAACATGCATCAAAGAATTATTGTTTGGCCCTTTATGTCACAATAATCACTTTATAACTTGGCTCCTGATTGGCTTAAAGTTTATCATTAAGGTTTTGAATTTGTATCAGTAACAACTTCTCTAAAATCAATTAACCTATAATTTTCTAAGAAAAATTTATTTGATTACCAAATTATTGTTAATATTTTCACAAGGGGCTGTGCAAAGCGCTAAAAATAATATGGCAATTAAGGAAACAATGCCATACAAAGAAAACAACACATATTAAGATGAGCATAAAACATATATACAATGGGGGAAAATGGGATATTGTAGTGAATGGGAAAACAAACAGGAATAAACAAAGAGGCAATGGTATCAGAATAATACAAATTTTATTGGGGTGAAAGTTATAAATAAATATGAAAATGTTAGTAAAAAATCATATGAGAGATTTGGAGAAGCTGCTAAAGGACCATGACTCTGCAGTTGCAGAGATCAAAGAAATTGACCACAAAGTCAAAGCAAAGGTGAAGGCTGCTGTCCTTGAAGGGGACAAAATATACAAGGTGTCCACAAAGGCCCTTATGACTAAAATACCAGACACCCCAGGGAAGACAATTGAGCCCTTACTAAATACTCAAAAAACTGTAGTCAAGGGCCTCCAGTTCAAGTCATTTGCCCTCTCCACGCCGTTTGTCTGGACAGATGACCCTGAAATGTATGCCCATCTCAAGCCAGCCAAGCGCGTCAGGAAAGAGGACACAGAATTGCCTGCTCAACTTCTTGTGCCAAGAATGGCCAAGCTGGCCAAGGCTGCGGGCAAGGAAGAAACACAAGAAGGTAACCTAAAAAATAAAATTAATAAATTTTCAAAATACTTTCCTTTTTTAGAAAACATAGACAGTGAACTCCGCCTGATCCTGGTCCCTTTTGTCCCCCCACCTTCTACACCAACTACGCCACTCATGTGGCCAAGCAGCTGTATCTGTCCCCACTGTCTTAAGGGAGCTGGAGGACCACATCCACAGGTCCTTTCCTATGTTGCAGAAGGCATTGGCTGGGCTGACGCATGGCAAGGGGGCATCCAAGTGGGCAGTTACTGCCTACAAGGATGCCCAACTGGTCTTCCTGGACCCGGTATCCCTCAGTGGTGTTTACTGTGTAAACTCCATTGAGCTTGTTTGGGACATCCTGGAGATGCTATCATTCAAGAATGTACCAGAGATGAACTAGGCCCATGCGGCTACTTGCTTCTGCTTCCTGGTGGAGCACACAATATCTTACCTGTTGGAGAACTTTGGGCACGCGGTGTCAAAATTGACTGTTGCAGACGCAACAGCTATCAAGAAAACCAAAATCCTCCTGGCAGACTTTGGGCTGGCCTATAGAGCCAACAAGATGGGGGTCCCTCAAGCAATAGAGCTGACCTTTGCTAAAACCAAACACAAGAAAAAAATAAGCACATTATACAATAAGCTGTGTGAGTTTACTGAAGCCTTTGCTGGACAACAGCTTCATCTGGTGGCTTACCTGGAGTTCCTGTTTTACTTTGGGATGAGCGCTGATGTGGAGGATCTTGACGGGGTCCAACTAGGGATTGACAAGGCCAGGCTCTTCCTGGATAGTAAGAAGATCCCCCGGGTACAACACAGTGGACCACGTGATATAAGATGCCCTGGTCCTGGCAGGAATTTACGGGTTTGCAGCCCCACCAGAGAAGCTGCTCCTACATTCCCACCTGACCCTTCTCCCTTTTACTAGCTGCTGAGAATATTTTAACCAGGGTGTATCCACTGTCCACAGTGTGGCGGTGGAGGTTGTGCTCCACCTCCATTGTGGGGTGGGTACATACCAAAGGACTCACTATAGGCGCACACAATAAAAATATGATTCCAATAAATTTTATTACAATTTATATTATTTTTAATATAAATAAATTTTTATAATTTTTATTTCAGCAAACCAGTTTTGCAAAATATATTGCAGAAACAGTTTTCATAAAAGCATAAAATTATACGTTAATAAAATAAATTCTAACTTGTACATTTTATGTTTAATTTTTTTAAAACTATTTTTATATTTATTTGCAAAAGTTATAAGAAATATATTTGCATAATCTAGTATTGAGCATTTAGGATAACCTCAGATGGCATAATAATATAATATAAAATAAAACAAATTACTAATATCCATTGATGGTCCTGCTGAATGTGATTGTGGGCTTGAAAACATCTAAATATAAAATGATAATTAATAAATCTTGAATAGTAAATTAGAGAATATAAAAAAGTTGGACAAGCTAAGCCTTTAATTGATTGGCTGTTTGGCAAGGCAAGCAGGGATGAAAAAATCAGCATGGCCATAGAATTTGGCCACAGTCTTAGCTGGGAGGGTGTGGATCCTGGCCTGCAGCAAATTAAACAGGTCTTTGGTCCCAGTTGGGGTTCCTCACTTGACAACTTGTTTGAGCCACCCAAAGACTTCCTAGATGGGATTTAGGAAGGGCGTTTAGGCAGGGAAGAAGAGAAGGCACAAATTTGCTGTGGCCAATTGCTGGGGGCCCACTGCAATGCTAGTGTCAATCATTGGGAATTCCTTGAGAATATCAGCCACCTTATGGAGACCAACATTTTCCAGCACAATGACGTTGGTGAAGCCTGGGCTTGTGCGCCTCAGATGCTCCTGGACCAATTGGAGGAATGATAGAAAGGTCCTGCTGTTATGAAAACCCACTATCATTTGGTAGAGCTCAACCCCCTTTGGACCAAGGAGAGCCATCATTGAATAGACTGTGGCGTAGACTGCAGCACGCTGAGTCACCCTGTCTTTTGAGCCTTTTAGGACATAGCCATACTCATTCCGCATAGACAAGGCAAATGCTGATTTGTCAATCTAATAGAATTTGACCATACCCTTGGCTTTGAGGGAAGTGTACTCCTCTGCATATTTTTTTTGGGTCTGGATATTGGCTGGGCTGTTTCTGTTGTAGGGAGAAACCCCAAGCTTTTTCCAGGAAAATTGCATTCCCTTCACCAGATACTAGTAAAAGGAAATCAAATCCTCAACCCCAAAAGTATATTTGACCATGGACTGAATATTTTCCAGTTCAAGATGGCAGTCCTGGGTTATTCATTGGTGGATTGCTCATTTGTGCTCCTTGGTGAGCATGGTAGAAACGCGCAAGGATTTCTCCTTGCAAGGACACGGCCAGTATTGATGAATTTGTGGAAGGTCTTGCTGGCGTACTTGGAATCCACCCCAATAAGAGCCGCAGCTGCCTTGTAATCACCAGATTCCCACATAAGCCAGAGAAGAATGATGCATTTGATGTTGAGGATGCGCTTCTGGGCGGGCTTTTTAGTGGTGGGGATTGGCTTGTTGGCATTGGGCACAACACAGGGCATGGGGACCTTGGTGTAAAACGCAGCAACCTTTTTGAGCACCAACTGCCCCTCATTGGTTTGAAAGAACTCAGGCTCCTTGTCATCCTCCTGATTGCCATCACTGACGTAGGGCTTGTAGCTAGTATCATGTACAGGCTTCACCTTCTCCAGCATGGCTGACAGGGCTGACTCTTGCCAGTACACAATGTCAAACACGTATGAAGTAAGTTCTACCTCCTTGTTTCTAACCATTTTTGTTGTGGTAACCTTGCTGGGCTTCTGGATCAGCTTGGGAACCTGAGGGTTGATGCTCCACACCCTAGCAGCTTGTGCTCCTCAAACTGGCTGTGTCAGTGCAGTGTCACTATTGAACAATCCTCTCCTGTCTCCTTCCTGAGTAGGCTTTGTGTTGCACTAACTCTGTTCTTTGACCCGCAGGGGCAACCACAACCGCAACTGCGGCGCACAACAGGTGCAATGGTAGTCTGTTGCTGTGTCTCTTCCTTTTTAAAAATTAATAAAATATTAAATAAAACTCAATTAAGTTACTCCCTGATTTTAATTTTTGCTTTTATCTGAATATGTATATAATTAATATTTTTCTACTCAATATCCTGATTACAGATTTTTTATTTCTTAATTAGTTGTTTTTGGTTTTACCACACCCATTTTAGAATACCCCAAATAATTTTCACCCATGTCCCCAGATTTTACGCCAAATTAAGCATTCAACACAATATTTTTAAAATTTATGTTTCAGATCTTGTGTCTTATTTTAGATACCTTGGTATCATTCTTGATTACAATCCATTGCACACACTGAGTGAGTGATTTTGTTTACATAGCGAGTTGCTATTGTGTTTTGTTTTTGGATTGAGCTTTGAAACACTGCGCGCTTGGGTGTATTTTGTCACCAATTCACATAGTAAACATATGTACACCAAAAGTCAACTCACACAATTTTGTTTGTGAATCCATGTATTTTGGATTATATTTTGAATGGGTTTGCTTTGTGCGTGAGCATTTCTTTGCTGTGTTGACCCATTTTGCCCATTGACACCAAAAATCTCTGTTAACAGAGTGTATATTTTAACCTGATAGTTGGATTTTTTTTAATCTGAAATCATTTTGTTTAAATATTAGGTATTTTTGGTTGTTGTCATAGCTTTTAAAACTACTGTACATTATCATTACTTTGCAAAATCTGACTGAAAAGTTTACAGAATTATTACCAATAGGTAAATATACAGGCTGTAAAATGCACTATGTATCAACATTTGTACTAAGCGTTAATGGCTCTCTAATTTAAACACAGTCTATTTCAATAAATACAATGAAAAAGGCCAATTTTACAATGAATTTTATTATACAGAATGCCTTTTATTATCACACAATATCTAAATATCAAGAGTTGACATCTAATTGTAATATTCTAATGCAATATTTATATTTATGGTCTTTAATTAATTATTGATAATGAAAAATATTCATGCAAATAATTATATGTTATCACATCAAATGTACAGCACATTCTTTAAATATGGAAAATGCTAGCAATTTAAAAGAAATATTGTTAATTGTGAATTGAAAGAGAAATGCTAATCTTAATAAGTTGTCACAAAGAAAAGGTTTGTTTTACTCATCAAAAGACAATAAGGGGAGGGAATGGGGGGAATGAACATTGCCTTCATCTGCGCCTGTGAAGGGACAGCATCAGAGATAGTGGGGGGACTGGTAGTGGCTTGGGAGTCAGGGTTGGAAGGCAGGTGGCTTAATGGGGGGGTTGGAAGGCAGGGTTTGTTGACTGGGAAGGGGCAGCAAGAGCGGTTTGCTTCAATTGCTCAAATTCTTCTTCTGTCATGTATACTGGCTTGACAAAATGGATGAATGGGCAAGGGGGGAGGCAGGAGTCCTTTCTGGACTTATAACTATCACTTGCATAGAAAATAACAAGATCTGATAGGTCCTGGTCAAACACAGAAGGGAAAAGCTCATAACCCTTATTGATTTGGGTGCACAGTTTGTTGTATGTGGCAGGCTTTAAGCGCCTGAGTGCAGAACCAAAATTATAGAGACATACATATGCAAGATGCATGTTGGCGTGGTTGATGGGGTAGGATCAACAGGTATGCACACAGCCCTGATTTCTTGGGTTGCCCATTCCCGCTGCTCCATCTCTGCACTTAGTACAACTGTGTACGCGGCGTTTTTGGTAGCCCACTCCTCCAGCATGACCTTGAGCTCTGTCTGGTAGGCATAACCATCTGCGGTGTTTGATATTGCAGAGTAATGATTGAAACCCAATGGGAAACTGCCAAAAAAACCTGACAAATTGATACAGGATTGGGCCGCGCTTGTATACGTCAGACTGGATGCACTTTTCCCCAAAGTCTTGAATACTTGCCAAAATCTTGGCGTACAACAAGAAGATTACGTCATTATGTGCCCTCATTGCCCTCCCTTTGATGCAATTGATGATGATAGAATAATAGGGGTCAGTGTCACCCAAAAAAGTGCCACTGAGAGCCTGATTGGATAAGAGTCTGGCAGCAACCACAACTCTGTCATCCACAACTCACCATTCTTTTATTTGTAAAAATACCATGGAGTCCCAGCTGGAGACGTACCTGGACCAGGGGCATCCACAGGTCACACTCCATAATAGCCATCATGAGGGGTGGGCTTTTTCAAATTCAGTCAAAGAACAGGCAGCAGTTGGGGTCTTCTTGGTAGGGGCCACAGTTGACATGGGCTTGCAGGGTTGCAGCCACAGTGGACTTTACAAAACCCATTGCGGCTGCAATTTCCCCAAGGGACATAAGCATCCCTTGCTTTTTAAACATTTTGATAACAATCTCTGGAGTGATTAATTTTCTTCTGCGTCTTGCAGGTTGATTGGCTGGGGGAGGGATGTGTTCATCTTGGGAACTGGTCAATGCCATCTGATTGGCTGTTTTGGGATTTGGGACTCTCTGGGTGACCCCATGGCTCAAATGGCTAGTTCCAGATGTCATTGTTAATACAGGATTTGGGTTGGCAGCTGCCTGTGCATGATGGGCAAACAGGGCCATGCTTGAGGACGTGGGAGAAAGAACACACTCCTGGGTGGGGCCTGCGGGTTGAGAGTGGCCATAGACAGAGGCTTCACTGTTAAGAGACCCAGCGTAGCCCTGCATGATTTTGTCAAGGCCAGGAAACAGCTCATTGACTTGGTTTATATTGGAAGAAGACATAATAAATTTTTATTAAAAAAATTAAACTCAAGAAGAGGAATGTATATTTTAGTCAATTTATTGTTAAATATGTTAATTTTGTGAAATGTAGGATCTAAATTTTAGCTTCCCTAAAATGAAATAGGGTGATTTTTGAGAATACCTATGATTACTAAAAGATTCAGCAAAAAATACTCTAGATCCTTCTGCATTTTTTGAGACACCCATAAATTATATTTATTTCAAATTCCTTGCAATTATGATTTGAAACTTGGTTCTATGATTTGAAAATCCCGCAATTTCATATTTTTTTGACATACAGGAAATCTCAAATTGTACATTAGAATCCTGCATTTCTGATTCATGTATCCTGCATTTGTTTGCTGAGTTTTGTCTTTTGTTAGTTGAGTTATCTGCTCAAGAGATTCGAAATTTGCCAATTTAAGTAAACCCAAAAAGTCAAATTAAATGGTTAATTTTTTTTAAATATTTTAAATTTCACTTAGCTGAGTTGCCCGCAAAAGTGATTCAAAATTTGGACCAAGCATTTGACAATCCTTCATTTTTACGTTCAGCCTCTGTTTCTACAGTACACCTTTTTACTAAGATACAGTCTTTATTTGTTGATGACTGCATATTTTATTTATTAACATACTGATATCAATTTCTTTTTGCATATATGGTAATTCTATGTGGTACTCTGATTTTTGATATCATTATTTCCTATTTTTAATAAGATAGTGTTTGATTTTTTAGATCTTTTTAGTAATCTAATGTGTTGTTATTTCAGCTTCATATCATTTGATTTGATTGCATTTTTTTGTCTATTCAGTACCCTCTTGTAAGTTATTGCTTTTGATTTTAGCAGAAAACATCATAAAATGAAGTCATTTTAGTATGGTCTAAAAATTGATTATTTATGAATTTCTAATATACTTTTATTATCTCAGAAAATTAATTAATTATGGTGGTCTTTTAAAAGAGGAACCCTCTAATTTTATGAGCAGATGAAAGTTAAAAGATCTATAGTAGCTACTATATATGATATTTAAAGTAGTTTATGTGGTGCTGGAGTTTTGCAGATGGGGGTGAAATAATTTTGTTATAAATTTTCTATTTGGGTAAAAAAGATTTTAAGTAGAATTTGGACACTCCTGTTTTTTTATAATAAGACAAAACTTGAATAACACCTAAAATATGAAGATTAATTAGAAGTTTTTCAAGCAATTATAATTTCTTGGTAGAGAACTTAAAACTAAGTAGCTTTGAAATATGCATTTTAGTATTTATTAATTATATAAAAATAAAATAAAACTTAAATACAAAGATATAGCTAATAAAAGTTTAAAGCAATGAAGTCAAAGAGATTACCTTAATAGTAAAAAGTTGAATTTGGGTAAAAAAAGAGCTAGTTGGATCAAAAAAAAATAATTTAGACAAACAGTTTTCCAGTAAAATATCTGTTCAATCTAAAAAAAATTACCCACCCCAGGATATGCTGTAGGAAGAAATCTGGAGCTTGAAATTAAGGTTAGTAGTTTGGAAAAGATGACTTAATAATCCATGATGTGCTGCAGGGGGAAATTTTGTGCGTTTTTATAAAAAGTTTAGTAAGTTAGTAAAAAGCTTACCCAGCCCAAGATTTGCTGCAGTGAAAACTGGGTGTTTTTAAAAAAATGCTAGTAATTAGCAAATTCACTTACCAAACCAAGATCTGCTTTAGGGCAAAAATCTGGGTTTTCTTAAGCCAGGTTAGTAAATTTGGTGAAATTAACTTACCCACCCCAAGATCTGCTGTGAACTAAGTCAATCTAAAAGAGAGGAAGGTTAGTAGTTTAAGTGAAATGATTACCTGAAATGAAGCTTGGCTTAAAAATATTAGTTAATCAAAACAATACTTATCAACCCAAGATCTACTTCAGGGCAAAAATCTGGTTTTTTAATCTAGGCTAGTTAATTTAGTTAAAGAAGCTTACCTAAACTTAATCTTCTTTGTGGTGTAGGTCCTTTTAAAAGGAAAGGAGGTTAGTAAATTGGGTGAAATGCTTACTTCAATTCAGCTTTGATTTGAATCTCCAAATGATTAGTCTTTTTTTAAAAACTTATTACCTTTTTAAATACATTTTTAAATTAATGTTATCTTCAAAATTTTAAAAAATTCTTACCTTTAAAATCCCTGATCTACTATGCTTAAAACAGTTAATACTATATGTATATTTTGAAGCTTACCTTTATCTTGAAGTAAATTTACAGTGTTAAAATTGAAAAGTTAGTACTGTGTTTAGTGATGGCTTACCTTGGCTTAGTAAATCTAATCTTATCTGTTTGGCAGAGAAATAGATGGAATTGACCAATAATAGTTGATGAAAGCATTCTAAGCTCCAATCATTATTAGTAAAGTTTTATATCATTTTTGACTCTCTTACCTTTTAGACAAACATGACTAAATTAAGTCAATATATATATATTTCTGCTTTTATTAACACTGTTGCAGGTAGGGATGCTGTGAGACACTTCAAAGTGTCCAACAACCCCTTTGAATGGCAGCATTATCCATCAAACCAAACTGAGATAAACACTTTGTATTTGTTGTCAGCCACTATCAGACTTAAAAATAGCTAAGTTCTTCCAACTAAAACATTTAGAAATAATTTCCCCAGCAACTCAAGCAGTTATATATGATAGTGTCATTTTGTGCAAGGAACAGGATGTAAAGTTAGAGGAAGTGTTGAAACTGAACCAATGAGGATTCAGTATTAGAATTGGGGAAGACAACAGTCCAATATAAAGAACATGAATAATAAGAATAAGGTATTGTTTATTATAGAATACTGTGACTAATATATTATATGGGGAAAGCCACCAGGCCACAAGGGGGGTGGCATGGTGGCATGTTCCATGTAAGGATTAGAGCTGAGAAATAACTTGTGTGGGATCAGCAGGTCAAATTGGTAGCACTCCTAATTAGGAGAAAGTGCCCATTGTTTGACATTGCCATTTGATTGGTTCATGTTGTTAGATACGTCAAGGGGCGACTCATCAAGCGCCCCCTGTGTATTGTGAGATACATTGGCAGGCAAGTCTGGAGACTTGATTGCAACAGAAGTTCAGTTGTGGGACTTTATTTTTTAAATTGATTTTATTAAAGCTTTATCTTCCATTACCTTGCAATGATAGATTTGATTGTAACACAGTTTCCTTTAGATAATTATATTAAAGCACCAATAAAAATATTTATAAATATATATTTCAATTGAAAGGAATAGCTTGCATACTTATGATTGGACACAACACAAAACCACATGAGACTATGCTTGGTCACATCACAATTCATGCAGATTTGTTTTGTGACTTTTGGAGCAGGGCACAAAATCTGGCAGTTGGAATTGTGTACTTCTCCCTAAAAACACAAAACCAATCTGCATGAATTGTGATGTGACATGAAGGTCACAAAATGAATTTTGCTCAACTGAAAAAGTCACAAAACCAATTAATCCAATCAAAGCTTGGTCACAAAACCAATTGTGTAGATTTTGGTGCCCGTCCCAACCCTCCCAATCAAAACATCATTAATGCAAAATGATCCAAATCCCTAGAGCTGCAAACTATTTGAACCCGTCAACAGGGTTGACAGAAAGTTACTCAAAGCTTCCAATTGGATGGTTACAACTTAAACACACAGGGCTGCTTGGGTTGCGGTCCCTGGGGCTGACAAAGCTCTTAGAAAAGCTAAGTAAACCTAACTTGGAAGAACAATTTGCCCTTTAAAAACTTCTTCACATATTAGTGATTTTTAACCAGCCCATATCATTTGATTGGCTATACATCAACAGCTTATAGGGCTGGCTAAACTGCTCCACCTGATCAGGGTTAGGGTAAGATATGGTAGGGAAGCTCTCCATATCATTAGAGGGGTGCCTTTTAGGAAGGGTTGTAAATGATCTTGATTGATTGTAGAAGGAAGATCCCTTTAGAACCCTTCCATGGTAGTTAATCTACTATTTCTCTTTTTACCCAAAGTACACCATTGAGTGGCCCAAAGTTCTTTCTGGCTATAGTTTGTGGTAACTTATCTGTGATGATTGGTGGCTTCAGCTTTCACCCCAGTTTGTGTGTTATAAAGCTCCTCTCAATCCATCCTAGTTTTGTCACATTGTGACAGAAATTGCAGGATAGTATGAAGCATGTCCAAGTAGTGTGGGATAAACACCCAAACCCACATAGAGTTGATCATTAACCACCAACATGGCTTCAGGTATTGTTTCATAAAATTTCCAAAGAAGGCACTGAAGTTTAATAAGAATATTAAAGCTAGTCAGAGCAAACCCAATTAGATGGCTTGCAATAAGATCAAGGGATCTTTGGAATAAAACCCATGGCATCAAGAGTTAACAATAGCCTCAGTTTCAATTTTCATAGTGAGGACTCTATCATTGTGAGATATGGGCGCAACATGGGGAGGGCTAGAAGGAGTAGAACTCAGAACAGGGCCCCATCCTCCAGTTATAATACAATCTAAAATTAGGCTGCAAGTGTAAGAGAGGGGGCTAGACTAACAAAGACTGGCTCCCATCCTGGTGGAGCCATCCACCAGGACTCCATCCAGTGCAGGACTGGAATGACTTCTCAAAGAGGCCTACCAAAAGAGGCTGACCAAGACAAGGGAGGTAAATAGGCGTCTAAGGCCATAACCAAGGCACCAGTAAGCAACCACAGAGAATGGTCCCAGGTGGGAGAAAAATCTGGATCCATAGGAGGAAGTTGATGCAGGGAGAGGAGGGAGTGATTTGAGACTGTTGTAAGTTTAGTGTCATGCAGGTCTGGGAAAGAGGATCCATCAGTCCCTGACTTTGGAAGGGGTGGGAGATCCTCAGGATAAGGTTTACCCAAGACAACTTGACAAGTGTGTTAAGGATGGTGGGAACCTGAGTCAAATAAAAAAGTGAATGAGAGAGAAGACTAGGATTGGGAACAGAATTTTGTGCAGCCAAAGAAAGTCTATTCCAAATACCTGGGGTTGTGGTCCATAACAACAGGAAGATAGGTATCATAGTCACCATAAGTGCCTTATGTAAAGGAGACAACATTTTTTCAGAAGAAGTTTTAACCAAAACTTCAAGGCAGACAGACCGCAAGCGCTAGAACAATTCCAAGGGTTTGAATCAAGCTCAGACCCTCTTGGATCAAATCTCAACAAAAAAACACAGGCAGACAGGCAGAAGGGAAGGCGGACCAGAGAAAAGCAGGAGGAGGGATAAAAGCAGGAGTCAGGATGTCAGGAATATTCCTGATAACACCCTATGTCAAGATAATCTTTTGGGCATAATCAGGCTCCAAGAGCAAGATAAATAATTGAAGCAGTTCCCCCTGATTGGGGAAACTGCCGCAAAACACCTGGCAAAAGAAACAAAATTTTAAAAATTAAATTTTGGTGAAAACAGGTTTTATACCCCAGCTGCAGACCGCGTGGCTGGCTGCCAGGTGCCCGCAGAATGCACGTCAAGCCTGGCAGCTTGCCTGCGCGCGCCCGTCACTAGCCTCCCAGCCAGCCCCCGCCAGCCTGCTCCGCCAGCCAGCTGCCAGATGGAGAAATTGCCCAATTGGGAATCCCCAAAAGGCAATTTCCCCAAACCCAAAAATGGGGGGAACTTCTGCCCAAATTTGGGACCTACCAAATTTGAAGGGGGTTTACAAGCTTCCCAGCATGACAATTAATACATCAACTGCAGAAGTTGAATATGAATGCATGAAAGTGCCTGAAGAAGCTCCAAAGCCATGCAATGCCAATATTAACAATTCATTACTAGCTAAATCATCCCACTCCCAAAAGGGAATTCCAGACAACAGCAAGTGTTTGGGGTTCCCAGTTATCATGAAGTGATTGGTTGTAAACTAGTTGTCACTATACTCATGCAATTAATCCACTAAGCTCAGAGTATAACAGAACAATGGTACTTTTGCTCTGGATGATAATAAGGTCAAATGATCAACTAAATTGTATTCTGAGTTCATATTAACTAATGATCAGCTGATTGTTAGTCTAATAGTGAGCTAAGGATAGGGGAAACAAGGCTGTAACCAGAGGATCCTGGTGTTCTGTGCCTCTCATAAATCTCTCCTATTACTATATAACTCTCTCCTTGATTGATTAAATAAAGATCAAATTTACATACTTTAACTTTATTATACGCATTAGTCTAGATACTTATCTTGACCTAATCTTTAGTAATAGAAGGATCATATTTTGAGTTAAGTGAAAGCAACTACCAACTCTATGTAGAAATATGTCATTGGTGCTCACTCATGAATGCATTGGTCCAATGATAACCGTCGCCCTGCTGGGGACTTGTCTTTTGTGCGGGGAGGTGATGGAGATAACCTTCTCCACGCTTTCCTTTGCCACCTTCAGGACCACCATGATGGGCTATTCTTGGAGACCAATTGCCTTGCTGTAACAAGGGATGGTTTGCCTAATGAATTCATGGCTTTTGGTCAGTTCATGACTGACGTACAGCATCCCTGTCCAATAGAGGATCAGTCCTCTCTACACCTTGATGTCCCAGTGCCTCTTGAGGTAGAGAGAAACATAGAGCCTACCCAGCAACAGCTGGAGCAAGCTATTAGCGGTATGGACTGGGGTGCATACCAGAATGGGGAAGCCCCTAAGCTGCTTGCTGTACTACCCTCTTATGGCATTACAGCTAAAGAGAAGTTCCAAAATTTCACAGGGATAACTCCAAATCAGCTTTGAATACAGATGAAAACAATCAAACAAGCCAAGGAGTATATCCACAGCTTTGCACATCCTGCCATTTGCCATAACCAGACCAACATGGGTTATCAACTATCCCTGATCTTGCATCAGTGAAACTTGATAAACAATCAGCAGGCTTTCCTCCGTTGTCTGTATGACAAACTTACAAGCTCTATGACCAATATCAGTCACCAATTGAATCACTTGGCAATCCACCAAAAATTCACGGCAAACTGGTCAACACAGCTGGAGGAACGCCTGACAAACTACCTGTCTACAATAGTTGGAACTATGCTGGAGCATAAAGGATTGGATAATAACTGACTAGGCATAGTAAATCATCATGTAAAGGGTGCAGAAGCCACCTTTTGCTACTTATGTAGCATGGTAGAGTCACTCGGTTGCTCCGTAAGACTGATAGAAGATAGGGTTGCTTTGGAAGGCAATAAGGAAGTCACCACCATTATCCAACAGGACATGGATGAGCTATCCAAACACGTCAGTGAGATAGACAGGGGCCTTTGGCAATCCCTCTCTGACTGCAATCATTTCAACATGGAATTTCCCAAGCTGGTAAAATTGATCAACCACAAACATGACCGCACGGAAGATAATAGTGATAATCTGGAAGTATTAAGCAATAACCATTGGGCTATGCAGGAAAAGAACAATGTGATGTTTGAAAAACAGGATTCACGTATGAAGAAGCTCAAAGACAAACTACATGTGGCTAATTGCACAATAAAAGACCTGGCTCAAGAAGTACAATTGCAATGTAGCAATATTCTGCAACTACAAGGACAAGTAGAGCAGTTAATTCAAGTTTACTCCAGCCAAACTGTGCTGGAAACAGGTCTACATAAAACCACAGAAAGAAGCCAAAGTGTCCTGTCCACAGTCAGCCAGACAATGTCAGAGGACTGTTGCTCCTTTCATAGTTATGAGAGAAATGAAGACAACATAGGCCGTACAATGAGGAAAGTCTATGTAGCAGAACCAGTTCTGGATAGCAGCAAAACACCTCTTCCTGGCGCTGCTGCCTCTACTTTCAGGACTAGCAACAATGCCAGGGATACAGCTTCAGAAGCATGGTTTTGCGCTTTGAACCAGAGAAATACCTCACCCCGCCTAGAAGAAGTTATAATTTTAGAACTTCTGCAGTGATCCCAACTTTCAAGCCAGCAAACTTGCCAAAAAGGCCAATATCCACATGTTTCTTTGGCTATACAACAACTCTATGTATGGGGCAGATGATGCCATGAAGAATGCAGCCATCTTTAATTGTTTGCATTTGGAGACCTAGACAATAATAATGCCAAGACTTCTGGAATAAGGCTGGACTTACAAGAACGTATCCAGGGCCCTCATTGTGGAGTTTAGTAGCAAAGAAGCTTTATTTTGCCGCAAAATGGAGTTTACTGAAGGGAAGATAAAGAAGGGGGAAAGCCTAATGGATTTCTCAGAGTGCTTCTACTTGGAAGCACAGACACTAGTCTCCATGGGAGCAGCAACTTTTGTTGACGTAAAAGGAGCGCTTCTTAACTATGTTTGTCCCAATAGAGAGCTTTCCATGGCTCTCAAATCTGGGATCTATAGTGCAAGAACAGTCCCCAAACTCATGCATCACTTGGGATCTTTTAAGGAACAGTTTGAAGTCCCTTTCCCTGACTATAAGAAAGCCACTTTGTCCTTTTCTACAGATTCTAAAGGCAAGACTTGGGATAAGGACTCTCCTAGGAAACCTACAATAGTAGCTGTGCCCCCAGTCAATAACCCTACAAACAACTGCACCTGCTACAAGTGTGGGCAATTAGGACATCTTTCCTGGGACTGCAAGCAACCCAAGGCTAATGTGCGCCACCTGAACCAGGAAGACAACAAGGAGGACAAGCAGGATGACAAGGATGAAGAAGATGACAGAGAAAAAGACGGCAAGGAGTCAAAACACTGCTAAGCAGTCAGGTTGAGGAGAAAAACCTGACTACTAGTAGTTCAGGACTCTCTCCACCTATTGACCTGGATCCCAACGCCCCTGACCACAACGTTGGCCTGTGGGACCAAGAAGCTTGCCCCAAAAGATACTTGCCAGATAAAGAAGAAATAAACAAAGACTTGCTCCATAGAGTTTTGGCTATCAACACAGTTTTCAAGGAAGCAAGCAATCCATACAGAGAGTATACCTTCTAAGGAAGCTGTTGACACCATCTCTATACCCTACACTGAACAACTTTGTATGCCATACACTGAGGTCACCCACAAGAGTGATAGCATCAAAAAATTGCCTCAACTATTAAGGTCGGTACAAGTCTCCACAAATTTGGATACCTTGAAATCCCTGAAACCTGACCTAACAACTGCACTGGAGTTGTTTCTTGCTCAGTTTAAAGGACTGGACGTTCACAAGGTTACCAAAATTACCTCTTCTCATTACAGAGAAAGTCATGATTGCACTTACATTGAACTGGTAGTTCATAAGCTTTGGGTAAGGGCAATTCTGGACTCTGGAGCTCCAGGAAACATTGTGTCAACCAGGCTAGTCAAAAAACTGAAACTTGAGCATGATTTAGACTACAATGAGGAATTTGGTACTTCAGGACCTGAAAAAACAAAGGCTTTGGGAGCCTATTCATCCTTATCACTTTGGTTTGGCAAATTGGTGGTTACTGCCCCGGCAATAGTGTTGCGCAACAAAAGCTATGATATCTTAATTGGTACCAGCTTCATGGCAACCTATGGAACTATCATCAATCATTGAGATAGCACCTTCAGTATTCTGGGTCACTTGGTACCAATGTTTTATCATGGCAACGGACCAAGAGATCTCCCTAAAAAGAAAATCCATTATATTAATACAGAATATGCTGATGGAGATATGCCAGTAGCATATACCTTGCGCCAACACAAAATCAAGGTTCTACCTCTGGCCACTAAGGAATACAAAGGGATCCCCCTATATTTCTCTAGTGAATTCTTCATTTCAAATGGTTCTCAAGTGATTCACAACACAGGTCTAAGCCTCAGTTTCCCTAAAGGCATGCATGGGGAAGTATATGGACTCCACAATGGTTTACAACTGGAACCTTGGATTCTACCTGGTATTGTCATGCCATCATTGGAAGAGATTCCGAAACTCTTGGGGAACCTTTCTGATAAACTGCTGAAGGTGAAGAAACACCAACTGCTAGGTTACATGAGGCTGGAAGAGAACTCTAGTATTATGAAGGCCACCCCATTTGGTGAGTTCAGTGAATTTGCACTACCTTGTGACCAACCAAGCATTCTGTTGCTCATTTCATGCGAGTCTTTAAATGGACTAACAGAAGACCAGAAGGACCAAGCTATTTGACTCTTTGAGAAATACAAGGACATCTTTGCCAAGGATGATCAAGACCTAGGGAAAGCTCTGGGAGTTGAACATGTTTTGGATACACAAGGCACTGCCCCTATACGCTCTAGACCAATAAGGTGGAGCCTGGCTAACCAAGCCATTGTCAACAAAGAGCTACAGAAGTTACTTGCATCTGGCCTTTTGGTACCCAGAAAAAGCCCATGGTCTTCCCCATTGTTAATTGTAAAGAAAAAGGATGGGTCTAACCAAATAGTAATGTACTACTGTAAACTGAACTCCATTACAAAAAAGGACTCTTATCCATTGCCCTGCATTGATGACACATTGGACAAGTTGGGTGGTGCAAAATACTTCAGCGCAATGGATATGATCAGCGGATACTGGCAAATTGACCTTCCAGAGGCAGACCAGGAAAAATGCGCCATTATTACAGAGCAAGGCCTTTTTCAACCTACCAGGGAACCGCAAGGACTTGCAAATGCTCCCACAACTTTCCAAAAGGCCATGAACTCTGTTATGGGGGACCTCAAGTTGACTTGAGTTCTGGTTTATCTTGACAATATTAACGTCTTTTCACAAACCTTTGGTCAGCATTTGGACCATTTGGAGGCAGTATTTCAGCGTCTGATTGATGCCAACCTCAAGTTAAAACCAAGGAAGTGTAACTTCTTTAAAGAACATCTGGAATTCCTTGGTTATATTATCAGTAAGGATGGCTTTAGGCCTGTTCCTGCCAAGGTTGAAGCTATCACACATATGCAAATGCCTTCCAACAAAAGAGACGTTCAGGTGTTTTTAGGGATGATTGGCTATTATAGATGCTTCATACTGAACTTTGCTGGCCTAGGAGGACCATTATTTCACTTGTTGAAAAACAACGTTAAATTCTCATGGACGGAAGGATTCCAGAAAGCCTTCAAGGACTTGAAGGCCACCTTAGTGACAGAACCAGTACTTTCCTATCCTAATTTTGAGCGCCCTTTCATTGTGCACACAGATGCCAGATTGACAGCAATTGGCACTTTTCTTTCTCAGCTGGATGATGATGATCAAGACCACCCTGTAGGATATTGTTCTTGCACACTCAATAGTCACAAAAGAAATTGCACAGTCACTGAGCGAGAATGCTTGGCAGTCATTTATGCCTGTCAGCAATTTAGAGTGTACCTCCACAGAGTACACTTTACAGTGGTAACTTATCATGCCTTGCTTAAATGGTTGAAACCCCTGAAAGATCCAGAAGGACAACTGGCACAATGGGCTATTAAGCTATAAGCCTATGACTACAAGATAATCCATTGTGCGGGAGTCATGCACCAGAATGCAGACTGTCTTTCATGTCTTCCTACCATAGCTTTGGTCTTTTCAGAAGCAGACAAACTTTAAGACAAACTGATGTTGAAACCTTCTTTATGGGGGGAGGAGCCTCTTGAGATTCAGAAAATTCTGAAGTCTCTTGCAGTGGACACCCGCGTCAAGGATAATCAGCTTTTTAAGTTGTACAAAGGGAAGTGGCTTCCATCTATATATCCATCTCTACGTACAGATGCAATAGTATCAGCACATTGCACTGTGGGTCATGGTGGTATCCATAAAACCCTTAACCTCTTACAGCAGCATTGTTACTGGGAAGGTATGCATTCAGATATAGCAGAAACCCTGGCCGCTTGCCACGACTGTATAATTGAGCAACCAAAGGTCTTGCGCTATCAACACCAACTAATTTGACCTGTCTTTGCGTTCCATAGTGTTGCTATAGATATAGTGGGCCCCCTTCCACTGACTGCTAGCAAGAACAAGTTCATTATTGTAGCAGTGGATCAGCTCACCAAATGGGTAGAAATAAAAGCAATTCCTAATCAGTTGGCGCTTACCACAGCCAAGTTTATTTTGGAAAACATACTCTACAAACATGGCTTCCCCCAGACATTGCTAACATATAATGGAACCAACTTCACGGGATACATGATACCCAGACTTAACAAACTTATGGGTATCCGTGGAACTCTGTCAACATCATACCATCCCCAAACAAATGGAATGGTAGAAAGGACAAATGGAAGCCTGGTACGGAGCTTAAGGAAGCTTAGTCACCAGCATGAAATGAAATGGGATACATATCTTCTGGCAGCTACCTTTGCGTACAACATAGGGTTCCAAAGGGCTATGGGAAAAAGTATTTTCCAGCTTCTTTATGGTCAACAGCCAAGTCTCCCGCCACACCTTTACAGTTTAGTTAAAACTAACAATCCCCTTACCCCTGATGCTTATTTGAAGAGATTAGCACATACGCTAATCAAGTTACAGTCTGAGGAGTACTCTATCAACTTAGCAACAAAGGAGAAAGATATGGATTGTGCGTTAGAAACCCAACCTGCCCTTCTGGCATACAAAATAGTAAGCTTGGCATACTTCTACAGCAACTGAGGGTACGGTTGCAAAAGTAAACTTGCCTCATTATGACAAGGTCTGGTCAAGGTAGTCCAGAAAATGGGAATAGATAGCTATACCCTCAAGGATCTGGAAACTGGCCAACTGATCACTTGAGTCTATGTGCAGTACATGTGCAAGGCTCTAAGTGATCAAGCATAACCCCATTATGGATAACAATTCAGAAAAAGAAAAATCTAATGAAAATAATCCATGGATTGTTATCCTTTTTGCATCAAGAAGAGATAAAGATTATAGTAAAAAGGATTATTAGGGTTAAGCAAATGATTCTTTATTGAGATACTGCTGCTTCTAGCCCCAGGGGCAACTGGATAAGGACTTTGGCAATGACTGCGTAGGTGATCCAGACACTAGGTAACCAAAAAAATGCAAATGGAAGGAAATTGACACAGTTAACGCCAATTGAATAAGGAAAAGAAAGTCCAAGTAAGATGCACTCCCAGAGAAGACTTTCTTGCTGGGAATATTCCTTGAGAGTTTTACCTCCTATTGAGTACATGACTCCCAACAGCCATTTGACATATTCAGGCATGTGGTGAAGCCTTTGGTGATACACAGCTTTGGACCCACTAAGCACCAAATTTCCCACTAATGTCATTGATTGCCTACTTCCTTCCCAATTATAGCTGAGGAGCTCTAGAGAAGTACCCATTGCCCTTTGTAACCGGTATTCATGGCTATCTGAACCATGCCACAAGGGCACCAGGCCAATAGCAGACCAAGGATCAGACCATGTCAAAAAGACCAGTTCAAGAAATTTGAGGGCATAAGAGATCTGATTGTCTGTCAAGTAGATCCCATCAAAGGAGAAGTCCTGTAGGCATAATTGGGCATACCCTACAAGTTTCACCCAAGGTATACACCAGTGAATGTTATTCCCTACTTCAAGTCTCTTTTTGGAGATTACGTAAGGATTCTCCAGGGCCAGCATAAGGGTGGACCACATTACCACAGGTCCACAGAAGTGCAGGATGGGAAACTTCTCCCAATGAAGATTTGTGGCAGCTTGATATAAGAACCTTGACTGTCATCTTGGATTGCCATGGGGGTAATACCCACCTCACTTTCATTTAGAGTTCTGAGAAGATCAGCTAAGTTTGGTGCAGGTTCATCATTCTTATCAGTTGGAGTGGTGTAAGTAGTCTTGCTCTTGTTGCTACAACTCCTTTTCTTGGCAATTGTTGAAAGCTGATTGGACGTAGACATACCAGAGTCTTGTGATCTTGACTTACACAAAGAGGTACTGGGTTTATATGATACATCACTGGAGGAACTACAGAAAGCTGTGTCAATCTAACCGCCTAGCATCTTGGTGAAGTTTGTTCCTTCCAAGGCTGGAACAGGTGAATGTTTGTGCGTGGTTACAACTGGAAATTTGGGCATTTGCTTTGGAGCTTGGTTGACTCTTTGGGCTGGGACATTGGTATAACACACAACTGGTTTCTTGTTTCTTGTTTCTTTTTGGACGGTTTACCATACTGGAGAAAGTTAAAAGACTTTTGCAGTAACGTCTAGTTTAGTGGGGGGAAATGTTGTGAAGTGATTGGTTGTAAACTAGCGTCACTATACTCATGCAATTGATCCACTAAGCTTGGGGTATAGCAGAAAAATGGTACTCTTGCTCTGGATGATAATAAGGTTGAATGATCAACTGAGTTGTATCCTTAGTTCATATTAACTAATGATAAGCCAATTGTTAGTCTAATAGTGGGCTAAGGATAGGGGAAACAAGGCTGTAACCAGAGGATCCTGGTGTTCTGTGCCTCTCATTAATCTCTCCTATTACTATATAACTCTCTCCTTGATTGATTAAATATAGATCAAATTTACATACTTTAACTTTATTATACGCATTAGGCTAGATACTTATCTTGACCTAATCTTTAGTAATAGAAGGATTGTATTTCAAGTCAAGTGAAAGCAACTACCAACTCTACGCAGAAATGCAACACCTGTCCAATGTTTTGAGCTATTCATGGCCCACAAGGATGATAGTATATAATAAAGCCAAATCACTTGATGATAGTTTGTGCTATCATTGAGTGAAATTACCCCTCAATACAATCACATAAATCAATTTAAAAGCTTTACCTTCAAGAAGTTAAACAAGACACTAAGCTTTGTCTGCTCTTTCCCAGGATCAGGAGATGAATCACCTAATCTTCTCATCTGTTCTCACAGCATGCCTAGAGATTGGGGGCCACCAATACTCTCAACAGCATGGGCCATTCAACAATTCATCTGGCAAGTACTTCTACAAGGAGCTGGCGCAGCTTAACGTCTCTGAGTGGTACTCCTGGCCCACGCTGATATTGCCCCATTCCACCCAGTCTGTAGCCATATACACCTGTATATACTACGTACTCACGTATTTTACCAGTAGTTTTGGACGTTATAACATACACACCAAGGTCTTTCAATTGATGATGATGGTCTATCCAATTGTGATGGCGCTCACAGGTTTCAAAAGTTGCCAACTTGGTACATTATTTTGCTAAATTACTCTCTCAATTTTTGGGTCTTTACACAGGACAATTATTTGTTACTTAATAAAACTTTTAAAAGTACAAATAAATTTTCAAAATAAGGAGTTTTATTTAGTAATTAGAATTAGTAAGCAAGGGACCTGACAGGCCTTGCTTCCATTATATACATATAGGAGGGTGATAGTACTGGGAGTTTAAAAGAGGGTTTTGGGAAGCAACAAAGGGGGAGCCAGTTAAAAGTAACCACTTAATATTCCCATGGTCTGGGCCCAAGAAAATAAGAGCAGCAGACCCAAGTGTAAGAAACAGCCACCTGGTTGGCTAGGTGCATTCCAGGGACTCAAGGCAAACATTACCCCTAATGTCTGCCTTCAACTTCACAGCTGGGATGAACTTATAACCATTCACTTTGGGCCAAGGGACCCCCGGGCCAGAGGAAATGCTTGACCGGGATTCCACTAATTGTGGAATTTTATTCCCAAATTTCCCGGGCTGCAGGTTAACCAAACTCTTCAGAATGTTGCCTGTGTTTTCCTGCTGTCCTGCCAATTGTTTCAAGACAGGACAGCACCAAGAAAGCAAACAATCCAACTGGATTAAAGTCTCCTCTGTAGTTGGAGGGAACTCCAGAAAATGGGGAGAGTTTTTGGCCGTAAAAGCCAGCACAAACCGCTTGTCCAAAGTGTGGGCCAAGTCCTCCAGGTTTTGGAGAGTCTTGGTTTTGCAAAGAGGAGATTTGGTTGGTTTTCTTTTAGGGAAGAAAGTATAGGTTCCTTGTTTGAAGACTAAGGACGTCAATACACTGTCACTAGCTTCAAAATACCTTTTTCTTATCTAGGCAGACCAAACCACAGTCTTACTATCTATAAACGCAGATAAACCTTAAGGAAGAGTATAATTGAAGAGAGCAAGAGTTGAATCTTTATTATTGTTAGAAAATTATCCTTTTATAGGATTTTTATCTCATGGATAATTAACCCAAGAATTCTGGGGCTAGACCAGCCTAATTATTGGGGTTTTTACTGAATAGTATTTTCCCAAAGGGCATCTTGCCCAATGCTCCATTGCAGAGTTGTTGTTATTAATATTTTTTGCTCCTGACCTTATCCTAAGACAAGTGTGATGCCAGCTGTAATGCCAAGCTGTTATTGTGGGTTTTTCCTGAAAACCAGTCCATCCATTCCATGTCTTATGAGTAGGATCTACTCCATTGCAGAGTATAATAAAATAACACATGAAAAATATATCAAGGAGTTTTTGGGATTAAACCCCAGCCAATGTAGGCAGAACTGGGTTAAACCATAGACTAACCACTTTGTGGTTATGATAATTGAGCTGAGCACATGAAAGTGCATTAACAGCCAAGTTTTCAGCTTCTATGGGGCACTTGAATATTTTAGGGTTGTGCTGCCACACTGCTGGATTGATCAAAGGTGTATACTTGATTCAGATTGGGTTAAGGGCGGATTGGTTTATTGATTTTGGGTCATGAAAATCATTCTTAATTCTTGGAATGGTTTGATCTTAGTGCCACCAAATATTGCTGGGGCATCAGTGTCCAAGCCAAATATCAGTTTATTCTGAGTATCTTTCTAGATTCCAATCAATAAGATTCATGGCTGAATTTTCAAGTCAAAAAGCCATGGATTTCAAAGAGAGGCTTTGCCTGCATGCGGCCTGCCTTTTTTGTAGGCCTGGGGAATATATCTCTGTCCAGAGTTAATGGCGGGCCTTGGAACTTTACCTTAAGGGATATACCAGAGTCAACTGGCTACTGGATGCATTGGGTTATGTTAAAGTTTAGCAGATAAGTTTTAGGTTTATTTTAGAATTTGGGAGGACTTGACACTTAGGAGTTGAACAATGGAAAAGATTCAATATTATTGCAATTTCTTTTATTACTCCCTCTTGAAGAAGTAATTCCTGAGTGCTTTTCTGATTAATTATTAAATGGATGGCACTCTTATCAATTTTCCATCTAATACAGGATCAACCCTTTTGAGCCCTAAGCAAAACACTACTTGGACAAGCCTCATGACTTACATGACGTACATGAACAATATTTGGCTTCTTGTGATACTATACAATACTCTAAACTCATACCAATAGAGTACCATAGTCTTCTTAATTTTTCTCTTTATTTTGTTTCATATACTTCTAAGAAGTATATATTTGACAATATGTACAAAAATTATCAGCTCAGCAATTTACCCCAAATTTATGACTCCTAACCCATCTCATTATTGTGGTGTATATTTATTTCAGCAAGCAAAGAATCCTTATGATATTAATTTCTGATGGCCCTTCTGATAAATGAGGGTGTATCAAGTGACTCTTAGATTATATTGATTTATCAGTGTCAACTTGTTATGGATATCTAAACTCTGTGAATTAACTGGAGCAGCTGTAACCATTTTTGATCAATGGTTTGGTTGGGATCCTTTGATTCCAACAATTTTGGCAAGGATTTCTGTGATCTCCCTGTTTTCTTCCTGGGACAGTTTATGCCCAGCATTATAGGAACTGCTGCGGCACAGATAAGCTCTGGTGTATTGCCCCCTTTTCAGCTGTTTCATGTTTAGGACACTTGTTTCACAGGCTTAATCAATATATCACAGCCTTTTTCTAACCACAGATTTAGCTTCAAACTACCTTACTAAAAGCCTATATTATTCCTAATATACTTTCTTTCCTTTGGATTGAGCTTTAGGATCCTCCACCAATGACCTTTATCAGTAAATCTAGCCCCAAAAACAACCAATGGTCTCCTTTCCAACTTCTCTGGATTTATTTTCTTTGTATCTGAACCGTTTTACTGAACCCTAAGAAGGGATGCTGTGATGGTTCACATGTTTGGTGGTTTGCAGGCAGGGCTAATGTTGGCCAAGTAAAAATTTGATGGTTTGTTGCAGGTAGAGGCCTAGTAGGGAATAATGGTTACTGGGGAAGGTAAGGCCTGGATAGTAGGTAACAAAGTACTACTAGAGGCAAATGATGTCCCTAGCCAGCAGGAGATATGGGCTGCTGTGGGCTAGAGGTCCTCACCCAACAGGGAACTGTGGCTACTAGGGGTGAGGAATGAGAAAGCTCAGCAGGGAACTTTAGCTGCTTGAGGTGGGGAGTGATCCAACCTGGTGGGTAGCGTGTGATACTCAGGCTGGATGTTGTTGAGACCCTGGCGGGTAATGCAGGCTGCCAGGGAGGGGAGGAGCTTTAAAGCTCTATGTAGCCTGATACGCTTACAGGAGGTCTGTGATCAAGCACTCTACCTAATAAACTGGTAGGGTGTGACCATACAACAGTCACTGTTAAGTATTTAGCTGAATAAATACTTTGAAATATAAAAGTGTTCTGTTTTTGCTATTTATTTTATATGGATAGGTTGACTGGAATTCTTCATATAAAGATTCCTGGAAACTTGGTATCTGTATTTAATAAAAGAACATAATGTAGTTTGTTAGTTAGGCTGTACTAATTGACAAAACTAAGGCAAGATTGGTTGAATCAATCTTGGAGACTGGGTGTCTCAAACCGGCTAATTCCCCTTGAAGGTTGATTGATACCTAGGGTTAGGTCAAGCTTAACAAGTACAGCAAGTTGAGTTCATGGGATTGTGGTTCAAGTTATACATTATACTCTGTATAATAGCTGACTCAATCCAGTATCAAATCAACAACTATATGTTGTATAATTAATGGTTATAACTATGTGGCACCGGAAGCTTGGAATGCTTCAAGCCAAAACAAGACATTCCACCAAAAAGAGTCAGGTGATTCTGGAATGATCTAGGTATCCTCTCATAGGTTGAGAAGGGTGAAGATCTTTTAGGTAAAGATCTGGATTTGGAATATATAGATTCCACAGGGTTTTGGCGCTGGGATCTGAGAAAGCTCCATGCTGAATTGATACATTGAGATGAATGGCGTCAGGTGACTCATTCTCATTGTAGGATAATTCTCATAAGTTGAGAAATATTGATGATCTTTTAGGTAAAGATCCAGGTTTGGAGGATTCAAATGTCATAACCACGTGATGAATCATAGGTTGATTCAGGAACCGGAGGGGTTTTCAGCCAAATATGCCCTGAATGGTATATAAGTGAAAACAGCTACACTTTAATAGAGATATATTGGCAATTTTGACGCTTTCCCCTCAACTACCTTTTCAATTATTATGTCTTCTTTTTTAAATTTTTAAAGGACCAAATTTATAGTACTTTGTGTGAAAACTGCTGCTTCCAGGAAAGATGTTCCTACAAGTCTGTTGGAGGAAGCTTGGGCAAGCTTGGAGGTCACCAAGACTGTGCCTGAGGAGTCCTTGGTGGAAGTAAAGGCTGCGTTCAAAGAGTTATACTCCAATTACTTTGCAAAAGAAGGGACACCCGCCCAAGAGAACCAAATCTATGTGTGATATTCCTGGAACCTGTTATTAGTATGGGACAGAATCTTACTACAAGTGAAAGCAAAGGTGAATTGTGAAATTGAGGCTTTAAGGGCAAGGGAAGAAAAGAGCGTTGAGATCATGGCCCGTTGGCGGGATGATAACAAAGTGTTGTCCCATAAAATTGCCTCTCTGGAGACAAAGCTCTTTGAAGCTTTGTCAAAGGAAGGTAATGTGAATAAGAGTCAAGGGCAGGATAATGGCAGGATGGACTGGTTGGACCTGGTGCCGCTACATAGGGTGTCCTTGTTTATGTCCTTATGGGAGATTTGGGGAGATCCCAAAGTGAGCATTGGAGGCATAGATATGCTCAGGGGTGTCACCAAGGCAACTGCTTGGGGAAGCAGCTGCAGAACTTGGTGTGATCAGGCCTCTGGGAAGTAAAGCTGATAACTTTATGACTGAAAGCTCAGACTTAATCAATCTGGGTGAGTAAAGACAACTACATAGACTTTTTTATCTATGTTTGGATGGTCTAAGTGGTTGCCACTTGCAAGGGCCCAGTTAAACGCCAGTTTGATGTAGAATCATGCCTAGGTCTACAGGTTCTGGTAACAGGGACAGAGATTTGGAACCAAGGTGGTTCATAGTGTGGGATCAACAGTGAAAACTAGTATGAGGGACTGCATGATAACAGTGAAGACTAGTTGAGGGACTGTTGGTTCATGTTGAAGTAAAGGACTAGCTTATCATGATGCAGGAATAGCTGATCATGATGATGGATTTTTAAAGGACTAGCTATCATGATGCAGGAGTATCTGAAGGACTGGTTTAAGCTGTTTGGTGACTAAAATGAGTTGCTTGGAGACTGAAAGAGGCTTTTTGATGACTGAAAAGGCCTGTTTGTTGGCTAGACTGAAGAACTAGAAGATGTGGTTGAAGAACTGGCTGAAAAACCAGAAGATGATGAGAAGGACTAGCTGAGGAACTTGAAGATGGCTTGGAAGTTTTAGCTGGACTGAATACAGGAGCCAGGATGTTTGTTTTAGATTCATGGAAGTGTAGATGTTTATAAGAAAGAAGCAGTAAAAGAATTAATTAATGATACCAAAAGATATGATATAAATATGTAATTAATTATCCTATAAAAGGAGAGGAAAAGAAGAAATAAGTTACAGTGTTTGAACTGTAGATTTATTGGAAGCTGATTGAGTGGAATGGTGCCGGAATAATGGACCAGTTAATGCTTTGGTGCACAAGAAGCCGTCAATTTGAGCGGTTTGTGCAGTGGAAATTGATTTACTAGTTTGATCCCGGTGGAACTTCAGAAATGATCTGATTTTGTGCTTTGCATTAATTGGTTGAGTTCTGGAAGATTTCCTGATTAATATGATTGGTTGGAAGCCAAAAGCTTAAAGTATGAGCAAGAAAACAGTGAATTAATCCTTTAAGCTTTTGGGAAAGTAAGTATGTAAGCTTAAGTTATTATAGAAAAAAGTGAGTGGCAATGGTTCAAGCTTTTTAAGAAAGCTTTTTGAAGACGAAATCATTGGGAAAAGGACACTATAAGAAGGAGGCAGGCTGGAAAGTTACAGGGCTTTGAAGTTTCTGCCAAAAGGTTTTTAGAGGCCTTTTGATTTCAAGCAGGAGCTTGGTTGGACTGATACAAGTGGAATGCCAAGGCCACTAGAGCTACACAGAGGAATTAAGCATAAGACAAAGGTACAGAAGCCCAAGATTAAGGAGCTGGAGCTTGAGACACAGAGCTGGATCCTAAGTGCGGTGCAGGAGTCCAAGTTTGAGGAGCAGGAGTCCAAGTCTAAGGAGAAGAAGTCCAAGACTAAGGTGTAGGTGTCTAAGACCAAGTAATGGGAGTACAAGATATTGTTGGAGGACTCCAAGTATTGGCAAGCCATATTGTTTCCTTAACCCCCCAGGCCATATTTCAGAAGGTTTCTAAGGGGATATTCCGTTTGAGAGTGAATAAAAGCCCATTTGACCCCTATACATATTTCTGAGATACATTTTCCCTTACTGGAGAATGAAAACCCCTTCCAGCCGGCCCCTGGCTATTACCTAGGACACACTTTGGAGACTGGTGGACAGGAATCCCACAGATGCCAAAAATTTAATTGCAAGATCTCAAGAGTTGTTATTTCAAAGCTCCAGTAATTTCTTGGCCTTTAAAAGCTTCATTGAGGCTAGTCAGTGGTCTTTGTTGTATAATTTTTTTGTGGGAGAGTACCTAATGGACTGCTCCAATTTCATTGCTGTAGAAGCCCACCTTGGGGGTATACTTTGAGAGCCCCTCAGGGCCTCCCCAGGATGCTGGGAGGTTTCCTGACAACAGGTGTTGGCATAACACCTGGCCTTCCCATCACCACATATGGCCATAGCAGTCCCCTCTAAAAATCCCTCCTATGGGGTACATCTGGTACACCTTTGCCAGCTATCACCCAGGGGGTGAGCCTTGGCTTCACCAAATTTTATGGCAACCATCTCTGTGATGGATCACATCTGGGGCTGTTTTTCAGGCAAAGGCTGATGTTGTCCAAGTAGAGAATGGTTCCTAAGAGAGGTAAATGGTTGATATTATGTTTGTTTGTACAATACAGGTGGTTGGGGTTTGCCTTATGCCTTAGGGTGCTAGTAGGAGGGCCATCTATGAGTTCTTTGAAAGGTTATGCATTGCCCTGGAATGGTTATACTTAGGGGGTATAGGCATCCTTAGACCAGCTGGAGGGAGAGAGAATACAGCTGGGAAACTTTTCTCAGAAGGGATGTAGTTTTCTCTGGCTATGACTTATGAGTAGCTTTAAAGAGGTCCTGCTGTTACTATGCAAGCATAGGATGCCTAGAAACATCATCAGGGTGGCTGTTTAGAGAAGCATCTGCTGAACTTAATGGTTTATGAAGGTGTCTATTGAGTGAATTTGGTTACTTTGTGAGATACCCAAGCTCACCCCTTGAGAGAAATGAAGAGGTTGGGCATCAAGGGGTGTCTGCCTCTAAAAGGCCCAGGCAGGGGGCACTAATGGGGGCCACAGGATACACTCAATAGATATTATAGGTGCTAGGATATTAGTATATTTTTGGACCGGTTTGAGGAACTGTTGAAGAGGGCACTTCAACATTTCTCTGAAGCTATTTGTTGAGAAAGTGAGAGGCAATCTTTCACCAAACCCTTTTGTCTTGGCTTTGCTACAGCAGCAAGACCAAATAAAAATCTTTGGAAGCTGCAGTAAAAGGTTCCCTTAATGATTTCCTATGATATATGGCAGTTTGGGAAGAGGTTAGAGACAATCTAAAACAATTCTCCAAGGTATTTTCTATGTGAGTTGGATACAAAAAATTTAGAGTGAGACATTTTTCTTGATTTAACTACAAGAGTAAGGGAAAATTTAAAACGTAAAATAAGATCCAGAAACAAAATTTACATATAATTTTATCATGTGGGCTTCTTGAACTTGAATGTAGATAATTTGGGTGTTAAAACAGGGAAGCAGTTAACGCTTTGGTGCACAAAGTGGTAACTCTTCAGGAGGTTTGAGAAGTGGACAAGTAACTTCCTATTTTAATTGCAGTGGAACTGTGGGAATTATGCAGGCTTTAAATTTTCAACCATTGTAAAAGTTTTGAGGCTTGTTTACTAATTAATATGATTGGTTAAGAGCCAGAAGCTTGAAGTATGGTTGAGAGAACATTGAGGTAATGTTTTAAACTTTTTATAAATTAAGTTAAAAGCTTATATTGTTATAGAAGAGAGTGAGCACCAATAGTTGGAGCTTTTGAAGGAGCCATTCTAAAGAGGGAACATTGGGAACAAGGTGCTATAACAGGAGGTTGACTGGGTAGTTGAAGTATCTTTCAACCAAGAGCTAGATTTTTTCTGGACGCTTAATGTGTATCTTGATGGCTACACAGCTTGTTGGTTTTTAATAGCCAGATGTCTTGTGGGGCATTCAGAAGTCTTATCTGAAGGATTATATGGTCAAAAAGTCTCCATAATAGTGGCAAATCAGAAGGCTTCCAAGGTGATCTTCCTTATTTTTTAATAAATACTATATTGACCCAAATCTCCTGTTTTTGAAAGAGAAATTACCTTGTGATAGTTTTCTTGGAGATGATCAAGAGTATCAGAAGAAGTAGGGCTTCAGTCTGTTAACTCATAAAAAGACTCCTAGTTGAGGGATGAGTAAAAAGGTCCAAATAATCTTGCAATAAAGAATAATTTTTTACAAAGGGTTATTTTGCAAACGGCCCCCTAGATGATGGAACTGCTTTGGTAGACCATACAATTCTGTTAAATGCATTTTTTCTTAGCTATCAATTACCAATGATTAAGGGCATGGTGATTCCTTTATGAAGCTGTCAGATCATTCATTCTTGTTTTTCCATATAACTAGTATACCTACAGGATGTCACCCTACCCAGTTGGGCCCTGGCTTTAACTCAGGACACACCTCAGTGTCCTCATTAGAGCACCACAATCCTCAATCCCTAAACCCCATATCCTTGAGCTCTGGTGGCTATTTACCTAATTAGCCACTGCTATGATTACCTTAGGCTACCCATCCTTGCTGCAATGGTGGAGTCCTGTTAAAATTTAAAAGTGAGGATAAAGTGGTGGAGGAGGATCCAAATACTGAAAACGTTCAGCAACAGCAATAAAGATCTCAGCAGCAATATTTGCAAAGTGCAAACTCCAAGTAGAGGCCTTGGGAAGCAGCAACCAGGAATGACTAGGGAAAAAATAAAGATGGCAACAATTTGGGGGATGCCACATATCTTAGTTGGGTAGGACAATGGGATATACACTTATATTAAGGGTAATAAAACAATCTCTCAATTGCCTGCTTGTTTTTCTGCATCTGTTAATTGATGCTGGTAAACTGGTTAAAAGCGCCTGAAAAGTGGCCAGTGAATTGAGGGTTGATTGCGCATAGGGTGTTGCCTTTACTTCTGCAGCTAATGATAGACCTGTAGCCTTTAAGTGCCACCTTTCACCATTTGGCAAGGCACATGAAACCAAACCTTTTTGCCCATCAACACTCTTCTATACCACTCATCCACTTGTCAGGACTTAGAATTTAAGTCTCAACTGATATATCCTATTTTGTTGATATTTATGCCAAGTCTTCTGTTTATTTGTTTCTCTTTTACCAACTTTGGTTGTCTATATTTCCGCAAAATTTGAACTATTTCAGCCCAAACCAGTGTCAGCCAAAAGCCCTCAATTCCAGCTTTCAGAATCTTACTCTTGACAATATATTTCTGATTCAAAATTATGAGTTAATCTCGCTTAAACATAATCCCCATAGCATCTCCTTTTCATAGAATTGGGTATAAAACCCCTCAGATTTCTATTATTTCAAGCAATTTGATCTCCTCCTGTTTACAATCATCAATAAAACTATTGTCTCAATCCTAGCTTTATCTCTTTTATCCTTGGGAAACAGTAATTTGTTGGTGATGGTTGAGCACAGGCTTTGATACAACTGCAGCTGTTGTTGAAAAAGTCTGAAGTATTACAGAGGCTGGGGGTTTGGGTAGACAATCCATCCACTCTGAGAGGAAGATGAGATACTGCTGTAAGCAGATAACAAAGCTTTTGCCCTCCTCTTCTAAGCCAACAGCAACTTGTTGGTGAAAAGGTTATATTTGGTAAATTTTACTGCTGATTGCATCCCTGATCTGGTCTAAAGCAATATTTCCCAGTAAACCTGGTCATTGATTGGGGTAAACTTGGATGCTAAGAGGGTACTAATTAATGCTACACTCTAATCCTCATGGTTTACCTCCATAGAAATCAGTGGTGGGAGCTGTGCTGTAGAAGTTGGGATCTAGAACTACCCTGCTTTAAAGTATCCAGAATCTTAATCCAAAATAATCTTGCTGCCCACAAGCTCTTTGGTTACCCATAGTGGTCATGTTGGACCTGGGGGTTTACACATGAAGCCTTACTGATCTGGTTTCAAACCAAGGCTCTGGGTAACCTTCACCTCCCTGCATATTTTATCTCTATTCCTGGCCACAAAAATGCTGTCTGTTACTATCTGGCCATCTTCATTGTTGTTAACCTCTAAGAAGGGTATAGTTGAATGTGGCCAAGGTCCTTCAAGATACTTGTTCTGTAAAGGATCTTTATAATAAACCATTAATTTTGGATGTTTCCTGGGAGTAGAAGTTTGGGTAGGTTTGAGGTATTGTTTTGGGGTTTATAGCTACATTGAAGTTGATAAGCTACCCCACCCAGCTTTTCTAGTGATCAAAGGATGAAGTTTTGAATATTAACTTTTATTTATAAATTGATGGATACTTATTAAAGGGCTAAAATTGATTATTTTGATATGATGAAACTATTTATAGCAGATTTATAGGAATAGTGATGTATCTACTATATGGTATGAAATTAATTTTAGGTTGGATTGGTGTTTCTTTAGTAAAGTGGAGTTGTTGAAAATTGGCGTACACCAGCAGATTTAACAGAAGATTTGAGAGGAAGGGGCACACACTTGCTATATGCCTTTGAATGTGAGGATTCTGAAGACATTGAACAACTGATTTATAAGGAATAACTTTATTTGATCCTATACAAGTAGGTAAAAATCTTCCCCCTGGCATTTACTTCCAACACCTTATATAAGAGTATTCTCATATTATTAATCATCAGTCACTGACAATGTCTTCTAGGACATTCCAGCGCACTGTAGAGCCTTGGTTGTGCTGGTGAAAAAAAGGACAACTTTCTATTTTAGGGCACATTCCCACAATGCCTAGCACATTAACCAGTGATCCTTTTTAGGGTGTACAATCACTTCTATATTCAGCTTCAATTAGGAGTCAAATCAACCATTTGAATTGAGCCTGGCGCCTTGTTGTTATTCCATCTTGAAGCTGGTGTCTCAGCGCTTAATTTTAATTATTGTGGTGCTCTGGCGCTTGCAAATAATTGTTCTGGCGTCCTATCACTCAATGTAAACTGTAGCAGCGCTCTGGCGTCAAGAATAGTTAATGCTGGCGCTGTGGCGCATATTTCTGATGTTGCTGGCATCCCGGCGCTCAGTTATTAGGATGGCAGCAATGTGGTGTGATTAATCATAAATGGAAACATCATGAGCCACTAACTGTACATTTATTAGTGTAAAATTAATGATACTAATTCTGAAAGGGGAATTGATTGGCCCTTATCAATTGTCATCAATTGCCTAATGAATAGGATTTCCACAATCCCTGATCAATAATTCTTTACATATCCCCCACTTGACCAGGGCTACTCTCCATTCTTTCTTCCACAAGTGTCTTCAGCAATAACTATACTTCCTTGCGCCAAGTCTACCAAGATCTCATGGCTAGCATGACGCCCAAAGATTAAGGTGTTTATGTGTATGCTGCGCCCTTCCCAAGTCTGTTTCCTGAATCAGTTACTACCTGCAAACAGTTGTCAGTTTTAGCCCAGGACTGTGATACCATAGTGGCAGGTTTGGAATGTGACACTGTCACACATGCTGAGGAGGAGGATTTTGGATCTATATTTGCTGAGACAGAGGTGCCCCTTATTTGGCTTCCTTGCCTTGGCTTTGAGGATCTACAAGATTTGTCTGACAATATTGTCCTTGAAACTGCTTCTTTGCCACTTTCAATCCCCTCAGCGTTGCTTTGCGCCCGTTGCAACTCCAAAGAGTTGCCCTCTGCTTATTCTACCATCATCAATTGGTTCAGGATAAGTCACTATGAGGAGAGGGTATACATATATGTAAAGGAATTGTTTGCTGAAGACAACACAGTATCACCAATTTGGTTGGGAGCTTGCTACCTCAGCAGTGGTTGGCGTGGAGCAACTGGTTGGGGAGGTTGATCTCTGTCTGTATGTCACATCCAGAGACATCAGTGGCTTTTCCTTGCAGCACGTCTACACCATCACCCAGTGAAACTAATATGTTTGAGAGGTGGCTCGCATCTGGGCATTGGAGCAGCCTGCCAACTCTGAGCTTCCATGCACTCTTGGGCTGTATCTTCAGGCTAATGTGCCCCATTGTTTCTCCTTAGCTCTGCGTCTATTTTTACAGGTGGTAAAAGATAACAACCCTCAGTTGTATCTTCCCCTGGCTGCTTCTGTTGCCGACTTCATGTGTTACCCTCCCAAGACATGTTTTTCTGGTGCTGTGGGTTTTATAGGGTGTTGTCTCAAACACTTCTGTGGGCTGGCCTACCAGTCTAAGGTTTCCTTTCTTAGCATGCTACTCCTACATGGAGGATGTACTGCTTGATTGTCTTAATGTAGGCTCTGCCTTCTCTGCTTGTGGCAATTGGGGACATCTGGTTAGCAAGGGGAATATCTGTTTGCCTCTGTGCGGTTGGACAAGTATGTACCACAATTTTCAGTTGGATTGGTGCCAAATGTTGTTGGCTCTTGCCTATGTCCGTAACCAAATAAACAACAAGTACAAATTGGTAACTCCCCTGGTTCCTCTCTCAGCAGAAAAACGCCCTCCTTTCACTCCTAGCCATTGCTCCATCCCCCATCTCCCCACAGACAGTGCTCCTTCTGCAGACACCCCTAGTAAGAACCTGGGCAATGAGTCCTCCTCTTCTGGCTCCAAACATTGCCCTTTGGTTTAGATGGCCAATAAAGCCTTGATTTCTTATTTCTTATATATAGTTTTTACTTTTTATTTTTGTTTTGTTTGTTTTGGTCCTTCTTTTTACTTTTTCATATACTTAATTCTTCAAAGCTGTATCACTTTATTCTTTGAAAGGGGGATTCTTTATGAACTTCCTTGGGAACTTTGCGTGTACACAGTTGATCATTTGTCTGTCCTTAATCTTTCTTAATAGTATAGGTGTTTGTGGACATCCTGGAAAGAACTTCAAATGGTCCTATCCATAGGGTGGCAAGTTTGTGTGCTTGATCAAATCCACACGTGTTATAGAAATGCACCCAGTCACCTACTTGGAACTCTTGGAGTGGGGCCTGCTGAGCATTATCCCTTTCTTGGCTCCTTATCTTCTTGGCTAATGCATTGGAATAGGCTTCTGACTGCAATTGAATCAATGTATGGGCTAACCTTTGCTGATACGAATGGATTGACTGTGTGTCTTATTCAACACAGGAGTATAAGATGGGGGTAGTGAAGGGTGCCTACCATGCAAAAGTTAAAATGACAATTTCCCTGTAGAGGAGTGGGTGACAATATTGTAGGCAAAGATAGCTGGCAGCAGAAAAGTGTTCCACTTGGTGGGGCAGCTAGCAGCCAATTTCCTTAATATGCCTACCAAGGTTCCATTAACTCTTTCTACTATTCCATTTAACTCTGGATGGTAGGGTGTTGAAAACGCACCTCAGATTCCCATAAGTTAATTGAGCTTGTTCACCACATGGGAAGTGAAGTTGGTCCCATTATCAGTGAGAATAACTTGGGGACAACCATGACGTAATATAATCTGCTCAAGTAGAAATTTTGGGCAAGTGCCTAAAGTCAAAGTGTGGAGATAAAATCTCTAAATTGATGGATTTTTTGATCTCCACACTTTTTTTCAATAATATTTTTCTATAATTTAACTTTTTTTAAAAAGTTTTTACTAGAAGCTAAAATCAAAAAACCAAGTTTGAAGGCCCAAATCAATACAATTTAAAACACACCTTAATTTAATTTGGCTTTTAAAATAGAATTTATTTACCCCTTTTAATAGAGGGGACAAAATCAAAAGTGCAAAATCAAAGTGCAAAAAAATCTTCCATTTAATATTTGATACATCAAAATTAAAAAATCTATATGTAAAAAAAGAAATCAAGAGCCAAAAAAAGCTTTTTTAACTTTAAGCAAATTTTTACCTTTTTTGTTCAAATATCAATATAAAATACTATTTTAATATCTTTATTTTAAAAAAGTTCTCATAAAAATTTATTTAAAATTTTACATATAGTTTCTTAATGGGTGCAGAAATCAAAAAGTAGTCAATTTAAATCCAAAAAGGTACCAAAAATTTAGGGCCACTTAATATTAAATTTTTGCAAAAAAATAATATTTTATTCATTATGTTTTATTAAGTTCCTCAAATCAAAAGTGAGGAAATCAAAAATTGATTTTTTAGATTTAGTCACACTTTTTATAAAGCTTATAAAAATTTAAATAATTAATAAAAACTTTTGAAATTCCTCATGTAGATTCTTTAAGACCTGATATTTAAATATATAAAAAATGAAGTTTTTTGGCAGGGTTTTATTTTATTGCAATATTAATAAATTGGTGTGTTTTGGAGGAAATTTCAAAAAAAATTAATTTAATATTGTACTATGTTTCTCTATGTTATTTCTGGGGACAAAATTGAAGTGCCCAAATCAAAGTGCAATAAGCTCTTAGGTCTTTTGATGGTTTATCCTTTCCCACCTCTCCTTTCCTACCTCTCCTTTCCACCTCTCATTCCTCCTCAAAAAATTATGAGATTTTGTTGGCCCCTTGATTGCGCCAGAAGCCAAAAAAGTTTTAAAAAATTTATGCGTTGTCAAGAGGTGGATGATATAAAATCTGATACCAAGTAGAAAAAAATTTCTTTTCTTTCTTCTCTTCTCTTCTCCCTTTCTTTTCTTTTCTTTTCTTATCCTCAATTATCTTCTTCTCTTCTCCATTATTACCCTCAAGTATCTTCTATTATCCTCTCTCCATTATTACCTTTGATTATCTTCTATTATATCTTTTTACTACATGTATTAGAGTAAAATAAGAAGTATAAAATCTTTCTTCTTGATATACAACTTTGAACTATCTATATCATTTTTAGAGGAAGTACAGTTTTTTAACTTAAAAATATTCAAGTCTTCATTTTATGATATGTAAGTGGTAGATTCTTGATATCTTTGAAGATTGTGACTTACAAATAAGATACAAGACTATATTGTTTATTAAGTATAAAATTGTATAGTATAGCTTTAATAAGAAAGTAATGTACTCTATATTATTTTAATGATAGACTTCTATAATTTTTATCATTGAAATAAGATCACTAATAAACCAAAATACTTAAATCATATGCTTGTATCTTGCAGTAAAAATCCTTTATTTTGCTTATATTGAAGTATTATTATAGCTTTACATAAGCTGGCAATTAAATTAATTTTTTATTAAACTTATAGTTTATAAAGCAGTTTTTTGTGTAGTTTCATATCTTATATTCAATTGAATACAGTTACATATAAATCTAGTCTAATTTTGCTTTTGAAACTAAAAAACTTTCTTTTAAAACAGCTAATTTAAGAATCTTTTTTTGTCTAGTATATATTTTTTATTGCAGAAATGAATTCCTTGGGGTTTTTTTGTCTAGAAATGATTTTAAAATATATATGTTTTATATTATAAACTGTATTTTATTCTGCTTCAAAGTTAACTTCTGGAAAATCAATTTTTGCACTTTGATCTTTGATATTTTCAATTTTTGCACCCTTTATAGTGTTTCAATTTTTTGCACTTTTGACCTTAGGAACTTTGACCTAAGAAACTTTCCTGGAATTTTGCGGTAGTGTTAGTACCCAAATCTTGTACCGCCTTTGTCTCCACTCATTTGGCCAAATGGTCTACTGCAACAATGATTTCCTTATTGCAATAGTTGCTGACTGGCAAGGGTCCTACAACATCAATAGAGACAGTGTGTCAAGCAAAGTTAGGTCAAGCTAAGTGGTAAGTTGTTGACTTTCTGAATGGTTTCCCCCTTGACATTCTTTGCAGGAGCTCAGTGTTTATTTGCACGTCAAAGGCCATGGCTTTCTAAAAGTATGTGGTTTTCAATTGTGCAAGTGTTTTTTGGAAGGCACCATGTCCTATTACCTTATGGTCACAAACTATTAGATCAATCTGTTCTGATGGTCTGGTCATTATTCTTATTTCTTCTAGGGTGTGTTTCAATATACGCCCATTCCTGATATTGGTGTCTTTCAGAAGTCTGTCTAGTGTGCGCTGGACTTCTGAAGGCTTATCTTGGTAGCAGCCTGCCAAAATTTTGTCATATAGTAGGTCAGAGACATCAGCCAAGTGATCTACTGTTTGTAGCTGGGATAATACATCCACATTCTGATGTTTGACTCCTGCTCTGTGTGATATTTTAAAGTTGTAGGCCTGAAGCTTCAGCGCCCATTGTGCTATATGTCCTTCAGGTTCTTTCAAGTTCCAAAGCCATAGTAATGATGCATGGTATATTATTACTTTGAAGTGAATGTGTGTAGGTTTACACAAAACTGCTTATATGCATATATTACTGCCAATCATTCCTGTTTGGTCACAGTGTAGTTGGGCTTGTGGACGTTCAGGGCTCTGCTGCAGTAGGCTAAATGGTGTTCTTTGCTATTAGTGTCCACTTGAGAAAGCCCACCACCCACAGCAGTCAGCAAAGCGCCTGTTTGAACAATAAATTCACAGCTGAGGTCTGTATATTGTAGGATTAGTTTGTTCATGAGACTTAAGTGTAGGGTTTCAAAGGCTTGTTGACAGTCTGGGGTCCAGTCAAATTGCACATCACTCTTCAGCAAGTTGAAGAGGGCCTCTCCCTTCCTTGATAAGTCTTTGAAAAATCATTGGTAATAACCATTCATGCCCAAGAAAACTTGGACATCTTGTTTATTGGATGATACCTTCATTTTCTCTATGGCCTCTACTTTGGTAGGCTGAGGTTGTAATCCTTCTGCGTCAACCACAAAGCCAAGGTATTTGAGCTGATCCTTAAAGAAGTCACACTTCCTTGTTTTGACCTTAAGGTTAGTGACCTCTAGGTGTAAGGTCTGAAGGCTTGGGGTAAATTATTTTATACTAAAGCCTTTAAACCAAGGATGTTTATATTTTTTAAATATAGAAAGGTAGGTAAGGTTTGTACCAATGACTGGACAAAGGCTCCTAAAAGCTTATATGAAGTAAAGTAAGGGCTAAGGTGGTTTATTAATCCTAGGAAAACAAAATAAAGACCAGTCTTAATGACTGATGATTTAGTTAAAAAGTCAATTTCTAAGTCTGGAAAATGATCACCACTAGCTGGTGGATTAAAACTATTCACAATCAAAGAGTGAGTCCCACTATAAAAATTTCCTAACTGTTGAAAAATGTAATCAAACGGAATCATGAAGCTAAGATGGGAAAGTTTAAGAGTGAAGAAAAGAAAACACAAGCCACAAAACCTAACAAGTACCTTTCTGGGGTGCAAGTTAAACAATCTTAACTTAAGTTGAGACTGGATGAACTCAGGCTCTTTAATAGAAGTTTGGTTATTGAGGTGAATTAAAGGGAGAAAACAACTAACTAAAGGTAGTATTGAGGGTCTGGATGTACAAGTATTCTGGCTACTACCAACCTACTTAACATCCCCCATCACCCGGTTTAGTCCCCTTCCAATGTACCGTTTGACATACTGAGAATAGTAACCAAGCAATATCACCTGACCGTACAAGTATCCAGTGGCTCAAACCCATCTAGCACATGACCAAACCCTAGGTTTGATTCAACTAAATCACTGCCACAGTCAATTCTATATAAGTCTAAAGTATTATCCAATAAAATATACTTCTCTTCTTTCTTAATTCCATATTTGAAGCTTCTTCAAAAGGCGCTCCTTATCACTGGTAGCAGCTACGGTTTTTTGACCACACCCATGAGAGAGAAAATGACTGACCAAAACCCACCCACCTTTGCTCACATACTCAACCAGGCCACATCACAGGATCCCTGGAAAGCGTAATTATGCGCCCACAACATCAATGAGGATATACCTAGTGGATGTACCATATTCAAAGAACTAGTCATGCCCAAAGCATGCGCCAAGATCATTCAATACAGTTGCTCTCTTCAATCACAAACAAATGCAATACCACCTATCACAGGTGAAGTTATCAACACCAAGTACATTGGTATCAACAAGTTCTTTGGTAAAAACAAATAAACCATCATCAACTGGATAGATCACACAGCCGCCAAACTCAGCGCCAGCCACATTCCCCATGAGAAATGGGTCCAGGAAGCCAGCAAGCTCCTGTACAAGGCTGCAGCTAACTGGTTTGCCACCTGGGTTGGCTCACAAACTGACAATCAGCTTGACAACTGGGAAGAGTTCAAAGTGGACATCACGCACAATTTCTGCATCACCAAATTCCTCCAAAACATTGCAATACAGCTCAGTGATCTTCCTCAGAAGACTACTATTGTAGCTTACGCCAACAAATTTGAGGAAAAACGTAGCAAAATCCAAAACCCAGCGCAAGCTGACAACGTACACACCAGAGCATCATTCATCAACAGAATAAAACCCTCTGTTTCTGCCCTCATCTGCCCAGAGGCAAATACCTCCATGCCTGCACTCATGGCAGAAGCCAAGCACGCTGAAAAATGAGCAAACATGGAATATGCTGCATGCAACGGCAATCACTCCTCAAACGGCAATGGCAGAGAAAACTCCAATGGAAATAAACGCCAGAACACCAACCATAGCAACAACAACTCCAATTGCAACAATGGCAATCACAGCCAAAGCGCAAACCACTCCTGTCCCAAGAAAGAAGACACCACCAAAGTTAACAACGCTGAAGTAGCAACTTGCTATGAATCTGACCCCACATTCTCAGACCTCAAAGGTCTTGAAACAGAGGAACAGGGAAAAATGGAGGGGGAACAGGCTTAAGTGCCCCTGTCTCCCCCTAAACTGACAAGAAATTGTACCAAGGCACAAACTTTGCCACTCGCATTCCCCGTGTCCTGCTGTCCTCCATTTTTATGAACTTAAAAATTAAAGATTGCTCACAACTTCTTGTCTATCCATGCACTTACAAATCACATATACATAAAATCTTATTTGACTCTGGTGCACAACACACTATGGTTAGCAAATCTTTTGTAACCAAGTACAAAATACCAGTTGTCAAATCCAACTTCAAATACGCCAGAATGGCAGACAAATCAAAGGTTCTACTCAAAGGAAAAACAACTCCCTTCATAATTGACCTCCAAGGCATACAAACGTCCATCAAAGGACTTATCATGAACAACATAAACTACAACATTGTAGTAGTCATGGACTGGTTCACTCAAGTGAACCCCAGTGTATGTTGGAAAACAAAAACCATGACCATCAAACGCAATGGAGTCAATTTTAACATCCTCAAAGAACCCAATGACCTCATCCTAAGAGACACAGTATTTGTCCAGGTCATAAACCAAGATGACTCAGAACATCTAACCAAAGATAGTACCCTCCACATAATGAAGTACACTGAGTTCAATAATATACAAACACAAAAGATCCAATGCCCAGAACTTGCAGCACTCCTAAATGAATACGCTCATGTATTCAAAGAGAAACTCACCAAGTTACCCCCCAAACGGGAGGTCAAACATGGCATCAACTTATTCAAAGCCATGCCCAAACCTTCACCCCTCTACAGACTCTCTCCCATGGATACCCAAACCCTCAAAACACACATTGAGGACAACCTAGCTTAAGGCTTCATCCGCCTGTCTGAATCCCCATGGGGGGCAGCAGTATTCTTTGTAAAGAAAAAGGAAGGCACTCTATGTCTAGTAACTGACTATAGAGCTCTCATGCAAGCACAGTAAAAAACAAATACCCTCTGCCACTTATAGAGGATCTGTTTGCTAGACTCTCAGGTGCCAAATTTTTCTCCAAAATTGACCTCACCTCAGGGTACAACCAGGTTGAAGTAAAGCAAAAGGACATACCAAAAACTGTGTTCCGTACACAATTTGGATCCTTTAAATGTAGAGTAATGAACTTTGGGATAACCAACGCTCCCGCAACGTTTGTCACTATAATGAACCAAGCACCAAATGGTTTTTCAAATATTTATACTACCTTGACAATATCATCATATTCTCAAAAACCAAAGAGGAATACCTCATGCATGTCTGCAAGACACTTGATCAACTTGCAAAGCACAAACTTTACGCAAAACCAAGTAAGTGCCAATTTATGGAAAAGGAACTCCTGTTCTTGGGCCACATTGTCTCTGACGGTGGCATCAAAGCAGATCCAGACAAAATAAAAGCCATAAATAACATGCAACGCCCCACCTCTGTTAAACAAGTTAGATGCTTTCTTGGTATGGTAGCTTACCTAAGGAAATACATCAAAGACTGCAGAAAACTCACTGCACTAATCAATGACTTAACCAAGGGTAATTCCAAAAAGAAATCCATCTGGACTCCAGAATGTGACAAGAATTTCCATTTATTAAAACAAGCTTTGATTGAAGCACCAATCTTGCAATACCCTAACAATAACAGGTGATATGAGCTCAAGTCAGATGCCAGCAACACCGCCATTGGTGCAGTCCTGCGCATCTGCCATCCAGGGCAGCAAGACTTCCTGCCAGTATGTTAAAAAAGCAGAAAACTAACTAATACTGAGAAGAGATACCCAATATACAATAAGGAATTGCTAGCAATATACCACGCTTGCAAGAAATGGAGATGTTACTTAGAAGGACATTTAAACGTCCAAGTACTAACTGACCATAAATCCTTAATCTATTTCAAAACTTAGAACACACTTGCACGGCAGTAAGCCAAATGGATGTCCTTGCTGGAACAGCTTAACCTGGACATCCAGTACAAAAAGGGGGCAGAGCTGGTCACAGCCAATGCTCTCTCTAGACTATGTCAGCCTAGAGAGGATCACCCTGACCACCTTGGCCCTGACTGGCCAAACCTATACAACACTGAGTATAAAACCAAAGGGAAAGACCCCTTAACACATCAACTAATCCACATTACATTATTTAGGAATGAAAAGTATTTCCATGTATCAAATGGCACATTATACCAAATTATTAACAACAAACATGTCCCTTACATCCCACTTTCACAAAGAGTTGACACCATACTAAGACATCACCACCTGCTAGGCCATACAAAGGCTAAAAACCTATACCTCACACTAAAAGAGATAGTATGGTGGCCCAACCTCAAGCAGGATATAGTTGATGTTCTGAAAAAGTGTACAGTGTGCAAGAAACACACCAGTACAAAGGCTCCTCAGCCAACAGTCAACCCAGTACCAGACCCTGAACCATTTAAGGCTTGGGGGCTAGACGTAGTGGGGCCCTTCCCAGAAACAAAGACAAACCAATGTTTCTTAATTGTAGCTATCAACTTTGCCACACGCTGGCCCATCTGCTGGGCAACAAAGGACCACAAAGCAGAAACCATCAACTGTTTCATTAACAAAGCAATCATAGCCAACTATGGCACTCCAGACTACATCATAACTGATGGAGCAACAGAGTTATCAGGCCACATAGTTAATGACAACTTGAAATCCAAAAACATTAAACACTCCACAACCTCTCCATACAGGCCACAGGCCAACGGTAGAGTGGAACGCCTAAACAGCAGCCTTATCAGGACCCTAGAGAAAATAATGGATGAAAAAGCCAAAGACACATGGCCACTATATGTGAAACATACATTATTAGTATCACAAGTCTGCACCAACCAAGAGACAGGCTATTCATTGTTTGAGCTAACCTACGGGTACAAACCAGAAATAATCACCCGCAACAAACAGCCCTACATAAAGATCCCCCGGGGAAACCTCCCACAGTAGAGCAAGCACCAAACCTACAACACATCTGCCTCAAATCTAAAATAGCTGAAATGAAGAGGCTCAAGACACAAAAGGTAACCTCCACAGAGGAACCACTTCCCATCAACTCCCCTGTCTGGATTCTAGCTGTCAATAGAAGGAAACTAGACTCAGTACACAGGGGACCAGGAAGAGTCATTAAATACAGATCAGAGCACAACACTTACCTAGTGAAATTCCAAAGTGCCAAAACCCCAATTATCAAGAAATACTACAGAACCTGTCTCTGTCTCTGTAAAGGAGAACACTCAATCAGACTGATTCCAACTAGCAAACAGCTCCAGGAGCATCAGGCAGCAGCTGTTAAGACAAAGCCCCCTCCTGATGCACCAGAGTAACCCCTTAAGGGGGGTGTCAAGGGTCTGGATGTACAAGCATTCTGGCTACCGCCAACCTACTTAACATCCAGCCATCGCCCAATTTAGTCCCCTTCCAAAATACCGTTTGATATACCAAGAATAGTAACCAAGCAATATCACTGACCGTCCAAGTATCCAGTGGCTCAAAACCATCTAGCACATGACCAACTCCTAGGTTTGATCCAACTAAATCCCTGCCACAGTCAAGTCTATATAATTCTAAAGTATTATCCAATAAGATATACTTCTCTTCTTTCTTAATTCCATATTTGAAGCTTCCCCAAAAGGCGCTCCTTATCAGTAGTTAGATGATGAAAAAAACCACAAGCACATGTTCTTGGTAACTTAACTTAAAAAAGTTAAGCAAAAGGTAAAGGAGACAGCAAGGGAACAGCAGCTGCTTGAAAAAACATAGGATTGGGCGAGAGAGCAGGCAAGAGGATGGAAAATCCAGATCCAAAGCTGCTGGTGTAAGCCAAAGCAAAAAGTAAAAGGTAAGCGGGTTCAGACCAATTTAAATTAACCTAACGCTAGGTCCCGGGTTTGAGAATTATCCAGGGTTAAAAAAGTAACTTTGGACTCAAATTTCAACCATTTAAAATAGAGAGAATTGACCGGTAGGCAAGGGGATGAAAGGAAAGCTGCTAAGTGAATAGATTTGATGTAAAATGTTAAGGCTTGAAACAAAAAAGGTGATGAGGGTGATACTGAGAATGCTAGCAGCTGAATTTCAGAAAAGGGAATCCTGACACTAGGGGCTGGAAAACTTCCTCAAGATGCTGAAGGTGGTTGGAGAATGTTTGTGAGAAGACATTAATGTCATCCAGGTAAACCAGGACGCAGCTCAGCTTGAGGTCATGGAGCATGTTGTTCATGGTACGTTGGAATGTGGCCAGTGCGTTGCACAGCCCTTGTGGCATCTTAGTAGGTTTGAAGAGACCCTGACTGGTGATGATGGAACATTTCTCCTGCTCCTCAGGTGGCAATTTAATCTGCCAATATCCAGATATAAGATCCATTGCTGTAAAGAACTTAGCGCCCCCAGGCAGTTGAGTGCAGTCAATGCGCAGGAGAGGGTAAGAGTCCTTCTTAGTGATATTGTTGAGCTTGCAGTAGTCAATCACAACATGATTGCTCCCATCTTTTTTCTTGACTATGAGGACTGGAGACAACCATATACTCTTAGAAGGAACTGATAATCCTAGTTGGACTAGCTTCCCAATTTCAGCATCCACTGCAGTGTCAGAGGCACGAGAACTTTGTATAGGGTGGAGGTGTATAGGCTGTTCTTCACCCGTGTCAATGTGATGGAGTGTGTTGCGTGCACACCCCAGATTGAAATTGTCTTTAGCAAATATTCTCTTGTATTTCTCAAACAATGCAAGAACTGCATCTTGTTGAGCAACAGTGAGTCCCTTCAGTTGCTCACACAGAACAATTGATCAAATGGCAGGCGGTATCTCTTCTTCTGAAGGGAGTCCAAATTTGTCCAGGGTACCAAAGTTGTGTTCTCCATCGCCTCTTCCACTGGTAATAAGTGTAAGTACGCCACTACTTGATGGCGCTTTACGTCAACAGGAGAGTGAGTAAGGTTGGCAAGCAGTACCCTTATGGGCCCATGATTGGGGAGTACAATGCCAGGTGCAACCAGAGGTTCAAACCTAGAGCAATTCTGAGGGGTCTCTATTTTGCCGTAAAGTCCTTAGGAGATCTGTAAATCCAATCCAATGCCCATTAACACCTGGTGGCCTGCCAGGAATTTAACAGAAGAGTTGGCGCGCAGTGTAAAACCTTTATATTCTTTGACCTGAGTTGGCAGGAGTTTAACCTGGCGTCCCAATTTACAATACTTGACTGGGACAACACTGTTACAGTACGCAAGGTTAACACAGGGAGTGGTTTGGCTACCTGTCTCTGGACTCAAGCAGTTGTATTACAGAGGTATTGACTGTCCCAAAATTTCAAGAATAACATTCTAAAGATCAGTCTTTACTCTGTATTGCTGCATGAACAAAGATCTAGTTAGAATGCCGTAGTTTTTGTTAGGTAGCACTATGGCAGGGGCTGAGACCTCCAAGGAGCCAAAGCGTAAGGGAAGTGCACTGTAGGCTCCTTGTGCAGTAGTGCAATCTAATCCAGCAGTACCATACTGCTTCTTGTGATCAATACCAGTGACAATCCCCATTTGTCATACCAACTTATAGGACACTATGCTTATAGGGGACCCAGTGTCAATAATGGCCTGCACTTGAAGCTTATTCACAAAAATATTGGCATAAGTGCACTCAGAAAAAGAAGAACCTATTTTTTTACTAAAGGGATGTCCAAATTATTGGCGGTGGAAAGGATCTTGGCAATGCTATCACATAGTTCTGGATGATTATCCTTCATTATTTCCATCAGAATAGCCACATTGACGCCTCTAATGGGGGTGGCGTCACCTGAGCGCTAGGGCTCTGCATCAGGAGTGTTATCTAGCAGCTAACAGGCATAGGGCTTGGATACCTCCTCAGTGGCCTCTTGGGAGGCTTGAACTTTGGAATGGGTCTGTACCATTTGTACTTCATCTACAAGGACTTGATTAAGCACATTCCCTGAGAACCCAGTGTCAGGCGTGAAGAGAAGATTGGGTGGAACGTTGATAGGTTGTGTGGAAGTAGAGAGTTCCTCCTCTACTCCACACTGGCTTCTCCCCTGCAAGTTGGATTCCAAGGGGGGAAGCACGTGGATGCCAGTCTTTGAGTTGCAGTTAGAAGTATAATTCCCTTTTTATTTGCAGCAATGGCATATCACCTTGGTGATGTCAGTCTTAGGCAAAAACATATTAGTGCTAGGGGAGGCCTCTAAATGTCCTGAAAAGTTGGCGGCAGGGCAGGGCTGGGCTTAGTTTTGACATTGGGGGGTCTAAAGGTGTAACTGCACTGGCGTAAATAACGTACCATACCATACCATCCAAGGTACAGGTATCTTGGAAAGCAGGCATGAGATTGTGGTATAGTGCCTTGTAAGGCTTCACTGATGGATGTAGGGCTATGTGGGTATTGTGTACTGTCAGGGATCCCGAGCCTGTAAGGATCTGGGCCTTGAGATAGAACCGGCCTACAAAATTGGCAATGGTCTTGTCCTTCTTGAAGCTAATCACAGGAACTTGTTCTTTCTTTTGGTGACCCAAGCAATACTTCCAAACTCTTAAAGCAGCGCATTCTTGGCCGCGGCGTACAACCAGTCATGCTCAGACATATGGGGGTAATCAGATCTGTGCTTTCTGCGTCCAATTGATTGAGCAGGGTGGTGGTCTTATCTTAATCATTGGCCCTATACATTGACAACTCAAAAAGGCGGATTAAAAGGTGTGGAAGTTGCCCTTGGGGTTGAATTTTGGAAGATTTATTGGTTTAAAGCGTGCAGGAGTTTTGTCTTGAGGGCGTTGGCAGGGAGGGGACTCCTCACAGCAACTACAGTTGAATAAGTTTGTTCTGGAGCTCCCAGCTGGTTCATTCTCTTTAGTTTCCTGGGGGGTATCAGCAGGTGTAGGGGGAACAGCAAAGACTTGTGGTAGGCTCTGGAGGCCTGAAGAAGATGAGGTGGCCCCGTCATCATATACCAAGCTAGAGGTGGGCTGCAGAGTAGCGCTTTCTCCAGACAGTATAGTAGGGAGACCAGACCCTCTCAATTCCTTGTTGGTGCAGTAACATCTGGAGTCCATGAGCTCAGCCCAAACATCAGCTATCACCATCTCTGTATTTTGTAGAGAAGAGCAAAGGCGCTTGATCAGCTGCGCGCATTGGACCATTCCTTTGCAAATGTCTTCCAGGGATGCACTCTGGGAGGTGGACCACTCATCATTCCCCTTCATATCAGCCTGTAATTCCTCAAGGTTGGACTTAAGGGAAGCAACACTCTGCTCTCCCCAGTATCTCACTTGTTTCACTTCTTGGAACATGTCATTATTTGAGGCCATAATTTTCTCCACCTGATGTTGTATCTCATCAAGTTCAGAACAACTATGCTCCTTGATGGCTGGGTTGTTGGTACGTTTGTTGGAGAGTTGTGACAGGAATTCCTGGCGTAATTGTGAGAACTCCTCTTGAATGGTGTCCTTAACCTTGTCATAGTACTGGGCAAAGTTGTCCCAAAGCGCCAGAACCTCTGCCTTAGCGGCATTGACAACATTGCTCGCCTCCTTGGCCTTTTTGCCAAGCAAGGCTCTGTACTTCATCAATGCTGTGGTTGTTGTTGGAAACCTTTTCACCCAGGTTGCACAGACAACTACCTTGTTGATCAAAAAGAGGCGCCATGATTTGCAAGAAGGTCTTCCAGGATCCTCTTGGCTGCGTTGATGCTTGCCACATACTGTTCAATGGCTATAGCATGGCAGGCAATGTCCCGCCCCCAGATGGGCCCCAGACCAAAGTTCTTCAAAATAGACTCCATTACGCGGCCCAAGCGTTTTTTCAGCTGATGGGGGAGGTCCTCCACCTGACAGGCCAAAATAGCCTGATTCCCTTTATTAGCTTGAGTGTAGGCTCTAAATTCCTTGAGCCCAGAGTCCAGTCGCCGCACCCACCAGTCCTGATAGTGGTGTTGGCCCTCAGTGTACATCACCAAGTCCTGAAGTTCCAGGTGATGTTGCACCTGTACACCCAGCAACTGGTGCAGCGCAGGATGAACAAATCCCTATAGGTAGTCAGTTACCTTCTCAATTGTGGGGAAGCGTCCTAGGTTTCCTTTGTCAGTTGCCAGGTAACTGTGGAATATGGTCATGAGATGTTGGGCCTGGGGGTGTTGGTGAAAAAGAAGTAACTGAATATTTTTGGGTTCTTGGCTAAGTTGGTACCCAAGGAAGAGCCCAGAGGCCACTGATGCTAAGTCTTGGTGGTTGACATGGATAAGGCGTGCAAGAGGCACCACAGGGACTTCCGTGTAAAGGCAGGAGGGGAGTACGGGCAAGTCCTCTGCGTAGATGATATCCTCATGTTGACAGAAAAGCTGATCTCTCTCAATGCTACTAGTTTCCATCACCAAATGATGTTCCCCAAATCCAGTTAGGTCTTTGGGGATGGAGGGCGGCGTATCAGACTCAGGGGACAAAAGTTGGCCAGAGTGTGTGGTGCCCCTGTAGTGAGCACTACTTGTTGAAAATTGGTGTACACCAGCAGATTCAACAGAATATTTGAGAGGCAGGGGCACACACTTGCTATATGCCTTGGATATGAGGATTCTGAAGATATTGACCAACTGATTTATAATGAATAACTTTATTTGATTCTATACAAGTAGATAAAAAATTTCCCCCTGGTGTTTACTTCCAACGCCTTATATAGGGGTATTTCATATTATTAATCATAAGTCACTGGAAATATCTTCTAGGACATTCCAGTGCACTGTAGAGCCTTGGTTGTGCTGGTGAAAAAAGGGCAACTTTCTATTTTAGGGCACAATCCTGTAATGCCTAGCACAAGGACACCCTCTGCTAGCACATTAATCAGTTATCCTTTTTAGGATGTATAATCACTTCTATATTCAGCTTCAATTGGGATTCAAATCAACCATTTGAATTGAGCCTGGCGCCTTGGCGTTATTCCATCTCAAAGCTGGTGTCTTGGTGTTTAATGTTAATTATTGCAGCGCTCTGGCGCTTGCAATTAATTGTGCTGGTGTCTCAATGCTTGATATTAATCATTTTGGTGCTCTGGTGCTTGCAAATAATTGTTCTGGTGTTCTGGCGCTCAATGTAAACTGTAGCAGCGCTCTGGCACATATTTCTGATGCTGCTGCATCCTGGCGCTCAGTTATCAGGGTGGCAGCAATGTGGTATGATTAATCATGGATGGCAACGTCATGAGCCACTAACTGTACAATTATTAATGTAAAATTAATGATACTGATTTCTGAAAGGGTAATTGATTGACCCTTATCAATTGTCATTAATTGCCTAACAAATTGGGCTTTCCACAATCCCTGGTCAACAATTCTTCACAGGGGTTCTCTTGATACCGCTTGAACAGTTATTCTAGTGTCATCATTTAAAAAACATAGACAGGGGTTAGTGATATTAAACTTTTGTTTTTGTATACAACTTGACGGGGTTAGAATAGGGTTGGGACAGTCACAGCAACAGTATGATCACAGAGCCACAACTTTATCTTTAAGATGAGGTTAGATTAGGTCAAAAAACAATCTGGGTGGATCTGTTTGCAACTTTTGGGGTAGGTCACTATTTGTACCCCAACCCATTGTATAGGTCACAAAATATAAAAGGGGTCACTTCCTAAAGATGAACCAGATGATTTCATTCTGTGCAAGGCATAGGATGTAAAATTGAGGAGGTTCAGTGGTTGGATTGTATTTTTTGACTGAAATTTATTACAAGCTTTATCTGTAATTATCTCACACTGATAGTTTTGATTGAGCCAAAAAATTTCAGCTAATCATAGTGAATTACCAATTAAATAAATTAATGCATATATATTTCAATAAGAAGGAGTATTTTACATATTTATGATTGGATACAACACAAAACAATATAGGATTGTACATGGTCACATCAAGGTTCATGCAGACTTGGTTTGAAACTTTAGGAGCAGGTCACAAAATATGGCAGATACAATTGTGACCTGCTCCTAAAGTCACAAAACAGACCAGCATGGATTGGGATGTGCCTTGAAGGTCACAAAATTATCTGTGGCCAACTGCTAAAGCCACAAAGTAGATTGTGGTGGGTGAAGCTGGTCATAACACAAATTGTGACAATTTTGGTATCTGTCCCTACTCTAGCTTAGCATCACTTGGTAAAATATTGGCTTGGTTATTTATTGGGATTTGTTTTAATATGTGTTTGTTTGGTTTTTAGTTGATGGAAGCTGGGGCTTTATTGTGTTGATGGTGTTGAAACAGCAGAGTCAATCCTCCGGCAAAGTTCCACACAAGAGGCCCTGTATCACTCAAACTGACTTTCCTATTACTTGAAGCCAAATGCGGAAGTCAACTTGAGTTCCCAAACAAGGTAACAAGAACTAGGGATGATCTCTACTCGGTAGACAGCTTGATTTGGTGCTTGATTCATTATAAGGATCAAGCCACCCCCTGTCCAATCCAATTGATTGATTATCTCAATCTTGATCCTTCTAAAAATGATTCACTCAAACTATATACGCTGTACATCTCAATAAAGAAAATTATCCAGTTTCCAATATTTTCCCTTGTAACTTGCTAATACAGCACAGTTATGAGAATGGGAAATCAGAAAGTTGAATGCTGCTGGCTTGAAGGAAATGCTTGGAGTGCATCGGGTAAGGTTTATTGATAAATTAGTTGGAGATCAAGAAATTTAGATGCAGTAGGGCGGGAGAGGGATGAACTTTCCAAACGGGAAGGCGTGGTCAACGGGAGTCTTGCTGCGGAAGGCACCCAGCATGCATCCGGGATCCTCGTCAAACGCCTGAGAGCATTCGTGCATGGCATGGTTCCCATTCGTGGTTTTCCCGTACACCTCGGCACCGGCATGCACGTAGCCTACCTTGCGGCCGGGGAGGTGAGGCACAATGTCGTTGTTGTTGGTGTAGCGGGTGATTGGGATGTGGAGTGATTCCATGTAATCGGCAAAGGCGCGGTTGCCCACCCTCGGGCCGGAATACGAGATGGCTTGGATGGGGCGAGTGTCGTTGCGGCTTTTCAGAAGGTTGGCCCACGAAGGAGTGGATATCAGAGCCAACCCTCCGCCAAGGCTGTACCCAGTGATAAACAGAGTGTGGTCCAAAAGGCGGCTGTCGTCAAGCAATGCCGTTACGGAATCCTGCACCTTGTGGTATGTGGCCATAAAGTTGGAGTAGAAGCCTCGATGGAGACGGACTCCTTTAGGCATTTCAAACACATCCACCTGAGGTAAGTTGGCATCGTCAATCCAGTTCTGGAGGCTTAAAGTAAGCTTGTAAGAGACAACAATCTGCTTGAACTTCTCGTTCACGGCAACGATCACCAGTGTGTCGGTGGGCTTGTCTTCGATGTATTCGACATGGGGATACGCTTCTTTGCAGATGCAGTCCCTTCCAGCAATCTTCTCTGCCGGACAGAAGGGCATGTATGCGCTGATGAAGTTCCGTCTGACTTCATCAATCGATGCCGCTTGGATATGTCCTGGAGGATCCTTCTTTAATGGGGGAGTATTGACAAGCGACTTCCCCAGCATTGGGATGGCGGTGGGCATGACAGTGGAAATTAGCTTGCTCATCATATTCGTAGGATTGATGATGTCGTACTCACCAAACAGGGCGCGTGGTTTAGCATCTGTTACACCTTGGCTGCTCACCACAGAAATCAGAATTGAGATGAGCTTCATTTCGTATCCTCCTCTTCTTAATCCTGTTTATATATCACCGATTTGAATTCTTTTAAAAAAGTAACATCCCACTAGTTAACCCGCTTCACCTATCTGCCTGTAAAGCAGTTATGGGGTACGCTTAAAGCACGTCCTCCCAGAATGAATCAATCCCTAAACAATTATACTCCTTTGAATTGACCACAAAATAAACTGTAAACAAATACAAATTCTGTTTTAAAATTATATACATCTAATAAATTTTTAAGAACTCGATATGGCTGTTGTCAAGCTACCAGCCAGGATTTTTTCTTAACCATGTCTCATTTTTCCAGCCACAACTTACACCCAATGAATATGTTCGATTGATATATACACTATTTCTACCCCAAAGCATAACCAATCAACTTTCCAACTCAGCCAAAGAATGTCTCACGCTCAATATGCGCTAGCGAATAAACCCCATTCCTACGTAACGTCTTACCCTGCCCAACATGCCCCTACACCAATGCCCTTTGCTTGGATCAAACAATTCTTCCCTCCAGATTTACACCACTCATAATTGATAAACTTTATCCCCTTTAAACATCTTAATCCTTTTCTTTGAAGCATCCATTCAGTAGCCTCATGCAAAATCAATACAATCCCCTACAACTTAACGAACCACCCAATTTTATGGGTGAACCCCAAACTTCAAAGCAGATTGGGTACCGCAGTATTGGCAGATTCAACCTAACCCCCTAAAGATATATAAGCATACCAGACCCTTGACCTATTTAGGGTCCAGAAGCATTTTCATGCCATGACCCCTTTCCCGAGTGCCAGAGATAACCGATCCATCGCGATTATTTGCTGGGCAGTTGCCAACCCTATTCAACCAACCGATCTCAGGGAAACACCATCAGCTCCTTAAACAGTGGGGGTTTAGCTGGTTAGATCTTGACGCAGCCATACTTTGCTTTACACTATGCGTTCAAGTTAACCAGCTATTATTGGTGTGACATACTCTGTGCAGCAAAATTAACTGTATAGATGAAAAGGTGAGGATCCAAAAGTGAGAATCTAATAGTAGCCAAGCCAACCCCTTTAAATTTAAAGATGCCTTTCCATAATAAATCAACTGCTTTCTCTTGACTATTTTAGTTGGGAAACGGATGAAAAGTATTCTGTACCCCATAACAACTTTGATTCCAGATGAATTGTTTCAACCGTGTTTTTAAGTTTAAAAGGGGTCAGCATAGCCACTTTTGGATTCTCACCTTTTCATCTATGCAGCGGGTTTGCCACAGCTGCCCTATGTGTATGTTGCACGATATCACCTGGCTCAGATAATTGCATTTCTCCCAAAATAACAATAACGGCTAGGGTTGTGGCGGCCAAAAAATGCAACTGAACCAAAATTTTGGGAATCATTGCGTTTAAGCATCCCGATTTTGGGAAGAGGGTTCCCCTAGCTAGGGGAATCAAATTTCCCAGATTGGATTTGGAGGGCAGAGGTTCTCTTCTCCTGGGATTACAGTACCACCTGGTTGGTATCTGGTAGGAGTTTTAGCCTTAACCCAAGGAGTTTTTAAAAAATAGTAGATTGATAAAAAATTGGACAATCTTTTACTTTGAAGTTCTATGCATTCTAACCTCTCAAAGATCAAGGTCCAACCAACCTCACTCTACCCATTGATTCAGACCATGAGTCCAAAACTGGGGTGCACCTAACTTCCTGCGCTAAAGGGAGGATTGATTGTATTCCTAAATACATTAAGCTTCATGTTTAACCATGATAGGGATCAGCTTTGCAAAACAAACCCACTATTCCTCCTGCTCCTTTTGATCCCTACCTTTTTTGATTGAACCTTGTTCAATTATCAAGAAATCCTTGAAGCAGGATGATTTATCCACCTGTTTTGACATAGGGATGCCACTGAAGGTGCATTGGAAGTAGCTCAAGAGCTGTAACCCGTCACCTGGACCTAAAACATGGATATTAATAAAATTCTGCATCAGATGCTTCTCTTTCATCATGCTCTAAAGGAATACCAACTCTTCTAGATGGGCATTGTCACATGCTCAGATGAAGAGCTTATACAACCCTAACCTTCTCAACTGCTTCCTTACCTATTATGATGAACCATATTCTGTGTTGATGCCTGGATGCTTCAGAGATTGCCCCCTAACATATAGCTTGGATTGAACCCATCTTGATAAGGGGAATATTCTGCTAGGAGCTTCTATTTAAAGATCAATAAATAATATATTTCCCCCAAAACTGTTGCTTATCTTGGCCTCTGCTCTGCATAAGGTTTCCTAACAAGCACAAAAGCAAGGGATGGGGTAAAACTGGACTGAAGGTATATCAAAGCCCAGGAATTTAAATATCTTTTAGAGTCAGCCCATTCTTCTTCTTTGTGCTTTGTTGCTGTGAGCTTGGGACTTCCTCCAACCTTCTTGTTGTTCAAGTCTTAGGGCAAAGGATTCTTGCCTTCTGTACTAGAGTATTTGACAATTCTGTTAGCATCAACACCAGAATCAGTAGGGGGATTATATTTATTGGATTCCTATGGGGTAGGAATAAGATATCAGCATATTTTTATCACCCTTATAGAAGACATATTAAAGGGAGTTTTCAACTGGTGCTGACAATATCTTCTGGGGCGTTTCAGCACAATCTGGCACCCCTATAATTCCTCTCAGATTTTATCATTTCTGGCTGATATTTTTTCAAACTGTTCTTTCCCCTAGATGCAGATGTAGCTCCATCCTGTATAGTGATAATTTTCCTATATGTGCTTCTGATTGGTTGGTTGCGCAGGAAAATGGATTCTCTCTAGAAATCTGGTTCTCCCCCAGATAGGTGGTGCTGAATTTTTTAATCTCCTACTTTTAACCAGACATATCTCTATTCCATTAAGTAACTTGGCAAAGTTACTCCTTACCATTGGCAAGCTGTTGCATATCCTGATATAATTTGCTGCATTTTTGTTGTGATTGCGCTGTAGAGTGCTGTAGGGTTCAATGTTGCTTGCTGGTTACCCTGGGGTATATTATTACTAAAGGCTAAGTTGAGCCATCTCTAAACTTGGTGGGGATAATAAATATATAAAAGGTTATATCTGATCCTTTCTTCATTATCAATTAAGGGAGCTTTATAGTAATGGAATATTAAATTTACCCATACTACACCTGGATCCTCTTAGTCCTATCTGGATCCCTCAGTAATCTTGACCATTATTAACTTCTGATCAGCGGACCTTATTTGATACTAGCCAGACTTACCCCTCAGAGGTGATCAACCAATTTATCCTTCATCCCGGGCAAGAGGGCTGGACGTCCCATCCTCCACCAAGCTTAATGGGTCAATGTGGCTTTTGGTGATGGGCAGTTTAGCATCCAATCAGTATACAACAATTGTCCAGCTGGTCACAGATGAATTTAGCAACACACATTGATTTCAATCTATGACACCGGGCCCCAGATAATTATAGCTGGCAGGGCTAACTTGGGCATGGATTAGTCTGTGCCCTCCCCGGGTGTCAGGGATTTGGTCTTGGGCGGCTGGCCAGTTGGTTTTGGGGACGGTTTGGGCCAGGGTTTTTTTGGGTAAAGCCCATCACAAGAGTGAAGCTAACTTAAAAAGGTAGGAGAATGACTTCCCCACCCAGGACCACGGGCCAGCAGCCAGGATTATAGTGTCAATCACCCCTGTGAGGATGATGTACACAATCCCAAATAGCTTGCTAGTGTACTCGGGAGGTTGCGTGAGGAGGCAGGCATAGGCTTGGGGGTCACTGGGGTTCCATATGGGCATGTAGGCAGGCAGGTAGTTGAATTTGCCTCTAAACAACTTGGGTGTTGAGAATATCCTGGGGCCTTGACAGTTATATCTAACTGCGGATTGCATGCGGGCCAAAGGATCTAGTTCAAGAATCTTTTCTGGGTGTAGTCCTTATATTCAGGTTTCAGAGGGTGTTCTGTGAAGTGGATGAGACCAAAGGGAACACCTGAAGGACAGGAATCTGCAAGCAGAGGGGCAGGAGGTCCATAAGATCTTGTACTAATTTGATAGACAGCAAAGACAAAATACAGCAGTATCTGTGTAAGCCAAAATAACATAACCTTTATTCAAAAATGGTAATAATTTTGAAGTGTGGGGTTCTTTGATCTATATAGTACCCTGCTTCCAAACTTAATATTTTCCAAGGGGGGTTCATCAGGGCATAAGGAAAGGCGGGCCTGGGGGTTCTGGGTGCTCTAGTCAAAGGGCGACAAAATGGTACCCAGGCCGGAAGTTCTTTCATTGGTCAGAGATCTCAAATTGATTACTTGATTATCTTGCTCTAAAGTTGTGGACATGGGGTTGGGCTGCAGGCCTGTGCCTCCTTCTGGGGATGGCTCTTGATTGGCCACCAGTGTAGACTTCAAGCTGATGAAGCCAATGGTTAAAGTTTTTTTGCCTCCAGTAGGCGCCTTGATTACTCCTCCATATGGTGCGCTGATTCCTTTGGTTTGGCTTAATTTACCATTTAGACTATCATTCTTGGCTTCAGCTTGTAGGGGTTAGACCTCAGGAAAACACAGGCAGGCGGCCCCTTGGTTCATAGGGCCAGCAGCCTGCGTGGATTCAGGCTCAGGGTTTAAATCCTAACCTTGGGCCTGGGTTTCAAGAGTAAAAGAATTGTCAATCCTGACACTGGGTCCACAATTCCAACAGGTACTTCTAATTTCTCAAATAGAAAGTGTGAAAGTTGAGGTTTGGGTCTTTTAGCCTATCAGATTGGCAGCTCCTTTTAAAGGCAGGAAAATTCAGAGTTTATTGCCAAAATATGGGTAATAGCTAAAGGAAGGGGGAGAAAAGTTAGAGAAGAGGTGGCTGGTTATTTTGGATAAAGGATCCATATGATTTAATATGGTAGCCTTCATATAGTGCCTGGTAATAAATAATAACTTATAAATGGTACAAGGTTTATAATCTTATACTTGTTCTCAGGAGTAAAATGTGATAAAGGTCTTGAGTGCTATTGAGGCAAATCCCAAGGGTGTTGAATTTCCTTTTTGGGTTATTGTTCAATCCAGGCCCTGAACTGATGAAGGGTCAGGAAGATGTTCATTGCAGAAATATTGCAATGCACAACCAAAGGGAAGGGTCATCCCGTTTTGGCATAGTGGGTACCACTTGATACAACTCAGAGCTAAATCTGGATCCTGCACATGATCACTTCTAAAAACAAAGCCCCAAATCATCACCAGGATCAATACCACATTTCTAATCCACGCCCTTTCACTTTGTCATCTCAAATTATATTCCATTTAAAATCATTTTTCTCCCTTGGTCTTGCTTCTACAAAGCCTACTGTCAACAAATCCATGACTGGACCCTTGGGAACCCACTTCATTTACAGCACCATTTTCTGAGGGATTGGATTCAATTTTTATGCCACCATAATCTTTATTTTAAAATCTAAACCACATTTCAAACCACATATAATGGTGTCAAATCTTATATTCCCTTCTTCAAAAAAGCAACATCATAGTTCAGGTGGCTGACAACCCTTTAAATCACCAGAACTTTTCTAGCATATAAACATATATTCAAAGGATGAGTATTTCTATCAAAAATAAACAGTTTATTGAAGTGCTATAGACAGTTTCTGTAGACAGGAGCCCTTAAGATTCTGGGGAAGGTCTTTCCTGAAAGACCCAGAAAATGATTGGTGCCTGCCTCACCAAGTAGCTGACAGCAGTACACCAAAGTCTTTTAGCCCCATATAAGGAATCACTTTCTTGATAAGCCCCAAGCTGGCTAAATAAGATAACCCTGACTTTCTGTAGCTTAAGGGGTGTGTAGCAACAGATTGAAGGGCTTCTTAAAACTGGCCCATCTTCACCTTCTGGTTGACTATAGGGCAGATCTGGACAAGATTCCTGCAGTAAAGTAGTGGCAAGGCATCTGGATCATTTTTTATTGATTGAAAGGCCTGGCTGGGAACTGTAGAGAAGGGATAGTTTCATTTGTTGAAGATACTTTAAGTTCATGTTATCAAAGCTTTATCTGGGACTATTGTACTCTCTGTTGGATAGTACTTGCAGTATAAATGAGGTGAAAATATAGAAAATTCCTAAAATGTAATAAAAAGAACTGCGTAAAGTAACAGTGTGTCAAAACAGCAGGCTCAACCTTCCAGCAAGATTCTGAGTAAGCAGGTTTTTGACCCACAATCTAATTATCCAGTCACTTGAAGCCAAACTAGGAAGTTGACTCAAATTTCCAAATCCAACAACATAAACAAAAGCTGATCCCTTACAGTAGATACCTTGTTTTGCCGCTTGACTCATTATCAGGATCAGGCCACCCCCCTTCACTGTCCCACTTTGTGATCAACGCAATCATGTTCCTGTTATCCACAATTCACAATGACTATATAATACTTATCTCTCAATAAAGAACATCATCTAGTTTTCAAATATTTTCCCCTTGTAACTCTGCTAAAAAAGCACAGTTCCAATATTGGTAGCAGAAGTAGGTTTTCCATCCTACTTTATCCCCCAAAATTCTGCCTGTTGCCCGTAATTGCTGCAGTCAACAAATCCTTAATAGAATCATGTCTGGCCTCCAGCTGTATTGGGAACTGTACACTCCTGGTGCTTAAATACCAACAGCTTTGTTCTCTACCAGAACTAGAAAATCCCACTCTCTGGCTTCAATGCCTTGTTGGCACAGGGGTTCTTCCAAGCACCTGCTGTTACTCCCCAAGCAACTGATGAAAGCATTATGCCAGCCTACGTAGCCCAGAGACTTCAAAGTGCTGCCTTGGAACCTTTTTCTGGAGCCAAAAACAACAACACTGCAGCATGGATTCAATATGCCAAGAGCAAGCCGGCACAAATAGAATGCCCACAACAGCTCTGGATTGCAGATATCTCCATTTGATTGACACATGGCGCTGGCACCTGGTGCAACAAGTGGCACAAGGAGCACACCGTGAAGGATTGGGACACCTTCAAACAGGACTTCTTGGCAAGATTTGTGCTGAAGGACACCACACTCATGATTATATGCCAAGTAAAGAACCTGACCCAAACAGGCACAGTGAAGGAGCTCAACCAAGCATATGAGTAACTCCTACTATGTGCCCCCTCAGATATGGCCTTCAACACCCCAGCTACCCATCTCATGTACTACAATGCACTCAAGTCACATGTAATGAGACATATAAACCTGGACCAGGTGACCAACTTGCAAAGCCTGTATTTTGAGGAATAGAAATTGGAACAAACATCCAATGCTCTCCACAAGGCGCAAACTGGGGAAAGAGAGTGACCCAAAGACTCTCACCCAACTGGACGCTCCAATTGACCGCCTCCTGGGAACAATAGCAAAAATTTGAACCACAAACCCGCAAGCTCAAATGGACATGGAAATGGGAGCAACAGCCAGTCAAACCGTACCCACTTCTGTATCATTGCCACACAAGACAACTAAGACAAGGGAAAAGCCTGGGGAGAGCACTAAGAGAGCCAAGCTCTTCCTGCACAACTCCCAACTTGCCCAACAATGAGTACTGACCCAAGGACGTGGATCAATGTCCAATGATCCAAGTGCCCTTGGAAGAACCAGTACTTTACACCATCACCAGACATCCCAATAAACTGATGTTCTATCCTTTTTGCTTTTGCAGTTATACAGGCTCAGCACTCCTGGACTCAGGCGCAGACCAAACCCTAGTCAACAGCAGCTTTGTAGACAAGTTCAAGCTGAGCACTAATCCTTTGCAGATTAAAAACGTGGTTTTAGCCAATGAACATCACATTGCTGTGATAAAGGAAACTGCCCCCTTCTCTGTCATGCTAGAAAACCTGCACTCCACCATCCAGGGCCCTGTCATTGATTTTCCCAAATTTTAAATTGTACTGGTACTGGACTGGTTGCAAAGGAATAACCCTCATGTAGACTGGGCAATCTCAGTATTGATCATCAAGCATAAAGGTGTCAATCACCAGATCTACCCTGACTCAGTGGACCAACTCCTATGCAACCAGGTCTTAATTTAAACATTACAGAAACCAAGGATGAAAAGGAGAACCTCAAGGTAATTGACTGGGACTCCTTCCAGTACAAGATCATACATTTCAAGGACCACCAGGATATCACTACTCCTCAGGTTTGCAAAGTTGTAGCCCACCATCCAGAAATCTTCAAACAGGCTCTACCAGGCTTACCACCAGAAAAACACATACAGCACTCCATACAACTCAAAGGAGCTGTACCTAGGGCGTGACCCATCTACCAACTTACCCCAAACAAAGGCAACACTCTATGTGCTTACCTCAAAGAGGCGTTAAAAAAAGGACTTGTCCGCCTCTCACAGTCTCCTTTTGGTGCTGCCATATTCTTTGTGGTAAAGAAAGATGGTAATATTTGCCTAGTCACAAATTACCAAGGCCTAAACAAAGTCACCATCAAGAATTGTTTCCCATTCATTGACAACCTCTTTGATGCCCTGGGTGGTGCCATAGTCTTCTCCAAGATTGACCTAACCGCAGGCTACAACAAAATCCATATCAAGGAGGAAGATATATCCAAAATGGCCTTTGGCACTAAGTATGGGGCATACAAGTGTGTGGTGCTCAATTTTGGGATGACAAACACAGCATCAACCTTTGTGACTTTTATGAACAAAGTGTTTGCCCCCCACATTGGCAAGCACGCCCTGGTGTACCTGGACAACATTATTGTCTACAGCCTGTTGGTAGAACAACAACATAAGGACTTGGAGGCAGTCTTTGTTACCCTGGCACAACATAAACTGCTAGCCAAGCCCTACAAATGCTAATTCATCCGCAAACAGTTGCCTTTCCTGGGACATGTAGTTTCAAAGGATGGCATCAAGCCTGACAGCCAGAAAATCCAGGCCATTTGTAAGATGCCACCTCCAAAGGACAAGTCAGAACTCCGCACATTCCTGGGAATGGTTGCCTACATACAACAATTCATCCCCAACTGTGTTGTCCTGACTGCACCACTGTCTGCCATAACTAGCGCCAAATCAAAGCTCATATGGTCCCCTCATAGCAACCTTTGCTTCAGACGTTCTAAGGAGAAGCTCACAACTGCGCCCATCCTACAATACCCCAAACACAATGGGGAATATCAAATGAAGCCAGATGCCTCTGACACATCCATCCAGTGAGTACTAAAAATCAAGAACAATGGTGGTGACTACCTGCCTGTAGCCTAGGAGTCACACAAACTGACAGACAGCAAGTTCCAATACCCCATACATGACAAGGAACTGTTGGCAATTGTGCACTGCCTGGTCAAATGGCGTTGTTACTTGGAACAACAGGAGGAATTCACCGCATTAATCAACCACAAATCCCTCATATACTTTAAAATGCAAGAAAATCTTTCCTGCCAACAATCACATTGGATGGAACTCCTAGAAAGGTTCAATATGATCATACAGTACAAACCTGGCCCTGAACTTGCCATGGCAGATGCACTCTTGTGCCTATATGTTAGAGCTGCAAGGGGCTAGAATGGGCTCAACCCAGGCTAGCCCCTCCTGGTACTTTGAACAAAGGATCAAGGCTCCCCTCTGGCACCACTGACATCATAAAAAAAACAATCATCAATAATGAACACCTATTCACAGATGTGTACGGGACTTTACATTGAAAATTGACCAAAGTAACCAACATTCCTTACATCCTTACACATCAGCAAGTTGACACCATCCTACGTTACCACAGAGGCCTAGGACATACCAAAAGCTGTAACCTCTATGAATTCCTCAAACATAAAGCATGGTGACCAACCATATATTGGGATGTTCAGGAAGTTCTAGACCAATGAAAATTATGTGAAAAATTTGCAAAAAAAAAAACAACACCCCACCTAAGTCTGTACTGCCTATTTCTTCACAGCAACCCTTCAAGGTGTGGGCCCTCAGCATTGTGGGACCCATGCCAGGGAAACACAACAAGAAGAAATACATCATCACTGCTATCAAATTTGCCACTTGCTGGCCAGTGGCGCAAGCAGTGAACCTCACACTGGCAATGGCATACGGCAATACATAGGAAAATAAATCATCAGTGAGTTTGGAAAGCCAGAATTCCTGATAACTGACGGAGGCAAAGAACTGACCTCTGAAAATACCAATGTATACCTCACCAAGAATGGGGACCAGTACACAGTGACAGCACCTTACCATCCTCAGGCCAATGGACACGTGGAGTGGCTGAATGGCAGCCTAGTGCAGGCCCTGGCCAAGCTCACTGCCGGGAGACCTGAGGACTGGTACAAGCAGCTACCAACTGCATTGCTTGTATGCCGGGCCCTCGTGAACAGATCCACCGGGAAAAGCCCCTTTGAGTCATTTTATGGTACACAACCCAATATCATCCAAGCACTATCAGGACCCAAGCTTTAAATTCCCAGTAAAGTTCCACCCTGCTTGGACCTTCAAGTCATACAGGCCAATAGCAACCAATTAGAAAGGGAAGAAAAATGCCTAGAAAATACTTTTGTCCCCACCCAAGACAGAAATGAGGTCAGTGACAAAGTCTGGGTAATTAATACCAACAAGAGTAAATTACAGTCAGAAAAAGAGGCCCTGCTATTATCATAAAGGTAAACAAAAACAACACTTACCTTGTGCAAGGACTCAGAAAACGCAAACAAGACAAAGTCCTCCATCATGACCGCCTAAGACCCTGTAAAGAAAAACAAAAATAATGTGAGACCATCCTACCTGCCACCAAGCAACAGTTAGTCCAGTATGGCGCCTGGGCTCCTGAAAACCTCCCTGACAATCTACCCCCAGAGGAAGCCAACCTTCAGCCAGGGGGGTGTCAAAACAGCAGGCTTGACCCCCCAGCAAGGTTCCAAGCAAGCAGGTTTGTGACCTGCAATCTGATTATCCAGTCACTCAAAGCCAAACTAGGAAGTTGGCTTGGGTTTTCAAATCCAACAACATGAACAAAAGCTGATCCCTTACGTTGGATACCTTGTTTTGGCGCTTGACTCATTACCAGGATCAGGCCATCCCCCTTCACCATCCCACTGTGTAATCAACCTAATCATGTTCCTGTCATCCACAATTCATAATGACTATATAATACTTATCTCTCAATAAAGAACATTATCTAGTTTCAGAACATTTTCCCCCTTGTAACTCTGTTAAAACAGCACAGTTACAACAAGTGTATATTAAGTGATATCAAAAGGGAAAGGAATGTTAATTCTCCTAGCTATATCCTGCTTGAAAACTGATTATTGACTTGTAGATGAACTCGTATTGATTAGCTGGTGGTTCTTGTTGCCTGGCTGGGTGTTTAAGGGACCTTATTAGGTGCTTAAGGGGATTAGGTCATTATCCTCAGTCTTGTGAAGGTGACTCTGAGTTTGGGTGGCCATTGGTACTATTTAGCCCCTTTCTCCTTGAATCTTGGCATTTGAGGCCAATGAAAATATTTTTCAATTGGTTTTGTTACAATTAAGAAAATTAACTAGGGTTGTTGGTCCCAGGGATTTGATACTTGACATGTTGGTGAGGGATCATTCATTTCATAGTCATTGATCTGTTTAGCAGTTGATTGACTGATTGACCAATTAGTCAGAAATGATGTATTCAAATTAGAAATTGCCCTGTCTGGACCATTCTAGGACAAAACAATGGTTACAGTAGCTTTAAAAGCCATGTTGCCAAGCAAAAAAACTCATCTGTAAATGAAATCAAATCAGATGCAAACAAAATTAATGTATTGCAGAACAAAATAGAGGTGAACGCTTAACTATTGTTAATCAATATAAATTAATTTTTATTTTTTTTAATCTGAGTTAATCTCACTTACATATGAGTTAATTTTGTTTACAGATGAGTTGATTTTGCTTTCAGATGAGTTTTTTGCTTAGCATCACAGCTTTAAAAACTACTGTAAAGAGAGAGAGAAAGAAAGAAAGAAGGAAATTTGTTTTAAAAACAATAACATAGTATAGCAGCTGATCAGTTACTAAAAAAACATAAGGAAAGCGCCTAACAACAGCAAACCTGATTAACAGCTTATTTAAGCAATCTTTAAAGCAAAATAATCAGGAAAAAGCCCAAAACCAAAGCAGCAAATAAAAACAGGCTAGAGGTTAGAAATTGAAGTACAGAATATAATAGATGTGAATTTAACACTGATAGTTCTCCCTCTATTAGATAAAAAAGAGAAAATCTTGGGCCAAAACAAATTTGTTAAAAAATTCTGCCTTTGTTAAAGACAGGGCATTGCATTTACCCTACCTCTTACTCTTTCTTTTATTCTCCTTTCAGATTCACCATTACTGTTAGTAAAGTGTAATAAGAGGCTTACATATCATTGGTAGTTTTAATATTAAATAGCCTATAATAAAATATATAATTCTTTAGACTTGAATTGATTATACTTTAGTACATGGTAATTACTATATGTAGATACAGTTAAAAATAGACAGATCATTTTGTTAAAACTGCAAGATAAACCCTGGCACAATTCCAAGTCAGAAGAGGGAATCCGTAACTTGACCGCCTGCCTAAGACCTAAAGTCAAGACAAATCAAGCCAAGTTTGCCACCAGAGGCATCACAGCTGAGAGCTTTCATGTGCAGAGCCCAGGCCATTTATCAAGAATTTTGCCAACGTAGTAAGAATGTCCAACCAAGCTCCCGATGCCACATCAACCCGTACATAATCTCTTCTATAATAAAGACATTGTATATTCCAATTTTCTTTCCCTTTTAGCAACTCTGCCAATATAGCACAGCCAAAGCAATTTTAAACTATAAATAAATTTAAGGTAATTGATTGAAATAAAGCTTTGATCCGCAGATAAATATAACGGGAGTGCTATTCCTGTTTATCACAAGAAATATTCCATGCTGGTTATTGGAGAATTGATTTTATGAGATTTAAATATTCTTATAGTAAACTTGAACTATTATAAGTTAAGGATGGCTTTTATAGCATTTCTGATGAAGATATATGCTTTGAACATTTATAAAAGTGCTAGCAGGTTGGTTGTAGTTAAGATTTAAAAGAAAACTGAACCCTTTTTGAAATATTCTATTTGAGCATGTTTTATTTCGCGAATTATATTATCACCGCAGAAACAAAGTCTTTGAGATATTTTTAGTGTACATAAGTTTTGAAGCCATTTTGAAAATATTTGGGAAATGATGATTTTTGGATTTAAAGTTAAGTCATGTAAGATGGATTTCTTTACTTTTGGGGCCATGCTTATATTTTGCATCTTCGGCTTTGGGCATTTTGTCCCAAGGCATTTGCCCTAAATAGGCAACGCTTACCATTGCTGCTACATAATTGTTGAGATGAGGCTCAGGGGAGGCAAGATTAGAAGAGAAAGGTATTTTTATTGGAATATCACTCGTACTATGTAGTAGATTTTATGGATCAGGAATGTGGTATTGATCCTAGTGATGATCTGGGATTGTATTCTTGGAGGGTCACATGAATCAGATTTTTCTTGTCAGTTGAGTGACAATCATGATGCCAAGATTGGATCGTTTCTCCAATTGATTATGCATTGTAACATAATAAAATGTATTTTACAGAATTAAATATTAATTTGATAAGGGAAGTAAAATCGATCTACATTAACAGCCCACACTCTATACATGTAAAAAGGGTTGCTAAGCATAAAGGATCAGAAAAGACAAAGCAATGCTAGGCACATGGTGATATTATAAGTTTATTTGCTCACATAAGAAAGAAAAATAAAAAATCATATTATGAAATAAAGCTATCAGGTTTAAATCATATTGATTAAAAAAGTGGGGATCTCTAGCGCTTATATCGATACATTGTTATAGGGAGCTCTATCATCAAGAGCAGAATTTGTATCAAATCAAAAAATGGGTTTATTTTTAATCACTACTTTCGATCAAAAAACCTAACACCCATATTCTGGGTTGAACACGCTTCAGAGGCGCAAACTCTACGAAGCGACTCATCATTTATGACATCATTACGATTTGGATTCGTCAGGATAAAAACGCCACAAGGGGATTCATAACTTATTCAACAACAGGGCGACATCATAGTTACACACTATCGCTGTCTTCAGGTTTTAGTACCTAGCAATTTGCGAATGTGGATCTGGACAGTTGGTAAACCAAAAGTTTGGTCTACGGAATATAAGTGAAGTGGGATCCCACTCTTGGTTTGACATCAATATAGTAGGCATACGAGCCCGTGTACTGTGATCGGATTAAGAGGACTTCCACCTCTTAAGTTTTCTAAGCATACATCTCTAGAGTTTTTGCTCTCCTAAAAAATCTAAGCACATGGTAAATAAACTCTTGACGCTTGAATCATAGAACTTGTAGAAAAGACTGCGTAAAGTAGGGCTGCTTCGGCCAAGCCCCAGGCAGCCCCAGCCAGTTTTTGGCTTCTGACCTCTTTTTAATGATTTATTTCAACATATTTAAATAAATTATAATTCCGTTTTAGCTGAAGCGGCCAAATGCCGTTAGCTAGCCGGGGCTGAGCCGAAGCATCCCTAGCGTAAAGTCATATCGACAGCCGAAAAAGAAAACGAATAATGTAAAAATAATAAATCAGACTGTGCAGAGTTATAATACTAATTCAACTTATTTTAGCATAAAATGCTTTTTACCCCAAAATCAAGCCAAGAATCTGGCTCTAATGTTTATATTTACTGTTGAAAAGAGGCAGGAAGGTATTCCGTCAACCAACATCAAACAAACTATCTTTCCGTCACTCTAACTAAATACAAATAAAAACAAAATATTTTTCCATCAAAAAAACAAATCCAATCAGTTGCTAACTTTAACACCCAAAAAACTGTAAATTCATAACCTAATAGTAGAAATGCAGGATTGTCAAATCCTTGGTCCAAATTTCAAATCACATCTGCAGGCAACTCAGGTGGGTGAAACCCAAAATATTTAATAAAATCAACCATTTAATTTGGCTTTTTTGATTTATTTGAATTTGCAAATTTCAAATGTTAAATCCCTTGTGCAGATAACTCAGCTAACTAAAGACAAAACACAGCAAAAAAATGCAGGATACATGAATCAGAAATGCGGGATGCTAATGTACAATTTGAGATTTCCTGTATTTCAAACAAATCATAGATATCATGTAAAAATTAATGAATCTGAAATTGCGGGATTGTCAAATCCAAGAACCAAATTCCAAATCAAAAATGAGGTGAATTCAAAATAAATATACTTTATGGGTGTCTCAAAAAGGATGCTAAAGGATCTAGAGTGGATTTGTGATAATTCTTTTAGGAATCATAAGCATTCTCAAAAATCACCCTATTCCATTTTAGGGCAGCTAAAATTTAGATCATAATGATCACCAACTTACCATATATATCAATAAAATTGACTAAAATATACATTCCTCTTCTTGAGTTTAAAATTATAATAAATTTTTTATTATGTCTTCTTCCAACACCAACCAAATAAACAAGCTGTTCCCTGGCCTTGAAAAAATCATGCAAGGCTACACTGGGTCTTGCAATAGTGAAGCCTCTGCCTATGGTCACTCCCAACTTGCATGCCCCTCCCCAAGCACTACCCAGGAGTGTGTTCTTTCTCCTGCGTCCTCAAGCATGGCCCTGTTTGTCCATCACGCACAGCAGCTGCCAACCCAAATCACATATCAACAATGTCATCTGGAATAGACCAAGTGAACCATGGGGCCACCAATGGAAGCTAGAATCCAGAAATAGCCAATTAGATGGTATCATCTGGTTCCCAAGATGGACATATCCCACCCCCAGCCAATCAGCCTGCAAGACGTAGAAGAAAACTAATCACCCCCAAAATTGTTCTGAAAATGGTTGAAAAACAAGGGATGCTTATGTCCCTTGGGGAAATAGTGGCCATGATGGGTTTTGAAAAGTCCAGTGTGGCTGCAACCCTGCAAGCCCACGCCAACTGTGCCCCCCCCTCAAGAAGACACCAACTGGGGCCTGTACGTCAACTGATGGTGAAAAAGCCCACCCCCTTATGATGGCCATCATGGAATGTGCCCTGTGGATGCCCCTGGTCCAGGTGTGCCTCCAGCTGGGACTCCATGGTATTTTCACATATAAAAGAACAGTTGATTTGTGGATGCACAGAGTTGTGGTTGCTGATAGAATCTTGTCCAATCAAGTTCTCAGTGGTCCCAGTTTGATGGATACCAACCCCTACAATTCTATCATCATTAAGTTTATAAAAGAGAGGGCAATGAGGACATGTAATGACATCACCTTACTGTCCTATGCCAAAATTTCTGCAGGTATCCAAGACTTTGGGGGAAAGTGCATCCAATCTGACATTTACAAGCGCAGCCCAATTCTGTACAGATCTATTGGAGTTTTGCTGGCAGTTTCCCTGGTGGGTGGCAATTATTACCCTGCTTCATCAATGTCAGGGACCCACTTGAGAGGGAACAAGTTCTCAATCTGATGAGCCAAGGCCTCTAAGTTGAGACCTGCAATAACCAAACCAATAGGAACCGTAACCATAGCCAGGTGACCAAAGTGCCCTAGAAATGCAAACCTACCCATTGTTGAACTGAATCTACCCAGCAGGTAATAACCCACCAGATAAGATAACAGGTAGAATGAGGCATTTGGTCTCACCAAGGAAGGTTCAGCAGGAGGAGGTAAAATTGTGGACCAGCTGTACTGGAGCTTTCTTACCAGTGACCAGAGGGATATTTGAACCAACTGTTTGCCAGGGACTCCTTCTGGTGGGAGTCATCAGGAGAAGAATTGTGCAGTCTGTGATGGGAGTTAGATTATTGAGGGCCAATACCACAGGAAGGCAAAAAACTAGAAACCAGAACAGGAATTGGCTTCCTTTCATGGTTTCAAAAAAAGAGGGCGCCAGAGAAAGGTGTAGACAAGCTTAGAATAGAAGAAATAGCTTTATTGTTGGAACAAGTAAGAATGATAAGGAATGCTCACTTAAATACCCTCAAAATAGAGGCTGGAACATTTAAGTGGTTATTGGGGAATAAGAGGGATTTATATGAAATTGATGATTAAAAATAATACCTGTTTAATGTGGTGATAAAGCTGAAGCTTAATAATATGTATGGTAATATAGTGTGTGTAGAGGAGCCAAGAATAAGCCACAATGTTGATTGTAATTAAGCGGTTATTGTGCAGAATATCACTAAAATTCAAGTACAGAGCTCAAACTAAAGATAGGTAGAGCAGGTCCCAGAGCGTCAGGAACAGTTTGCTCAGCCAATCAGAATTGCAGCGGTAAGTGACGTTGCTTATTAACCTACTCACCTTTTCAAAGTTGTTTTCAAGTTTGAAGGCAAAAACCAAATGAATCAGTTTATAATAAATATGTAATGTATGTGTACTGGTTGAGTTTTGACTAATGTTAACCTTGTTCTTAGGGTTTTGGGTTTGATCCCCATCTGGTTCAACCACAAAGTTGTAATTGGTGTTTAAAAATTGGCTGCTGGTTTCCTTTGTTTTGGTGTTTGGTACCAAGGTCCCAATATAATTGATGTAGTCAGGGAAGAATTCCCTGACAATCAAATACCACAGATATATATGCCTTCCAGAAGGAGCTCAAGGACATTTTGGAGGAGTGGGCCACATAATAATCTGTGCACACAGTTGTACTGCGTGCTGAGATGGAGCAGCAGGAATGGACTACCAAAGAAAATTACAGCCACAGGGCATACCTGCTGGACCTATCCCATCAACCACGCTGACATACATCTTGCAGATGTATGTCTTTATAATTCTGGTTTGGCTCTCAGGTGCTCAACGCCTGCCACATAAAATTAACTGTGCACCCAAATCAAGAGGGGTTTGAGCCTTTCCCATCCATCAATGTCCAAGACTTATCCAATCTTATCATCTTTTATGCAAGTGATAGTGATAGCTCAAGAAAGAATTCCTGCCTCTCCCCACACTCATCCATTTGGTATGGTAAGTCTGCCTATGCAACAAAAGAAGAATTTGGGCAATTAAAGCAATTGGCTCTTTCTGCTTCTTCCCATTCAACCATTCCTTCCTCTCCAGCCCCCACCAAGACCAAGCCAGCAACCTTCCAACCCTGACCATGACCCACCATCTAATCCCTCTACACTACATCTGATGCTGTCCCTTTTACAGGCACAGATGATGTTGACGCACATTCTTCCCACAATTGTCCCTTGATGAGTAAAATAAACCCTTTTTATGATTTAATAAAGTTGGTATTGTTTCTTTCAATTAATAAATAATAATATATTATTTTTGTGTTGATAAAATTCCCCATAGTTAAAAAACTGTTGTGCATTCACTTCTGTAAATTCAGAACCTGAAAGTAAAAATGTGGGATTGTCAAATCCTTGGTCCAACTTTTGAATCGCTTTTGCGGTATAGTCTTTTTTTAAATAAATTGAATTCTTTGAGTATTTATTTGAATATTTAAAAATGCGGAAACTCATAGACACTTTTCAAAGTTCAAGTCAAACTGCATATTTCCAATGGACAAAATGAATTAACTGGAATCAGATTTGAGATGTTTAAATCCATCAACCATTTTCATTAAGTTTACTATGTTTTTTGAAATTGCAGGATTGTAAAATCCATGAACCAAATTTCAAATCACTTTTGAATGCCACTAGTAAACTCAGATATTAATTGCAGGAACTGAAATCCAGATTGAATTCACAGTAAGCACACTAGGAAACACCAACCCAAATAAAGAAGCTCCACTATGACTAAAATCAAATGAAAAATTCAATCTTGATAACCATGTTTAGACATAAAACATGATTTAATTTTAAAATCATCCAACCCCAGAAAGTATACAATATTATACACTTCAAACCACAGATATAGAAATTCTGTCACTATTAAAGGCTGAATCAAGAGAAAATAACTGCTCACTACTAAATCAAAAATACAAATAAATACACATTTAAGCTAAAATATATTTTTATTTTATTTTTATGGACCATCAATCTAATTCCCAACCAGCTCCTGCACCAGCCCATGGGGCAGCCTGTCCACAAGGGCGTCCCAGAGGGTCCAAGAAAAGACCCAGAACACAAATCAAGGGGATTAATACCAACACACAGGCCCCCCAAGGTGTCAGCGCCAGTCAACCACCTCCTGCATCCCAAGCCAAAATAACCTGCTTGAATCCCAGGCAGAAGCCACTCTCAAGGCCTGCTACCAAAGTATCCTACACCAGGGTAACTGGGAACACTGAGGTTACTTACACCTCCACCATGTACCCAGTTGTCACCCAGCCCCACACTCTTGATCCAAGAGTTGCCACTTCCTGCCCCTGTGTTTTTGACACCCCCTATCAGCCATTGGTCACAACTGAGGAACCATCTGCGCCTATTATCTATTCCACCATTGACGGCACCGCTGCAAGTAAGAGTGATCCCATCTTCTACACAAAGGTCCCCATTCCCTGTGTTGATCCTGCCAGCCAGGATGCTGCAGTACCTGTCAAGGGCTGGCGTTAGTTGATGGATAATGAGTGTGAAGCTCTCCTCAACTGCTTGAATGGGAGAATGGCAGTTTGGGATATTTTGTCCCAATTTGGTGTCACAGCCATATATATTGGCAATATCAACAAAAAGCACGGTAACACCAGGCAAATTACCAAATATGTCAAGGTGTCAAAACTGCAGGCTCAAACTACCAGCAAGGTTCCAATCAAGCAAGTTTGTGACCTGCAATCTGATTATTTGGTTACTTAAAGCCAAACTAGGGAGTCAACTCAAATTACCAAATCCAACAACATGAACAGATGATGATCCTTTACGGTGGATACCTTGTTTTGGCGCTTGACTCATTACCAGGATCAAGCCACCCCCTCCTTTCATCCAGCCGTGTGATCACTAATCATGCTCCTGTTATCCTTGACTCACATGAACTATATAATCATTAAATCACAATAAAGATTATTATCTATCTTCTAAATATTTTTCCACATATAACTCTGCTAAAACAGCACAGTTACAACATTGGTAGCACAGGTAGGTTCTCCATCCTACCTTATCTTGAAAAATTCCACCTGTTGCCTGCACACGCCGCAGCCAAAAAATCCTCAACAGAATCATGTCTGGCCTCCTGCCTGACTGGACTCTGTACACCCCTGGTACCACCATACCCAATGGCTTTGTCCTGTACCAGAACACGGTAATCCTGCTACCCGCCTTCAACGCCATGTCCACACAAGGTTTCTTTCAGGCTCCCTCCTTGATGCCGCAACCAGCTGACAAAACCACCATGCCTGCCTAAGTAGATCAAAGACTATGGAGCACCACCTTAGAACCTTTTGCTGGTGCTAACAATGACAACACTGCCGCATGGATCCAGTCCGCCCAAAGCAAGCTGGCTCAGATGGAATGCCCACAGCAGTTTTGGATCACAGAAATTTCCATTCACCTGACCCATGACGCTGGCACCTGGTGTAACAAGTGGCATGAAGAGCATACCATCAAGAACTGGGATACCTTTAAGCAAGACTTCTTGGCAAGATTTGTACTTAAAGATACTGCACTCATGATCATATGTCAAGTGAAGAACCTGACCCAGACAGGAACCGTGAAAGAACTCACCCGCGCCTACAAGGAACTCTGTCTTTGTGCACCATCCGACATGGCCTTTGACACCCCAGCCACACACCTCATGTACTACGACGCTCTTAAGTTGCATGGGATGAGGCATGTGAACCTGGATCAGGTGACCAACCTGCAAAGCCTGTATTGTGAAGCGGAGAAGATGGAACAAACATCCAACACACTGCATAAGGCACAAACTGGGAAACAAGAGAGACCCAAGGATTCCCATCCAGGTGGGTGTCAGGGATTCTTTCCCTGACTACATTAATCTTATTGATAATCTTGGCCTGAAATTCTTCACAAAAAACACCACAACAATGTTTTTAAAGCCAGTTTGTTTTTGAAAAAGGAGATTAACAGGGATCAAACTCAGAACCCTAAAGAAGGGCCAAGTGTTAATACTGAATCAACAATTCAACTTAGTTTACCTATTTATGTTGATCTTATTCATTCAACTTTTGCTCTGGCTTTTGAACTGGGTTTCAAAAAGGTTAATAATCCACTTAACAACGTCACTTACCGCTCGCGCTCTGATTGGCTGCAGCTGTCTTCCTTGCTGCTCTGGAATCAATTGAGTCTATATTTGAGCCAAGCTCCGTACTTAGTTTTAAGTGATTACCTTGACACATCCCGCTTAATTATGTACAGCCTTATGGCTTATCCTTGGATCTGCTGTTTCAACCTTGTAACTGTTGAGTTTATACTTCTGGGAAGTATAATAAACAAAATAAAGGGAAAGATTAAGAAGAGAATGATACTTTATTGAATATGAATATAGGTTGATATATAGTATTATGATAAGCCACATGTCCTCCATGTACATCATGGAAGTCATGGGGCTTATCTGAGTAATGTTCCTCTTGAGTCACGAGGCTTAATTAAGTTGTGTTCCATTTAGGACCTGGATTGAGAGATCCTTGTCATAGATGGTTAACTGATAATGGTGCCACCAGTTTATTGACTGGGCTGTGAACCACTCGGTGAGCCGCTCAGTGATTTACTTGGGGCGTTAATTCCCCAAGAGGGAGTAATCAAAGATGTTGCAACATCTCCCCCTGGGGTGCTGGAAGATGGAGCCTTAGGAATCTTTTTGAGGGTATCTGGTATAAGGGCTTGGTACTGATCCAGTTTGGCGTTAGGTACAGGGAGTCTTGAATTTTGTTGGGCTGCTCTTGCCTTACACAAATGAAGTTGATCATGATGCATACGTTTCAGTTCAGTTCAAGCTCCAATCCCTTTGATGAGGTAGGTGTTATTGGGCTTCACTTCCATGACAATGCCTGGTCTGCATAACCCTGGGTCTAAATTGTGTTGGTTGTGATTGACAATCCAGATCTTGTCTCCAACTTGGAACCTTTCTTGTTGTAATGGGATTTCTTCTCGTGAACCCTTTGTTGTTCCATTGTCTCTTGGTCCTTTCTGGCTTGTAGTACTTTTGGGTCATTGCTGTCTGGTACCTTCTTTGGAAGTGGCAGTTGTGGCCCCGTGGTTGTACTGAAAAGTGAAGGTTTTTGACCATAGACAAGTTCATAAAGACTTTTGCCCATATTGTGGTTGACTTGTGTTCTTCAGACCATAAGGGCGGTAAGTAGCATATCAACCCAGGCTTTTGGATTGTTGGTAGACAACTTACTGAGGGCTTCCACTAGAGAGCTGTTTAGTTGTTCTACGCGTCCATTTGCTTGTGGGTAATATGGGCTGGCTGTGACATGCTTTATCCCATTTTTGGCAAGATAGACATTGGTGTCAATAGCTTTAAGTTCAATGCCTCCATCTGTGATTAAGAGGTCAGGCTTTCCAAACTTAGCTATGATTTCTTTGCCAATGAATTGTCTCACGTCATTGCCTTTGTGCTCTTTTGTGGCTTGTGCCACAGGCCACCTGGTTGCATAGTCAATGGCTGTGATGATGTACTTCTTGCCTTTGCTTTCACCAGGCATAGGTCCCACAATATCTAACAACCATACCTTGAAGGGCTGTGTGATGGATACAGGTACTACTGACTTGGGTGGAGCTTTGGTTTGGGCGTACTTTTCACAGACCTCAAATTGTTCCAGTACTTGTCTGATATCATCTAGCATATTGGGCCACAAGTAGCGGGTCTTGAGATATTCATGCAAGTTTCTGCTACAGGTGTGTCCCAAGTCTCTGTGATAACGGAGGATTGTGTCAATCTTTTGTGCTGACGGAACGTAGGGTACAGTGTCACCATTTGAAAGGATTCAGTGGAGGGTACCATATACGTTTTTGAACAGACGTTTGTTCTTGAGGACTTTCTCTTGGATGTCTATTGGTGTTCCAGGTGAAAAACCTTCCTGAAGATTCCCCATGATTAACATGGGCCAGTCAGGATTGCCATTGGTGCAGAGGATGTGTCTATTGTATAGCCTTGATAGGGCGTCTGCAGTAAGCATCTCTCTGCCTGGCTTGTATTCAATTTGCATGGGGTATCTCTGTGTGAGACTCATCCATTCAGATTGTCTTCTTGACAGGTGTTATTGTGTTTTAAAGAATACCAACAACTTGTGGTCGGTGAGTACCTTGAACATCTGGGCTCCTTCTAGATAACGTCGCCATTTCATGAGGCAGTGTATGATGGCAACCAGCTCCTTGTTATGTATAGGGTATCTTTTTTTGCCGTCTGATAGCTTCCTGGATTCATATGCCACAGGGAGGAAGTCTTTATGGGCTGTTTGGATATGAAGGACTCCTCCTATGGCATAATCAGAGGCGTTGGTTTCCAGCTCATAGATGCCCTTGCAGTTTGAGTATTGTAAGATGGGGGCAGTGACAATGCGTTCCTTAAGTTAGCAGAAATGTTGATCTTGTAAAGATGTCCAGACAAACTTGGTTGTTTTCTCAGTGATGGCTGATAGGGGAGCTGTTAGGGCGCCCCAGTCAGGGATGAACCTACGTACATAGGCTACCATTCCAAGGAAAGTGCAGAGTTTGCTCTTGTTCCTTGGGGCTGGCATTTCTGTTATGGCGTGTATTTTGTCTGGATCTGGCTTGATACCGTCCTTGCTAATGATATGACCAAGGAAGAGGAGTTCAGTCAAGAAGAACTCACATTTGGACAGCTTGGCAATCAGTTGGTTGTCTGCCAGGATACAGAGAACTGCGCGGACGTCTTCCCAGTGTTGTTGCAGGTTGGGACTATAAATGATGATGTTGTCTAGGTAGATGATTGCCCTTTTCCTAATGTGTTCCTTGAATACTTCATTCATGAAGGTTACAAAGGTACTGGGAGCATTTTTCATGCCAAAATTGAGGACAACACATTCAAAGGATCCATATTTAGTTTGAAACACAGTCTTTGGAATGTCTTCAGGTTTCACGCAAATTTGGTGATATCCTGCTGTCAAATCAATTTTAGTGAAGATTTGGGACCCCCCCCAGGGCATCAAAAAGGTCATCAATTAGGGGCAGGGAATACCTGTTCTTTATTGTGACCTTGTTGAGGGCCCTGTAGTCTGTGACTAGGCGGAGGCCTCCATCTTTCTTTGCCACAAAGAAGACAGTGGCACAAAAGAGTGACTTTGAAGGTCTGATGAGGCCTTTCTCAAGTGCTTTGTCAAGGTAGGCTTTTAATGTGTTGTCTTCTTGTGGTTTGAGGCAGTAAATTGGTTGTGCTTTAGGCACACTACCTTTTAGGTCAATCTCATGTTGTATACCCCAGTCAGGGGGCAGCCTGGGTAGTGATTCTTGGAATACAGAGGGAAATTGATTGACCAGCTGGTCTCTAATTGGGTTCTGTTTGTGTTGGATTTCTGTGTTTTTGAAGTGAATGACTTCATATGTACATGTGCTCCAATTGATTTTGCTGATTTCAGTTTCTTTCTCTGTTTCCATGATCTTTACAAATATGTGGTCTCTCATGAGGGTGTCAAGATGTGTTGGATACACGTGATGATGGAATTCTCCTCTCTGGATAGTGAGGGTGGCACTGTATCAGTCTATGTGAGGCTTTGTCTTTTGCATCTAATCTAATCCAAGTATGACATTATATTTGGGGATTGGGTTGATGGGACCACTAATTGTCATTTGGACGTCTCCAATTTGGGCCCAGAAAGGTCTGGTCTTGTGGGTAACTGGTGTGCTGTGGTTGTCCGCCATGATGACCCTTTTGATGTTACTTTGAATGATAGGTAACTTCATGAGGTCTGCAAAACTCTTGTTGATAAGCAATTGGTTGGCTCCAGTGTCAAATAGTGCTGTGCCCTGGTATCTGCAAAAACAGAAAGGATAGGTAAGGAGTTTATTTCTATATTGGGCAGCAAACAGTAGAGGATCACTGGAGGGAACCTGGATCATGGTGATTGAGTCCACGTCCTGTTCTCTGTACAAGTCTTGTGAAGAGGGGGAGGGCGGCTTGCCTAAGCACTCCCCTGAGCTTTTCCCTCCTTGTTGGTATCTTTGGTGCTAGCCTGATTGGCTTGTGCAGTGCAATTCCTGTGTTGAGGTTGGGTACTGGTGGCTTGGTTGTTTTGTTTATTGGGGCGAGGCTCTCTTTTAACGGTGGGGTTTTCCTTGCATTTGTTGGAGGTGTATAGATTGTCAGACTTCTGAGCTGCGCGTTTTCCCTCTAAGAATACATCCTCAAGGTTCTTGCAGCGGGTCATGTCAAACTGGCGTCTAATATGTGTAGGGAGGCCATTGTAGAAGTCCAGGCGTGGCCCAGGCTCATTAAAGCTAATGGTGTTGGGTGCACAGTCACGTAGTCCTTTGTATGCGGCAATGTATTCCTTGATGGTTCCAGTCATTTTGAAGGTTTGGAGTTTGGTCATAATCACCACGTCTGAATCCTTCATGGAGAATTTCTCAAGGAATGCAGCTTTGAACATTTCCCAGTTTTTCTTCTGGTCAGGATGTTGAGCCAGCCATTCAGTAACAAAGCGCAAGGCAGTCCCTGTGATGCAAAGGGCAATTTTGCTAACCCAAAGTCTTTGGGGGTACTCCACTTGCTTGAAATTGCTCTTGGTGCTGTTGATTCAAAGCAAGGCATTCTCACGGCGTAGTCCTGCAAAGGCGCTAATCTCAGCAGTACGTAAACACTGAAACACTATATTGGGTATCTCAGGTTGCGTAGGTGCTGTTGTGGCTGGCGTGGTAGGGAACAGTTTGCGGGTTTTAAGAGCGTTATACTGGTTGATGGGTACAAGGATATTATTGTAGATGACAAGGCCTGGGGGGACGTCTTGTCCTACTTCATAATATCTCCAACTTTTAGGGAGTGACATTGCTTGGGTTCTTTTCTTGGGAGGAATTTTTCCTTTAAGTTGGGTAGGTATGGATAACCTACCTGTGCTACCACTGTCAAGTTTATACTTCTGGGAAGTATAATAAACAAAATAAAGGGGAGGATTAAGAAGAGAATGATACTTTATTGAATATGAATATAGGTTAATATATAGTATCATGATAAGCCACATGTTGTCCATGTACGTCATGGAGGTCATGGGGCTTATCTGAGTAATGTTCTTCTTGAGTCAGAGGCTTAATCAAGTTTTGTTCCATTTTGGACCTGGATTGAGAGATCCCCATCATAGATGGTTAACTGATAATGGTGCTACCAGTTTTTTGACTGGGCGGTGAACCACTCAGTGATACACTTGGTGATTTACTTGGAGTGTTAATTCCCCAAGAGGGAGTAATCAAAGATGTTGCAACATAACCATCTATATTATTAAGTTCCATTTTTATCAGTATTTGAGAAAAGGTATTAATTTGATCACACATCCATGATAATCCCTCTTATTCTCTAAAATGCCACTTAAATGTCCCAGCCTTCATTGTGAGGGCATTTAAGTGAGTTATTCTTATCATTTCTCTTTGTTCCAACAATAAAGATTTTATCCTATACCTGCTACTCATCCTCCTTCTGATAACTTATTTTTGAAGCCATGAGAGGAATTTCATTCCTGTTCTGGTTTCTAGCTTAATTCTTGCAAGTGGTATCAACCCTGGAAAATCCAACACCTACAACTGACTGGTACAACTCTTCCCCAGATGACGCCCATCAAAAAGAATCCTTTGCCCACAGATGGTTCAAGTACCCCTCTGGCCACTGGGGACAAAAATTCCATTATGGTTGTTTGTTCACTCCGCCTCCTTCCAAACCTGCTCTGGTTAGACCTTACACTTTCTTCTACCTCTTGACGTACGTGGTGAGATACTACCTACTTGATTGGTTCAGTTCTATGTTTAGGAGATCTGCTTACCTGGGACACCTCACAATGATCACGGTTCCTATCAGTTTGGTAATAGCTGGGTTTAACTTGGGGGCCTTGGCCCATCAACTAGGGAACTTGCTCCTGGCCAAGTGGGTTCCTGACAGTTTGTTGGAACTTATCTTGAGCTTCTTACTTAGAAGTTCTGAACCAACCCCTGCAAGCTACCTGCTTTATATCACACTCATCAAGAGTTTGGCGGTCACGTTGATTACCGCCATCATCAGCCTTACCATCTATTGTCTGGTTTGCCTCTTCCTGCAGACCCAGACCCCCGTTGCCTCCAGCATAACTGCTCCTCAACAGACTCAAAACCAAACTGTGGTACTAAACCAGATTTCAGCAGTATCCCCTGACAACAACAAAGGGAACAAGATTCTTATGCTCCTGGCTTTCTCACAATCACTGTTTGAAACATCTCCCTCACAATTCCAGACTGACACACAGAAGTTGCACCACGTGGCCAAAAAGCTCACAGGCAAGGCTCCCGTCTGGTACGCCAAAGCCACTCTTCAAGGGGAGAAGTTACTAAACAACTACCCTGCCTTCTGCAACTCCTTGTTATCCACTTTAGTGCCAGCACAAACCATGGAGGAACTCAGAGACCGCATAATGACCTTATATCAGGGCAGAATGGCCACCAAGGACTATATTGAAAAATTTTCTTGCCTCAAGGAAGCAATTGGGATGACTGATGCCAAAGCTTTCTACCTGTTCCAGAAGAAACTGTCCCCTGAACTCAAGAACTTCCTGGCCCATCATGTATTACCTGATAAGTTTTCTGATCTTACCAAAGAGGTTTTGAAATGGTCCTCCAAGGTAAAACAGCTCCCTTCTTGGAACAACACCAAGACTCTGCCTGCCCAAAACTTACCATCCCCTGCCGAGGTTCTAAAGGGATTAGTTCCTAAACCCGGGGGAGGTTACCAGTTGGCCCCCAAAGAGAAACAATGTTGATTCTGCAAAGGACTGTGTCTCTACTGTGGGAAATCAGGTCATTCTTCTAAGGATTGCCAGGCACTCTCTAAGGCACAATCCGCTTCAGGCCACCTTCTTTCAACCACAGATGCCAATAAATCTTCAACTCAGTCTTACACTCTTTTCCCCGTTTTTCTAGACCACAAATTTGGCACTACAGCCAGCTACGCACTGATTGACACAGGAGCAATGAGGAGCTTCATTGATTAAGATCTTTCAACTTCATTAGGTCTTGAGACCTCAGGACTAGCCACTGAAGACTTGCTGAAGGTACCCCTGCCTAAGTAAGACGCCTTTCCAAACCCCTCCACACTCAGGTGGGGAACAACTCATATCACTTACCCACCTCTACGCTCTCTAACTTGGCCTTCCCATTAGTCTTGGGATTTCCCTGGTGTCAGGAAGCCAAGTTACAGTTCAACTGGAACACCAATTCAGTCACACTTTACTCTCATGGTAAACCTACCACTGTACCTCTCAAGAGACCATACCACCAGGTACCAGAGAATTTCACGGCCTACCTGAATTCTCTACTTCTTTTGGGTGACCAAGAACAGGACTATATACCAGAAGAAATCCAAGACTTAAAGAAGGCTTTCAGCAAAGAACTCTGCTCCATTCTCCCTGAGAGAAGACCATCTGACCTTAGAATTGACTTAATACCAGGTTCCTCCCCCACTTGGGGAAAACTCTATCCCATGAACCAAGCACAAGGAATTGCAATGAAAGCGTACCTTGACAAAAATTTATCCAAAGGGTTTATGCATCAATCCAACTCCCCATGCTCATCACCCATGTTCTTTGTAGGAAAAGCTGATGGTACCCTTAGACCAGCGGTGGACTTCACCAAACTTAACACTATAATCATTAAGAACCAAAACCCCTTACCCTCTGCTGAGTCCCTGACCAACTGACTTACTCACGCCAAGGTGTTTTCCAAACTAGACCTCTGCAGTGATTATAATTAAATATGTATTGCTGAAGGTCATGAGTGGAAGACAGCAGTTCACACTCCCTTTGGGCTCTATGAATATCTGGTGATGCCCTTTGGTTTAAGTAACACCCCTGAAGCCTTTCAAGGCCTAATGAGTGAGGTACTCTTCCCTCTACTTGATGTCTGTGTGGTTGTCTACCTTGACAACATCTTGGTATACTCACAAAACAAGGAGTCCTATACTACACACCTACATGAGGTCCTTCAATTGCTCATTGACAACCAATTGCTTTGTAAACTTAAAAAATGCATTTTTTTGTTACTGAGATTGAATTCCTTGGATACAAGATTAACCCAGGCGGTTTTGCAGTTGCTCCCTCCAAGGTACAGGCAGTTTTGGACTGGCCAAGACCTACGACACACACCAAGCTTTGCAGGTCCTTAGGCCTTGAAATTTTTGCCGCAAGTTCATCAAGGATTTCTCCTCTACTGCTGTTCCTCTCATTCACCTTACCTCTGAGAAGATTCCCTTTGTCTGTTGTCTGAAGCTGACCAGGCGTTTGAAACCCTCAAGAAGCATTTCACCTTGGCCCCTGTGCTTCTCTGTCCTGACCCTGAACGCCAATTTTTTTTGGACACAGATGCCTCTGACTTTTCTCTTGGAGGAGTGTTACTGAAGCTTGGGGAGGATAGTTAACTCCACCCTGTGGCATTCTACTCCTATAAGCTGCTTGACCAAGAGAGAAATTACCACGTGTACAAGAAGGAACTATTTGCCATTGTCAAATCTTTGGACCACTGGCATCACTACTTGGAAGGAAGTGAATTCCCTGTATAAATCAGAACCAACCATAAGAAACTCCTTTACTTCACTGAGAAGAGAAAGGTTAGCCCACGTCTGGCACAATGGGCTATCAATCTACTGGCCTTTGACTTCAATATTAGTTACACTCCAGGACACCAGAACATAGTGCCAGATGCCATCAGTAGACAAGAGGACTTGGATGACCCAAGCCAGTCCTACGTTGAACACAATGAACGTGCTATACTCTCTGAAGATTAGTTCCTCTCTCACATCATGACCCTATCTTATCTATCCACCTTGGACCAGGACATCATAGCATCCCAACTCCTTGATAAGGAGAACACTCCCATGGGGCTTACTCTAAACAACAGATCTTGCTCAAGGAATGGAAGCCTTTATGTACCAACCAACAAACACTGACAAACAATTATGGAAAGTTTCCACAACTCACCTCTCACAGGACATGGAGGCATTTGTAAGACAGTCAAAAGAATCCAACAAAGATACTGGTGGCCTAATATGAAGAAATCAGTTGCCCAATACATTTCCACATGCGTTTTGTGCGGCTGCAACAAACCCTTTCACAATGAAGCCCCAAGGATTACTCAAACCACTGCCTATTCCTCCGTGTCCTTGGAACTCCATCTCCATGGATTTTATTATGGACCTTCCAGAAAGTGACAACATGACCGGCATCTTTGTGGTAGTAGATTGGCTAACCAAATATGCAATCTTTATGCCCTTCAAGCGCGCAACGGCAGAAGAGACTGCCAACATGCTATTTACCCATGTAATTTCCAACCACAGAATTCCCAACAACATCATCTTGGATTGATGTACACAATTCACATCCAAGTTCTGGCAGTTCCTAATGAAGGCATTACATGTTAAAACTCTCATGTCCACATCCTTTTATCCTCAGACCAACAGATAGACAGAAAGGGTCAACCAAGTGTTGGAAGATTTTCTCAGAAACTATGTGAACTTACAACAGGATGATTGGGTAACCTTACTTCCACTTGACCAACTATGCTATAATACCAATCACCATGATTCTATTGGAGTATCTCCCTTCTTTGCCAACTATGAATATAACCCAGAAGATTTTCCTGATCCAACAACTGAAGACACTATTCTGTTGGTGTACCAATGGGCAACATCCTTACTCAAGAATCATCAACAACTCAAGAACAACTGGAAAAGACCATCCTACAGTATAAGACCCAAGCTGATAAACATCAAAGAACCCCTGAAGACATCCAAGTGGAAGATTATGTGTTTCTCAGTGCAAAAAATCTTAAACTGGATATTCTGGGTTGGAAACTAGGACCAAAGAAGATTGGTCCCCTGTTGGTCATTGAACAACGCTCTGAGGTTAACTTCTGACTCAAACTTCCTGAAGCCTCCTCTGCCCATGATGTTTTCCACATCAGCCTTCTGTCTAAATTCAAGGGGTCATCATCTGACATGAACCACAAGTACCCTCCCCCTATCATCTTGAACCATACTCTGAAATGGGAAGTAGAAGACATCCTCAATCACCGTACCTCTTGAGGCAAACATCAATACTTGGTAAAATGGAAGGGCTACAAGGTAGAATCCAACTCCTGGGAACCATAAGAGAAACTAGAGAACACACCAGAAGTCCTCTCATACTACAAAGAGACTCAGGAAGAGAAGGGCCTTATTGGGGAGGATAGTGTCAGTGATTCTTTCCCTGATTACATTAATCTTATTGACAATCTTGGCCTGAAATTCTTCACAAAACAACACCACAACAATGTTTTTAAAGCCAGTTTGTTTTTGAAAAAGGAGATTAACTGGGATCAAACTCAGAACCCTAAAGAAGGGCCCAGTGTTAATACTGAATCAATGATTCAACTTAGTTTACCTATTTATGTTGATCTTATTCATTCAACTTTTGCTATGGATTTTGAACCAGGTTTTGAAAAGGTTAATAATCTAATTAACAACGTCACTTACCGCTTGCGCTCTGATTAGCTGCAGCTGTCTTCCTTGCTACTCTGGAATCAATTGAGTCTAGATTTGAGCCAAGCTCTGTACTTAGTTTTACGTGATTAACTTGACACATCCCGCTTAATTATGTACAGCCTTATGGCTTATCCTTGGATCTGCTGTTTCAACCTTGTAACCATCTATATTATTAAGTTTCATTTTTATCAGTATTTGAGAAAAGGTATTAATTTGATCACACATCCATGAAAATCCCTCTTATTCTCTAAAATGCCACTTAAATGACCCAGCCTTCATTGTGAGGGTATTTAAGTGAGTTATTCTTATCATTTCTCTTTGTTCCAACAATAAAGATTTTATCCTATACCTGTTACTCATCCTCCTTCTGATAACTTATTTTTGAAGCCATGAGAGGAATTTCATTCCTGTTCTGGTTTCTAGCTTCCTTCTTGCCAGTGGTATCAACCCTGGAAAATCCAACACCTACAACTGACTGGTACAACTCTTCCCCAGATGACGCCCATCAAAAGGAATCCCTTGCCCACAGATGGATCCAGTACCCCTCCGGCCACTGGGGACGCAAATTCCATTATGGTTGTTTGTTCACTCTGCCTCCTGCCAAACCTGCTCTGTTAGACCATTACACTTCCTTCTACCTCTTGAAGTACGTGTTGGGATACTACCTACTTGGTTAGTTCAGTTCTATGTTTGGGAGATTTGCTTACCTGGGATACCTGGGACACCTCACAATGATCACAGTTCCTATTGGTTTGGTAATAGCAGGGTTTAACTTGGAGGCCTTGGCCCACCAATTAGGGAACTTGCTCCCAGCAAAGTGGGACTCAGCAGTGGGCACTCCTCTCAACCACCTCCTGGAGGCAATGGGAACAACACCAACCACAAACCCACAGGTTCCAATGGACAGGGAAATGGAAACAATGGCCAGTCAAACCAGACCCATTTCCGTATCACCGCCACACAAGGTAACCAAGATGAGGGAAAAGCCTGAGGAGAGCACTAAGCAAGCCAAGCTCTCCCCACGCAACTACTGACTCACCCAATGATGAATGCCAACCCAAGGATGTGGACCAATGTCCAATGATCCAGGTGCCCTCAAAGGACCCAGTACTGTACACCATTGCCAGACATCCCCATAAATTGATGTCCTATCCTTTCCGCTTTGCAGTTACACAGTATCAGCACCCTAGATTTGGGCGCAGACCAAACCCTGGTCAACAGTAGCTTTGTGGATAAGTTCAAGCTGGCCACTAATCCTTTGCGGATTAAAAATGTGGTCCTGGCTGACAAACACCACATTGCTGTGACAAAGGAAACTGCCCCCTTCTCTGTCATGCTTTAGAACCTCCACTCCACCATTTAAGGTCCCGTCATTGACTTTCCCAAGTTTGACATTGTACTGGGGCTAGACTGGTTACAAAAGAACAACTCTCACGTAGACTGGGCAACCTCAGTGTTAACCATCAAACGTGAATGTGTCAATCACCATATTTACCCTGACTCTGTGGACCAACTGCTACACAACCATGTCTTTGTACGTATCATAGAGACCAAGGATGAGAAGAAAGACCTGAAGGCAATTGACTAGGACTCCTGCCAGTACAAGATCATACACTTCAAGGATCAACAGGATACCTCCATTCCACAGGACTGCAACATTGTGGCACGCCATCCAGAAATCTTCAAGGAAGAGCTACCCGGGCTGGCCCTGAAAAGCATATTAAGCATTCCATCCAACTCAAGGGGGCTGTACCCAAGGCACACCCTATCTATAGGCTAACCCCAAATGAAGACGGCACCTTACACGCCTACCTCAAGGAAGCATTGAAAAAAGGACTTATCCGCCCCTCACAGTCTCCCTTTGAGGCTACTGTATTCTTTGTAGCCAAGAAGGGCGGTACCTTGCGTCTGGTCACAGACTACTGAGCCCTAAACAAAGTTACCATTAAGAATTGTTACCCACTGCCACTGATTGACAACCTCTTTGATGCCTTGGGAGGAGCCACAGTCTTCTCTATGATTGATCTGACGGCAGGCTACAATCAGATTTGTATTAAAGAGGAAGACATCCCCAAAACAGCCTTCCACACTAAATACGGCTCCTATGAATGTGTGGTGCTCAACTTTGGCATGACCAATGCCCTGTTCACCTTTGTAACCTTCATGAACAAAGTATTTGCGCCCCACATAGGCAAGCACGCCCTAGTATATCTAGACAACATTATTGTCTACAGCCCCTTGGTGGAACAACACCACAAAGACCTAGAGGCAGTCTTTGCTACTTTGGCACAACACAAACTATTGGCCAAACCCTCCAAGTGCCAGTTCTTCCGTGAGCAACTACCCTTCTTGGGACACTTAGTCTCAAAGGACAGCATCAAACCCAACAGTCAAAAGATACAGGCCATCTGCAATATGCCATCACCCAAGGATAAGTTGGAACTCTGCACCTTCTTGGGAATGGTGGCCTATGTACAACACTTCATACCTGGCTGTGGCGTTTTGACTCCCCCCTTGTCCGCCATAACAGGCGCCAAGTCCAAGTTTGTGTGGACCCCCCAATGTGATCTCTGTTTTAGACACCTCAAGGAGAAGCTCACAACAGCTCCTATCCTACAATATCCCAAACTTGACGGGGAATACCAAATGGAAACTGACACCTCAGATGCATCCGTTGGGGGAGTCCTACAAATCAAAAACTTTGAGGTGACTTCCTGCCTGTAGCTTATGAATTGCAAAAATTGACAGATGGTGAGTGTCAATACCCTATCCATGATAAAGAATTGTTGGCTATTGTACACTGCCTAGTTAAATGGCGCTGCTACTTGGAACGCCAGGAAGACTTCACAGAATTAACCAATCACAAGTCACTCATCTATTTCAAAACTCAAGCAAATCTGCCACGTCGCCAAGCCCAGTGAATGGAGCTATTAGAGAGATTTAACATGCTCATCTAGTACAAACCTGGGGCTGAGCTTGCCATGGCAGACACCCTGTCCCGCCTGTATGTCCATGCTTTAAGAGGAGAGAATGGGCTTGACCCAGACTGGCCCCTCTTAGTGCTACAAACAAAGGACAAAGGTTTCCCCCAGGCACAACCATTCCCTACATTCCCACGCATCAGCAAGTCACTAATATCCTACGCTATCACAGAGACCTTGGACATACCAAGAGCCAAAACCTATATGAGCTTCTTAAACATAAGTCCTGGTGGCCAACCTTATATTGCAATGTTCAAGAAGTTCTAGACCAATGTGAGGTATGCAAAAAGTTTGCCAAAAGCAAAACCCTGCCAAAGTCAGTACTTCCCATCTGCACACAACTACCTTTCAAAGTATGGGCTCTTGAAATTGTTGGCCCCATGACAGGAAAACACAATGACAAGAAATACATCATCACGGCCATTGACTTTGCTACAAGATGGCCAGTAGCCCACAAAGTAAAAGAACACACTGGCAATGATGTACAACAATTCATTGACAAAGAGATAATTAGCAAGTTCAGAAAGCCTGAACTCCTTATAACCAATGGAGGCAAAGAATTGACCTCTGAAGACACCAATGTATACCTCAACAAAAATGGGGTCAAGCACACTGTGACAACACCATACCACTCACAGGCCAATGGATGCATAGAGCAGCTTAGTGGTAGCCTTGTGCAAGCCTTAGCCAAACTCACTGCCAGGAGACCTGAAGACTGGTATAAGCAGATACTAACTGCACTACTTGTGTGCCAAACCCAAGTGAACAGATCCATTGTTAATACCCTTTTGAGTTGGTATACAGCACACAGCCCATTAGCATTCAAGCATTATTGGGACCCAGGCTGGAAATTCCAAGTAAGGTCCCTCCACGCTCAGACCCTCAAATGATAGAGGCTAACAGCAAGCAAACAGCAAAGGAGTATGAATGTCTGCAAAAGACATTTTTCCCCATCTGCGGTAGACATGAAGTTGGGTACAAAGTTTGGGTCATGAATGTTGACAAGAGCAAGCTACAACCCAGGAAAGTGGGGCCAGCAATCATTCTAAAGGTAAACAGCAATAACACTTACCTTGTGCAAGGGCTTAGAAAATTTAAGCAAGATAAGACCTTACACCATGATTGCCTACAACCCTTCAAATCAAGACAAAAACAACGAGAAACTGCCCTGCCTGCCACAGAACAGCAACTAGTTCAATACAGCGCCCGGGCTCCTGACAACCTCCCTGATGACCTGCACCCAGAGAAGGCCAACCTTCAGTTGGGGGGAGTGGTGTCAAAACCGCAGGCTTGAACCGCCAGCAAGGTTCCAACCAAGCAAGTTTGTGACCTGCAATCTGATTATCCAGTTACTTGAAGCCAGACTAGGAAGTCAACTCAAATTACCAAATCCAACAACATGAACAGAAGATGATCCTTTACAGTGGATACCTTGTTTTGGCGCTTGACTCATTATCAGGATCAAGCCACCCCCTCCTTTCATCCAGCCGTGTGATCACTAATCATGCTCCTGTTATCCTTGACTCACATGAACTATATAATCATTAACTCACAATAAAGATTATTATCTATCTTCTAAATATTTTTCCCCGTGTAACTCTGCTAAAACAGCACAGTTACAACAAAGGCTAAGCGGCAGCCAAAACTACTTCAACCCGTGCACATCAATGCAATCAAGCAGTGGGTAGCCAACAATTGCCACCTGGACATGCTTGCTGTCCAATCAATGCTGGCCACAGAGTTCAGATTTTCTGTTTCTAAAACACTTGTTTATAAAACCATGATCAATCTTGGCTTCTCCTGGAAAGTACTGGGGATTTCTCTGTACAATCAAAACAGTGAAAACCCCATTGAAGATTGACACATTTATGCCAAGACTTATCTGGCCCTAAAGGAGACTGGGAATGTCCAGTTCTTCTATATTGATGAATTGTTGTTTTCCTCCTCACTCAGGTCTAGGCATGGGTGGGTTGAGAAGGAGTCCAAGGATGGTGTAGCACATTATGCAGCTGTCTGTTCCCAGACCTATTCCATGATAGCGCTTCTTGGTCCTTATGGGTTGGACCAGTATCAGATGATCAAGAGTTCCCACAATAGCAGGACTTTTCTCAATTTTCTCCAAGCTGTGAAGGAATGCCTCTGGATTAATTATAGCAGAACAACCAACATTGTTGTGTTGGATAATGTTGGGCTCCATAAAGTGGATCTGGTTGTGTCCAAGCTCCCCCATCAACAAAAACAGCCACAACTCTAGCTACTGGCTTACAGATTGTCCAATGAGACTCCTCTTCCTTCCGCCCTATCACTGTAAATTCAGAACCTAAACATAAAAATGCAGGATTGTCAAATCCTTGGTCCAAATTTCAAATCACTTTTGCAGGATAACCTTTTTTAATTAAATTGAATTCTTTGAGTATTTATTTGAATATTTGAAAATGCAGGAACTCACAGACACTTTGCAAAGTTCAAGTCAAACTGCATATTTTCAATGGATGAAATGAATTAACTGGAATCAGATTTGAAGTGTTAAAAACCATCAATCATGTTTATTAAGTTTACTATGTTTTTTGAAATTGCGGGATTGTCAAATCCATGAACCAAAATTCAAATCAAATTTAAATGCCACTAGTAAACTCAGATATTAATTGCAGGAACTGAAATCCAGATTGAATTCACAGTAAGCACACTAGGAAACACCAACCCAAATCAAGAAGCTCCACTCTGGATAAAATCAAATGAAAAATTCAATCTCAACAACCATGTTTAGACATAAAAAGTGATTAAACTTTAAAATCATCCAAAACTAGAAAGGATACAATATTATACATCTCAAATCAAGGATATAGAAAATCTGCTACTATTCAAGGCTAAATCAAGAGAAACCAACTACTCACAACTTAACCAATAAACACATATTTAATCTAAAATATATTTTTATTTTATTTTTATGGATCATCAATCTCATTTCCAACCAGCTCCTGCACCAGCCTGTGGGGAAGCCTGTTCACAAGGGCGTCCCAGAGGGTCCAAGAACAGACCCATAACACAAATTGAAGGGAGTCATGCCAACACAAAGGCCTCCCAAGGTGTCAGCGCCAGTCAACTACCTCCTTAATCCCAAGCCAGAGCACAAAGCCTCAATCCAAGACAGAAGCTGCTCTCAAGGCCTGCAACCAAAGTCTCATACACAAAGGTCATTGGGAATAATGAGGTTACATACACCTCCACCGTGTACCCAGTTTTCACCTGGCCCCGCACTCTTGATCCAAGAGTTGCTACTTCCTGCCCCCGCGTCTTTGACACCTCCTATCAGCCATTAGCCACAACTGAGGAGCTATCTGTGCCTGTATTGTATGCCACCATTGACGGCGCCAGCACAACCAAGTGTGATCCCACCTTTTAAACAAAGGTCCCCATCCCCTGTGTTGAGCCTGGTAGCCACAATGCCGTGGTACCTGCCAAGGGCCAGTTTTGGTTGACAGATAGTGAGCGTGAAGCTCTCATCAACTTCTTGAACAGGGAATGGCGGTTTGGGATATTGCGTCCTGATTTGGTGTCACAGCCAGATACATTGCCAACATCAACACCAAGTATGGCAACACCGGGAAAATTGCAAAATCTACCAAGGCTAAGCAACAGCCCAAACTCTTGCAGCCTGTGCATATTGACGCAATAAAACAGTGGGTTACCAAGGATTGTCACCTGGACTCACTTGCTGTCCAATAAATGCTTGACACAGAGTTCAGGATTTCTGTTTCAAAAACCCTTTTTTACAAAAAAATGGTTGATTTAGGCTTCTCCTGGAAAGTACTGGGAGTTTTGCTATACAAAAGAAACAATGAGAAGACCATCAAGGATTGACGCATTTATGCCAAGACATATCTGGCACTAAAGGGGACTTGGAATGTCCAGTTCTTCTACATTGATGAATCATCATATTCCTCCTCACTCAGGTCTAAGCATGAGTGGGTTGAGAAGGGGTCCAAGGACAGCGTAGCTCATTGTGCAGCTGTCTGTTCCCAGACCTATTCCATGGTAGCGCTTCTTGGTCCTCACAGGTTAGACCAGTATCAGATGATCAAGGGTTCCCATAATAGCAGGACTTTTCTCAATTTTCTCTAAGCTGTGAAGGAATGCCTCTGGATTAATTACAGCAGAACAACCAACATTGTTGTGTTGGATAATGTTGGGCTCCATAAAGTGGATCTGGTTGTGTCTGAGTTCCTGCCAATCAATATAAATAGCCATTTGGCCAGACACCGCCTGACTGCCCAATGAGACTCTTCTTCTTTCCTCCCTATTCTCCATTTCTGAACCCAATCAAGGAGGTGTTTGATTGGATCAAGATTAAGGTGAAGCAAGGCCTCCCTCAGGATACCAAGAATCTCTTCAACATCCTTGAGGTCAGTCAATTCACAATGCCACCCAATGTGGTGGCGGCTTTTCACAAGCACTCAGAATCCTTCCTCCCCAAAGCCCTGTCCTCTGAGCCAATCAGATAAATGGGTGCTCCAGGTTTTATTTGTTTTTATTTTCATTATTTTGTTTTTAGTAGGACCCAAAAATTATTATTTATATATAATGACAAGGTTTTGATTGTATTATAGACATATAAGAGTATGTAAAAAAGGTAAGTAAAATTAATTATACTAGGTATGAGGACACATATTTTTATTCTAATGCATTGAACATTATATTGACTGTTGCGCTAAGAAAATAAATAAATTAAAAAAGATATAAATAGATTAATTTTACTTAAATAATTGTGAATCCTTTTTGGTACTCTGGCTTTTTTAAGCCACAATTTGGACCTTGCAGGACATCATCTGATCCTTATTAAATCAGTGCCACTAGAGCCACAAAACACAATCACCAATGATTTTTATGCATCACTTACTAATTAGTACTTAAGACGCAGGTCAAGCATATTGAATATATTTATCAAATCATATTATGAGGGAAATGTAATTCAAGTTCTAAACAATCACTTGTTTAGAACATAAGTGGAGTGGGCCGCATGATGCGGATAAATTCAATTCTTGTTGTTTGTATGTGTAATAAAGAACCTGTACTTGACAAGCTAGTAAATAAAACCATTTTTAACTTATTTTTATTGTTTGACGTGGTTGTAACTATAACTAATGTCTTGTAATATATTTAGATATATTTATTATAATTTACATACTAAAATTTAAAATAACATTAAAATAGTAAAATTAAAATTATAATTATAATTATAAATCTTAAAATTTATCTATTAAAGTTTAAATATTTGGAATTTAACTATTTTTATGGTAGGACACGCCATTTCAAAAACAGCATCTCAAAAAATGCCATCTTAAATTTCTGCTATCTTGATTTAATAGTAAAAATGCCATTTTGATTTACGGCATTTTGACTAAGAAAAAACAGGTTTAAAATTTTAGATTTTTTGAACTCTAAAAATTACCCAAAAATTCCCAAAAATAAAAATTCAAAAACATTTCTAGGCTTAAAAAGCCTCAGAATTTCAAATCTTCAATAAAAAATGGGGTTGATTAGTAGCAACATAGTTGTGTAAAGCCCAAAAGTTAAAATATACCCAAAAACAACCATTTTCATTTATTTCAATTATAAACTATACTTTAAAATAAGCATACAATTGTACCAAATACTAAAAAAGTCAAAAAATAATATATTTAAAGAAAAGAAGAGAGAAGATAAAGAAGACTTTATTAGGAAAGGGCTAAATATTAGTAGAAAGAGCAGCTAAGATAGCTTGGAGATGCTCAAGCTTGCTATCCTTGGAATAGTAGGCAAGGACCACCTTGCTAATCTCTGTATACTTTTTCACCACTTTGGTCTTCTTGGGGGGATCACCCTTGGTCTTCATGCCTGTTTTAAAGAGGTGGGCAGAGATGGCCTGCTGGGTTTTGAGATGCACCATGATTTTGTTGAACTTGGGCTTCTGAACCCAGACCCTTGTGGCAAATTGGCTATGCCATCCTTCAAGAGAAGAGGTGGTCTTGATTAGGCCATCCTTTACCTGCTTAAAGCAGCTCCATGTGATTGAGTCACTGCCTTTTCTAATGGGGCGTGCTTCCTGAAAAATACCAACCCATTGAGTTTAAAAATACTCAATAAAGGGCGCAAAGGCTGCCTGGTTGGCAATAATGTAAGGATGGCAGAGGAGGGCGTTGTAGAAGGCATTTGTCTCCTCCTTTTGCACAAGGGCAAGGGCAGCAAAGCAGTTGAATACGTCCTTTGCTTCCTTTGTGCCTTCAGTATAGACCAGCTCATGAAGTGCAGAGCACTTTTGGAGGCGGCAGCAGAGTGCCTGCCAGAAGTGAAAGTAGCATCCTTGAGGGGAGCTCTTGAAGACTCTAATAAAAGCATTGGCCTGAGCCTGCTCAAAATCTACTACCAGATATTCATGGTAGGGAAGGATTTTGGGCTTTTTCTTGATTGGGGTGGCTTCCTCTGACTGGGCCTTTTTCTTACACCCTCTAGTCTCCTTTGGATCCTCTTCATTAGTTGGGAGGATCTCATCTAACTTGGCCTTTAATATTGTTAGAGCCCAGACATAAGTTTCCTACTTCTTATTTGGGAGGGAAAAAGACCAGGGGAAGAACTAGATTGCTAACATGCCCATGGATATTCCAAAGCTGGCTGAAGAGCTTTGGGCAGGTGAAGAATGTTCCATCTGCAAGCCAGGTCTTGCATTTTAAAAGTTTTGAAGATCCTGGCTTGTTGCAAAGCAGATGATCCGCTCTGGGGCATGTTGCCCATCATCATGAAGGAGGAATCTCTCTTCATGCCGTGAAAGCTTTTGCTCCTCAGTTAGAATCAACTGGTTGATTGATGTAGCACTGACACCTTCAGTGCTCATAGCATATCTCTGGTCAGTGAGATATCTCTGTAGTTTTGAGATTCCATCAACAGTTGCCAGTTGGGTATAATTTAGATTAATGAGCACATTGTTTATGACCTCAGTTACAGTTTGGTCCTTTGTGGTTGGGATCACCTGGCAAAGAAACTAGCGGATCAGTTAATATAGAGGATCAAAAGGCTTGGCACAGCCATGCCCAATAGTCAGAGCTTTAAACCAAGTGAACCCATAGGTGGTAAGTCTAGCTGGACAGCCAACGTTATCACATTTGAAGTGATGTTGCCAGATGGGCTTCTTCTCATTGTTGCATCTGAAGCTGTAGCCCTTGTGAACAAAGCCAGCACCACCTTTCTTTGTCATAATTGGATAGCTGACAGGGTTGTTGTTGGCACAGCAAAGGTGCCATTTTGGTTGCATACATTGTGAATTGAGTTAAGATCCCAGAGCTCAATTGGCTCATCTGCAGGAGCACCAGGCTCAGGCTCCTGCTCATCTTCATCCTCTGGCTCTGAAGTGGGGTCAGAATGGCAATTGAAGTTGAACAACTTCTCTTGAGGGTCTGACGGGGAGGCAACAAAAGGAGAATGGGGAGGGGTTGGGCTTGGGCTTGTTTCCTCAGGCTCTGCTGAGGGCGTAGGTGTCTTGGGAGGAGCTTTACCCTTAGCAGGCTGCTTTTTAGGGGTAGTTTTGGCCTTTTTGGCCTTGGGAGGAGTGGTCTTGTCTTTGAAGGCCTTAGACGCAACTTTATTGATGGACTTGGGAGGCATCTAAAAGTGAATTAGTATCAAAATATGAGCAATTTGGGGGTTGTTTTTAAAGAGAAAAATGAGAATGTTTTTAATATAAAAGTATCAATTTTTTTACATAAAATTGTAGAGGAGATCAAAAAAATATATACTATTAAAATTTCAATGTTTTTTATTTTGTAAAAAATAATTTTTTAATTAGTAACACAAGTAGGCAAAACTTTGAGTTTTGACTGAAAACTTGCTCTCAAGATGGCGTTTTTGAAGTGACGTAATTGAGGTGCCGTAGCTCAAAAACATAGTGTTTTTGACCATTTTTTATATTAAGTAACAAATTTACGGTGGAGCTACCTCAACAGGGCCAAAGAGTAAAACTTGAATTTCTCAAAAACTAGCTTATACAACTGGGGTTAAAAAGTACCCAGTTGTTTAGAGGAGATCAAAAAATAAAGATCTGCAAAGTTTCTTATGTTTTCTTAAATTTTTATTAATATTATTTTTGACGTGAAACTATACTTTTGAAAAGTGGAAAGCAAGAATTGCAGTGAGGGAATTGATATAGCGTAGCCTGGCGCCATAGGTAATTTCCCCTATCCATTGTGTGCCTTGAATCAATTGGGTGATATGAAACTTGGTGGAATTTGAAGTGACGTAAATTGAAATGGCATAATCACCCCCTTCTATATTAAAATCACTATTAAAATATTTTATTGGTGAAACCCTTATCAATGTATCCATGTATAACAAATTTATAAATTACATATAACAAAACTGATTTTTTTACCCAAAAATTATAATCACAAGAAGGACTACCATAGTGGTGTCTATTTAGATTGTTCTTATTATAAGTGTCTTAGATTAATACTATAGGAACATCTGCTGGCACTATACCACAGGCTTTATTTTAGTTTGGGTATAAGCTTATTTTAGTTTAAGGTAAATGGCGTAATTCAAAATGACATAAAGTTGAGATGGCATAAACATGCCCCACACTAAGTGTTTTCATATGTAAATAAAGTTAGCAAAATAAGATTTAATTAATCTGACTCATAGTGACAGAATTGAGATGGCGTAAATTTGAGATGCCGCTTTATAAAGGTATATGTAAATTTTAACTATTTTATTGTTTATTTTATTTTTTTGTGATTCAAAATCACTAATGCAAAAAACCCATCTTGAATTAAATTCAAGATGGTGTTTTTTGAGATGCCGTTTTTGAAATGGCGTGTCATACCATTTTTATTTAATTGTGATTTATTCAATATTGAAATATTATATATTAAAATTTTAATATTGAAATATGTAATATTAAAACTTTAATATTAACTTTTAGATACTAAAATTTTAATATTTAAATATTTAAAATTAAAATTTTACTGTTAAAATTTTAATATTACATATTTCAATATTAAAATTTTAGTATTGAAATATAAAAATTAAAAAAAATTTAAGTTGCAAGGGAAAAATATTTATTGAGGGGATGCTAATTGCAAAGGGGAATGTGATTATTCCATGGAATTATACCCTGAAAATAAATTTTTGGCTAGAACATCCAATTGGATCCATGTACTCTTCTGTACGTGGTGGACAACCCTGGATGCAATTGCTAGAGGGGTGGCGCCCTGTACCCCAGTGTTTGTTGAACATTTGATAAAAGGAAGCAGGGTGAGAAAATTGATTAATAGGTTTTTTTCAGGGGGCACATAGTACCCATACAACGTTGCCAATGCAAAGGAGTCATACAGGACGTGCTTGACTGTCCTATATTCCTGCGGTGTCTTCTGGAGTTTGAGTGCTAAGCAGCATATGTCTATTTGAATGGGTACATCCTCCAACTTTTTGACGTTGGTTTTTAATATGCAGTGGAGGAGGATTCCCAGGTATACCACAACATGAATTCTTTGTAAGATGTATTTTTCTGAGAACTTGCACAGTTTTTTTGAATATTTGAACTAATCTATTAATATAGGAAGTTTGATTTAATTTGAAGAGGATTCCAGGGGGCGCCCAACTTGTATCAGCCCCCATGCCTCTGCAAACAAAATAAATAAAGGTTTAAATGTGTTCACAAGGACTGCATCCCTGACTTTATTTGACAATGCCTTGAATACTTCATTAAAAATTTCAGTTTTTAGTTATTCAGTTCCTATTTGAAAGTTGGTTTTTATTAAGTTTTTTTCATATTTAATGATGTTTGAAAATGGGAATCATTGAATGCTTTCATAGATATATTGATCAAAGTTTAGCTTGACATCCCCACAAATTTCATTCATTTCTTTGAAGTTGATATTGGATCCTATTTTATATGCTTTCCTTATCCATGGCAAGCACCCCGCAGGTGGTAAATATTCCCTATCTTTAGCTTTGATATTTGAAAACTTATTCATAATCTGTTGAATTATTTTATTAATTTGGTTTTTATTTATTTGTTTTACAGGGGCTACCAGTGACTGGTAAACCTGTAGAACCAACTCAGCGTAAAAGCCGTCACTTCTGCGACCTTGTCCCCATTCCTGGTGATGACTAAAATAAATATAAATAAAACATAAAAAGACTTACTAATTGTTTCCCCTGCGGCCCCCTCAGCCATAGGCGCCACCTCAGCAAACTTCATGAGCGCTGGATGCTCTTCATTGATTTTCCTAGGCTTAATTTTTCTTATCTTTCTTGTAACTTGTGCTTCTTCTTGGTTTTCATTTGATAAATTTTCTGTATTTCTCGAAGCGCTCCTGCTTCTTGACTGAGTTTTGTTCTTGTCTGCTTCCATTTGGTCAGTTTCCTCTTCATTTGTGTTGATTTTCTTAGAAATTTCATTTCCCTAAATTAGTTTGATTATTTGAGTATTCTTTCTATTAGTTTTTGCAAAATCCCACAAGTTGTAGTTTTCACTTTTGAAATCTTACCGCTTGAGTATTTCCTTTTGAAGATTTAAAATTATTTCCTTGTGTTCTTTGTTGACCATTGTTCCCAGGCTATTTTTTGAAATTTCATTTTACTGGAACAAGGCTCTTCCCTCATTCCCAGTTGATTTACCACAATTTCCCTTATGTTGTATTCAAGCTTGAAAACCTTTTGGAGGGCTGACTCTAATTTTTTTATTAAGTTATAGATATTTGACATTTTGTTTGAATTACATCAAAAAACTGGTTTTTATAGTACTACCTTCAACATGTGATTATTTTTCACCATAATTACTATTACAAAGACAATAAATGTAAATATTGCATTAGAATATTGCAATTGGACGTCAACTCTTGATATTTTGATATTATGTGCATAACTCAATACATTTTGTTTAATGAAATCCATTGTAAACTTGGCCTTTTCTATTATAATTTAATGAAATGGACTTTGTTTATATTAGAGAGCCATTAACGCTTAGTACAAATATTGATACATAGTGCATTTTACAGCCTATCATTTACCTATTGGTAATAATTCTATAAACTTTTTAGTTGGATTTTGCAAGGTAATAATAATGTAATGTGTTAATAAATTACTGTTTATTGTCATTAATTAGCTGATTTTCTTTGCTGTGGCAATTGTGCATTTTCTGATATTTACACACTAGTATCCAATTAGTTGGTTTCACATCCAATTTCACAGGCAATAGGAAATCAAGCTATCATCCCAAGACCGGATGTGGTTGGGGTGGCAACTTGATTTTCTATTGCCTGTGTGATTGGATGTGAAGCCAACCAATTGGATACTAGTGCGTAAATATCAGAAAATGCACAATTGCCACATCAAAGAAAATCAGCCAATTAATGACAATAAATAGTAATTTATTAACACATTACATTATTATTACCTCATAAAATCCAACTAAAAAGTTTATAGAATTTTTACCAATAGGTAAATATACAGGCTGTAAAATGCACTATGTATCAATATTTGTACTAAGTGTTAACGGCTCTCTAATATAAACACAGTCAATTTCATTAAATTATAATGGAAAAGGCCAAGTTTACAATGGATTTTATTAAAAAAATTGTTATGAATGACATTTAAATACTTGTATTGAAAACCCAAGAGTCAAACCCCAGTTCCCTGAAGGCAGATCAAAACCTCCAGGGCAGACCAAGACCTGCCAATCTGTTAAAACACAGGCTCAAATTGTTAAATTACCCCGCAACCCGCCGGCCCGCTACAGAGAATTCCCTGAATATTTGCCAGTATGCTGCCAAACTGGTGCCAATGAAGACCCATGCCTGCAAAGGAGATGTAACCTGGCTAACAGAGGTTGGGGAAGGACCTACTGCCAACCTGCTCAACACCAATACTGGAGTTTTGAAACCAACATTGGAAACCTTGGAATTGAACCCTGACCCTCCAAAGACTACTCAAGTCACACAAAGTGGACGGGAGACTGCACAATTGTTAAATTACAAACCCAAGTTAACGAGTTACTCCAAGACCTGCCAGTCTCCCAAGGACAATTCCCTGAATGGTCACCAGATTGATGCCAACCTTGAGCCACCAAAGAGCTGAACCTATGCAGAGGTTGAAGCTTGCCTTAAGGAGGTTAAAACAAAACCTATTTTTAACTCTGCCTATGACCACCAGCAACTGCCAGCCTTCTATCCAGAAGGGATAGTACAACTGAACTACTCAGGTAACATAGTGAACAGTGGCGGCAGAACAAAGCATTTTCACTTCTATTTGCCAGAGCAGGCACAGCTTGGATCTGCCGCCCTCAAGACTCCAAGCCAAGATCCATGCCCCGCCAGTGCCTTGTCTGCAAACCTGAACCCTGCAAAAATTGAAGAAGCAAAGTCCCATGGTATAAAAACCCCGGTGGTATGGTGAAGACTACATTGTCATTTTCAATAATAAAATTTTATGAACCTTTGGTTCAAATAAATCTCACCTTACCTAGTCTTAGTGATCTTCCATCTTAACTCTGTTCCAGTAGACCATCAGGCACCCGCCCCCCTTGGAGACCATCCTGCTGATCCCACCCAGGTACTATACTGTCCCCCAGGAGCCCCCTTTGGACCTGTACATTTTACTGAATACCTGCCCAACCTGGCCTACAAGGAGTATGATTTGGAGACCATCCTCATTGCTGACCCCTTGGCCAGGACTAGAGAGACTGAATACATAGGATGTGAAGGAGAGTGGTACAAAAGGCCGCCAAGATTGTTCAAAGTCAAGTACAATTATCAGCCTGCCTACTTTGTTCCCATGACTCTGCCCTTAACCCCACAACCCAACCGCCAAATGGAGACCCCCACTGCTGCAGAGACCACGTCCACTCAACTGTTTTGAGTACTCTATATCACCTTGACATTAATGGTGAATTCCATGATCCCTACCTCTGGACCCTGATCCTTACTCAGGCAATCTATGTCTTAAGTTATCAAGTTAGCACCCATTCTATGGTGGGCTTTACCTGCCAGCTCAGCCCAACCCCATCCCAAGCTGTCCAATGACTCTACCTATGCCTGGTTTCCTGACATTATGACAATATTTTACAAACATGGTAACCTGGGCCCCAAGATGTTGTTAACACTTGGGGCAACTTGTATGCTTTTTTTTGTGATAATCACTTATTACACCCAAAAGGCAATTACCTCCCCTGATACTCTCATGGATGAAGAACCAACCTGCCAAAGAATTGAAAGACCCTGCACCTGGTGCAAAACCCCAGAACCCAGCCACGTCACAAGTGCAGAATGTGATAGTGAACCAGACCATAACCAAGGTGGATATGCCCCAGATGGCCAAACTCACCTTATAAGAAGCTCGCCAAGCCATGCCAGCCTTCTGCCTCCACTTCTAAACCAACACCAACGCCTACCCCAGTGACACTTAGAAAGTCTTGGGGGTGGCCGCCATGCTATCAGGAGATGCACTAGATTGGTTTGGGAAAACCACCGCCAAAGATGTTGAATTTTTCCTGGACTATTCAAAATTTAAGGCCAAACTAATGAGCACTGGTGATGACCAAAACACTAGATACTATGTGCTGATCTCAATGTTAGAGATCCAACAAGCAAACCACCCTATCCAAGCTTTATTGATGAGTTCCTTAAACTTAAGATGTGCACCCAACTTGAAGATGAACTATCCGCCATTATCTTCAGAAAAGGAGTTAACTTGGCCATGAGAGACCTGTTGAAGCACCACCTGCCTACACTGAACCTGGAGGAACTACTACCCCTGTGCAAAGGCCTGAGTCTAAACCAAGAAAGATAGAACTTGTACCCTGCCCAAGCTGGCAGGGCCATGACGCTCAATTGACCAGGAATGTCCCCTGACAAGTTATAACACCACTATTGAGATGGGTTGTGTTTCTACTGCCATGAGGCCGGACACCTAACCAGAGCATGTCTAAAAAGAATACACCTCCTGTATCCTTGGCACAAATAAACACCTCTGCACAATCTTACAAATTCATCCAAGTGACCATAGACTGTGTGGGAATCAAGTGTCAGATTGAGGCCTTTATTGATACAAGAGCTGATGAAAGCTTCATTGACGCCAACCTGGCAAAGGAATTAGGATTAACAGCTTCAGAGCGCAGCTTACAAGTAACCATGGGAAACAGTTCCCTGGAAACTGGTTACAAGTGTGAACAGGAACTTCCTTTGACAATTGGACAGAATGTGTATCCAACCCCCTTGATCCTCTTGCTGGGACTGCCACATCCTCTAGTACTGGGAGACTCATGGTTGGACAGACATGGCCTGATTCTAAACTATCATGAGCAGACTGCCACCTTGGGAATACCTGAGTCTTGTGATGTTGTTCCATTCTGTATAAGCTATGGCAGAGCACTGAACAACAGACCCTTAACTAAAAAGATGAAACCCAGAGTTGGGACACTATCCACCGCCTTGCAGAACTGGGGCCATGTATTTAGCAAAGAAGAGGCCACAAAACTACCCAGTCACTCAATCTACAACCACGCCATAGACCTGCTACCAGGTACCCAACCACATCACAGCCCCATCTATAGTTGCAATCACTGTGAGCAAGTGGCCTTGAAAGCTTACCTGGAGGATATAAAAAAAGGGTTTCATCCAAGTGTCAAAAGCACCCTGCTTGTTGCCCATGCTGTTTGTAGGGAAAAAAGATGGCAGAATGCGTCCATGCGTAAACTACCAGAAACTGAATAACATTACAGTGAAGAACTGCTACCCCATCCCTAACTCTGATGACCTTTGTGATGTGCTGACCAGAGCCCAAGTGTACTCAAAAATTGACCTTTGTGATGCCTTCAACCTGATCCAAATCAAAGATGAAGACAAATACAAGACAGCTTTCAAAACCAGATATGGGTTGTACAAGTACCTAGTAATGCCATTTGGTCTCTGCAAGCCCCAGCACTTTTCAAAGAATGATTAATATTGTCCTAGGGGAATATATTGACCACTTTTGTATTGCGTACTTAGACAACATCCTCATCTACAGCAAGACTCACAAGGAACACCTGCGCCACCTGGACCTTATACTAGAGAAACTCTCCCAAGAAAACTTACACGCCAAGCTTAAGAAATGCAAATTATTCCAGTCTGAGGTTAAATTCCTGGGATACATAGTGAATACCAGCAGGTTTGCAATGGCACAGTATAAAGTAGAAGCAATAACGTCTTGGCCAATGCCTAAATGTAGGAAAGATGTGAGAAGTTTTTCGGGCCTGGCAAATTATTGCAGGGATTTCATCCAAAAATTTTCTCACATCACCCTGCCCCTGGGCTGCCTGTGCTCTGACAAGGTCACCTTTGTCTGGACTCTAGATTGAACCACTTCCTTTGAGACCCTGAAACTTGCCTTCACCTCTGCCCCTGTTCTGGCCATGCCCGACCCGTCTAAGCCATTCATACTGGAAACCAACACATCCAACTTTGCGGTAGGTGGGGTCCTTCTTCAGGAAGGAGGGGATAGTAACTACATCCTGTAGCATATTACTCCAAGAAGATGCTGCCTGCCAAAGGAAACTACCCAATCTACAACAAGGAGATGCTTACTATAATGAAGACCTTGAAACATTGGCGCCAATACCTATGTGGTGCTGAGTTTCCAGTAAAGGTCCTAACTAACCACAAGAACCTGGTTTATTTCTTTAAACCCAGACAGCTGAACCAAAGACAGGCCAGATGGGCCTTGGAACTGGCCAACTACACCTTGACCATTGACTACAAGCCTGGGAAGGTGAACATGGTACCTGACACCCTGAGTAGAAGAACTGATCTGACCCCTTCCTCTGCATAAACCAAGGACTACAACACACATGTACTCCTTGACCCTGCCAGCCTAGGTATCCAATTGATGTACCTGAAAATCATGGCCCAGAAACCTGACATAATTAAAGCACAGAAATTAGACAAGTATTCAGTGGAACTCATTGCCAACTTAACCTCAGACCCAGAGAGCCGCCACCACAAGAAAGGATTTTTGCTGAAAGGATCCACCCTGCTATTAAACAACCAGATCTATGTACCAGAAGGTAAAACAAAGACCAAAGTACTCCTTAATTACCATGACTCAGAGATGGCCAGACACCCTGGCAGACTCAAGACACTCCAAGGAATCAAGAAGAATTACACTTGGCCCCAAATAGACAAAGATGTGGCCGCCTACATTGAAGGTTGTGAGACATGTAGAAGAACCAAAGCCTGTAGATCCAAACCTGAGGGCCTGCTAAGACCACCAGACATACTAGCGGGACCCTGGCAGTCTGTTTCAATGGATTATATTGTAGAACTTCCCCCTATCCAATTTGTTCAATGCCATCCTTGTCATGGTAGATAGATTTACTAAGATGTCCTATTTCATCCCTACCACCACTCACTGCACTGCCGCAGAGACAGCTAGTCACTTCCACAACTGCATTCTAACTCAACATGGTACTCCAGGGGAAATTATCACTGATAGAGGACCCCAATTAACCTCCAAATACTGGACTCAGGTGATGAAAGACTTGGGGGTGAAGCGCTGTGCATCAACCTCCTACCATCCACAGACTGACAGTCAGACTGAACAAGTGAACCAAATACTTGAACAATACCTATTATGGTATGCCAATGCCAACCAAGATAGTGGGCAGAGATGCTACCCATGGCACAGTATGCTTACAACAGCAAAGACCATGAATCTACCAGAATGTCCCCCTTCAAAGCCAATTATGGCTTTGACCTGTCCTGGGGCCCCAGTATTGGTAGTAAGGAAATAAACCTGTCAGGACAAACCTGGATTAAACAGATACACGACATCCAACAAACCTGTCTTAAGAATCTGACCTGTGCTGTTCAGAATTATAAGGCGTTTGCGGACAAGAAGAGGACCGCTGGAAAACTGTTGAAAGTAGGAGATAAAGTCTATCTGGACTCTTAAAACGTGCCTCTGACTGCTCCCTGTTGAAAGTTAGCCCACAGAAGAAGTGGTCCCTACAGGATTACCAAGCTAGTAGGCAAAGTAGCATTTGAACTAGAATTACCCCCTCATGGAAGATACATAACGTCTCCCACTGCGCGCTTCTATTCAAGAAAGAAGGAAACTCCCTTCCCCACCAGAAACTCAAGACTGACCCCCCTCCCATCCAAGTAGGACACTCTGAAGAATACAAAGTTGAATATGTTCATGGGGACTATATCCACTATAAAACCCTCCAGTACTACGTCAAGTGGAAGGGATAACCATCTGAGAAAAGCACCTGGGAACTATTAAGCAACCTACCCAACGCCCAACTAGCAATCTGACAATATCTTGAGAAGAAGGCCAGGAAGGAAGGGACCCCTGGGAAGGAAGGAGATGATGTCATGAATACCATTTCAATACTTGTATTGAAAAGCCAAGAGTCAAACCCCAGTTCCCTGAAGGCAGATCAAAACCTCCAGGACAGACCAAGACCCGACAATCTGTTAAAACACAGGCTCAAATTGTTAAATTACCCCGCAACCCGCCGGCCTGCTACAGAGAATTCCCTGAATATTTGCCAGTCTGCCACCAAACTGGTGCCAATGAAGACCCATGCCTGCAAAGGAGATGTAACCTGGCTAACAGAGGTTGGGGAAGGACCTACTGCCAACCTGCTCAACACCAATACTGGAGTTTTGAAACCAACATTGGAAACCTTGGAATTGAACCCTGACCCTCCAAAGACTACTCAAGTCACACAAAGTGGACGGGAGACTGCACAATTGTTAAATTACAAACCCAAGTTAACGAGTTACTCCAAGACCTGCCAGTCTCCCAAGGACAATTCCCTGAATGGTCACCAGATTGATGCCAACCTTGAGCCACCAAAGAGCTGAACCTATGCAGAGGTTGCAGCTTGCCTTAAGGAGGTTAAAACAAAACCTATTTTTAACTCTGCCTATGACCACCAGCAACTGCCAGCCTTCTATCCAGAAGGGATAGTACAACTGAACTACTCAGGTAACATAGTGAACAGTGGCGGCAGAACAAAGCATTTTCACTTCTATTTGCCAGAGCAGGCACAGCTTGGATCTGCCGCCCTCAAGACTCCAAGCCAAGATCCATGCCCCACCAGTGCCTTGTCTGCAAATCTGAACCCTGCAAAAATTGAAGAAGCAAAGTCCCATGGTATAAAAACCCCGGCGGTATGGTGATGACCACATTGTCATTTTTGATAATTAGTTTTACAAGCATTTGGTTCAAACAAATCTTACCTTACCTAGCCTTAGTGATCTTTTGTCTTAACTCTGTCCCAGTAGACTATCAAGCACCCGCCCCCCTTGGAGACCATCCTGCTGATCCCATCCAGGTACTATACTGTCCCCCAGGAGCCCCCTTTGGACCTGTTCATTATACTGAATACCCGCCTAACCCGTCCTATGCGGATTAAAACTTGAAGACAATCCTCATTGATGACCCCTTGACCAGGACTAGAGAGACTGAATACATAGGACGTGAAGGAAAGTGGTACAAAAGGTCGCCAAGATTGTTCAAAGACAAGTACAATTAACTCCCTGCCTACCTTGTTCCCATGACTCTGCCCTTAACCCCACAACCCAACCGCCAAATGGAGACCCCTACTGCTGCAGAGACCACATCCACTCAACTGTTTTGAGTACTCTCTATCACCTTGACATTAATGGTGGATTCAATGATCCCTACCTCTGGACCCTGGTCCTTACTCAGGCAATCTAAGTCTTACGTTATCAAGTTAGCACCCATTTTATGGTGGGCTTTACCCGCCAGCTTGGCCCAACCCTGTCCCAAGCCGTCCAATGCCTCTACCTATTCCTGGTTTCCTGACAAAAATGCATTGAGTTATGCACATAATATCAAATTATCAAGAGTTGACTTCTAATTGCTATATTCTAATGCAATATTTACATGTATGGTCTTTGATTAATTAATAATGATGAAAAATATATATGCTCATAATTTTAAGCTATTCATAAAATGTACAACATTGTATTAATTATGGGAAATGTTGATAATGTAAAGAGAAAATATTTTTAATTGTGAATTGAAAGAAAAATATTAATTTTAATAGGTTGTCACAAAGAAAAGATTTATTTTACTGATCAAAGGACAAAAAAGAGAGGGAATGGGTGGAATGAACATTGTCTTCATCTGCACCTGTGAAAGGGGCGGCATCAGAGATAGTGGTGAGAGAATGTGTGGTGGTTTGGGAGTCAGGGTTGGAAGGCAGGTGGCTTGATGGGGGGGTTGGGGAGGCAGGGTTTGTTGACTGGGAAGGGGCAGCAAGAGCAGTTTTCCTCAATTGCTCAAATTCTTCTTCCGTCATATATACTGGCTTAACAAAACAGATGGATGGGCAAGGGGGAAGGCAAGAGTCCTTTCTGGACTTATCACTATCACTTGCATAGAAGATGGTGAGATCAAATAAGTCCTGGACGGACACAGAAGGGAAAAGCTCATCACCCTTATCAATTTGGGTGCATAGTTTGTTGTTGGTGGCAGTCTTTAAGCGTCTGAGGGTGGAACCAAAATTGTAGAGACATACATCTGCAAGATGCATGTCAGCGTGGTTGATGGGGTAGGACCAACAGTTATGTCCCACAGCCCTGATTTCTTGGGTTTCTCATTCCTGCTGCTCCATCTCAACACTCAGTACAACTGTGTATATAGCTTGTTGGGTAGCCCACTCCTCCAGCATGTCCTTGTGCTCTGTCTGGTAGGCATGCCCATCTGCAGTGTTTGAAATTGTGGAGTAATGATTGACACCCAATGGGGAAACTGCCAACAAAACTCCAACAAAACAATACAAGATTGGGCCGCGCTTGTAGACATCAGATTGGATATGCTTTTCTCCAAAGTCTTGGATACTTGCCAAAATCTTGGCATACAACAAGAATATGATATCACTACGGGCCCTCATTGCCCTTCCTTTGATAAAATTAATAATGGTTGCATTGTACGGGTTGATATCTACCAAACTGGGGCCACCAAATACCTGATTGGATAGGATTCTTTTGGCAACCACAACTCCATGCATCCACAAATTCACTGTTCTCTTATTTGTGAAAACACCATGGAGTTCCAGCTGGAGGCGCATCTGGACCAGGGGCATCTGCGGGTCACATTTCATGATGGCCATCATAAGGGGGTGGTCTTTTTCACCATCAGTTGATGTAAATGCCCCAGTTGTTGTCTTCTTGAGGGGAGCCACAGTTGGAGTGGGCTTGTAGGGTTGCAGCCACACTGGACTTTGCAAAACCCATCACAGCCGCAATTTCCCCAAGGGACATAAAAACTCTTGCTTTGCAACCATTTCAAGCACAATCTCTAGGATAATCAATTTTCTTCTGCATCCTGCAGGCTGATTGGCTGGAGAAATGATGTGTTTATCTTGGGAACTAGATGTTGCCATCTGATTGGCTGTTTCTTGATTAATGGTTCTCTGGGTGACCCCATGGCTCACTCAGCCAATTCTAGATGCTATTGTTGATATGTGGTCTGGATTAGCAGCTGCCTGTGCATGATGGGCAAACAGGGCCATTCTTGAGGACACAGGAGAAAGAACACACTCCTGGGTAGTGCTTGGGGAGGGGTATGCAAGTTGGGAATGATCATAGACAGATGCTTCACTATTGGAAGACCCAGTGTGGCCCTGCATAATTTTGTCAAGGCCAGGGAATAACTCATTGACTTGGTTGTTATTGGAATAAGACATAATAAATTTTTAATAAAAAAGTAAACTTAAAAAGAGGAGTGTATGTTTTAGTCAATTTTATTGTTAAGTATGTTAATTTGTTGAATATTATGATCTAAATTTTAGCTGTCCTAAAATGGAATAGGGTGATTTTTGAGAATGCCTATGATTCCTAAAAGAATTAGCACAAATCCACTCTACATCCTTTGCCTTCCTTTTTGAGACCCCCATAAATTATATTTATTTCAAATTCACCGCAATTATGATTTGAGACTTGGTTCTTGGATTTGACAATTCTTCAATTTCAGATTTATTAATTTTTACATGATGTCTATGATTTGTTTGACATACAGGAAATCTCAAATTGTACATAAGAATCCTGCATTTCTGATTCATGTATCCCGCATTTGTTTGCTGAGTTTTGTCTTTTGTTAGTTGAGTTATCTGCTCATGAGATTCAAAATTTTCTAATTTAAATAAATCAAAAAAGTCAAATCAAATGGTTGATTTTATTAAATATTTTAATTTTCACTCAGCTGAGTTGCCCACAAAAGTGTTTTGAATTTTGGACCAAGGATTTGACAATCCCACATTTTTACGTTCAGGTTCTGAATTTACAGTATGTTAAAGTATAATTATTTTTATGAATATTTTCATTTTCAATGATAAATAAAATACCATCAAACGTAAATATTACATTAGAATATTGCAGATTAAAATTAATCTTGTTATATCAATATTATGTGCATTTTGCAATGCATTTTTTAATGAATTTTATTGTAAACTTGTAATTTTTCATTATGATGTTATAATTGGACTGCATCTATATTAGGGTGCTGTTGTGTATATACTTATGGGAAGTATAATTAACAAGATAAAGGGGAAAATTAAGAAGAGAATGATACTTTATTGGATATGAATATATGATAATATATAGTATCATGGGAAGCCACATACTGTCCATGTACATCATGAAAAGCATGGAAGTCATGGGGCTTATCCAAGTGATTGTTTCTCTTAAGTCACAAGGCTTGTTCAAGTTGTGTTCTGCTTAGGATTTGGAATGTTTAATTCCTGTGATAGATGGTGAATGATAGTAGTGCCACCAAATTAATGATTAGTCAGGAAATCATTCAGCAAGTTGCTTGAGGAATTAATTTCCCAAGAGGGAGTAATTGAAGATATTGCAACAGTGCCATTAACACTTTCTACATATATTGATATGGATTTTATTTTAAAGTTTTTATATTTACTTATTGATAATGGTTATATAAAATTAAAGCCGGATTTTGTACTTGATAATGATACAATTGATTAATCAATCACTGTTTATGACCATTAACTGGCTATTTTTTGCTGTGGCAATTGTGCATCTTCTGATATTTATGCGCTTGCATCTGATTAGCTGGTTTTCCATCCTATCAACTGTATGATAGATATGATGGGATGTCAGCTAATCAGATGTAAGCACATAAATATCAGAAAAGGCACAATTGGCACAGCAAAAAATAAGCTAATCAATGATCATAAATAGTGATCAATTAATTCATTATATTATTATCAAGAACAAAATCTGGCTTTAAGTTTACATAACTATTATCAATAAGTAAATATAAAAGCTTTAAAATATACTCTGCATCAATATATATGTAGAAATTTTTAATGGTACTCTATTATGGGAACAGTCCAGTTATGAATTAATAATGAAAAATACCACATTTACAATGAATTTTATTAAAAAAAATGTATTGAGATATGCACATAACACAGAATTGATGTGGCTGTAAAGTTATACCTCCTACTTAGGCCTTCACTTCAATTCTTGCCAAATGCTTGGGGACCTCCACCAAATTTTGTTTTAACAATTATCTAAAAGTTACTGAAAAAGCCCAAGAAAAGCCCCTGAATTAATACTTGTGGAATTATTCCAAAGATTCCCCACCTAACCCACCCAACAGACATCCCTGGTTAAACATCATGTGAAAGAGCATCTGGGAGCAGTGGTAATTGTGTCCAAAGAAGGTTTCTCAATTTTTAGTTGAGTCAGTTTGCCTTTTGATTCTATCCATTCAAAAAATTTCAAGATTTTACCGCCATGAGAAATGCACTCATATTTACTAATTTTATTGGCCAATTAGTTTGATGAAATTTGATCTCTCACCCCAATTTTCTCCCCCCTAAAATGAATGCAAGAGTTTTAAAGGCCTTGCTTCATCATTCTCTACTTTTATAAAGTTTGAAATTTGTTAGTCTAATTTGGCCATTTGGTTTTTTCTGTTACTTTTGGTGTTCAGGTGATTTCTTCCCCACTTTAGCCTCCTAGTGTTATTGGCAGCAACATTTTGGTTGTTGCTGAAACTGCAATTTTTATTGTGGTTGAGGGATAATGATTTTATTCCTCTTAACCTGCTCCCCAATTCTCACAGTGGATAGCAATAAGACCTAGTACAGTTGAAATTCAATAAAACATTCAAAACTTAATGTGATATGGAAACAAAATAATACTATTTCCCAATTAAAAAAGATAATACATACAGAAAAAAATAATCTGTATGTTCTAAATCAGATGGCTAGTTTATTGAAATTTTAGTATACTCCATGCTATATGATGCTAATTTTTGTATAATTGCAAGTTATTTATAGTATTTACAATAACTGTTAATAAAAAATTCAATACCAATATTTTACTAATTGTGTGTTGATGGTAATAATATAAAGGATTTATTTGGGGTGTAGCTAAATTAACATGTCTAACATACATAGACATATGAAAGAATTAGAGGCAGTCCTCCAGAAAGTGGTTAATCTTGAAAAATACAAGGGAATTGTACCAAGCCACCTGGGAAGTGGAGGAATATCTATTATACAAGGGAATGAAGTTGCCCAAAATAATCTGTGAACTATTACCATTAGTCAAAATAACAAGATTTTATTGAACTTAAAAGGGAAAACTTTAGAATGCTTAAATTTCAATAATGCAAGTTACAATTCATTTGAATTCCAGCAAAGTGCCAGTGAAAATAATCAAAGAATTAAATTAATACAAGGAAATGAAGCATCAAAGGAAGAAAACAGAAGTGAAAGTTATGAAAATGAAGAAAGTCAAAATGAAGTAAATCAAAATCAAAATACTAAAAACAATACTGTAAATTCAGAACCTAAAGATAAAAATGCGGGATTGTCAAATTCTTTTGCATGAACTCAAGAGTTTAATGGAGTAATTTTCATCCTGGAACAACTTACTTTTTTATATAAAATGATGAAAAATATTCCAGTAAATTGGTGAGTTTACGCAAAAGAATTTGACAATCCTGCATTTTTACCTTTAGGTTCTGAATCTACAGTACAGTAGTTTTAAAAGCTATGGCAACAAAAAAAATACCTCAGATTTAAACAAAAATGGTTTCATATTTGAACAAAATCCAAGTTGTGTGAGATTCAGGATTCAATTAATTTATAAAATTTCAGTTAATAAATGAACTCTCAAACAAAAAAATTCCACTAGCCCATTATAAAAAATTATATCAAACATCAAGCAGTGTAGTTCAAACCACAAACAAAATGAACTGGTACAGCAAGTGAAATGGATGGATGCTGTTTTGTACTATATTATAATCCAATCAGGATTTATATGAGGCACCAACAGAAGGACTAAAATGAAACAAAATTTGGGCAATCTAGAAACAAGATTCAACAAGCACAAAACAAAATGAAGTCACACAAGATGTGTAGTATGAGCAGCCTAAAATAGAAAAATAACAATATAACAGCCAATGGACAGTCATCCAATTTAGGAACAGAGGCAATTTTATTCATTTTTATGGATCCTTATTTGTGTAAAATAGTTTTGAGAACCTTTCAAATATTAACTTGAGATTACAATAAAAATAAATCATAAAATTTTAAATTTCTACTTTTAGTGATTTTATCCTAGGTTTTATTTACAATGGCTTTTACTAGCAACATTTTTGATAGCACCAGCAACCAAGCCAGCAGCAGCCAAGCCAGCTTCAATGGAAGCAAGACTCAGAACGTGGAGGCACCCTTTTACACCCAAGCCTTTGAGGCAGGTAATGAGGAAGCTTACCTGTACCTGACCCCTGACCCATATGGATTTGACTTGTTCAGTAGTCACGTAGTGTCTAGCTCTGCCCCTGCTCTCATACTCACCCCCACACAAGCTGCCCGTCAACCAACCAATCAGGATGGCAACCTTGATTTAGAACAACTTCCTGCCACCACCCAACCTGCCCCCTACAGCCAATCAGGCTTCAGCTCCCCCAGCCCAGCACTCCAAACACAGAATCATTACTGCCCAAATTCTCCAGGAAATTGTGGCCCTGAACCTGCAGGGTCTGTCCTGGAATCAGATTGAAACCCAATTGCAATTCACCCAAGCCACATAAATGTGGGAATTCAATAACTTAATGAATAAGAGTAATCTGATTGAGAAAGCCAAGAAGCCCAAGAAGGCCCCCAAGTCCCAAATCACAGAGGCGTACCCAATAATGCTTGAACTCCTTCAGCAGGACCCCAAGCTTCCCCTGACCCAGGTCTGCATACAACTTGCACACCATAAAATATGGGTTTCTGAGCACATGGTGCAGCTCTGGATGCACAGAAAGGTGGCTTTAATACAGATTCTTACCAATGTTGCTGGCAACCAATGGGATGGTGCTGAGGATTCCCTGCATGATCAGGCCATTGAATCAACCCTGGTCTGATGCTTGACTAGTCTAACAGATGTTGTCATGTTCATCTTCTACTACATGCTATCAATAGCTTTTGACAATTTTGGTGCCCAAGGAAGAGCTGCTACCCAATAAGGGAGGAAGAAGGCCAAGAAGAGGATGTTCATTGGTGCGTTTCTGGCTGTTTCAGACAAGGATTCTGTCTATTATCAGACAAACCCATATTTCACCAATGGCTACAAGTACAGCCACATCCCTGGTGGATTACTTGACTCCTGGGATGGCTCAAACTCCAAGCACTGGGTTTTCTTGAGCCACCAGATGGAGGGTAGCTCCACCGCCCTTGAGGTCATCCAGGAACGCGGGCATCAGGCCTCAATATACCCTGCCAGACACACAGACATCCATCTGGCTGATGTTGTGTTTTTTATTATTGTAGATACACTCTGGGAGCGCTGCCCTCAGGCTTTCAACAACCTCTATCTTGGGGTTCTTGACCACAATTCTCTCTTTGGTCACCAAATAGTGGCTGACTTGTTTGCCCAAAGTGTCTTCCATGTGAGCATAGGCAACCAATCACATAAGGATAAGCGCCTCCCACCATGTGCCACTGCCACCTACCAGCCCATCCAGCCAATGACAGACAAGGAATACAACAAGCATTATAAGGCGGCCATCACACGCAATCCTCCTACCCCTACTCCCACCACCACCCACCTTCCTTCCCCATCCACCCAATCCCAGACCCCCAGGCTAGCACTGCCTCTGCATCTTCCTTCCTGTGCTATTCTGCCTACTAGGCATCACTCTTCCCCGCCCCAATAAACCCCCTGTTGCCAAACATTTTCTATTTATATTATCTTTATTTTGAATTTCAATTGTTCATGTTCTCTTTTTACAGTTGGTTTTATTCTTTATGTTCAGATTATCTCTATAAAATTATATATTTACTATGCCGTGTATCTAGATCCAGAACATAGTTATTGTTGGTGCTTTGCACTGCCCCTTGTGATAATATTAACAAAATTTTCTGATCAGTAAAATTGAATTAGAAAATTATAGTGTTAACTGTGTTTAGATAAAGTTGTTACTGATCCAAATTCAAAACCTTAATGATAAACTTTAAGCCAATCAGGAGCCAAGCAATAAAGTGATTGTTGTGACATAAAGGGTCATTCAATAATTCTTTGGTACATTTGTGCCAATTAATATGATTGGCTGGATATTTTGCCATTGTGCGCCATTGCTGCTGTGATGAGTTGTGTGTGAAATAGTGCCCAATCAGCTGCTGGGTTATCACTAGTCCACCAACAACTTGCCACAGTGGCAATGTTTTACAATGGCAAATTAACCAGCCAATCAGATTAATTAGTACACATGCATCAAAACAATTATTGAATGACCTTTATGTCACAACAATCACTTTATCACTTGGCTCCTGATTGGCTTAAATTTTATCATTAAGGTTTTGAATTTGGATCAGTAATAAATTTATCTAAACACAGTTAACCTATAATTTTCTAATTAAAATTTAGCTGATCACCAAATTGTTGTTAATATTATTACAAGGGGCAGTGCAAAGTGCCAAAAATAATATGGCAATTAAGGAAAAAATGCCAACACAAAGGTTACAACACATATTGAGATGAGTGTAAAACATATACATGATTGGTAAAAAGATGAGATAGTGTAGCAAATGGGAAAACAAACAGGAATAAACAAAGAGGCAATAGTATCAGAATAATACAGATCTTATTGGGGTGAAAGCTATAAAAACATATGAAAAGTTTAGTAAAAATCAATGAGAGAATTGAAGAAACTTCTAAAAGACCTTGACTCTGCAATTGCAGAGATCAAAGAAATTGACTGCAAGGTCAAAGCAAAGATGAAGTCCACTGTCCTCAAAGGCAAGAAAATTGACAGGGTTCAGCCAAGGCGCTTATGGCTAAAATACCTGACACCCCTCAGAAGACCATTGAGTGTCTTCTTAACATCCAGAAGACAGTTGTGGATGGCTTAAAATTCAAGTCCTACGCTCTTTCTGCACTGTCTGTCTGGACCAATGACCCTGAGATGTATGAACATCTTAAACCAACAAGAGGGCCTGCAAGGATGACACTGAGATGCCTGCACAGCTGCTTGCGCCAAGAATGGCCAAGCCAGCCAAGGCTACAGGCAAGGAGGAGACTGTAGAAGGTAATCTAATAATCATAATTAATAAAAAATTCCAAATAATTACCTTTTTTTTAGAAAACATTGACAGTGAACTCTGCTGGGTCCTGGTTTCTTTTGTCCCCCCCACCTTTTATGAAAATTATGCCACTCATGTGGTCAAGCAGCTGTATCTGCCCCCTGTCTTGCAGGAGCTTGGAGACAGGATCCATGGTATCTTTCTGATGTTACAGGAGGCATTGGATGAGCTAACACATGCCAAGGGGGCATCTGATTGGGCAGTTACTGCCTACAAGGATGCCCAACTGGTCCGCCTGGACTCAGTGGTTCTCAGTGGAGTTTACTGTGTAAACTCATTGAGCTTGTTTGGGATACCCTAGCAACGCTCTCATTCAAGAATATACCGGAGATGGGCCGGGCCCATGCGGCTGCTTGTTTCTGCTTCCCAGTGAAGCACACCCTATCTTACCTTCTGGACAACTTTGGGCGCGCGGTGTCAAAATTAGCTGTTGCAGACGCAACAGCTGTCAAGAAAACTAAGATCTTCCTGGAGGAATTTGGGCTGGCCTGGAGTGCAGATGAGACAGGGCTCCCCTTGACAATGGATCTTACCTTTGGCAAAACTAAACATGAGAAAAAATAAGCACAGTATACAACAAACTGTGTGAGTTTACTGAAGCCTTTGCTGGGCAAAGGCTTCACCTTGTTGTTTAACTTGGGTATCTTTTCTTCTTCAGGATGAGCGCCAGTGTAGAGGACCTAGATGGGGTCCTTCTTGGGGTCAACAAGGCCCGGCTCTCACTGGACGGGAAGAAGGCCCCCCGGGTACAACTCAGTTGACCATGTAATCCAAGATACCCTGGTCCTGGCTGGAATTTACAGGTCTGCAGCCCCTCCTGAAAAGCTGCTGCTTCACTCCCATCTCACCATCTTCCTTTTTACCAGCAGGCAAGAATACTTCAATAAGGGTGTATCTACCATTCACGGTGTGGCAGTGGAGATTGTGCGCCACCTCCATTGAAGGATGGGTACATACCGCCAAGCCCACTATAGGTGCTCCTAATTTATTCTCTATACCAATAAAAATCTTTATAATTTAGATTATTTTTATTCTAATTAATTTTTCTAATGTTTATTTTAGCAAACAATATTTGCAAAATATATCCCAGAAAAGATCTTCATAATAGCATAATAACATATGTTAATAAAATATACTTCTAATTTATAACTTTTACATTTCATTTTTTAATTTCATTTTTATATTTATTTGATAAGAGTGTTATAAATGTATTTGCATAATCAAGTATCAAGTGTTTAAGATAACCTTAGATGCTATTATAAAAATAATTATAAATAAATAAAATATTAACCATCATTGATGGTCCTGATGAATGTGATTGTGGGCTTAGAAGCTTCTAAATATAAAATGCTAATTAATAAATCTTAAATAGTAAATTATAGAAAATAAAAAAGTCGGACATGCTAAGCCTTTAATTGATTGGCTATTTGGCTAGGCACGCGGGGATGAACAAATCAGCATGGATATAGAATTTGGTCACAGTCTCAGCTGGGAGGGTGTAGATCCCGGCCTGGAGCAAATCAAACAGGTCCTTGGTCCCAGTTGGGGTCCCTCACTTGACAACTTGCTTGAGCCACCCAAAGACTTCCTCAATGGGATTTAGGAAGAGAAAATAGGCAGGGAGGAAGAGAAGGCGCATATTTGCTGTGGCTAATCACTGGGGGCCCACTGCAATGCTAATATCAATCATTGGGAACTCCTCAAGAATATCAGCCACCTTATGGAGACCAATGTTGTCCAGCACAATTACGTTGGTGAAGCCCGGGCTCATGCGCCTCAAGTGCTCCTGGACCAATCAGAGAAATGCTAGGAAGGTCTGGCTATTGTGAGATCCCAATATCATTTGGTACAGCTTGAACCCCTTTGGACCAAGGAGAGCCACCATTAAATAAACTGTGGCGCAGACTGCAGCACGCCAAGCCATCCTGTCATTTGAGCCTTTGGGGACATAGCCATATGCATTGCACATAGACAAGGCAAATGCTGATTTTTTCAATATATAAAATTTGACTGTCCCCTTGGCTTAGAGGGAAGTGTAGGCCTCTGAGTATTTTTTCTGGGTCTCAACATTGGAGGGACTATTACAATTGTAGGGTGATGCCCTAAGCTTTTTCCAGGAAAAGCGCATTCCCTTGACCAAATGATAATAAAAGGAAATTGGGGCCTCACCCCCAAAAGTAGATTTGATCATGGCCTGTATATTTGCCAGTTCAAGATGACAGTCCTGGGTTATCCACTGGCAAATTGCCCATTTGTGCTCCTTGGTGAGCATGGTAGAAACTCACAAGGATTTCTCCGCAGCAAGGACTCAGCCAGTATTGATGAAGATGTTGAATGTCTTTGAGGCGTACTTGGGATCCACCCCAACAAGGGCTGCAGCCGCCTTGTAATCACCAGATTAATGCATTAGCTTAAGCAGGATGATGTGTTTGAGGTCAGGGATGTGCTTCTGGGCGGGCTTTTTAGCAGTGGGGATCAACTTATTGGCATTGGGCACAACACAGGGCATGGGTACCTTGGTGTAGAACACAGCAACTTTCTTTAGAACTAACTGTCCCTCATCAGTACTGAAGAACTCAGGCTCCTTGTCCTCTTCCTGATTGCCATCACAGACGTAGGGCTCATAGCTAGTTTTGAGTACAGGCTTCACCTTCTCCAGCATGGCTGACGGGACCAACTCTTGCCAGTACACAAAATCAAACACATACAAAGTAAGTTCTACCTCCTTGTTTCTAACTCTCTTGGTGAAGGTAACCTTGGTGGGATTCTGGGTCAGCTTGGGGACCCAAGGGTTTATGCTCCGCACCCTAGCAGCTTGTGCTCCTTGAACCGGCTGTGTCAGTGCAGTGTCACTATCAAACTCACCTCTCTTGTCTCCTTCCTAAGTAGGAATTTGGGTTGCACTAACTCTGTTCTTTGACCCATGGGGGCAACTGCAACTGCAGCACACAACAGGTGCATTGGTACTCTGTTGTTGTGTTCCTTCAATTTTGAGAATTTAATAGAATATTAAATAAAATTCAATTAAGTTATACACTGGTTTTTACTTTTTTCTTTTATCTGAATATGTATATAATTAATATTTTCCCACCCAATATACCAATTATAGATTTTTTATTTCTTGATTAGCTGTTTCTGGTTTTACAACACCCATTTTAGAATACCCAACATAATTTCCACCCATTTCCCCAGATTTTATGCCAAATTAAACACCCAACACAATATTTTTAAAATTTATGTTTCAGATCTTGTGTCTTATTTTAGATAACTTGGTATTATTCTTGATTACAATCCATTGCACACACTGAGTGAGTAATTTTGTTTACATAGTGAGTTACTATTGTGTTTTGTTGTTGGATTGAGTTTTGACTCACCTTGCTTGGGTGTATTTTGTCACTGATTTACATAGTAAACATATGTACACCAAAAGTTAACTCACACCATTTTGTTTGTGAATCAATGTATTTTGGATTGTATTTTGAATGGGTTTGCTTTGCGTATGGGTAATTCTTTGCTGTGTTAACTCATTTTGCCCATTAACGCCAATAAACCATGTTAACAGAGTGTATATTTTAACCTGATAATTGGATTTTGTTTAAATCTGAGGTATTTTTGGTTGTTGCCATAGCTTTTAAAATTACTGTATAATAAAACAGGAATGTACAAAGAAGGAAATAAAAAATGAGATCAAGAACAAGAAGTAGAAGCGCTTCAAGAATTAATGAAAGTTTATCAAATAAAGAAAATCAAACAAAAGAAGGAATTGCAAGGAAAGAAAGAAGTATAAAACAATAAGGATAACAGAAACACACCCAATGTTGATGAAATACGCCAAAGGGGAGCCTGTAGCTGAAGGGAGAACAGGGGAGGAATTAGTAAGCTTATTTATTTTTTACTTACCTTTTTATAGTTACTTTATGGGATAAAGACAACATTGTTGAAGTGACACCATATACACCAAGTGCTGTATATGGGACTTATCAATTACTGATAGCCCCAGTGATTCAAAAAAGACCCATTGAAATAAATCAAATAATTGAAATGAACATGAATAAATATGCAAATTAAGAAACATTAGGAAAGGAAAATGTAGCACTGACAGGGTGTTCAACTTGGGTGAGGGAATCATTTGAAATTGGGGGAAATATCAACTTTACTCAAATGAATGAAGTTCAAATTAACTTTCAAATGAGCTTCAATGAATATATTTATTAATATATACAGTAGTTTTAAAAGCTATTACAACAAGCAAAAATAATTCATATTTAAACAAATTTAACTCAGATCTAAACAAAATTAAAATGAACCCAAATCAATTGTAAGTTAATATAAATTCATTTATTTTTAATTTTGTTTAGATCTGAGTTCTTTTGTTTAAATATGAATTATTTTTGCTTGCCCCTATAGCTTTTGAAACTACTGTACAAAAATTTCATTTTACAAGTATTGTTACAACATCTTCAATTATTCCCTCTTGGGAAAGCAATTCCTTGAGTAACTCTCCAAATTATTTCCCAACTAATCATTAAGTCAGTGGCACTCTTATTATTTGCCAATCTATTACAGGGATCAAACATTTTGAGTAATAAGAGGAACACTACTTGGACAAGCCTCATGACTGCTATGACAGACATGGACAACATGTGGCTGCTCATGATACTATATAATACTCTAAACTAATATCTAATAAAGTATCATTTTCTTCTTAACTTCCCCTTTATCTCGTTTATTATACTTATAAGAAGTATATACTCAACAATATGAAAATGTATGAAGCAAATCAGAGGAGAAATGAATTGCAAATAGTAAGTCAATGCATGAAATCAGCAATATCAAATGGATCTTCAAATAAATTTCAGATAAAGTAGGGGTACATCTCTAGCCAATAGAGTGAACCCTTTCTTAATTTTATACACTATAGCATGGGCGGTGACCCAAGCCAAGCCCCAGAAGGGTTAACTTTCAGATTTTCAAATACTGGTTTCATAACTGGCTAGTTGCTGCATGCAGGAAGTTCTTTATGCTTGGGAATTATACTCAGGCCAATGGATACATGTTACAGTGTGGTGGGGAATTTTGCTTCATTTTATCATGAAGGCAAACACAAGTAAAATAGAGGGCATCCCAATTGGAATTTATGTCTGCTGCTTGGAACTTGAAAAGCAAAAGACGCCCCAGGGGTACAAACAGTAGAACCTGCCCCTTAGGACTGTTTCATATTAGCTGGTGGCATGAGGAGTGGCTGTTTTTGTTGATGGGGGACTTGAACACAACCAAATCCACCTTATGAAGCCCAACATTATCAAGCAAAACAATGTTGGTTGTGTCACAATGATTAATACACAGGTACTCCTTGACAACTAAGGAAAAATTGAGGGATTCCCCACTGCTGTGGGAAACCTTGATATCTGGTATTGGTCTAAACCTCTGGGACCAAGAAGCGCAGCCATAGAAAATGTCTGGGAACAGAAAGTTGCATAGTGTGCTAAATCATTATTGGACCCCTTCTAAACCCACCCATGCCTAGACCTGAGTGAAGAGGAAAACAACCCCTTGTCAATGTAGAAAAACTGGAAATTCCCAGTCTCCTTTAGGGCCAGATAGGTTTTGGCATAAATGCAACAGCTCTCAATGGTCTTCTTGCTGTTTCTGTTGCATAGATAAATACAAAAACTTTTAAGGAGAAGCCCAAATCAACCATTGTTTTGTATACAGGGTTTTTGAAAGCAGAAGGCCCAAAATTTGTGGCCGACATTGATTGGACAGCAGGTGAGTCCAGGTGGCAATCCTTGGATACCCACTCCCTGATTGCATCAATATGCACATGCTATAGAAGTTTTGGCTGATGTTTGGCCTTTTTAGATTTTACAATTCAACTGATATCACCATATTCAATGTTGAGGTTGCTGATATATCTGGCTGGGACACCAAATCAGGATACAGTATCCTGGACTTCCTCTCCTCTGTTTAGGCAGTTGAGAAGAGCTTCACAATCACTATCCAACAGCTGGCACCCACCCTTGGTAGGTACCGCAGCATCCAAGCTACTGGGCTCAGCACACAGGATGGGGACCTTCATGTAGAAGGTGGGATCACTCTTTCTTGCAGTGGCGCCGTTAATTGTTGAGTATACCACAGGTACAGATGGCTCTTCAGTGGTGGCCAATGGATCATAGGAAGTACCAAAAATGTGGGGCAGGGATGGGTAACTCTGGGATCCAGAGTGTGGGGCTGTTTTTCAACTGGGAGCCTGGTGGAGGTGTTTGTAACCTCATTGTTCCTGATGACCTTTGTATGAAAGACTTTGGTAGCAGGCTTTGAGAGTGGCTTCTGCCTGGGATTTAAGCTACTGTTCAAGGCTTGTGATGTGGGAGGTAGTTGGCTGGTACTGACACCTTGGGAGGCCTGTGTATTAGTATTAACATGCTTAATTTGTGTTTCAGGTCTATTTTTGGACCCTCTGGGGCATCCTCTTGGACAGACTTTCCTGCAGCCTGTTGCAGGAGCTGGTTGGGGATGAGATATTATGCCCATAAGAATAAGATAAAAATATATCTTAGATTAACATGGGACTTAATTATATTTTTAGTTTAGTTTGGGCTGTTGTTTTCTCTTGAGTTAGCCTTGAACAGTAACAGAGTTTCTAAACTAGTTATCTGAAGTGTGAAATAGTTTACTATGACCTATTTTAGACAATTTTATGTTTAATTGCTTTTCATGTCTAAACATGGCTTGTTGTAAACCTGACTTGGGAGGCACTATCAATTGGAAGCACATGTGGTTTGGTTTATGACAATAGCCGCAAAATTGAGATGTTTTTCTTTCACATCAAGATGTTCAGTTTACCCAAGTATGGATAAATATCGATTAGTGAGTCACCCGCGCCTCTAGAAGCAATATGCCACACTGGTATCTCCACTGATGATACATTGACCAAACCTTGTAGTATATAAGGGAGGTTCCCTTTATAAATAAAACGAAGTTCTTATATATTCTGCTTCTGCACTTTCCCTTTAAGCTTCAAGCGCCCTCTTCCTACTATTTAAAAAGACTCATATTTACATTATAACAGCACAGGACAAAACAGTGATATACTTTACTCTGTTGCACCGCCCAGCTTTCTAGTTCCTGCTTATCTTGAACTGCAAGTCTTTTGTCATAAAGACTTCCTGCCAAGTTTTCATTGATTTTAATATAGTAGAGCACACATTGACAGGGATATGTTTTTAGAAGAGAATTGGTATAATTATTAATACATAAGATAAATATTGTATATCTTTTAAATATGCTATATAGTGGGTATCTAGATCGTGTAATTCAGGTGGTTTGAAAGATCAGGATCTCTCTGGAAAATTGAAGGGTTGATGTGAGTGTAATATCTGGATCGAGCCATTTCTCGGGGAAGTGCTTTTTGAGAGGGAGTGATCAAAGATGTTACAGAACGTGGTTGTTGTTTCCTGACTTGGACCTTTCCAGGATTGACCCAGAATTTGAAAAAGGTATACAATGAATTTTTATTTTTAACTTATTATCTGCTGGGTTTAAATTCCAAAGTTGTTGTTTTTCAAGTTAATAGCAGGTTGGCTGGGAAATGGGGGTTACCCTTGGGGTTGCATTTTAAAGCCAAGTCAATTAAACATTTCGGAATAGAAAGTTAATTTTAATTGGTTGATTGAAAATGATTGTTGGTTTCTGCTCCATTGCTTTGGCAGTCATATGATAGATGATGGCTTGGGTGAGTAGTGACGCTTTGGGGGTGGGTATCTGGGGAGGATTGTATTGTGTATCTAAAATAGTTTATTCTTGATTGTATTTTTTGAAATATCATTAACAGTAGGGTGGGAGGGGGAACAGTTTGCCAAAGGGATACATGTGATCAATGGAGGTCCTCTTGCCGAACGCGGATAGGATGCAGCTGGGATCCTCGTCGAACTCCTGGGAGCAGTTGCGCAGGAAGTAGCCGATCTTGCTGCTGGTACCGTACACCTCAGCTCCGGCATGGACAAAGCCCAGCTTGCGCCCAGGGATGTGGGAGACTAGATCCTTGCCATTGGTGTAGCGAGTGATGGGGATGTTTAGGGATTCCATGTGCTGGGCAAAGGCAGCATTGCCAACGCGGGGGTTGGCGTAGGAGATGACTTCTATGGGGCGGGTATCGTTGCGGGTTTTGAGGAGCTTGAACCAGCTTGAAGTCGACAGCTGAGCCATGCCGCCGCCTAGACTGTAGCCAGTGATGAAGAGGGTGTGGTTCTGGTAGCGGGGGTCGTCGAGAAGCTCGATGACGGTATCCTGGACACGGAGGTAGGATGCCACAAAGTTGGAGTAGATGCCGCGGTGGACGCGGACTCCCCTTGGCATCTCCGCCACGTCGACCAGCTGCATGTTGAAGTTGTCAAGCCAGTTCTGGAGATTGGTGGTAAGTCTGTACGAAACGACGATCTGGTTAAATTGGCGGTTGATAGCAACAATGGCTTGAGTCCCAGTATCTTCATCTTCAATGTATTTTACGAACGGGTAGTTCATTTTGCAAATACACTCTCGCCCAGCAATCTTCTGGGTGGGGCAGAAGGGCATGAATGCGCTGACAAAGTTGTTTTTGATGGCATCAAACGAAGCAGGAGTGATGGATCCCGGGGGATACTTCTCGACAGGGGGGGCATACGAGAAAGCATTGGCAATAAGGGGGATTACAGCGGGGGTAAAGGTTTCAAATAGTTTCCTAAGGGCAGTTCGTGGGTTGAAGATATCGTCAGAATCGAAAACGAGGAAGCCTTCCACGTCCAATTGCCGGTAAACCACTGAGATCACAAGTAATGAAAACAACTTCATGCCCATTCCTACAACTAGTGCCTATATTTATAGTGTAGAAAAATTATAAGCTCTACTTCTATTTGCCATCACACACTGCGCCACCTGCTACCTCTAAACAATGTCATCGCTTCTATAATTCTAAACCAAACGGGAATACGGGATATCGATTGAATTTCCAAAAAAACTCCTAAAGCATCCCCCTTTTAGAATTGGGCTGCCAGGGCCCTAAAAGAATCCCTACCTCGATTAAAAAAACGAGGTTTAGCTTAGGATTTATTGAGAATATATCGCCCCTTAGAGACCCATAATTGTCAAGTATTGTGGCTTTTGAGGAAATTGCGTAGAGGCAAGATTGTCAATAAAATTTCCAAATGGGTACCCTTTTGGCGCCCTCGATCTGCGGCACTGTACGAAGGGTACACCCAGTGCCGTTTCAAACCACTGACCAGAGCTTGATCGGCATAAACGAGCGTTGATCTAAAGGCCTCATACTGTAGGCGATACCCGATTTCGCTGATCCTAGGAATAGACAATACCTAATGCAATATAGTCTTCAAAGAAGAAAGTCAAGGATAGCTGAATCGGATTTAGACAAACCAGATCTAAAAATTCATCCTAAAAAAGCTTTATTTTATAATTTGTCATCTTGGAGAAATATTTGGTCAAATCAATTTCCATTTAAACCCTGAATCTTTATTGGGAACAGTTGAACCATAAACCCAGTTTTCTTAAAACCCCCCTTCGCTTGAACCCACTTCGCAGACGAGGTTCGGCCGAGTTTAGGTTGGATAAGCTTGAAGAGCTTCACCATTTTCCCAACCAATCAAACCCCAATGGGCTACAGAGGAACGTATGGTGGCTTCTGTCAAGATTAGACTACTCGTATCAAAGCATGCTTTATACACATTTATAATCAATTATGGGATGGCAGTAGGTACTACTGAGTAGGATCGGGGCAGGAAGATGTTCCATCAATTATTTTCCGTTAACGGATTTCCCGTCAAATTTGATCCAACAATTTTTTTCTTCGCATGTGAAATATTTAACTTTGCCAGAGTAAAAGATTAAAATACAGAATAAATAAAATATTCTTTAACCTGTTTGATGTTTTTATTTTACAATCTGGCAGCAAAATTCAAATTGATTAGCTTTTAAAGTGTTGTAACTGTGCTGTTTTAGCAGAGTTACATGGGGAAATTTTTTTAGAAGATGGATAATAATCTTTATTGCAAGATAGTGATTATATAGTTCATGTGAATCAAGGATAACAGGAACATGATTGGTGATCACACGGCTGGATGGAAGAAGGGGGTGGTTTGATCCTGGTAATGAGTTAAGCGCCAAAATGAGGTATCCACCGTAAAGGATCATTGGCTGTTCATGTTGTTGGATTTGGTAATCTGAGTTGACTTCCTAGTCTGGCTTTGAGTGACCAGATAATTGGATTGCAGGTCACAAACCCGCTTGGTTGGAACCTTGCTGGCAAGTTGAGCCTGCAGTTTTGAAAAAAGAGTAAAAATTTAAAATCAAGCCTCTCAAATACAAAAAATAGGATTAAAAATAACTACATGTGTAAAGTAAGGCCTTTATTATTAAATAGAATGGGCTTAAAATTTTGATTTACCATAAAGCTAAAAAAGTACTTACAGAGAAGGTTATAGCTGGATCAAATTTGACAGAAAGTCAGCCAGCAGAAAAATAATTGACATAGTATCTTCTGGCCCTGTAGGATTGCAGCTGATCTGATCCAATAGTAAGGCTGCAGCAGAGGGGAAACACAATGCTTATGACATTTGCAGTGATTGTTGCATCACAACCATTAGGGGTTTGCTTTTTGAATTCCCCTAAGTAAGAGGATCCAAAATTTAACAAAAAACGGTTGAAGATGGCTTTATTCGTCCAGAAGAGCTAGAAATATATATTGTTGAGTGTATGCTTCTGGGAAGTATAATAAACAAAACAAAAGGGAAATTAAGAAGAGAACAATACTTTATTGGATATAAGTTTAGAATATTATAAAGTATCATGAGAAGTCACATGTTGTCCATGTATGTCATGTTGGTCATGAGGCTTGTCCAAGTAGTGTTCTGCTTAAGACACAAACTTTTTTATCCCTGTAATAGATTGGCAAATGATAAGAGTGCCTGTCACAGATCCTGAATGGATTAGACATAAATTTGTCCATCTAGGGATTAAGCAATGGAACAATCACGCGGTTGCGCTATTGCATCCTGATTCTACTAGTGATAAAGACGTTTAAAACACTCCTAAAACAGGTGTTTGATTTGCCTTTCAAACACGCAAAAGGCACAGGCTTCACTTCCAGGATTATAAATATAACAACAGAGTTATTTATATCTACCTCCTTAAGGAAAGCCGCAAGGAAGCGGTTGTTCTCTTGTGCGGGACTTTTAGCTGTGCCAATCCACTCTCCTCCATTTGGGAAGTTCTTCTGTCTGTGCCTCCCTGCCTCTGGTGGCAATTCCCCTGCCTCACAGTATATAAGTGCAATACTATCTAAATAAATACCAGTTTTGTCTATACACCTTATTATTCTTCTGTCCTTCATAGGCTGTCACTATACCATCAACAGGTATAGTATTAAGAATTAGGTCACTGACTAACTGTTTGTTGAAACTAGCAATCCTTTGCTGCAACTTTTACAACAGTGCCATCAGCAAAAAGATAATTGGGGAATAATTTAGGAAGTTACTTAGGAAATTCCTTTCCTAAGAGGGGATAATCAAAGATATTGCAATATCTCCCTCTGGGGTGCTTGAAAGTAGAACCTTGGGAATTTTCTTGAGATTGTTGGGGATTTGGGCTTGGTATTGATCCATTTTTGCGTTGGGTACAGGAAGTCAAGAGTTGCATTGTGCTGTTCTTGCTTTGCACATGCAGAGTTGGAGTCAGTCATGGTCCATACAAATTAGTTCTGTTCAAGAGCCAATATCTTGACAAAATAATGTAGAAGCAGCAGGCTCAACCTGCCAACAAGGTTCCAAGCAAGCGGGTTTGTGACCCGCAATGCAATTACCTGTCCAATTTAAGCCAGACTAGGAAGTCAACTCAAATTACCAAATCCATCAACATGAACAGATGATGATTCCTTATGGTGGATACCTTGTTTTGGCGCTTGACTCATTACCAGGATCAAGCCACCCCCTTCACCATCCAACTGTGTGATCAACACAATCATGTTCCTTTTATCCTTGATTCACAATGACTATATAATCACTATCTCTCAATAAAGATTATTATCTAGTTTCTAAATATTTTTCCCCTTATAACTCTGCTAAAACAGCACAGTTACGACATTGGTAGCACAGGTAGGTTCTCCATCCTACCTCATCTTGTAAAATTCCACCTGTTGCCTGTACTTGCCGCGGCCAACAAATCCTTGACAGAGTTATGTCTGGCCTTCTTCTGTACTAGACCCTGTACACCCCTGGTACCAAGATACCTGATGGCTTTTTCCTGTACCAGAACACAGTGATTTCACTATCTGCCTTCAATGCCATGTCTGCACAAGGGTTTTTCCAGACAGCCACCACCATTCTGCAACCAACTAACAAAAACACCATGCCTGCCTACATAGCCCAAAGACTACAACGCAATGCCTTGGAGCCTTTTTCTGGGGCCAACAACAATAACACTGCCACATGGATCCAGTCCGCCCAGAGCAAGCTGGCCCAGATGGAATGCCTGCAGCAATTTTGGATTTCAGAAATCTCTATCTGACTGAACCACAACGCTGGCACCTGGTGCAACAAGTGGCACAAAGAACACATTGAGAAGAACTGAGATACCTTCAAACAAGACTTCTTGGCAAGGTTTGTGCTTAAGGACATGGCGCTCATGATCATACGCCAAGTAAAGAACCTAACCCAGACGGACACCATGAAGGAACTCACCCGCGCCTATGAGGAACTCCAACTTTGCGCACCCTCTGACATGGTGTTTGACATCCCAGCCACACATCTCATGTACTATGATGCCCTTAAGTTGCATGTAATGAGGCATGTGAACCTGGACCAGGTGACCAACCTGCAAAGCCTGTACCGCAAGGTAAAGAAAGCGGAACAAACATCCAACACCCTTCACAAGGCACAAACTGGGAGACAAGAAAGACCCAAGGATTCCCATCCCGGCAGGTGCTCCACTCAACCACCCCCTGGAAGCAACGGGAATAATACTAACCATAAACCCACAGGTTTAAATGGACATGAAAGTGGGAATAATGGCCAGTCAAATTGTACCCATTTCTGTGTCACTGCCAGCAAGGCAATCCAGACAAGGAAAAAGCCCAGGGAGAGCATTAAGCAAGCCAAGCTCTCCTCACACAACTCCTGACTTGCCCAATGATGATTACCAACCTGAGGATGTGGACCAATGCCCAATGATCCTAGTACCCTCGAAGACCTGGTACTTTACACCATTGCCGACATCCTAATAAACTGATGTCCTATCCTTTCTGCTTTTGCAGTTACACAGGCTCCGCAATACTGGACTTGTGCGTGGATTGAACCCTAGTCAACAGCAGCTTTGTGGACAAGTTTAAGCTAGCCACTAATCCTTTGCGGATTAAAAACATGGTTTTAGCTGATGAACATCACATTGCCGCAATAAGGGAGACTGCCCCCTTCTCTTTCATGCTTGAGAATCTACACTCCATCATCCAAGGCCCTGTCATTGACTTTCCCAAGTTTGACATTGTACTGGGGTTGGATTGGTTAAAAAAAACAATCCTCACGTGGACTGGGCAACTTCAGTGTTGACCATCAAGCGTGAAGGTGTCAACCACCAGACCTACCCTGACTCAGTGGACTAACTCCTATGCAATCACATCTTTGTCTGCATCACAGAGACCCTATACAAAAAGGAAAACCTGAAGGCAATTGACTGGGACTCCTGCCAGTACAAGATCATACACTTCAAAGACCACCAGGATACCTCCACACCTCAGGATTGCAAAATTGTGGCCTGCCATCCAGAAATCTTCAAGGAAGCTCATCCTGGGTTGCCCCCAGAGAAACACATTCTAAACTCCATCCAGCTCAAAGGAGCTGTACCCAAAGCACGTCCTATCTACAGGCTGACCCCAAACAAAGACAACACCCTACACGCCTACCTCAAGGAAGCGTTGGAGAAAGGACCTATCTGCCCCTCACAGTCTCTCTTTGGGGCCGCCAGATTTCTTTGTAGCCAAGAAGGGCGGTACCTTGTGTCTGGTTACAGACTACTGAGCCCTAAAGGAAGTTACCATTAAGAATTGTTACCCACTACCACTGATTGACAACCTCTTCAATGCCTTGGGAAGAGCCACAGTCTTTTCCAAGATTGATCTGACAGCAGGCTACAACCAGATTTGCATTAAGGAGGAAGACATCCCCAAAATGGCCTTCTGCACTAAATACAGCTCCTACAAATGTGTGGTACTCAACTTTGACATGACCAATGCTCTGTTCACCTTTGTAACCTTCATGAACTAAGTATTTGTGCCCCACATAGTCAAGCATGCCCTAGTGTACCTAGACAACATCATTGTCTATAGCCCCTTAGTGGAACAGCACCACAAGGACCTAGAGGCAGTCTTTGCTACCCTGGAACAACACAAACTGTTGGCCAAGCCCTCCAAGTGCCAGTTCTTCTGCGAGCAATTTCTTTCCTCAGACACATAATCACAAAGGACAGCATCAAACCCAATAGTCAAAAGATACAGGCCATCTGCAAGATCCCGCCACCCAAGGATAAGTTGGAACTCTGTACCTTCTTGGGGATGGTGGCCTATGTACGCCGCTTCATACCTGACTGTGGCATTTTGACTGACCCCTTATCTGCCATAACAGGCGCCAAATACAAGTTTGTGTAGACCCCCAACGTGCCCTCTGTTTTAGACGCCTCAAGGAGAAGCTCACAACAGCTCCTATTCTGTAATACCCCAAACATGACAGGGAATATCAAATGGAAACCAACACCTCAGACACATCCATTAGGGAGTACTACAAATCAAAAATAATGATGGTGATTTTCTGCCTGTAGCTTATGAATCCCAAAAGTTAACAGACAGCTTATGTCAATACCCTATTACGGCAAGGAACTGCTGGCCATTGTATACTGCCTAGTCAAATGGCGTTGTTATCTAGAACAGCAGGAAGAATTCACGGCATTGACTGATTACAAGTCACGCATATATTTCAAAACCCAAGAAAATCTATCTTGCTGTCAGGCCTACTGGATGGAGCTCTTGGAGAGATTCAAATGCTCATACAGTACAAGCCTGGTCCAGAACTTGCCATGGCAGACGCCCTCTCACAGCTGATGTCTGTGCCACAAGAGGGAAAAAGGGGCTCAACCCAGATTGGACTCTCTTGGTGCTACAAACAAAAGACAAGGGTTTCCCTCCTGGTACAGCCTACATAATAAAGGAAAAATTAATCAAAAACAAACACCTATTTGCTGACGTGTACAGGACCTTGCACAGAAAAATATCCAATGGGACTACCATTCCTTACATCCTCATACACCAGCAAGTGGACACCATCCTACAATATCACAGAGACCTAGGGCACACCAAGAGCTGCAACCTATAAAAATTCTTTAAACACAAGGCCTGGTGACCAACCCTGTATTGTGACTTTTAAGAAGTCCTAGAACAATTTGAAGTATGCAAGAAATTTGCCAAAAGCAAAGCCCCTCCAAAATCAGTACTACCCATCCACACACAACTATCCTCTAAGTGTGGGCCCTTGATGTTGTTGGCCCCATGCCAGGGAAACACAACAATAAGAAATACATCATCACCGCCATAGACTTTGCTACAAGATGGCCAGTAGCCCAAGCAGTAAAGGCGCATATTGGCAAAGATGTGCAATAATACATAGGAAGAGAAATAATCAGCAAGTTTGGAAATCCAGAACTCCTGATAACCAATGGAGGGAAAGAATTGACCTCCAAAAACACCAACATATACTTCTCTAAAAATGAGGTCAAACATACTGTGACAACACCATATCACCCACAGGCCAATAGACGTGTAGAGCAACTAAATGACAGCCTTGTGCAAGCCTTGGCCAAACTCACCGCTGGGAGACCTGAAGACTGGTATAAGCAGCTATTGACTGCACTACTTGTGTGCCAAACCCAAGTGAACATATCCACCGGAAAAGCCCTTTTGAGTTGGTATATGGGACACAGCCAAATATCATTCAAGCATTGGCAGGACCCAAACTGGAAATTCCAAGTAAAGTCCCCCTTGTTCAGACCCTCAAGTTATAGAGGCCAACAAAAGAAAACAGAAAAGGAAAATGAACTTCTGCAAAAAACCTTTGTCCCCATCCAAGATAGACATGAAGTTGGGGACAAAGTTTGGGTCATGAACGTTGATAAAAGCAAACTTCAACCCAAGAAAATAGTCCCAGCAATCATTCTAAAGGTAAAAAAAAATAACAATTGCCTCATGCAAGGACTCAGGAAGCGCAAGCAAGACAAAACCCTACATCATTATTGCCTGAGACCCTGCAAAAAAAGGCAAAAACAATGCAAAACCTCCCTGCCTGCCACAGAACAACAGCTAATCCAGTATGGCGTCTGGGCTCCTGACAACCTCCCTGACAACCTACCCCCAAAGGAGGCCAACCTTCAGTCATGGAGGGTGTCAAAACAGCAGGCTTGACCCGCCAGCAGGGTTCCAAGAAAGCGGGGTTGTGACCTGCAACCCAATTACCCGACCACTTAAAGCCAGGCTAGGAAGTCAACTAGAATTGCCAAATCCTACAACATAAAAAATGATGATCCCTTATGGTGGATATCTTGTTTTGGCACTTGACTCATTACCAGTAAGCCACCCCCTTCACCATCCAACCATATGATCAACACAATCATGTTCCTCTTATCCTTGATTCACAATGACTATATAATCACTATCTCTCAATAAAGATTATTATCTAGTTTCTAAACATTTTTCCCCTTGTAACTCTGCTAAAACAGCACAGTTACGACAGTAAGTATTGTTTGGTTTGACTTCCATGACAATGCCTGGTCCACGTAACCCTGGTTCTAATTTGTGCATGTTGTGATTAAAAACCCAGATCTTGTCCCCAACTTGGAAGTGTCCTTGTTGTAATGTGATTGTTTCCCTCTCAACCCTTTATTTTTCCTTGCCCTCTTGGTCTTTCCTGGTGTACTGTATGTCAGGGGCTTTTTTGTTTGGCACTTTCTTAGGTAGAGGTAATTGTGGTCCTGACTTAGTGCTAACAATGGTGGGTTTATGACCTTATACAAATTTGTATGGGCTTTTGACTGTATTACAATTAACTTGTGTTCTGCACAACATAAGTGCAGTTAGCAGCATGTCAACCCAGACTTTTGGGTTGTTGGCAGACAGTTTACTGAGAGCTTTCACAAGGGAACCATTTAGTCTTTCACCTCTTCTGTTTGCTTGTGGGTAATAGTGGTTGGCCACAGTGTGTTTTATCCTGTTTTTGGCGAGGTAAATGTTGATGTCAATGGCTTTAAGTTTGGTGCCTTCATATGTGATTAGGAGGTCAGGCTTCCTGAACTGGGCTATGATCTCTTTTCCAATGAGTTGCCTCACATTGTTGCCTTTGTGTTCTTTGTTGGCTTACGCCACAGACCATCTGGTTGCATAATTGATAGTTGACATGATGTACTATTGTCCTTGTTTTGCCAGGCATTAGTCCCACAATATCCAGTGATCATACCTTGAAAGGTTGTGTGATTGATAATGATATTACTGACTTGGGGGGTGCCTTGGAGAAGGCATATTTTTCACAGACTTTGCAAAGCTTGAGCACTTTTTTGATGTCATCTGACATTTTAAGTTACCAGTAGCTTGTCTCCAGGTATTCATGTGATTCCCTACTATAGATGTGTCCCAGATCTCTGTGTTACCAAAGAATTATGTCAATCTTTTGTGTTGACAGGACATAGGGTACAGTAATGACATTTTTTAATGTGTGGTGGAGAATACCATATACGTTTTTGAACAGATGTTTGTTCTTGAGGACTTTCTCTTGGATGTCCATTGGTGTACCAGGTGAGAAACCCTCTTGGAGATTCCCCATTATCAACATGAGCCAATCAGGATCTCCAACAGTGCAGAATAGATGCTTACAATATAGTCTTGATAGGGCATCTGCAGTAAGGATTTCCTACCCTGGTTTGTATTCAATTGTCATTGGATCCCTTTGGATGAGTCTCATCTATTAAGCTTGTTATCTTGATAGGTGTTGTTGAGTGAAAAAATATCAATGAATTGTGGTCAGTTACCACTTTGAGTATCTGTGCACCTTTCATATAGCATTATCACTTCATTAGACAGTGAACAATAGCTATCAGTCCCTTCTCATGTATTGGGTATCTTTGCTCACCTTTGGACAGCTTTCTTGATTTATATTCTTAAATAGAAAGTACCTTATACAATTTGAATCCTAAGTACGCCTTCAATTTTGTAGTCAGAGGTGTCAGTTTCTAACTAATAGATTCCTTTGTGGTTAGGGTATTGTAAGATGGGAGTGGTGACCGTTTTTCCTTTAGTTGATAGAATTATGCTCTATCAGTGGTGTTCACACAATTTTTTGTTTTATCAGGGATTACAGAAAGAGGGCAGTTAGAGCTCCCCATTGGAGATGAATATCCTAGCATAGGCTACAATGCCTTGGAATGTACAGAGCTCACTCTTATTTTATGATGATGGAATGTATGTGATGGCTCTTACCTTTTCTGGGTCTGGCTTTACTCCATCCTTGCTGATAATGTGTCCTAAACATGGGACTTCTGCAGAAAAGAGGTCATATTTTGAGGGTTTGGCTATGAGTTGGTTGTCTCAAAGTGTATCAAGCACTATAAAAACATCTTTCCAATGTTTCTCCTTGTTGGGGCTACAGATGATTATGTTGTCCAGGTAGAATATGGCATTTTTTCTGATGTGGTCTTTAAATACTTTTTTCATAAAGATTACATCAGTACTTGGGACATTTGCCATGCCAAAATGGATTTTTTCAAGCTATCCAGACATTTTTGACATGATATAGCAAGCCTTGCAGTCAGGGCATGACCAAAAATTTAAAAAGGGGTAAGGTACCAAAGAAAACTGCAGAGCAAGATAAAAACCTTTTAATTGGGGAGTTACTTCATTGAAGGCGCTTCCTTAGGAGGGGGTTCTGGATCAAAGGAAGTTTTCACAAGTAAACACTCAAAGGCACTTAACCAGGGGGTTAGTTGATCTTCCAAGTGGGGGGGGTGGAATTGAAATCACAGTTGTCAAGCTTATACTTCTGGGAAGTATAATAAACAAAATACAGGGGAAGATAAAGAAAAGAATGATACTTTATTTAATATGAATATATAATAATATATAGTATCATGATAAGCCACATGCTGTCTATGTACGTCATGGAGGTCATGGGGCTTATCTGAGTAATGTTTCTCTTGAGTCACAAGGCTTAATCAAGTTGTGTTCTATTTAGGACCTGGATTGAGTGATCCCTGTCATAGATGGTTAACTGACAATGGTGCCACCAGTTTATTGCCTGAGCGGTGAACCACTTGGTGAGCTGCTTGATGATTTACTTGGGGCATTAATTCCCTGAGAGGGAGTAACCAAAGATTTTGCAACACAGTGCTTCTATTTAAAAAGGGAGTCATATTAGTATGGGGTGTGATCCAGGGATGCAAAGGCTTCATTGGCGTCTAGTTGTACAGAAACAAGTTTTGTAGTGGATCAAATATGAGGATGTGTACTGCGTGCTTGGATAAACTAGTAGTCACAAATGAAAGATCTTTTAGGCACTGGCATGAAAATTAAGTTGCTTCTTCAAGGGCATCTAAAATTTTAGGTTAGGTGTTTGAAGGGATTTCTAGGCATGTAATATTGCATTGGGTGTTGGTGTTGAAGTTATTTAGCACTTCAACCTGATTTAGGGGAAATTTTTTGTTTTGATTTTTGTTGTTATTGAGTGGCTATTCAAGTAAGAATCAGATTGGTTTTTGCATCTGAATGATATATTTTCCAGTGTTATTTCCTCTTTAAACCACTGCTTTTGGTGTCAGTGAGTCAAATTCTACCTCTAATTTATTGGAGTCAACTTGATAATATTGAAGTACTTTGAGTTGATTAGTAGTGACTAATTTTATTAGAGGATTGGTGCAGGATTATACAACCATTTCATTGTATGACTGAGGCAGGGTGCCAGAGTTGTTTTTGTCTGCCAGAAGACTCTGGGTCATGCCAACTTGATTTGAGTTTGTTGGATTTGAACAATCACTTCTAGGGGGTGGAGTGTTAAAATTTAAGTTTAAATTATGAGGCTTAAGATCATAATCATGGCCATTTGCTATATCTACTGGGGTGCAGGTAAGCACATTGTGCTGCTTATTATCCTCCAAATAAACTTGATTGGTTGTTTAACACTGATAAAATGTGTTATTGTGATCTGCCTGCATTTTTTACTGGACTCTTGGCCAATCACAGTTACACCTTCAGGGTGAGTTTGGATAGGTTGAGATAGCTTTGTTGCCCTGAGTGGATTGACTGCTCCCCAATTCAAGAGTTGAGCAATGACTGGGATGCCCAGTGGGGATGCACAATTTAGTAGTGGACAGTCTTGGCTGCCATGATCTAGACAGTAGCATGAAAAGCAAATGCTTTGTGCCTCATCAAATCTGGAATCAAAATGATCATCTGGTGCAGAGATAACTGTTGCTCTGGGGGAATGTCCATAGGTGTAATGCCTTTATGAAGGTCAATTGTTGCAAAGGATATTGGGCCTGAAATGTTTGTGACACCATGTGAGACATCAAACACAAGTTCAGGATTATTACCATAAGAGTGGAGACCTGGGACTATCTCACTGTGTAGAGTTTCAAAGGGGAGGTGGGTGGGAAATTTTAAATCTTATAAATGTGAGGAATTAGGCTGGGTAGAAAGTGCAGGTAGTGGGAATTATATGAGATTTGTAGACCACGAGAATTTTAGAGGCTTAATCAGCCTTGGCTGATGAGGGGAAGCTTAAATATATGTAACCTTTGAAGGGCTTTACCTCCATATAGCTGGCAGAGTGGAACAGAGAAAGGTATGAATATAGTATTTCTGCATCATATTAGGAGGAAAGACACCTCATATTCTACCCTGACTCCATATTTAACAATGCTCTTAGGGAGTTTGAGCGGGTTCTTGGGGACCATGGTCAATTTTCCTAGGTGTTTTGCCAATTTTTTGGGAGGGAGGAGCTTATTTTTGAAATTTGGTTCTGGGGGCGTCTTGCTGGAGGGTGTATGCTTTAACAGGTATTTTTCTAACACTTACTGGCACACCACTGTCACTTCATGCAGGAGGGTGAATGGGGTGTTGCCCTTGAATTGGGTATGGGTTGGTTACCTTTCTAATTGGCTGCTAGGCTCTGTAATTGAATTAAAATTTTAAACTCCAAAAATTGGAGTTAAACTGAGCAAAAAATGTTTCATTCCAAAATCAAGGACAGCACATTCAAACAAGCTGAACTTAGTTTTAAACACTGCTTTTAGAATGTCTTCTGGTTAATGCAGATTTGGTGGTATCCTGCTGTTAAATTAATTTTTTTGAAGAACTGGGACCCCCAGGGTGTTGAAAAAGTCATGAATCAGGGGCAGGGGATACCTGTTTTTAATTGTGACCTTTTTGAGAGCAATGTAATCCATTACAAGCATAGTCCTCTATTTTTCTTAGCTACAAAGAAGACTGCTGCACCAAAAGGTGAGTTTGACAGTCAAACAATCCCCTTTTCTAGCGCTTCATCCAAGTAGGCTTTGAGTGCATCATCTTATTGTGGTGTAAGGCAGTAGATAGGTTGTGCTTTTGGTATACTTCCCTTGATGTTGATTTTGTGTTGTATACAATGGTTGGGCGGTAACACTTATAGAGTTTCTTGGAAGTCAGATGGGAATTCACTAACAAGGTTATCTTGGATGTAGTCCTTTTCACATCTGGTTTCTGTATTTCTAAAATGGATAATTTCATACTGCAGGTGTTCCAGTTGATCTTTCTAGGGTCAGTTTCCTCTTCTGTTTCCAAAATTTTCACAAACACATGATCTCTCATAAGCGTGTCAACATGAGTTGGGTAAAATGGTGATGCACCTCCCCTTGCTGTATGGTGAGGGTAGCACTATCCCAGTCAATATGAGGTTTGGTCTTTCTCATCCAATCCAGGCCAAGTATAACATTGTACTTGGGGATTGGTATGATTTGGCCACTGAGAATAGTTTTTATGTCTCTAATTTGGGACAGAAAGGTTTTGCCTCTTGTGTGACTGGTGTGCTTTGGTTGTTTTCCATGATAACTCTCTTGATGCTGCTTTGGCCTGTAGGTAGTTTCATGAGGTTGGAAAATCTTTTTCCAACAAGGGATTGATCTGCTCCAGCGTTAAATAGTGCTGTGCATTGATATCTGCAAAAGCAAAAATGATAAGTGAGGAGTTTATTTCCTGTTTGGGAAAAAACAGTATAGAATTGCTAGAAGGTACTTGGATTATAGTGATTGAGTCCACGTCTTGGTCCCTGTACAAGTCTTGTATATTGGGGGAGGGCAGCTTGCCTAAGCACTCCCCTGATATTTTCCCTCCTTGGGAACATTGCCAGTGTTCATCTGTTCACCTGGGTTGTGCGGTTTCCATTTTGAGGATGAGGGTTATTGGCTTGGTTGTTTTGCTTGTTAGGTCAAAGGTCCTTCTTTGCTGTGAGACTCTCCTTCCTTTTGTTTGTTACATGGAGGATGTCAGTTTTTTGTGAAGCTTGTTTCCCTTCCAAGAACATATCATGGAGGTCCTTGTAGCAACTCATATAAAATCAGGTCTTATGTGTGTGAGGAGACCATTATAGAAGTCCAGTCATGTTCCAGCCTCACTAAAGTTGATGGTGTCAGGAGCATTATCACATATGTCCTCATAGGCTGCAATGTACTCCTCAATAGTTCCTGTCATTTTGAAGGTTCTGAGTTCCAGCATGATTACAACAGCAGAGTCCCTTATTGCAAATTTCTCCAGGAAGGGGCTTTAAACATGTCTTAGTCTTTATAGTAATCAGTGTTACATTAGAAAACCAAATGGAAGGAATAGTGCGCTCCCGTAAGACCAGAAACCAGCAGAGAACTGCCACCAAACCCTTGAGAGAAATCGACAATTTAAATGCTGTCATTGACAAAAACAGTCAAAGCTGGGGTTGCTCAAGTAGCCCTGGAAAATCTTCACCTGCCATTTTTCTTCCCAAATGATTATGACAATAAAATCACACATTATTCATTATTTGGGGATGGGAGCTCTCAACCTGCTGGGCGCCTGAATTTTTTGGAATATGACGTCATCAACTCAAACTCCAATTCAGGCCCACCAAATGCTGAAAATATTCTTGCCAACCAATTAGATGCCACAGAATACCCTCCCATCCCATCCTGAACTCCCTTAAGACTTTCCCCATTCTCCTCTAGAAACAAGTTTCTAGATAGCATAATTATACTCAAATAAAGAGAAAGTTTCACCAAAAATGTGGGATCATTTGGGGCTGTTTGCCCCCGTCTTTGAAAGATTAGTGTTTATTGTCTTAAAGGTTGCCATTGATTCCATGACTGCGCCCTGGCCCATCCTTTACATGTTGATGTTGTCATATTCTTTCTCTGATTAGCCCTGCAACTCATTTGCATCCTGACAATTTTGGCCTCCATATTATGCTACACTACCACTAGTGCCAAGATGATTAAACTGTCTTCCCAATTTGGTCTCCTGTTGCTCAAGCAACTCACAATTTGTTTACTGTATCCTCATTGTTTGTCCTTGAATCATGCAGCTCACTGTTTTGCTCTAACAACCAGGGTGTTGGTCAATCCACTTGCTTAAAAAGTGTGAGGTGGCCCTGGTAACAAGTAAAGCAATTCTACTTGCCCAGAGTTTGTGGAGGTAGCCTAATTGTGTAAAACTTATTTGTGTGCTTTGAATCCAGAGGTTGGCATTTTATTGACGTAGTCCTGAGAACATTCCAATTTCTGCTTAGTTTAGGTGATGGAATACAATGTTGAGTATTCTGTTTGCTTTTGGAACTGGAAGTAGGTTCAGGACTCCTTGTGTACTGAGGAAGTTTTAATGCTTGATAGGTACAAGGATATTGTTGAAGACATTGTATCCCATAGGGACGTTCTGACCTTCTTCATATCTTCTTTGGCCAGTGAGGAGTGTCATCTTCTGGGTTATTTTATTTGGAAGAATTTTCTCTTTATGCTGTATAGGTGTAGATAATCTATCTGTGCTACCACTTCCAAGTATATACTTCTTAGAAGTGTTGTAACTGTGCTGTTTTAGAAAAGTTACAAGGGAAAAATGATTGGAAACTAGATAAAGTTCTTTATTGATATAGAGATGTTATATAGTTATTTTGAATCAGGATAGTAGAAAAATGATTGTGATAATCACTTGGTTAGATTAGACAGGGGTAAGCTTGATACTTATAATAAATCAAGCACTAAATCAAGTTTGCTCTGGATTTTGGGTTATTGAGTGTCCTTATTTCCTTGCTTGGAAAACCAAGTCAACTACCATTTTTGGTTGTGTGTACCAGTATAGACAAGTAAAGAAAAAGGGTTCTTTTGTGAGAAGCCTTACTGGGATTCAGTCCTGAAGTCTTGATACACAGCCTAAGACTAATATGCATAAAAATAGTTGCTAATCAAAAAACAATTGAGAGATTATCAAAACAATTAATAGTGAATGTTATAGCACCCAATTCAGTTTAAAAATATATTAGCTGTAACCCTTAATTGATAACCAATGTGGACTCTGGAATTACTCCCAGGATACAAATTTGTAAGCTTGTCACAACTGGTGGCATTAAAACTGTTATTCTTCTTAAAGAAAGCTGTAAGGATCCAATCAGATCCTTGATCTATGGTTGATATTTTCATGGGAAATTGTTCCTCCCTTTTGGTGCCTGTTGTGATCCATAATTACTCAAATTCTCCATTTATTGAACCTCTTGATAATCATGCTATATATACTTGCTTGGTTCTCAAATAAATACCATCTTTCCCATTTAATCAATTCTTTTATCTTCATTACAGTGTTCACTATACTTATCATAGGTTTAGTGATAGAAGTACAGTTATGGAGCTAGCTACCATCAGCTGAATTCATAACATTATGATTGGCTTGCTTAATTCCAGATATCTGTGGGCTGTGGTGTTTTATTATCCACCAGATGATATCCTAAGTCTTCTAACATTAGTAAAGTATAGAGAACCTGTGACTTTGGTGTAACCTGGGGCCCAGAATACTTTGTTATCTGCATAAGTAGCAAGTCTGACTGGGCCAAAGCCCAAAGGAATTGTGACAATTCTTCCTACTTTTGGATATAGGTTTATAGTTGTTGTCTATATATTTTACTATAGATAATTATACTGTATGACAACAGTATCATCTTTTTTCTTAAATTAATTAGAATTATATTAGCAAATGATTCAGAATGTCAACTCTTTATTAGATAACTGATATTGAGGTTGGCTCAGCTGCCTGTGTTTATCCAAGTTAGCTTAAAATGCTAGGAAGAGACTAAAGTAGCATTAGGTCAACACATCAGAACGCCCAGCCTTTTATGGGTGGATTTTGTGGAAGCTTGCTTGACAACCTCCTTGGCTTACTGTGTTTGTTCTAGACACACCACACAGCTGAATCTCTTTTCAGCTGTTTGCCTGGGCCACTATCCAGGGCTAGCTAGCCAGTGGTTGGCTACTAGTTCACAGATAATTGTTACACTTAATTGGAGCAATTCTAATAGAATAGGATCAGAGCCTTTTATCTTAGAATGTTTTTCCTGACGGCCCAGTCCATGATGGACTCTTCTAGATGTAATGCAGATGACAGTCCTTATGACAGCCCTCTTGTTCTAGGATATAACTAAAGCTTATAATAGTAATTATTATGTGGTGCATATTGAGGTGCTTGCAGAAAGAAACTAATTAATGAGCATTAGTTGCATGTTTCATTCATTAATTACAATGCATAAATGTGTTGATGCCAGGATATTATTTCATTGTTAATTCATTGATCTGCATCTTGTGGCCCACGTAATTTTGTTGAAACCATTCCTAAGAGCAATTGACAGCTGGCCCATGATAATTGGTTGAATCTGTTAATCATTCAGTATTCAGAAATCCTGACACTTGATAAATGAGGTTTTGATCAAATTTAAACAGAAATGGTTCAAATTAAATAAATAGATGTTAGTTTAAATAGGAGATAGTTGGCTTTTGCATCACAAGTCAACTTATTTTAAGGTGCAATAATAGGATGCCCATCCAGATCCATAAGCTGATCAAAGTAGCTGCAGATCTTTTAAGAGCTAACCTTGATTACCATAGCTTTCTCCCAGTAAAGATGTCAGTTAAACAGACCAGCAAAAATAATATCAGTACCCAATAAGCAAGCTTTATAAGATTTAAAGTATCTAGACAAAGATTTTAGACAGTTATGGGTGATATGGTACTAAGCATGATAGCTGTAGATGATATAAAGGCTGATATACAGAGTAAAGTACTGAATTTTGCTCACTTCATAAGCAAAGGGTCAGAATCTTTTTTTTCATCTAAATTTTCTCTTATCACAATTTTTAAAAAAACTAAAAACAGCATATATATGCAATTATTAAGTTGATCTTGATGGCTAATAGCTTGTTTTAAAGCTACAACTCAGCTTTAACTTTTGAAGTAATGTAGAACATAAGAACTTAAGCTGTTTAATTTATTATTTTAGCTTTGCTAAACTTAATAGTAATATCACACTTATTATGTATTTCTATTTTATATTTATACTCAGAATATAAACTTTCATTTAAATATAATAATTAAATTTAACTCTAGAAAATTCTATTACAATAAGAATCTTAAATTAAATGTTTGATAAAAAAATCCTAACCTAAAGATCACATAATATGCATTGGATTGGTACAGTAGTTTTCAAAGCTATACTTCTAAGTAAAAAAACCCAACTGTAAGCAAAAATAATTTATCTTAAAAAAATTCAACAAAGATGTAAAAAAAATTGAAGAATCTCAAAACAATATAGAAACAATCCCAAATCTACTGTGAATTAAGATAAACTCATTGGTTTTTAATTTAATTTAAAGATGAGTTTTTATTTTTACATCAAAGTTGAATTTGTTTACAGATGAAATATATTTGCTTGCATTTGAGTTTTTTAGAGCCATAGCTTTGAAAACTACAATATAATAGATTAATTTTTATACTTGTCCTTGGAATTAAAATAATCTAATATTTAAGATACTGAGGGTGCTGTTTTTATGTAGCAGCCTAGATCCAGAAGTTACTAAGGCAGGGCTGAAAAATCCCTAGTTAAGATAACACTCCACTAATTTATTTCCAATATTAACTGCAAGTTAAAAAAACTTCTAAAAACAGAATACTTCCAATTCCTTTTTTTATAAATTAAGAAATATAACTAATTGCTTTTTTTAGTCCCAATCAGGCAAAGATTTTTATCAGGGACCCACTATGTGAGAAGCAAGCTTCCTACTTGATGGGTTAATGCAGAAGTATTTAATCCCATAAGTAAGGTTTAATGGGCAGAGATACCATGTACAAGTGAAAGACTTTTCCAAATAAGCAATAGCACACTAAGAGAGGGTTAAAGCACCCTAAAAACATGTAGGCCCTCATGTAATATAACAAGGAGGCAGAAGAGAGAGGGTGGAAGACATTGGCAGAGGTGGGACTAGTTGGCTTTGGTTAAAAACTCAGGCTTATCCTTAAAAAGGAGGGAACCAGAGAGAAATGGAGTAGTACATCATCTACATTGTGCCACAAAACTTTGCTCTTTGTCCTGGAAATAGGAAGCCTTAGTTCCTATACATGTCCTGGAGTCAAGTTTAAAAGAAGAGCAAACCAACTAGAGCAACATCAAAATCACAAGCTGTCTAATTCCAAATCTTCCCAAGGTGGGAGGACTGGGTGGTCTCATGACCAGTAATTAAAAAAACAAGAAATTTAATAAAATAATCAAGTGGGATGAAAATATTTATTGATTGAACAATTGATAATAAGGAAACACACTTAGCTATATAATGAGTTGAGGGAAAAATAGGCAGTGGATCAGCAAGATAGATGGCTAGCTTTCTTATTGATAAACAGTAGGAATGATAGAATACATCTCTCAAGCATATTTTTAATATATATATTAAAATCTAAACCTCTGATCTATATTATGTCAAAAAAGCAGGCTCAACCCTCCAGCAAGGTTCCAAGTAAGCAGGTTTGTGACCTGCAATCCAATTATCCAGTCACTTGGAGCCAGACTAGGAAGTCAACTCAAATTTCCAAATCCAACAACATGAACAAATGATGATCCCTTATAGTGGATACCTTGTTTTGGCACTTGACTCATTACCAGGATCAAGCCACCCCCTTCACCATCCCACTGTGTGATCAATGCTATCATTTTCCTGTTATCCACAATTCACAGTGACTATATAATACCTATCTCTCAATAAAGAATATTATCTAGTTTATAAATATTTTCCCCCCTTATCACTCTGCTAAAACAGCACAGTTACAACATTTGTAGCACAGGTAGGTTCTCCATCCTACCTTATCTTGTAAAATTCTGCCTGTTGCCTGTATTTGCCGCGGCCAACAAATCCTTGATATAATCATGTCTGGCCTCCCAGCAGACTAAACACTATACACACCTGTGTCAAGATACCTGATGGTTTTGTCCTCTACCATAGCATGGTGATACCACTCCCTGCTTTCAATGCCCTGCCAGTACAAGTTTTCTTCCAGGCTCCCTCTGCCATGCTTTGTTTAACTGATGAAAACACTATGCCAGCTTACGTAGCCCAAAGACTTCAAAGCACTGCCCTGGAATCCTTTGCTGGGGCCAATGACAACAACACCGCTGCATGGATCCAATCTTCCCAAAGCAAACTGGTCCAAATAGAATGGCTGCAACAATTCTGGATTTCAGAGTCCTTCATCCAATTGAACATGATGCTGGTATCTAGTGCAACAAGTGGCATGAAGAACACACTGAGAAGGATTGGGATACCTTCAAACAAGACTTCTTGGCAAGATTTTTGATTAAGTACATCACACTCATGATCATACACCAAGTAAAGAACCTAACTCATACTGGCACCATTAAGGAACTCACCCGCACCTACAAGGATATCCAATTATGAGCTCCCTCCAATATGGCCTTTGACACCCCAGCTATACACCTCATGTACTATGATGCCCTTAAATCACATGTAATGAGGCACGTGAACCTGGACCAGGTGATCAACTTGCAAAGCCTGTACCGCAAGGCAGAGAAAGCAGAACAAACATCCAACGCCTTCCATAAGGCACAAACTGGAAAACAAGAAAGACACAAGGATTCTCATACAGGCAGGTGTTCCACTTGACCATCCCCTGAAAGCAACAGGAATAACACTAACCACAAATCCACAGGTTCAAATGGACATGGTAACAGGAACAATGGCCAGTCAAATTGTACCCATTTCCGTATCACTGCCACATAAGGCAATCAAGATAAGGGAAAACCCCGGGGAGAGCATTAAGTGAGCTAAGCTCTCCCCACATAACTCCTGACTTTCCCAATGATGAATACCAAGCTGAGGACGTGGACCAGTGTCCAATGATACAAGTGTCATCAGAGGACCTGGTGCTTTACACCATTGCCAGACACCCCAATAAACTGATGTCTTACCATTTCTGCTTTGTGTTTTTGCAGTTATACAGGCTCAGCACTCCTGGACTTGGGCGCAGATTGAACCCCAGTCAACAGCAGCTTTGTGGACAAGTTCAAGCTAGCCAATAATTCTTTTCATATTAAAAACGTGGTTTTAGCTGATGAACATCACATTGATGTGACAAGGGAGACTGCCCCCTTCTCTGTCATGCTTGAGAACCTGCACTCCACCATCCAAGGTCCTGTCATTGACTTTCCAAAGTTTGACATTTTACTGGGTTTGGATTACCTGCAAATGAACAAACCCCATGTAGACTGGGTAACCTCAGTATTGATCATCAAATGTGAAGGCGTCAACCACCAGACCTACCCTGACTCAGTGGACCAACTCCTATGCAACCACGTCTTTGTGCACATTAAAGAGACCCTGGACAAAAGAGAGGACCTCAAGACAATTAACTGGGACTTCTGCCAGTATAAAACCATACATTTAAAGATCACTAGGATACCACTACGCCTCAGGATTGCAAAATTTTAGACTGCCAACCAGAAATCTTCAAGGAGGCTCTACCCGGGTTGCCTCCGGAAAAGCATATCCAACACTCCATTCAACTCAAGGGAGCTGTACCCAAAGGTTGGCTCATCTATTGCCTGACCCCAAATGAAGACAAAACCTTATGGGCCTACCTCAAAGAGGCCTTGGAGAAAAGACTGATCTGTCCCTCACAATCTCTCTTTGGGGCTGCTATATTCTTTGTGGTCAAGAAGGATGGCACCCTGCGTCTAGTCACAGATTACCAAGCCCAAAATGAAGTTACCATCAAGAATTGTTACCCACTACTGCTTATTAACAACCTCTTCAAAGCCCTGGGCAGCGCCACAGTCTTCTCCAAGATTGACCTAACTTCAGGCTACTATCAGATCTGTATCAAATGGGAAGATATCCCCAAAACAGCCTTCTGCACTAAGTACGGCTCATACAAGTGTGTGGTGCTCAATTTGGTATCACAAACGCCCCATCAACCTTTGCAATCTTCATGAACAAGGTGTTTGTACCTTACATAGAAAAGCATGCCTTAGTCTACTTGTAAAACATTATTGTCTATAGCCCCTTGGCAGAGCATCATTTTAAGGACCTGGAGGCAGTCTTTGCTACCCTGGAACAACACAAACTGCTAGCCAAACCCTCCAAATGCCAGTTCTTCTGCAAGCAGCTGACTTTCCTTGGACACAAGTCTCAAAAGACGTCATCAAGCCCAAATTTAATGGGGAGTACCAAATGGAAACAGACACCTCATACGCATCAATTGGGGGAGTGCTGAAAATCAAAAACAATAATGGTTACTTCCTGCCCATAGCTTATGAATCCCAAAAGTTGACAGATGCGAGTTTTGATACCCTATACGCAACAAAGAGTTGTTAGCCATTGTACACTGCCTAGTCAAATAAAGTTGTTATCTTGAACAGCAGGAAGAATTTACGGCATTGACTGACCACAAGTTGCTCATATATTTCAAAACCCAAGCAAACCTATCACGCTGTCAGGCCCTCTGGATGGAACTCTTGGAGAGATTCAATATGATCATAAAATACAAGCCTGCTCCAGAACTTGCATGTCAGACAAACTCTCATGTCTGTATGTCTGTGCTACAAGAGGGGAAAATGGGCTCAACCCAGAAAGGCCTCTCTTGGTGCTAAAAACAAAAGATGAGGGTTTCCCTCCTGGTACAACCAACATAACAAAGGAAACAGTTATCAAAACAAACACCTATTTGCTGACGTGTATGGGACCCTACACAGAAAAATGTCTGACGGCACTACCATTCCCTATATCCCCACGCACCAGAAGGTAGACACTATCCTACAATACCACAGAGACCTCAGACACACCAAGAGCTGCAACCTATACAAATTCCTTAAACACAAGGTCTGGTGGCCAACCCTATATTGTACTGTTCAGTGTTGTGTTCTGAGGCACGGCACAGACACACAACAGGGAATCCTAACCTTAGGATTGGATTTGTACTAAGTCTTGGTTAGATGACAGGGAAGGCTATGCAATTAATCTACAGCCCTGGAAGAATAATCTCTACTAGTTGTGGCTAGAGAGAGGCGCAGAAGTACTGGACAACACAAAGACAAAAATGTGAATAGAACTTAATTTTATTGGTGAATTATGAAAAGGAATATATAGTGGTTGTTGATACTACAAAACACTACCCGGACAGTAGGATCACTTGCCACAAGCATGAGTGGGGCAAGTAAGATGCCCAGAGTCAAGAAACCAAACAATTGTATTTCCTGATTCAGTCATCAACTCATTTTGAGAGGCAAAAGTGAAATCAAGAGATTTGTCTTTGAAATGGCCCACCAAAGGCAAAATTGACACATGGTGAATAATGTTGTTCACAACATTCAGGAAGTCCTAGATCAATGTGAGGTATGCAAGAAATTTGCCAAAAGCAAAGCCCCTCCAAAATCAGTACTACCCATCCACACACAACTATCCTCTAAGTGTGGGCCCTTGATGTTGTTGGCCCCATACCAGGGAAACACAACAATAAGAAATACATCATCACACCCATAGACTTTGCTACAAGATGGCCAGTAGCCCAAGCAGTAAAGGCGCACACTGGTAATGATGTGTGGCACTTCATAGGAAAGGAAATCATCAGCAAGTTTGGAAAGCCAGAACTCCTGATAACCAACGGTGACAAACAATTGACCTCTGAAGATACCAATGTATACTTCATCAAGAATGGGGTCAAAAACACTGTGAAAACACCTTATCATCCTCAGGCCAATGGACGTGTAGAGCAGCTAAATGGCAGCCTTGTGCAAGCCTTGGCCAAGCACACCGCCAGGAGACCTGAGGACTGGTATATGCAGCTACCAACTGCACTACTTGTATGCCGTACTTGTGCAAACAGATACACCAGGAAAAGCCCTTTTGAGTTAGTATAGGGTGCACAGCTTAATATCATCCAAGCATTTTCAGGACCAAAGCTTGAAAATTCCAAGCAAGGTTCCCCCCGCTCAGATCCCCAGGTCATAGAAGCCAATGGCAATCAAACATAAAAAGAGAAAACAAGCTTATACAAAAGACATTTGTCCTCATCCAAGACAGACAAAAGGTCAGTGAAAAAGTTTGAGTCATGAACACCAACAAAAGTAAACTACAACCCAAGAAAGTAGGCCCACAATCATCTTAAAGGTAAACAAAAACAACACTTACCTTATGCAAGGACTTGGGAAACATAAATAAGATAAGGTAATCCACCATGATTGCATGAGACCCTGCAAGCCAAGACAGAGACAGTGTGACACTGTCCTATCTGCCACAGAACAACAGTTAGTCCAGTATGGAGCCCAGGCTCCCAACAGCCTTCCTGATGACCTACCCCCAGAGGAGGCCAACCTTCAGTTGGGGGGTGTCAAAACAGCAGGCTTGACCCGCCAGCAAGGTTCCAAGCAAGTAGGTTTATGACCTGCAATCCAATTTTCCAGTCACTTAGAGCCATACTAGGAAGTCAACTCATATTTCCATATCCAACAACATTAACAAATGACAATCTCTTACAGTGGATACCTTGTTTTAGCGCTTGACTCATTACCAGGATCAAGCCAAACCCTTCACCATCCCACTGTGTGATCAATGCTATCATTTTCCTGTTATCCACAATTCACAGTGACTATATAATACCTATCTCTCAATAAAGATATTATCTAGTTTCTAAATATTTTCCCCCTTGTCACTCTGCTAAAACAGCACAGTTACAACACTTAACTTAAGAAATATACTTAAATATGCAGGGGTAAGACCAGGATAAGCTGTTTGAACAGCAGAAAAGATAGAACAGGTAACAACTAAATTAAAAAGGGCTTAAGTGTGGAGCTTTAAAGTTATTTTTAATGTTATAAACAACAGCAAGTAGTCATAATTCTTCTGATTAGCTGTGACAAGGCTCATATTAAATATTACAGTCTAAAAATTCATTTAAATTGTTTCTGATTCTTCTCTTAAATTTAAAGTTTCATCAAAGTTGGTCTTAGGGTTGACTTTCAAAAAAATACAGTAGTTTTGAAATCTGTTGAGATAAACATATATTAGTCAGTTTAGAACTCATGAACTCAGTCACAAGACAAATTATTTTTGATAGATATAAATAGAAGATAATTTCACTTAAAATGATCTCTATTTGTCAAAAATGTCTATTCATACAACAACCTACTTAAACTGGGGGCAAATGCTTAACAATTCAACAAAAAGTGTATCAAACACTAGAACACATGAGTTTCAGTCACAGAACACATCTACTATATTTACTATGTTTTTGGTGAACACATGAAACTCAGTCATAAAAGTTACAAACTCATCCAACAACAAGCCTCAATAGCAACTGAAAAATAAGACGCACAATTTTTAAAACAGCATTTTAAAAAAGGCTATCTCAAAATAGGCCACCTCAATTTTTAGCTATCTCAATTTTATAGTAAAAACACCATTTCACTTTGCAGTATTTTGAATAAGAAAAACAAGTTTTAAATTTTTAGATTTTTTGAACTCCAAAAAAACCCAAATAATTCTCAAAAAATAAAATTCAAAAACATTTCTAGGCTTAAAAAAGCCTCAGAATTTTAAATCTGTAATAAAAAATGGGATCAATTAGTAGCAACATAGTTGCGTAAAGCCCAAAAGTTAAAATATACCCAAAAACAACTATTTTCATCTATTATAACTTTGATCCATACTTTAAAATAAGCATAGAATTGTACCAAATGCTAAATAGAAGTAAAAAATGATAAACTGAAAAATAAGAAGTACAATAGTTTATTGAGGAAGGCTTATATAATGGTTGACAGTGCTACTGAGATGGCCTGAAGATGCTCAAGCTTTCTATCCTTGGGATAATAGGCAAGGACCACCTTGCTAATTTCTGTATAGTTTTTCACCACTTTTGTCTGTTTGGGGGGTTGCCCTTGGTCTTCATACCAGTCTTAAAGAGGCGGGCTGAGATGGCCTGCTGGGTTTTTAAATGGACCATGATCTTGTTGAATTTGAGCTTATAAACCCTGACCATTGTAGCAAACTGGCTATGCCACCCTTCAAGGGAAGAGGTGTTCTTGATTAAACCATCTTTTACCTGCTTAAAGCAGTTCCAGATGATTGAGTCACTGCCCTTTCTGATGTGGTGTGCTCCTTGAAAGATACCAACCCATTGAGTTTCAAAATACTCAATAAAGGGTGCAAAGGCTGCCTGGTTTGCTATAATATATGAGTGACGTAGTAGGGCGTTGTAGAAGGCATTTGTATCTTCCTTCCTAACCAGAGCAAGGGCAGCAAAGCAATTGAAGACGTCCTTAGCTTCTTTGGTGCCTTCAGAGTTGACCAGCTCATGGAGGTCAGAGCACTTTTGGAGGCAGCGGTAGAGTGCCTGCTGAAAGTGGAAGTAGCATCCCTGAGGGGAGCTCTTGAAGACAAAAATAAAGGCATTTGTCTGAGCCTGTTAAAAATCCACTACCATATATTTATGGTAGAGAAGGCTTTCTGGCTGCTTTTTGGGGGGTGGAGGCATCTTTTTCTTAGGAGTGGGTCTTCTTGCGCCCTTGGGTCTCCTTAGGCTCCTCTTCAATGGTTGGGAGGATTTCATCAAGCTTGGCCTTTAGAATTGTGAGCGCACAGACATATGTTTCCTGCTTCTTTTTAGGAAGGAAAAGAAATACCAGGGGAAGAACTAGATTACCAACCTGCCCATGGATATTCCAAAGCTGGCTGAAGAGCTTTGGGCAGGTTGAGAAAGTGCCATCTGAGAGCCAGGTCTTGCATTTCAGCAGGTTGTGTAGATCATGGCTTGTGGCAAAGCAGATAATACACTTGGGGGCATGTTGAACATCATTGTGAAGAAGGAATCTCTCCTCATGGCGGGATAATTTTTGTTCCTCAGTAAGGATCAATTGGTCAATGGATGTAGCACTGACGCCTTCAGTGCTCAGAGCATATCTCTGATCAGTGAGATATCTCTGTAGTTTTGAGGCGCCACCAACAGTTGCAAGTTAGGTATCATTTAAATTAAGGAGGGCATCATTGACAACCTCAGTTGCAGTTTGATCCTTGGTGGTTGGGATCACCTGGCAAAGAAACCAGCAGATAAGTTGGTAAAGGGGGTTGAAAGGCTCAGTGCAGTCATGGTTGACAGTTAGGGCTTTAAATCTAGTGAACCCAAAAGTAGTGAGTCTAGCTGGGCAGCCAACGTTATCACATTTATAGTGATGTTGGCAGATTGCTTTCTTCTCATCTTTACAGCTGAAGCTGTAGCCCTTGTAAACAAAGCCAACACCCCCTTTCATTGTCATGATGGGTAGCTGGCTGGATAAGTGGCAGACACAGCAAAGGTAGCATTTTGATTGCATATATTATGGATGGTATTAAGATCACAGAGCTTAATTAGGTCATCTGCAGGAGCACCAGGCTCCTGCTCCTCTTCCTCCTTGGGCTCTGATGTGGGATCAGAGTGGTAATTGAAGTTGAATAACTTCTCTTAGGGGTCTGAAGGGGAGTACATAAATGGAGAGTGGGGAGGGGTAGGACTGTTTCCCTCCGGCTCAGGTGATGGAGTTGGGGTCTTGGGGGGAGCTTTGGCCTTAGAAGGCTGCTTCTTTGGGTAGTCTTGGCCTTTTTGGCCTTTGGAAGAGTGATCTTGGACTTTGAGGCCTTTGAGGCCTTGGACACAGCTTTGTTGATGGACTTGGGAGGCATCTAAAATTGAATCAGTATCAAAATATGAGCAATTTGGGGGTTGTTTTTAAAGAGAAAAATGAGAATTTTTTAATAAAAAAGTAGTAATTTTATACACAGAATTGTAGGAAAGATCTAAAAATATATAAAAAAATTTTCAATGGTTTTTGTTTTTGTAAAAATAAATTATTTTATTAGTAATACAAGTAGGCAAAACTTTGAGTTTTGACTGAAAACTTGCTTTCAAAATGGCGTTTTTGAAGTGATGTAATTGAGGTGCTGTAGCTCAAAAACATAGTGTTTTTGACCATTTTTTATATTAAATTAACAAATCTACAGTGGAGCTACCTCAACTGAGACAAAGAGTAAAACTTGAATTTCTCAAAAACTAGCTTATACAAATGGAGTTAAAAAGTACCCAGTTGTTTAGAGGAGGCCAAAAAATATATATCTTCAAAGTTTCACATATTTTCTTACATTTTTTAATACTATGATAATTGGTGTGAAACTATACTTTTGAAAAGTGGAAAGCAGGAATTGCGGTGGGGGAATCAATATAGCGTAGTCTGGAATCATAGGTAATTTCCCCTTATTTTCCCCTATCTTTGTGTGCATTGAATTAATTGGGTGATATGAAACTCAGTGGAATTTAAAGTGACATAAATCAGAATGGCTAATCACCCCCTTTGATATTAAAATCTTTATTAAATTTTTTTATTGGAGGGAACCCTTATCAATGTATCTATGTTTAATAAAGTTATAAATTACATATAACAAAACTGGTTTTTTTACCCAACAATGACAATCACTAGAAGGACTATCATATTGGCATCTATTTAGGTTGTTCTTAGTATAAGTGTCTTGGATTAATACTATAGAAACATCTTCTGGCACTATACAACAGGCTTTATTTTAGTTTGGATATAAGCTTATTTTAGTTAGAAATAAATAGCGTGATTTGGAATGAGGTAAAGTCAAGATGGCGTAAACGTGCCCCAAACTAAGTGATTTCATATGTAAATAAAGTTAGTGAAATAAGATTTAATTAATCTGACTTGAAGTGACAGAATTGAGATGGCATAAATTTGAGATGTTGCATTATAAGAGTATATGCAAATTTTAACTATTTTATTGTTTTTTTTTTAATTTTTTGTGATTCAAAATCACTAACGCAAAAAACACCATATTGAATTAAATCTGAGATGGTGTAAATTGAAGTGGCGTTTTTGAGATGGCATGTCCTACCACTGAAACAGACAACGTAAATATCAAATGTTGAAGAACATGAATGAATCTATAATACTGTTATCAACTTGTCCTAATTAAGAATGAAATCTAGAATAAAAAAAGGAAATAAATATTCAGAGTGTCTGTTTTAGGATTGGAATCAATAAGAAGATAAAATTTATCCAAACTCATGATCAACAGTGCACATTTATAACCAGAAATAATTAATATAGAAAACTAAACAATCTAATTCAAATAAACATTAGTGACTACAAGCTTTTATGCTACCAAATATGGAGGGATAAAAATTAAAATAAATAAATTATATAGATAAACTGTTCTTATTTTACTTTATTTTATTTTAATACCAAAATGGAAGCTTCACAACAACAGAGTAGCAATGGAACTGTTGTGCACCGCAGTTGCAGTTGTGGTTGCCCTGTGGGTCCAAGAACAGAGTCAGTGCAACACAAGTGCCTACTCAGGAAGAAGACATGAGAGGAGAATTCACTAGTGACACTGCACTGATACAGCTGGTTCAAGGTGCACAAGCTGCTAGGGGGCAGAGCATCAACCCCCAGATCCAGAAGCTGACCCAACAATTCACCAAGGTCATCACCACCAAAATGGTAAATGGCGTCACAACTGAGAGGGTTTCCTTGATGTATGACCCCTTCTACCACTGTGATGGTGTTTCAGCTACCATTCTGGAGAAGATCAAGCCTGTCCTTGACACCACATACAAGCCTTACATGAGTGATTCCAAAAAGGGAGACAAGGACAAGCCATACCATTTTTTTCAAACCACAAAAGGGCAGAAGGTGCTAAAGAAGGTTGCTACATTCTACAGCCAAATTCATATGCCCTGTGTTGTGGATGAGCTCAAGGAGTAAATCCCTACTGCCAAAAAGGCAAAGTACCAATTCATCCCCAATTTCACCTTGGAGACCTTCACGAGACTCATGGAGGAGACAACTGACTACAAGAAAGCCAAAGCTATTGTCGGGATTTCAGAGAAATCTTCTCATAGGCTCTGTGCAACTTATAAAAAAACAGGTGTTGTCCTACTATCAGAAAAATCCAATCATTAACCAGTTCTATTGATCAAGGAACACCTGTGGGATTTCTGACAGTAGATTGAGCAAAAATACCATTTTAAACTGGAAAATATACAGTCAATGGTTGAGTCTGTTTTTGGAATCCAGGCTTTGGTTTCCACTTGCCACCACAGAGTCAAGAAATTGTGAATCTCCTGGAAGAAACTCAGGGTATCTCTGTACAATTAGAATAGCCCAGAAAATGTTATCTACTTCCAGAAATATGCCAAGACAGTTATTGCTCTCAAGGAGAAAGGGACATTCAATTTTTACTATATTTACAAGTCTTCCTTTGCATTGTCAATACACAACAAGATGGGTATGTCCCCAAAGGCAAAAGAACAGCATGTCCCAGCATGCAGCTGTCCAGTCTATTGCCTAATCAATGGTAGCGCTTATTGGTCCCCTTGGTATTGAACTATACCAGATAATAAAGGGTTCTCACAATAGTGGTAATAATCTGGAATTTCTCTGATTGGTTCAGGAGCACCTCCAAGTAACCAGTTTGGGCTTCACCAATATCATTGTGCTAGACAGCATTGGACTCACATGGTGGCAGATATTCTCAATGAGTTCCCAGTGAGTGAGCCTGGCGTTGAAATTGCCTCCCAACAATTGGCCACATCCACTTTGTGCCTTCTCTTCCTCCCCTCCTATTTGCCATTTCTCAACCCAATTGAGGAGGTCTTCAGGTGGCTTAAACAAGTGGTCAAGAAAGGGGTGCCACCTGACCCCAATGATTTGTTCAATTTGCTGCAGTGTTGGTTTCCATACCCATCCAGCTAAAACTGCAGCCAAATTCTATGGTCACGCAGATTTTTTTATCCATGTGTGCCTCTCCAAGAAGCCAATCAATTAAGGGCTTTTCTGTTCCAAATGATTTATTTCCATTTTGTTTTTTAATTTTGTTTTTGTTAAGTTTAATTTATTTTGACTTTAGTCCTGTATTTCCACGTGTATACTGTCAGGTATAATAAAAATTAACAAGGCAAAGTCAATTCTATGAATGAATGAATGAATGAATGAATAACACACAAAAATGATTTTTTATATTAGTATTTTATTTGGGTTGGTTTCGTTCACGTTTTTTATATGATTTCAATTATATACCAACAGTGTGTAATAAAAATTAACAAAGCAAGAAGGATGAATGAATGAACATATGTAAAAATTTATTTTATATGAATTTATTTGTTGAGTATAGATGATTTGATTAGATTATACTGTAGGAAATTATATATAAGATTTAAAAATAGTATTTGTGTTTAGAGCTTTATTGGGGGTGGGAGTAGAGGAATTCAAGGACAGTGCTTTGAAATAGACTAGTAACTTCTATTGACAAAGTGTATGTTGACATTGGTACTGTACTATATAAATTACAGCAGCTTAAATATGGGAGCATATTGATAAATTATCCAGGAGGAGTTTTTCTGGTAAAGCTGCCATCCCATATGCGGCGGCAAGAATAACTGAATCCTGAATAATGTGCTCTATTGAGCTAAATCCAGGGAAAATTTTCTCTGTCTAGTAAATGGCGTGCTACATCCAGTTTTATTATCACATCAGACCATCTGCAGGTTTCTGCTTTAATCCACATCAGTACAACAAGCCCTAGGTAAACAATTGAGTATAGTCTCAGCCCTGCAAACAGGGCTGAGAACTCACAAATTTATTGTACAGAGTACTGATTTTATTCTTAAAGGATGCAGTGGTGAAGATTTTTTCCATTGTTTTTGGTATACCAGTCTTGTTGGAGCACCAGGAGGCCCTGAAGTCTCCAAAGATGCCTACAACAGCAGGTATGATGGCAGCAGAACTATAGCTAAGCTTAATTATTTTTTATTTAATTTTTTAGGATATGGGATATTGTGTGCTCAGTCAGGAAAAAGAAACAGACTTCTTCTTGTCCTCTCTCCATCTTTGGTAGGTTTTGATATGGCATAGTTTGGACAAAATCCCAGAAAATCATGACAAAGAGCTTGCAGAAGCCAATACCCAGAACATACTGGTTGAGTTGCAGGTTGGGGGCTGTGGCAAAAGCCAAGACCTGTCATTGAGTGTCATCTTGCTTTGGTTGGAGTGCTGTAAGTTGTTCTTGTTTCATAGGGTAATGTTTTTTACTTTTAATTATCTTTGAGGCAGCAGCTGGCGTCAGGACCAGCTGACGCCCTATGTGGTGAACATAGTTGCTGTAAAATGTTTGTGATATATAGGGTTTTAGGTACTGGTAGACTAACCCTTTGGTTTCTTCTATAAATAAAAAACTTAGTATAATATTTTTATTTATTTGATGTTTTATTTTTTAACCTCTTCTTTATTTTTACCTGTTGCCTCCTTGACAGGGGCTGCTTCACAGGATTTTTCACTAGTTGTTTGCTGGTCTTCTGTTAGTTTCTGTTTCTTTTTATTTTTTAGTTTCTCAAACATATTGGGATTTTTTGACCACACATCTGCGGTTGTAAACCCCTGTGGCTTAGACTGTAGGGTGGCAAGAACATATTTTTGTATGTTTATGAGCCTTTTTGCAAGTTTTTCTGTAGTGTTGGGTATCTTCTTCTTTGCGGCCTTCACAGTAAGTATGTCAAGTTTGTTGCCTTCTAAAACTACCTCCTTTAGCATGTCTTTCACCTTTTGGTTGACCTCCTTGATTTTGGCCACCACCGCATCTAATTCCTTGTTCATCACCTTCAATTCTGAAATGGTTTTCTTTTTCTTACCCCAACCCTTTTTATACCAATAAAATATCCCAATACACTATATAAATTCTATTGTATCTAATAGAGATTTAATAAATTATCTGATTTCAATATTCTTTTATTAGCTTTAAGTAATACTATTCATTTGATATTGATAACATGTATATTTATTGTATATAACAACCCATTCTTAGTATCATGAACAAAATATTTTCTACAATTAAAACATGAATTCATTCTTGAGCCAGTACACCAAGTTTGACCCAAAGTACATCTTTATTAAAAGATAGCCACATTAACAGGTTATATGTAGATCATATATTCCAGAGATATATGTGGTGAGATGAATTATTTTTATTAATTTTATTGTTTTCTATTATAACTTTAATATATTTGAAGCGCTATGCTCAAGTGAATTTTAAAATCTATAAGTGCTACAGACCAGCTAATTGGAATGGGAGTACATGTGGTGGTGTTGTATTTGGCTCAGACCAGACACACCTCATTTATTGTACCCAGTTTAACTTAATGAAATAAGCCTGTTGAAAATAAGAGACATCTCTGTATGCAAATTGGCACACTGACTTGTGGTTAATCTAGCACCAGAGAACCCAGTGGACTGGTGCTAGATTGACCACAAGTCATCATGCCAATTTGCATACAGAGATGTCTCTTATTTTCAACAGGCTTATTTCATTAAGTTAAACTGGGTACAATAACTGAGGTGTGTCTGGTCTGAGCTAAACACAACACCACCACATGTATGCCCATTCCAATTAGCTGGTCTGTAGCACTTGCAGTTTTTAAAATTCACTTGAGCTTAGCGCTTCAAATATATTAAAGTTATAATAGAAAACAATAAAATTAATAATTATTAAATGTAGCCAAATTTAGCTTGTGGCATGATAAAAATCAATCATCACTTTATTTAAATGTAAACTATATATTATAATAATAAAAATTTAAAAGTTAAACCAATATAAATTAAAAAATAAAAAAATTTGGGGGGCAAGTTTTATTGGGGAAATTGGATTAGGCAGGGCAAACTAGTTGGCGGCTGGATTGAGGGGGGAGGACTTGATTAGCTGGTGGGGTTGATGCTGGTCTCCTGAAAGAATTGAATGAGGACTAAGACAGCTGGAGGACCCAATAGAAATCAAGCGCCTTGATTGGCTTGGAGGAATAGATTATACATGACATTGTATTACAACTCAGGGAGGACAGTGATTGGCTTATACATCAGGGAGTCACAGGGTGGCAGCTGGGGATCCTTTGGTGATTGGCTGTTGCTAAGAGCATTTAATGCCATCTTTGTAAACATGTTGGTAATCTTCTGACAGGGAAATAGCACTGAGGGGTTGTTGGCCACACTAAACACCTGGCTAAAGGTTGTGGGGTTGCACCCATGGATGGTGTTTCCAATGTTGAAGAACAACACATCACCAAGGTGAAGATCAGCATGCCTGGCAGGGAAAATAATGACATCATGGCTGTCTGCTTTGATTGTCTTGGAGGCCACTTCAGTGCACTCTATCTGGTTGCTCAGGAAAATTTTGGCCTTGAAATTAGCCAAGCTCCAGGTGGCAAGCAAGTCAGAGAGGAATTTCCTGTACCAGTACCCTTTGGTGTAGCTGGTTGTGGTTTGGTAGAAAACAGTCCCTTTTGAGGAAACTGTGAGGAACACACCAATCACAATTCCCTCTGGTTCCTTTTTTTACCCTTGGGGTATTTTTTTCCACTTAACCATAATCATGGAACTGCAACAGCAATTTATAGTAAGCTATATATATAGCTTCATCATAAATTGCAGACAGGCAGCAGGTGATTGTGGCAACAATCACAGGATCACAGGGCAAATCAGAGCCATCATCCAACTCATCCTCCAGACAATTTTTCAGAATTAGGACACTGACTACAAACCCATGCATCCAGAGCTGTGCTGTGCAGCTGGCAATGAATATGCCCTGGAGCCCAAGTAGGCAGCAGACCTCAGTTAACTAGAGATAAGGATCCTGCTGGAGTAGGGCAAGCATCAGAGGATGCGCCTCCATGATCTGAGATTTGATCTGCTTCTTTATCTTCTTGGCCAGCTTGGTACTACCTCTTGTTAGGAGGGCTTGAAACTCACGTTTGATCACCACCTAGGTGAATTGAAGCCAAGTGACAATTTTGGAAAAATTATGCCACTCTGTTTGAGGGTCACAATCTCTTCAATGATCTCATTGGTGACAACTTGCTATTTTTGGAAAACTTGAGGAACAAGGGGAACTAGATTTGGCAGGGCTTGCTCTGATTGGCCTGAATTCTCAAGCAATGATTGCATAGGGTTGGAGGGGGGTGCAGTTTCCCAGTCTCCAAAATGTGGAACATGCGCAGGTAGGGCCTGGCCTTGGGGAGCACCATATTGGCTATTGAAAAAGCCACCTGAGGATGGGTCTGGAGACACATACAACTCACCCTCCTTGCAACTTGCCTTGAACTAAGTATAGATGGGAAACACGGTTGTTGCACTCTCTCAACCAGCAGCCTGATCTTGGAGTAGCTCCTGGTACTGCTCCTCAATAACTTCAAAATTATCTTCACTTGAAAAACTCATACTAACAAAAAAGCAAATAATTTCTAGAAAATTAATTTTATTTAAGTGTCTGCTCCTTTTTGAGATATTCTCTCAGACGTAAATGGCCAAATTTAGAAGTGTATACATTGAAAATAATGCTGTAGTTCCCTGAATAAATTTTGGTGGGTGCACTCCTGAAATCCACTATTTTCAATTTGAGTCTCAAAAATAATGAATATTTTCAAAAAAATGAGTTGTTTTGTGTTTGAGTTCATCACTTTTGTGACTAAGTTTCATGTGTTCTCTGCTTGTATCATATTTCTCACACACTCATTATCAAACTTGATGTAGAATTCTTCAGTAAGTGACTGAATTGTGTACATTTTGAATTTGAGTTCCATGTGTTTGGTATCTCATTTTTGGAATTCAATATTGACTTTATTTTGGTTGTGTGATTGACTATTTTTGTTTTCCAGCGCTAGATAAATGGAAGCTTTATTGATTAAATTGAAATTCAACTGGTTTCAGTTGAAATTTATTTGTGAATTAGTTAATGTGGTCTAAACTGACTAATATACATTTATCTCAACAGGTTTGAAAACTACTTTATGATAATAGTGATTTCTTATTTCCCAATGTCACCAGAGTTATGTTCTGCTTCCCCCTTTCTAGCCAAAAGTTTGTTACTGTAAATCCAGAACCTAAATGTAAAAATGCGGGAATTTCAAATCCTTGGTCCAAATTTTGAATCACATTTACAGGCAACTAAGCTGAGTGAAAATAAAATATTTAATAAAATCAACTATTTAATTTACTTTTTTGATTCATTTAAATTGGAAAATTTTGAATCTTTTGAGCAGATAACTCAACTAACTAAAGACAAAACAATTCAAACAACTTCTAGATACATGAATCAGAAATGCAGGATTCTGATGTACAGTTTGGTATTTTCTGTAAGTCTAACAAATCATAAACAACATGAAATTAGAGGGAAAAACTGAAATTGCGGGATTTTCAAATCCAAGAACCAAATTTCAAATCATAATTGAGGTGAATTTGAAATAAATATAATTTATGGGGGTCTCAAACAGGAAGTCAAATTATCTAGAGTGGATTTGTTCTAATTCTTTTAGGAATCATGGGCATTCTAAAAATCACTCTATTACATTTTAGGACGGCTAAAATTTTGATGTTTGATTACAGTAAATTTTAGAAAACACTACTAATAAAATAGAATTATTTATTAAAATCTATTTTTTTCAAATTATATTTCCTTGGTTTATTGATATTTCATTTGCTGTTGATAGTTTACTTTCATTTAATTGGATAGTTTCACCTCCATCTGCCTTGGCAATAGCATATCAAGTTGCCTCTGCAACCACAGCTGGTCTAGAGGCAATTTGATTTCCTATTGCCAATGTGTATGGAGGTGAAACTATCCAATTAATGAATGTACATGATCAACAGCAAATGAAATATCAACAAACCAAGGAAATATAATTTGATAAAAATAGATTTTAATAAATAATTCTATTTTATTATTAGCATTTTCTAAGATCAACTTTGTCAGAAAATCTCTGGACCATGGTATTTTATCATCCGCCAGCTGATATCCTAAGTCTTCTAACATTAGGAAACACAGAGAACCTGTGACTTTGGCAGAACTTTTGGCCCAGAATATTTTGTTGTCATCAGAAGTAGTAAGTTTGACAAGGCCCAAGATCCAGAGGATTTGGGACAGTTCTTCCTACTTCTGGATATAAGTTCATATGTGTCTCTATATTTTAATATAGATATTTATACTGTATGACAACAGTATCATCTTTTTCTCTCTACTTTTAAATCCTAAAAGAGGATTTCATTAAAGAAATAGGACTTGGATTAATCATAAAGTCAATAAGGAATCATCAGTCTTTTATTCTAACAGACTGGCTTTAAGGTGGCCCGCCTGCCTGCATTTTATCTGAGTTAGCCCACGACGCTAGAAGAGACTGAAGTAGGATTAGGTCAATCACAGCAGGAGGCCCATCCTTTTTGGGGTGGTTTTAACAGAAGGCTAACTTGACATCTATCACAGATTGGTATCCTTTCTGTCTACCTGGGCCACTTCCAGGGCTAGCTAGCCAGTGGTTGACTACTAGTTCACAGAGATGATTATTCACTTAATTGGAGCAACTCTAACACAATAGGCTCAAAGCCTTTTATCTTAGAGTGTTTGGCCTGACGGCCCAGTCCATGATGGACTCTTCTAAATGTAATTCAGATGACAGTTCTTGTGTTGGCTCTATTGTTCTAGGATTCAATTAAGGTTTAGAATAGTAATTATTATGAGAAGCATGTTTGAGGTGGTTGTTGGGGTGGACTGATTAATGAGCAGTAATTGTATGTTCAATAAACTAATTGCAATGTATGAATTTTCAAGGCCAGGACATGGTTTAATTGTTGATCCTGCAGCCTGCAGCACGTGTCATTCTGTTAAAACCATCTCTAAGAGTGATTGACAGCTGGCCTGCGTTAATTGATTGAATCTGTTAATTATTCAATATATCAAAATCCTGACAAACTGTAATCAAGCATCTAAATTCTAGCCATCCTAAAATGGAATAGAGTGATTTTTGAGAATGCCCATGATTCCTAAAAGAATTAGAACAAATCCACTCTAGATCATTTGACTTCCTGTTTGAGACCCCTATAAATTATATTTATTTGAATTCACCTCAATTATGATTTGAAATTTGGTTCTTGGATTTGAAAATCCTGCAATTTCAGTTTTTCACTCTAATTTCATGTTGTTTATTATTTGTTAGACTTACAGAAAATACCAAACTGTACATCAGAATCCTGCATTTCTGATTCATGTATATAGCAGTTGTTTGAATTGTTTTGTCTTTAGTTAGTTGAGTTATCTGCTCAAAAGATTCAAAATTTTCCAATTTAGATAAATAAAAAAGGTAAATTAAATAGTTGATTTTATTAAGTATTTTATTTTCATTCAGCTGAGTTGCCTGTAAATGTGATTCAAAATTTGGACCAAGGATTTGACATTCCCGCATTTTTACATTTAGGTTCTGAATTTATAGTAACACTAAGCAAAAAATCATTTGGAGAAGTTTTCTGTTGATAAATTGATATCAGTAGAAGGGTAAATTGATGGTTCTGACACTATATTTATACTTAAATTAAGATGTCTAATTGGCTGAAACTCAAAAATTTACATCTTATGATGGAATGTTTATTCAGTACAAATGCTATGTAGGTCTTTAATTTTAAACACAAAGGTAAAATCATGGGCAACTTTACCACACAATCTACTCAACTCTAACAAATGATATGCAAGTAATTGAAAATAAATTAGATGAGATTTTATTAAAATTAATAAAAATAAGCCTGTGTTTTTTGGGCTTAGACCAGGGGTAGATTTAACTTTTGGGAAGCCTAAAAACCAACCAATGAGGCACAAACTAATTCAAACCATACTATTTTATAGATTTCTTTAGCCTAGCCAGCAGAAAATCCAACTTGAATAGTATTTATATGACCAGCTGAGGCCCCACCAATAGAGTGCAGCATGAATTACCCCAAAAACAAGGCCCACCATAAGATGACAAATCCTATGCCTTAAAGAGTGAAATTGAGCTGCACCACCCAAACTTAGACAATGATATGCCAATAGTTTATGATGACACCAAAGATTTCCAACCCCTGGTAAATGCTACCACTTGACCCAAAGGATTTCACAAAAGGTTCTCTATCATAGACAGATATACTTATACTCTGGGGCATAAGGAAATTGTTCATTGTCATTTTTCCAAAAAAGTTTATGAACCTCTGGTTCTCTTAGGTCATCTCATACCTAATTCTATTATTTTTTCTTTTACATATTTATTTCTTCAGCTCCACTCATTATACCAGTCAATCCCAGGAAACCACAGATGAGCTGCCTAAATTATACTGCCCCCAGGAGCAACCTTTGGCCAATACATTTCACTGAGTACCCTCTAAAAACAGCCTTTTCTTAGTTTATCTCGTAAAATATACTTCTCTCTGACCCCTTGGCAAGAACTAAAGTCACAGAAACATTTGGCTGTGAAGGGGGTGGTACACAGTTCTGCCCAGACTATTCCACAATAAGTATAATTATCTGCCCATATAACTGGTACAATGACACCACTTTAAACCCTGTGTCCCAAGTGCCCTGTCACAAATGACAAAGTCCCAATGACTATACTCATAGGAAAACCTCAACTACAGGATTTGAACTCCAATACCCCGCGGGCCACCTGCAGATTTTGGGCTCAAACCAGAACAGGATTTGACTTCAGAGAATCTCCTTAGGCTTGATGAACAGAAATTACTTACATTAGGACCTCCCATGTCAAAGGTTCCTGTAACCTGATCAATGAGAGTGCAGGCCAAGCCAAAGATCCTGAAATAACTTGGGCCACCACGGGGGGGGAAGCAAAGAAACTTCCTGTGGAATGCAGGCCACCCAAAGATGACAAATCCTGTAGCCTGAAAGGGAAATGTGAGCTTACTTCAGTCTGAACCAGCTAATAAAATAACTCCCGCAATGGATACTACCAAGGGCTGTAAAAACCTGGTAGACAGTAGCACCTGGCTCAAAGGAATTTGTAAAAGTTTCTCCATGGCAGATGGGTATACTTATACCCTGAGCTGCCAGGAAGTTATCCATTGCCATTCTTGCAATAAAGAGTCATGAATCTTTGGCTCAACCAGGTCATCTTATATTTGATTTTAGTTCTATTTCATTTGCAGACCAACTACTGTGGCTCTGTTTATTCTACTTATTCTCCCAAAGAAACTGCAGACCATCTGCCTGAAATATATTGTCCCCTAGGAGCTCCCTTTGTCCTGGTACATTTCACAGAATATCCCCCTAGCCCAGCATATTCAGATTTCACACTAGAGGAAATCTTAATCCACAACCCAGAGGCTAGAACTAGAGAGACAGAGACTGTTTACAGAGAAGGGACTAAAGTCACCATACCTCCTCTTCTATTCTGCAACAAGTACAACTACCTGCCCGCCTATTTAGTTCTTATGACACCACCTCTCATCCTGCAGCCCAACCGCATGCAGGAATCTGTTACAGCCAGTGAGTCCACCTCAACCCAGATATTTGGTTTGATGTATATCACCCTCACTGGCCTGATTGATTCATGGTACCTTCAAGCAGACCCTGGACCCTTCTGGGCAAATCAATATATTATATTGTAAAGTTAGCACCAATATTGTGGTGGGCCCTGCCTGCAGGACCTGCAGGTTGCCTTTCTGCAAGTTTCCAGGAACCCCCCACAGACTGGCTCCCTGACATTATGGCAATCTACCTTAACCACAGTAACCTGGGCCTCAAGATATTGATAGCTCTTGGGGCATCTTGTATGCCTTTTTTATTGATTTCAGCTTACTATGCATACAAGCTAGTTACTAACCTAATTGCATCAGTAATTTGACACCAATACAGCACTAAACCAAAGGAAGTCTTGCTTGGCGTTGAGAAGACCAAGACCCCAAATTTGCAAGTTCATTATTTTATAGTCAACCAGTCCATAACCAAGGTGGATTTGCCGCAGATGGGGAAGCTTACCTTAGAAGAAGTCTGAAGAGCTATGCCAGTCCTCCATCTCCATTTCTAAGCTAACAAAAACTCATAATCCAACAACACTGAGAAAGTCTTTGGAGTGGCTTCCATGCTTTTAGGCAACACCTTAGACTGGTTTGGGAAGGCCACCTTGGAGGACGTTGAGTTCTTCCTGGACTACTCCCAATTTGAAAGCAAACTGATGGCCACTGGCACCAACTGAGATACCTGCCACCACGCCTTAATCAGCTTATTAGACATTAGACAAGGATCCCTCACCCTACAAGCCTATATCAACAAGTTCCTTAAGATGAAAGATAGAACCCAACTTGGGTACAAGTTATTGGCCATCCTGTACCGCCAAGGAGCCTGCCCTGCCTTGAAAGAACTCCTCAAGCACCATCCCCCCACACTTGGCCTAGAAAAATTACTCCTCTTGTGTAGAGGGTTGAGCCTTAACCAAGAAGAGCCCCCACCTCTACTCAGCACACAACCTGTGCCTAGACACCCAACAGACCAGGAATGTCACCTGAGGAACTACAATATCACTACTGTGAAGAGTTGTGTTTCTACTGCCATAAACCCGGCCACCTCACTAAGGCTTGCCCCAAAAAGAGTGGTCCCACAATTTCCCTAGCACAAATAAACACCTTCACCCAGTCTTACAAATCTATCCTAGTCAAGTGAAAACACCCACAACATCCCAGGTGGTTGAGGCATTTATCAATAAGGGGGTTGAAGAAAGCTTTATTGATACCACCCTTGCAAAGGACCTAGTACTAAAGGCTACCACTGAGGGCGTCAAGGTGATCATGGGGAATAGCTCCCATGACCTTGGGTTCAGGGGTGAAACTAAGTTGCTATTGAAAATTGGCCAGAAATTCTACCCAGAGCTTCCCATCATCCTGAACAGGCTCCTTCATCTCTTGATCCTTGGAGACTCCTGGTCCCAAAGGCACAGCGCCATCCTGAATTTCTGAACCCAAACAGTTGCCTTGAAGGGGGACAACTCTTGCAATGTAGCGCTGTTCCAACTGATTCCAATCAAATGTTGCAACTGAACCAATGAGGATTCAGTATTTGAATTGGGGAAGCAACATTCCAATAGAAAGGACAGGAATAATAAGGTATTGTTTATTATAGAATACTGTGACTAATATACTATATGGGGAAGCCACCAGGCCACACTGGGTGGCATAGTGACATGTAAGGATTGGAGCTGAGGAAATAACTTGTGCAGGATCAGCAGATTGGATTGATAGCGCTCCTAATTAGGAGAAAGTGCCTGCAGTTCAACATTGCCATCAGATTGTTTCATGTTGTTAGACACATCAAGGGGTGACTCATTGAGCGTCCCCTCTGTATCATGAGGTCGTTGGCAGGCAAGTCCAGGAACTTGTTTGCAACACAAAGGAAACCCCAGCACACTCCTGACCCTGAAAATGAAACCCAGTGTGGGGGCCCTACCTGCTCTGTTAGAGAAGTGAAACCACGTCTTCAGCAAGTAAGAAGCAACCTTTCTCCCCAAACACACAAAGTATGACCACACTATTGACCTCTTACACAGCACTAAACCTTGGCATGGCCCCATCTATAGCTGAAATCACAAGGAGCAGTTTTCACTGAAATAATAAATCAAGGAAATGTCTAAGAAAGGCTTTATCTGTGTGTTCAAGAGCCCTTGCTCATTGCCAATGCTATTTGTGGACAAGAAAGATGGGGCCTGCACCCATGCATTAACTACCAGAAGCTGAACAACATAACTATAAAGAACCACTACCCTATTCCTAATGCCAATGACTTGTGTGATGTTTTGACAGGTGCTCAGGTATATTCCAAGATCAATCTCCAAGAGGCTTTAATCAAATATATTTCAAGGAAGGCAAAAAGTACAAAACAGCATTCAAGACCAGGTATGGACTCTACAAATACCTGGTGTGACACCATGTTGTTTCCTATCTTTGAAATCACTGGGATTTGAACCTGGAACTGTCCTCAAACACCTATTGTTAGTATAAATTCAGCTATTAACTTACTTTACTTATTTATATCCATTCAATTGAATTGATTTTTGCTTTTGCGCTTCAATTCAAATCCAAAAAGGTTATTAACTTAAGTGAAAACGTCACTTACTGCTCAGCGTCTGATTGGCTGCTGGTTAGCACCTTGTTGCTCACAGATCAATCTTTAGATAATGAAACTGAGGCTTCACACTTCACTTCTCTTGATAAATAAGATAATAACCGCTTAAATTGTAATGATCTTGTGGCTTGTTTTGGTTCCATATCATTTAACAATATGATATTATTCCAGCTCCAGCTCCATTTCAATGCACAAATTGCCCAGGTAGTAACTTTGACCATGATATTTATGAAAATCATTGGCATTTCCCTCTGATCCCCCAATATCCACTTAAATTTCCCAGCCTCCATTTTGGAGGCTATTTAAGTGAACAAATCTTATTTTACTTACTTGTTCCAACAATAAAAATTTATCCTACAACTGCTACTCCTTCATTTTTTTGATAAACACATCTTGAAGCCATGAGAGGAATACTATTCCTATCCTAGTTTCTAGCTTACTTCTTGCCAGTGGTATCAATGTTATAAAACCCAACACCTACAACTGACTGGTACAACTCTTCTCCAGATGACGCCCATCAAAAGGAATCCCTTGCCCACAGATGGTTCAAATACCCTTCCGGCCACTGGGGACGTAAATTCCAGTATGGCCATTCATTTACTCCTCCTCCTACTGAACCTGCTCTGGTTAGACCTTACACCTCCTTCTACCTATTGATGTATTTGGTGGGTTACTATCTTCTTGGTTGTTTCAGTTCTATGTTTGAAAGATTTGCTTACCTAAGTCACTTAGGACACCTTGCAATGGTCATGGTTCTTTTTGGATTGATAATAGCAGGATTGGATTTAGGGGCTTTGGCCCACCAGCTAGGGAACCTGTTCCCGGCCAATTGGGTCCCTGAAAGTTTTATTACAAGGTCCTTCATCACTTGGGTCCATAGTGGGAGGTGAACTGGGGTCTTTGGTCAGTGATAATTTCTTCTGGTGTGCTGTGTTGAGCCAAGATGCGGTTGTGAAAATGTCTGGCAGTCTTGGCTGCTGTGCAGTGGGTAGTAGTCAGGAGGAATTAAGCCATCTTAGTGAAATAGTTGACCATGACTAAGATTGTTTCAAAGGATTTTAAAGGGGGGAGTTCCACTATGTAGTCCATTGGTACTGACTTTCAAGGTCCAGCAGAAATGTCCAGAGGTCTTATTAATTCTTCTGGCTTTGAGCAATGTGTCTTAGTTCTTCCGCAGGTTTCACAGCCATTGATGTAGGCTGCTACTTCCTTGTCCATACCTGGCCATGAATAGTTCTGCTTGATACTTAGGAGGGACTTGTGTCTACTGGGGTGGCTGGTCATCTCTGAATTATGGTGGTCAATCAATATATTGGTTTGGCTTGTGCCCTTGGGTGCATAGATTCTGTTGTGGAGCAGCAAGGTAGCACCCTTCAGGGAGTAGCCTTTCTTTGATGATGGCAATCAGGGTCCTTTGCCAGGGCTTTGACTAGTTCAGTTGAATAAGCGTCTTGCTTTTGAACTTCTATCATGTTGTGTTTGCTGGGGGCAATTTTCAAGTACATCAGTTGTATTCCTAGGCTGGCGGGGTCTAATAGTGTATGGGTGTTGCAGTCCTTGATTTCTGTAGAGGAGGGGATTAGGTCAGCTCTCCTGCTCAAGGCGTCTGGTACCATATTCACTTTTCCTGGCTTGTAGTCTATGGTCAATGTGTAGTTGGCTAGTTCTAGGGCCCATCTTGCTTGTTGTTGGTTAAGCTGATGTGGTTTGAAAAATAAACTAAGTTCTTGTGATCTATCAGAACCTTTACTAGATGTTCAACACCACATAGATATCTGTGCCAATGCTTCAATGTCTTCATTATAGCTAGCATCTCCTTGTCATATATTGGGTAGTTCCCTTCTGCCAGCAGCATCTTCTTTTTGTAATATACTACAGGATGTAGCATACTATTCCCTCCTTCCTGAAGAAGGTCCCCACTCACTTCAAAGTCAGACACATCTGTCTCAAGCACAAAAGGTTTAGAGGATCAGGCATGGCAAGGACAAGGGCAGATGTGAAAGCCTTTTTCAGGGTCTCAAACGCGGAGGTGCATCTATCAATCCAAACAAACTGGACCTTGTCCAATCAGAGCCTGGACACTGGCAGCGTTATGGAGGAAAATATTTTTATGAAGTCTTGGCAGTAGTTTTTAACCCCAGGAAGCTTCTGACGTCCCTTTTGACATGTAGGGGTAGGTAAGGAGGTTACAGTGTCCACTTTGTCCTGAGCCATTGCAAACCCTCCAGTCTTTACAACATATCCTAGTAATTCTACCTCAGGTTGGAAGAATTCACATTTCTTAAAGTTTTGTGTGTAGGTTGGCTTGTGAGAGTTTGCTCAGGATTAATTCCAAGTAATGTAGGTGTTCTTTGTGGGTCTTACTATAGATGAGTGTTGTGAATGCTGCCATTCACCATGTTTCAATTTTGCTTTTGTTGGGTTATTTTGAGGACAAATCTCTCTCTTTTGCTTTTGCCCTTTGAAATGAGGCTGGCTCCAAATTGGGAAATAAAATTGTCAGTTTCCTGATCCTGAGCAACTCACTTGCTCCACTCATGCTTGTGGCAAGTGATCCTACCGTCCTGGTAGTGTTTTGTGGTATTGGCTACCACTATATATTACATTTACATTTTCCAATAAAATGATGTTCTATTCACATTTTTGTCTTTGTGTCTCCATGTACTTTTACACCTCTCTAGCCAGTCTAGCAGATATTATTCAATCAGGGCCACAAGGTAATTACATAGCCTTCCCTGCCATTCTAACCAAGACTTAGTACAAATTCAATCCTAAGGTTAGGATTTCCTGTTGTGACTCTGTGCCGCGCCTCAGATCACAACAATGAGGATGTTGACAAGGTAGGCCATATAGAATTGGTCAAGGTATTTGCCCAGGACTGTATTAATCATGCGCTGGAAGGTGCTAGGGGCATTTTATAGTCCAAACAGCATCATACTTGGTGGTTGTGTTGCTGTGTTTTTGGTTTCTTTTCTATGTCAATAAAATTAAGGGAGGAAGGGAAAGAATCCCTGACAATAACGCTGTGTGTTGACCTCCTATCACCCACGGAAAGATGGACAAACCAACAAAGTTAATCAAATCCTGGAGCAATACCTCTGATGCTATGCCAACACAGATCAAGACAACTGGGCAGAGATGCTATCCATGGTACAATATGCCTATAACAGCAAAGACCACACATCCACTGGTATTTCTCCCTTCAGGGCCAACTACAGATTTGAACCCTCCTGGGACTCCACTATTGGCAGCAAGGAACAGAATACTGTGGGGAGGACCTGGATTAAATAAATACATGCCACCCAAGAAACCTGTCTTAGATCTTAACCCGTGCTGTCAAGACCTACAAGACATTTGCTGACAAGAAAAAGATCCCTGGGAAATCTCTAGAATAAGGCAAGAATGTTTACCTTGACTCACAATTGTTCCTTTGTAAGTGCCCAGTAGGAAGTTAGCTCACTGCTGCTGCAGCCCTTACAAGATTGTAAAGCAAAAGGAGAGGTGGCGTACAAACTAGAACTGTTGCCTACTTGGAAAATCCTTAATGCCTTCCATCAATCATTGCTAAACAAGAAAAAAGGGACTTCCCTTCCCCACCAGAAGATCAAGACCAACCACCTACCCATTCAGGAGGGACACACCAATGAATACAAGGTTGATTACATCCACAGACACTGCCTACACTACAAGACTCCATAATACTATGTCAAATGGGTAGGCTACCCCCCCAAAGAGAGCACCTGGGAACCTGTCTCCAACCCACCTAACTACAGGGAATCATACAGCAATACTTGGAAAGAGTGGCAAGTAGAGAGGAGGGCAACAGGAAAGAAGGGGATGATATCACAAATTATAAACTCCTATTGACTATACTCATAGGAAAACCTCAACTACAGGATTCAAACCCCAATACCCTGCGGGCCGCCAGCCCGCAGGACCAGCCGCCCAGCTGCCTGCAGATTTTTGGGCTCAAACACAAACAGGATTTGACTTCAGAGAATCTCCTTAGGCTTGATGAACAGAAATTACTTACATTGGGACCTCCCATGTCAAAGGTTCCTGTAATCTGATCAATGAGAGCGCAGGCCAAGCCAAGGATCCTGAAATAACTTGGGCCACTATGGGGGGAAGCAAAGAAACTTCTTGTGGAATGTGGGCCACCCAAAGATGACAAATCCTGCAGTCTGAAAGGGAAATTTGAACTTACTTCAGTCTGAACCAGCTAATAAAATAACTCCTGCAATGGATACTACCAAGGGCTGTAAAAACCTGGTAGACAGTAGCACCTGGCTCAAAGGAATTTGTAAAAGTTTCTCCATGGCAGATGGGTATAATTATACCCTGAGCTGCCAGGAAGTTATCCATTGCCATTCTTGCAATAAAGTGTCATGAATCTTTGGCTCAACCAGGTCATCTTATATTTGATTTTAGTTCTATTTCATTTGCAGACCAACTACTGTGGCTCTGTTTCTTCTACTTATTCTCCCAAAGAAACTGCAGACCATCTGCCTGAAATATATTGTCCCCTAGGAGCTCCCTTTGGCCTGGTACATTTCACAGAATATCCCCCTAGCCCAGCATATTCAGATTTCACACTAGAGGAAATCTTAATCCACAACCCAGAGGCTAGAACTAGAGAGACAGAGACTGTTTACAGAGAAGGGACTAAAGTCACCATACCTCCTCTTCTATTCTGCAACAAGTACAACTACCTGCCCGTCTATTTAGTTCTTATGACACCACCTCTCATCCTGCAGCCCAACCACATGCAGGAATCTGTTACAGCCAGTGAGTCCACCTCAACCCAGATATTTGGTTTGATGTATATCACCCTCACTGGCCTGATTGATTCATGGTACCCACAAGCAAAACCTGGGCCTTCTGGGCAAATTGATATCTTATATTGTAAAGTTAGCACCAATATTGTGGTGGGCCCTGCCTACAGGACCTGCAGGCTGTCTGCCCGCAAGCTCCCAGGAACCCCCCTAAGGCTTGCTCCCTGACACGCCCACAAGAATTTGCCTTCACTAACAACACTACTTTCCCCAGATATTTGGAGTACTCTATATCAACCTTACAGGCTTGGGGGATTTCATGGTGCCCAACTCTGGCTCCTGGTCCTTGACTGGTCAATCTCTATCATATGTTCTCAACTTGTTTCACATCCTATGGTGGACATTATCCTCTGGCCTGATTGGCCTTCCCCCACATCAAATAGCAATCCAATCAACAATTAGTATCCTGACAGCCACTCTGACCCCATCTCAAATTCAGAGGAAGAGCAGGGTGTTTCTACTGGGGCTGAATTTGAGTTATTGATTATTGATAAAGTCCACAACATCTGCTGAAGAAATAGTAATTTCACTATGACCACTCAATTCCTAAAGAGCTATCCCATCATGTCCAAAATGAAGGACACTGCCGTAACTGTGCTGTTTTAGCAGAGTTACAAGGGGGAAAATATTTAGAAACTAGATAACAATCTTTATTGAGAGATAGTGATTATATAGTCATTGTGAATCAAGGATAACAGGAACATGATTGTGTTGATCAAACGGTTGGATAGTGAAGGGGGTGCTTGATCCTGGTAATGATTCAAGCGCCAAAACAAGGTATCCACCATAAGGGATCATCATTTGTTCATGTTGTTGAATTTTGCAATTTGAGTTGACTTCCTAGTCTGGCTTCAAGTGGCCAGGTAATCAGATTGCAGGTCACAAACCCTCTTGCTTGGAACCTTGCTGGTGGGTCAAGACTGCTGTTTTGACACCTCCCCCCAACTGAAGGTTGGCCTCCTCTGGGGGTAGGTTGTCAGGAGCCCAGGCGCCATACTGGACTAACTGTTGTTCTGTGGCAGGCAGGGCAGTTTTGCGTTGTTTTTGTCTTGCTTTGCAGGTTCTCAGGCAATCATGGTGTAGGGTTTTGTCTTGTTTGTGTTTAACAAGTCCTTGCACAAGGTAAGTGTTATTTTTGTTTACCTTTAGAATGATAGCTGGGCCTATTTTCTTAGGTTGTAGTTTGCTTTTATCAATGTCCATGACCCAAACTTTGTCCCCAATTTCATGTCTATCTTGGATGGGGACAAAGTTTTTTTGCAGACATTTGTTTTCCTTTTCTGTTTACTCACTGTTGGCCTCTATAACTTGAGGGTCTGAACGCAGGGGATTTTACTTGGAATTTCCAGTTTGGGTCCTGTTAATGCTTGGATGATACTGGACTTTGTGCCATATACTAACTTAAAAGGGATTTTCCTGGTGTATCTGTTCATACAAGTACGGCTTACAAGTAGTGCAGTTAGTAGCTGCTTATACTAGTCCTCAGGTCTTACAGCAGTGAGCTTGTCCAAGGCTTGCACAAGGCTGCCATTTAGCCGCTCTACATGTCCATTGGCCTGAGGATAATAAGGTGTTGTCACAGTGTGTTTGACCCCATTCTTGATGAAGTATACATTGGTATCTTCAGAGATCAATTCTTTACCTCTGTTGGTTATCAGGAGTTCTGGCTTTTCAAACTTGCTGATGATTTCCTTTCCTATGAGGTACCGCACATTATTACCAGTATGCGCCTTTACTGCTTGGGCTACTGGTCATCTTGTAGCAAAGTCTATGGCAGTGATGATGTATTTCTTATTGTTATGTTTCCCTGGCATGGGGCCAACAACATCAAGGGCCCACACCTTAAAGGGTAGTTGTGTGCAGATGGGTAGTACTGATTTTGGAGGGGCTTTGCTTTTAGCAAATTTCTCACATACCTCACATTGGTCTAGGACTTCCTGAATGTCACAATACAGGGTTGGCCACCAGGCCTTGTGTTTAAGGAATTTGTATAGGTTTTGGCTCTTGGTGTGTCTGAGGTCTCTGTGGTATTGTAGGATGGTGTCCACTTGCTGGTGTGTGGGGATATAAGGGAGGTAGTACTGTTGGACATTTTTCTGTGTAGGGTCCTGTATACATCAGCAAATAGGTGTTTGTTTTTGATATCTGTTTACTTTGTTATGTCGGTTGTGCCAGGGGGAAAACCCTTGTCTTTTGTTTGTAGTTCTAAGAGAGGCCAGTCTGGGTTGAGCCCATTAACCCTCTCAAGGCACAGACATACAGGCGGGACAGGGTGTCTGCCATGGCAAGCTCAGCCCCAGGTTTTTACTAGATGAGCATGTTAAATCTCTCCAATAGCTCCATTCACTGAGCTTGGCAACGCAACAGATTTTCTTGAGTTTTGGAATAGATGAGTGACTTGTGATTGGTTAATGCTGTGAATTCTTCCTGACGTTCCAAGTAGCAGGGTCATTTAACTAGGCAGTGTACAATAGCCAACAATTCTTTGTCATGGATAGGGTATTGACACTCACCATCTGTCAATTTTTGCTATTCATAAGCTACGGGCAGGAAGTCACCATCAAATTTTTTGATTTGTAGGACTCCCCCAATGGATGCATCTGAGGCGTTGGTTTCCATTTGGTATTCCCCGTCAAGTTTGGGGTATTGTAGGATAGGAGCTGTTGTGAGCTTCTCCTTGAGGTGTCTAAAACAGAGATCACGTTGGGGGGTCCACACAAACTTGGACTTGGCGCCTGTTATGGCGGACAAGGGGGAAGTCAAAACGCCACAGTCAGGTAAGAAGCGTTGTACATAGGCCACCATTCCCAAGAAGGTGCGGAGTTCCAACTTATCCTTGGGTGATGGTATCTTGTAGATGGCCTGTATCTTTTGACTGTTGGGTTTGATGCTGTCCTTTGAGACTATGTGTCTCAAGAAGGGTAGTTGCTCACGGAAGAACTGGCACTTGGAGGGTTTGGCCAATAGTTTGTGTTGTTCCAAGGTAGCAAAGACTGCCTCTAGGTCTTTGTGGTGTTTTTCCACCAAGGGGATGTAGACACTAATGTTGTCTAGATATACTAGGGCGTGCTTGCCTATGTGGGGCGCAAATACTTTGTTCATGAAGGTTACAAAGGTGGACGGGGCATTGGTCATGCCAAAGTTGAGCACCACACATTCATAGGAGCCGTATTTAGTGTGGAAGGCTTTTTTGGGGATGTCTTCCTCTTTAATACAAATCTGATTGTAGCCTGCTGTCAGATCAATCATAGAGAAGACTGTGGCTCCTCCCAAGTTATCAAAGAGGTTGTCAATAAGTAATAGTGGATAACAATTCTTGATGGTAACTTTGTTTAGAGCTCAGTAGTCTGTGGCCAGACGCAAGGTACTATCCTTCTTGGCCACAAAGAATATGGCGTCCCCAAAAGGAGACTGTGAGGGGCAGATAAGTCCTTTCTCCAATGCTTCCTTGAGGTAGAAACATAGGGTGTTTTCTTTGTTTGGTGTCAGCCTGTAGATAGGACGTGCTTTGGGTACAGCTCCTTTGGGCTGGATGGAGTGTTGAATGTGTTTCTCTGGGGGTAACCCAGGTAGAGCTTCCTTGAAGATTTCTGGATGGCAGGCCACAATTTTGCAATCCTGAGGTGTGGAGGTATCCTGGTGGTCCTTGAAGTATATAATCTCAAACTGGCAGGAGTTCCAGTCAGTTGCTTTCAGGTTTTCCTTTTTTTCCCGGGTCTCTGTGATGCCACAAAGACGTGGTTGCGTAGGAGTTGGTCCACTGAGTCAGGGTAGATCTGGTGGTTGACACCTTCACGCTTAATGATCAACACTGAGGCTGCCCATTCTATGTGAGGATGGTTCTTTTGTAACCAATCCAACCCCAGTACAATGTCAAACTTTGGGAAGTCAATGACTGGGCCTTGGATAGTGGAGTGTAGGTTCTTGAGCAAAACAGAGAAGGGGGTAGTTTCCCTTGTCACGGCAATGTGATGTTCATCAGCCAGGACCACATTTTTAATCTGCAAAGGATTAGTGGTTAGCTTGAGCTTATCCACAAAGCTGCTGTTGACTAGGGTTTGATCTGCACCCAAATCCAGGAGTGCTGAGCCTGTGTAAATGCAAAAACAGAAAGGATAGGACATCAGTTTATTGAGATGCCTGGCAATAGTGTACAGTACCAGGTCCCCTGAGGGTACTTGGATCATTGGACATTGGTCTATGTCCTTGGGTTGGTACTCATCATTGGGCAAGTAAGGAGTTGTGTGAGGAGAGCTTGGCTTGATTAATGCTCTCCCTGGGCTTTTCCCTCATCTTGATTGCCTTGTGTGGCAGTGATACAGAAATGAGTACAATTTGACTGGCCATTATTTCCATTCCCATGTCCATTTGAGCTTTTGGGTTTGTGGTTGATGTTATTCCCGTTGCTTCCAGGGGTTGGTTGAGTGGAGTGCCCGCCTGTGTGGTAATCCTTGGGTCTCTCTTGTTTTCCTGTTTGTGCCTTATGGAGGGCGTTGAAAGTTTGTTCCACTTTCTCTGCTTTGTGGTACAGGCTTTATAGGTTGGTCACCTGGTCTAGGTTCATGTGCCTCATTAAATGCAACTTAAGGGTGTCATAGTACATGAGGTGTGTAGCTGGGGTGTCAAAGGCCATATCAGATGGTGCACAAAGTCAGAGTTCCTTGTAGGCGCGGGTGAGTTCCTTCATGGTGCCCTTCTGGGCTAGGTTCTTTACTTGGCGTATAATCATGAGCACCGTGTCCTTAAGTACAAACCTTACAAGAAGCCTTGCTTGAAGGTATCCCATTTCTTGTTGGCGTTTTCTTTGTGCCACTTTTCACACCAGGTGCCAGCGTTGTGGATCAGTCAGATGGAGATTTCTGCAATCCAAAATCACTGTGGGCATTCCATCTGGGCCAGCTTGCTCTGGGCAGACTGGATCCATGTGACAGTGTTGTTGTTGTTGGCCCCAGCAAAAGGTTCTAAGGCAGCACTATGTAGTCTCTGGGCTACGTAGGCAGACATGATGTTTTTGTTGGTTGGTTGCTGAATAGTGGCGGCTGTCTGGAAGAACCCTTGTGCAGACATGGTGTTGAAGGCGGGTAGTGGAATCACCATGTTCTGGTAAAGGACAAAGCTATTGGGTATCTTGGCACCAGGGGTGTACAGGGACCAGTCCAGCGGGAGACCAGGCATAATTCTGTCAAGGATTTATTAGCTGTGGCGCGTGCGGGCAACAGGCGGAATTTTTCAAAATAAGGTAGGATGGAGAACCTACCTGTGCTACCAATGTCGTAACTGTGCTGTTTTAGCAGAGTTATAGGGGGAAAAATATTTAGAAACTAGATAATAATCTTTATTGAAAGATAGTGATTATATAGTCATTGTGAATCAAGGATAACAGGAACATGATTGTGTTGATCACACAGTTGGATGGTGAAGGGGGTGGCTTGATCCTGGTAATGAGTCAAGCGCCAAAACAAGTTATCCACTATAAGTGATCATCATTTGTCCATGTTGTTGGATTTGGCAATTTGAGTTGACTTCCTAGTCTGGCTTCAAGTGGCCGGGTAATTGGATTGCAGGTCACAAACCCACTTGCTCGGAACCTTGCTGGCGGGTCAAGCCTGCTGTTTTGACAACACTGATTTTGTTTACAGGAGTTTCCCCTTCAGTTACAATGAAGATAAACAGCTATCCATCAGCATCACTTAAAATGTGATGATCTTGATTGTCCTACAAGGCTAACAATATACAGTTTAACTAGATTAAAGGCACTGACCACTAAGCATAACTGTGTTAAGAGTTTTTATCTTCTATACTAGCTTATGAAACAGTATCTTTACCAGGTCATCCAACAGATACAAGGAACAAAGCCTCTAACAAGGTAGCAAATAGCGCCCTTCTAAAGCTAATCAATGCTCAACTTGCCTCTGTTGAGAATTCAAAAGAGTAGATAGTTATTTTACTGATATGTTGATGTAAATTTGAGCAATCTAAACTAGCCAAATCCATAAGCTAAATTTTATCTAAAATAAAGTATAGATAAAACATATCAATAATACAAAGGCTATATAAAGCTTACTAAACACCAGCTTTAACTGCTAAGTAAAGATATTATCAAAATATAAGTGTTCTGTTTAAGGTTAGAGCTGTGTTTATTAAACTCATATGGGTTGATAATACTCCTGAATAATTCAGCACAATGATGTCATGGCAATTGGATAATGGAAATCAACTTTGGGAGGCCAATGTCAAATTGTATTGATGAGTAAATTATATTGACTTAAAAACAAATAAAACAGAGCTTCTATTTGATGACATATAAGTTATTTCCAAAGATCTGAGGGAGTTAGTATAATATCCATCAATCACTTAATCTTAACTGAGGATAAAAAGCAATATAGAAACAATAAATGCTTTTCATCAACAATGATGTAGTAACGCCAAGGAGAGAATTATCTTTTTGTCATCTCCCAGGATTTGTGGAACCTTCTCAAGTGCAAGACCTGGATTGAAGATAGTAAATTTTCCACATTCCCAAAGCTTTCAGCCAGCTTTGGAACATCCATGGGCAGGATGAAAACCTAGTCCTTTCCTTGGTTTTCTATTTCCTTCCAAATAAAAAGCAGGACATCTATGACTGTGCTCTTAAAATTCTCAAGAAAAAACTGGATAAAATATCCCTGTCTTGAAAGAGAAGCCCAGAGACCAGAGGGCGCAAGAAGACCCACTCCTAAGAAAAAGATGCCTCGACCCCCAAAAAGCAGCCTTAGAGCTTACCCTACCATGCATATCTGGTAGTTGACTTTGAGCATGCTCAGGCCAATGCTTTTATTTAAGTCTTAAAGAGCCCCCCTCAGGTATTCTATTTTCACTTACAGAAAGCACTCTGCCAACGCCTCTAAAAGTGCTCTGATCTTTATGAGTTGGTCAACACCAAGGGAAGTAAAAAGGCCAAGGATTCCTTCAACTGCTTTATTTCCTTTATCCTATTTATAAAGGAGATAAATACCTTATATAATGCCCTCCTCTACCACCCTTACATCACTTCAAATTAAGCAGCCTGTGCGCTCTTTTTTGAGTATTTCAAAACTCAGTGGTTTGAAGTCTTTGAGGAAGCACACTGTATCCAAAAAAGCGGTGACTCAATTCAGTGGATTTACTTTAAGAAATTAAGGATGGCCTGATTGTAAGGATTGACAATTTTCTTTCTTTTGAAACCTGGGGCCAAGATCAGGATTCAAACCCTGACCCTGAATCCCTGCAGGCTGCCAGTACTAAGGATCAACAGGCCCGCCATGATATAGTAGCTTTGGAAAGCCACGTTTTAAAAGCTTGGATCAATAAAGCTACTTCTTGCTGTCAGAAAGCTACCTTGATGATATTCCTAGATACCCTAGATTGAAAGTTATGGCAATTTAAAGAGTTGAGTTCAAACCCTGTCAGCATGTCCCAAAATGGTCGCAAGATTGGATTTCAAATCAAGACAAGCAACAATTAGTAAGCGGGCAAATCCAATCATATCTCAGCTTCCAGTGATCATTTTTGGACGTTCTTACGCTCAAATGAAAGCCCCAAATGAGGAGAGACAATCCAAAGTATTTTTAGATGACCAACTGAGGCAAAGCGCAAAGTTCAAATATGGCCAAAGGAATATGACTAGAATTAGTCAGCTGATGTTTCAAACTTTTAGCATGACCCCCCCCCCAGATAGAGAGACAAGGACCTTCAGGAATAATCTGGAAGAATCTCAAAGACCAATGCAAATGGTATAACAAGAATCTAGTTCCCCTTTTCCCCATTGTGATAATTCTTGGTCTGAATAATAAATAAAAGACTTCTCTTAGACTATAGTTTAAACAAATCAGAGTTGGGAGCCCTTGGGCCCTGACAGCTGCCCATGTTTTCCTGGGACTAAGCCCCTTCAAGCTAAGGCCAGGCATGATGTACTAGATGTGAATTTCAGTCAAATCTTTAAAACAGAATCACAAGACAAAAGATTGAATGAAGCACCTAATGGAGGCAAAGAAATCCCTATCATTAGTTTCATGAGTTTGAAGTCTACGCTGGTGATCAATCAAGAGCCATCTTTAGAAGAAAACACAGATCTGAAGCCCTCCTCCATGACCACACCTTGAGAGCAGAAGAATCAAGTAACTTTTCCAGAGGTTTCAACCAATAAGTGAACGCCCAGCAGCAGAGCCATTTTGCTGCTTCTGAACCCAGGCGTCCTGGCCACCCAGCCTCATATTTCCTGGCCCTATGATGAATCCCAGTTAGTGAATTTAAAGTTTGGCAACAAGGTACTATATAGACCCATAGACCCTGCACTCAGACTTTATTGCCATTTTTGAATAAATGTTATGTCATATTGGCTTCCACAGCTAATGCCTTATTTTATTTTTGCCATTTATCAATTCAGTACAAGACCATCTGGACCTCCTGCCCTTCTGCCTGCAGATTCCTGTCCACCAGGTGTTCCCTTTGGCTCTGTTCATTTCATGGAATACCCATTAAAGCCTGAGTATAAAGACTATATCCCAGAAAAGGTCCTTGAGCTATATCCCTTGGCTCACATCAAATCCACAGTTAGATACAACTTACAAGGTCCCTGGATCCTAGAAGAGCCCAAATTGCTTAGAGGCAAATTCAACTTATTGCCTGCCTACAAACTCAATATGTAACTAGCTGTGACCCCCAAGCCAATGCCCATATCTTCACCTGCCCTCCCAACTGATCACATAAGAAAGCTTCTTGGGATTGGGTACATTATCCTCAATGGGGTGATTTTCACAATAATCCCGGCCATTGGCCTGTGGTCCTGGGTGGGAAAGTCCATGATCTACCTTATAAAGTTAGCCCTGATCTTGTTATGGGCCCTGCCTTCTAAACCTGCGGCCTATGTGTTCCCTGAAAACAATGGGCCAGATGCCCAAGGTTAGATCCCTGACACTGATCAAGACACCTGTTCTCTAGAAGAGTGGCATAGCTAATTTGCTACCTGGGTCTAGATCAAAAAGCCCAAGTTTAACAAGATCCTTGTCCACTTAAAACCCCAACAGGCCATCTCTGCCTGCCTCTTCAAGACAGGCATCAAGAGCAAGGACAACCTCCCAAGCATACCAAGATAGTGAAACATTATACAGAAATTAGCAAGGTGGTTATTGCCTACTATCCCAAGAATAGTAAGCTTGATTACTTGAAAGCCATCTCTGTTGCTCTTTCAATCAGTGTCTGAGCCTTTTTGCAATAAACTCTACAGTACTTATTCTATTTTTTCTTTTCCTTTTATAATTATTTACTGTTATTAAGTATTTTTTACTATTTTTTGCATCTTTTAAAGTATAGATCATAGTTATTTTGGTTGAAAATGGCTGTTTTGGGGTATATTTTGGCTTTTGAGCTTTAGGCAGCCTTGTTGCTACTAACTGACCCCCTTTTATTTCAGATTTGAAATTCTGAGGCTTTTTTAAACCAAGAATAGTTCTTTTGATTTTTTTTAAAAAAATGGGGATTATTTCTGTTCAAAAAACTAAATTTTAAAAAGTGTTTTTCATAGCCGTGATGCTGCAAATTGAAATGGTGCAAGTACTATTACTTTTTTAATACCGATTTTTGAGATGCCGTTTTCGTGAAGGCGTAGCTTACCAAAAAAGCAGCTGTATAGTTAGAACGTAGAATAAAAAAATTCTTTAAAATCCATCTAAAATATTAATTTTACAATAGCCAAATTTTTTAAAAACAATGGTGGCTTTTGTAAAGTTGTAAACAAAAGGGAAGTTAGTATTGAAAAAGTGGTAGAAACAAAGGTCTGCTATTATAGCTTTAAATGTACATTTCCCTTTAATTCGATTATATATTCTGGAATTAATAGTTACAACCCTTGAATTGATGTAAACGTTTTAATTTTATTACGGAACTGAAGTTCAGTGTTTTTAAAAAGCTTTTTAGGTAGTTCGAACTTTCCCTTTTGGATGGATCACTTCAATTCCCCACTTTACTAATGTTGAGTTCGCTGATGTTTCAGTGTTTCATCTTGGTTACGCCTCGGCCGAGATAGGAAGGCGTACCGAAGCAGATTTAATAGTCTTAAGCAGTCAAGTTGAAGCTTAAAAGAGGAATCGGAGCACTTAAATAAATCTCAAAGAACCAGTGAATGGCGATCAAAAGATGGCGGTCGAGACTTTCCAAATTTAGTGTAGAATTTATTGATACATGCAAATTGGGAGTATCGTTGAATTCCTGCTACTAGGAGTGAGGCAGTTAAAGCGATGTCTAAATCCAGAATATTATACTAATTTATACGGTATGGTGAAGCTATTAAAGCCTTCAACCGGAATACGAAATTCTCAAAATCATTGGCGCGACTCTAAATAAATGAGAGTAGGATGTTGACAATTAGCCGGTGCAGAATGTTAGAGAAATCGGATCGGCGTTCGATAATCAAACAAGAGTCAAGTTCGGGCGAGATTGGCATTAAAACTTTATTTTCAATGGTTTTTATTATATTATTTTATGTTTTGGGACGATGGGGAGCTGTACGATGTAGCTTTAAAATCAGCAAGTTGAACCCTTGTTAGTTACTGGAGCTGTTTAAAAGGTATAAAGCCTGCTACTTTCAAGTGCATATTTTCATGAAGTTCATTTCCCTTATTCTCTTGTCGGTAGTCAGTGGCCGCCAAGAATCTAGCGATAACATTTTTCTGTTTGGTGAAAATGATATTTTACATCCCGGCACCGCCATCAAGAAAATATTTTCCACTCTCACCCCCACTGCAGTTCCCCTCATCGCCAAGACCTTTTCCTTTGTCCCCCCTGTTGAAAAGAATCCCCCCGTAAAAGTTGAAGCGGCTTCCATCGATGAAGTCAAGGACAATTTCATCAACTCTTACATGCCCTTCTGCCCCGCCGAGAAGATTGCCGGAAAGGATTGCATCTGCAAAGAAACATACCCCCATGTGAAGTACATTGAAGACAAGGACACGGGTACTTTGGTTGTGGTTGCTGTCAACAAAAAGTACAACCAAATTGTTGTTTCTTACCGAATTACCGCCAATCTCCAAAACTGGCTTGATAATCTCAACTTGCAGCTGGTTGACGTTTCGGAAATGCCCCGCGGAGTCCGCATCCATCGAGGCATCTACTCCAACTTTGTCACTTCATACGTCAGAACTCAAGATGCTGTCATTGAATTGCTCGATAACAAGAAGTATCAGAACCATACCCTGTTCGTTACTGGGTACAGCCTTGGTGCTGGCTTGGCCCAGGTGTCAACCCCCAGCTGGTACAATCTCCTCAAGAACCGCAACGATACTCGTACCATGAAAGTGATCTCGTATGCCAACCCCCGAGTTGGCAATGGCGCGTTTGCCAAGTATATGGATTCATTGAACATCTCCATCACCCGCTACACCACAGGAACTGACATTGTACCTCACGTCCCAGGACGTAAGCTTGGATATGTCCATGCGGGTGCCGAGGTGTACGGCACCAACTCCAAGATTGGCTACTTCATGCGTGACTGTGGCCAGGAATTCGATGAAGCCCCTGAATGTATCCTGTCTGCCTTTGGCAAGCGAAGCCCAGTTGACCACGCTTACCCCTTTGGAAAGTTTATCCCTCTCCCTCCCTACTGCTAGAGAAAAACACATTTTATCTACTTAATAAAAATAATTTATACTGAATAGTTGAAAAACTTACTATTTATTATACAAGCGCATGTTACAGGGCAAGTTCATTAGGTCAAAAGTGCAGAAATGAAAAACGGGACCCCCAAAAAGACCAAACATCAAAAATATTCAAGGTCGAAGTGCAAAAATTGATTTCCCAGAAGTTAACTTTGAGGCCAAAAATCAAGTACTTTTTAATATAAAAGTATAAACTTTTAAGCTTCTTGTAGACTAAAGAGAACCCAAGGAGCTTATGTCTGTAGTTAAAACTATAAATTAGACAATATAAAAGTTCTTAAACTGTTTTTAAAACTAAAAATTATTACTCTTTTAAAATGTTACACTAGATTTCATATTGTCACAATACCTACAATTACTCCCTCCTGGGAAACTAATTCCCCAAGTAACTCACTGAATGATTCCACAACTAATCATTAAGTCATTGGCACTATTATCATTTGCCCATCTATTACAGGAATCAAACATTTTGAATCCTAAGAGGAACACTACTTGGACAAGCCCAATGACAGCCATGACGTACATGGACAACATGTGGCTTATCATGATACTATATAATATTCCAAACTCATATCTAATAAAGTATCATTCTCTTCTTGATTTTCCCATTTATCTCATTTATTATACTTCCCAGAAGTATATACTTGACAGTGGTAGAACAGGTAGGTTATCCACACTTATGCAACTTATAGGAAAAATTCCTCCAAATAAAATAAACCATCAGATGGCACTCCTCACTGTCTGGAGAAGATATGAAGAAGGTCAGGACGTCCCTATGGGATTCCCTGTCTTCAACAATATCCTTTTATCAACAAAACAGTACAACTTCCTCAGTACACAAGGAGTCCTGAACCTGCCTCCAACTCCTGAAATAACCAAATACCCAACATTGTATTTCAACGCCTACACTGATCAGGGATTGTAATGTTCTCAGTACTACACCATTAAAATGCCAATCTCTGGACTCAAAGCACCCAAAATAAATTTGCACATGTAGGCTATCCCTGTAAACTCTGGGCAAGTGAAATTGCTTTACACATTACTGGGGCTGCCTCATGCTTTGTAATCAAATGGTTCAATCAACACTGCCAATCACAACAAAGACTGGGACATGTTCAAAACAAACTTCCTGAAAAATTTGCCATAAAAGACTCTGTAGTTGTAATAATGACAGAAATCAAAATCATTAAAAGGACAGGAACTATCAAGGAATGTATTGTAGCATATTAATACATACATTATTGAGCTCCTGGCATCATCAACTTTGATAATGCTGGACTGCAACTGGACTTTTACCTTGACCTCACTACACACATTAGACTTCAGTTTGACATGAACTGCTGCAAGAATCTCCAAGACGTGTTTTTGGAAGGGAAACAAGCTGCACAAAAAACTGAAATCCTGCATGTAACAAACAAAAGGAAGGAGAGTCTCACAGCAAAGAAGGACCCTTGACCTAATAAGCAAAACAACCAAGCCAATAATCCTCATCCTCAAAACAGAAATTGCACTGCTAAAGTTAATAAAGTGAGCACTGATAACATCAATGAGGAGGGAAAAGCTCAGGGGGTGCTTAGGCAAGCTTCCCTCCCCCACTTTGAAAGACTTGTACGGGGACCAAGACGTGGACTTAATTACTATGATCCAAGTAGCCTCTTCAATCCTACACTGTTTGCTGCCCAGGCTTGAAACAAACTCCTCAATTATCCTTTCTGCTTTTACAGATCTTGGGCACGGCACTATTTGACACTGGAGCAAACTAATTCCTCATTGAAAAAAGATTTTCCAACCTCATGAAACTACCCACAGTCCAAGGCAATATCAAGAGGGTTGTGATGGCAGATAACAGGATCATATTAGTCACCAGAGAGGCAAACTCTTTCTGTGCCCAAATAGGAGACTTACAGACTACCCTTAGTGACCCAATCATACCAATCCCCAAGTATAATGTTGTACTTGGCATGGACTGGATGAGAAATAGCAAACCTCATATCAACTGGGATAGCGCTACTTTCACCATACAACAAGGTGAGGTGCACCACCATGTAATCCAACACACCTTGTACACTTATGAGAGACCATGTATTTGTGAAATTACGGAAACAGAAGACAAAAAGGACCCTAGCAAAAATTATTGGAATGCCTGCATGTATGATATTATACAATTTAAAAATGTAGAGACCTCACACAAACAAGACCCAATTCAACAACAGCTAATCCAAGAATTTCCTTCCATTTTCCAAGAAAAGTTACCAGGACTACCGCCCAACCTGGGCATCCAGTACAAAAGTTGCCCTTAAAGAAAGTGTACCAAAGGCACAATCTACCTAATGACTAACACCACAAGAAGACAACACACTAAAGGCCTACCTAGAAAAAGCCCTTGAAAAAGGACTCATACAACCATCTAAATTTCTTTTTGGAAAGGCTGTCTTTTTGTAGCAAAGAAAGATGGAGGACTCTGCCTGGTCACATATTACAGAGCACTAAATGAGGTCATAATTAAGAACAGGTATTCCCTGCCTCTGATTGATGACCCTTTTGATGTCCTGGAGGATCCCAGTTATTCATAAAAATTGACTTGACGTCAGGTTATCACCAAATCTGCGTTAAGCCAGAGGACATGCCTAAAACAGTGTTCAGAACTAAGTATGGCGTGTTTGAATGTGTTGTCCTCAACTTTGGCATTAAAAATGCCCCAAATACCTTTGTGACCTTTATGAATGAAGTTTTAAAATAGCACATTGGAAAAAGGGCTACTGTCTACCTTGTTAATATAATACTATATAGCCTGACTAAGGAATAACAATGAAAAGCTGTCCACCTGGTCCTCTGCACCCTTCAAGATAACCAACTAATAACCAAACCCTCAAAATGTGAATTCTTCTCTAAAAAACGCTCATTTTTAGGACACATTATCAGCAAGGACGGAGTTAAACCAGACCCGGAGAAGATACAATCTATAACCAATATGTCAGCACCTCAGAATAATAGTGAGCTTTTACGTTCTTAGGCATGGTAGCCTAAGTTAGGAGATTCATCCCTGACTAGGGTACCTTGACTGCCCCCATATCTACAATCACAGGCAAGACAAAATAATTTGTATGGACACTGTTGAAGGATCAACACTTTTGATAATTAAAAGAACAAATGGTAGCCACTCCTATTTTGCAATATCAAAATTGTGAGGGAGTGTAAAAACAAGAAGCTCACACCTCCAATTATGTAATAGTAGGAGTACTTAAAATTCAAACTGCAAAAAAGGAATTGCTCTCTGTAGCATATGAATCAAGAAAGCTGTCTGATGGTGAGTAAAGATATCCAATATATGACAAGGAGCTGATAGCTATCATCCACTGTTTAATGAAGTGGCAATGTTATCTGAAAGGTGCACAGATATTCAAAGTGCTAACCAACCACAAGTCATTGGTATTATTTAAGACTCAAAAAAACCTATCTTGACAAAAAGTTTAATGGATGAGCCTCATACAGAGATACCTCAAGATCTTGAATATAAACCAGGCAAGATAAATGCTTACTGCAGATGCACTGCCAAGGCTATACTGTAAACACCTCTTATTCACTGATAGAGACCCCAATTAAGTTTTGTTATTAATGGGCAATTTACAAGAGGGGTTCCTACCTGGTATACTAATAGATATCCAAGAGAAAGTCCTCAAGAACAAACACCTGCCCAAAAATGTATAAGGCACTTTACACTGCATAGTACCAAGCAGCAATACTGTACCCTATATCCTGTCAACACAAAAGATTGACATAATTCTTTGATATCACAAAGATCTTGGACACACCTATAGCAGGAAATTGCATGAATACCTGGAGACACACTACTGGTGGCTTAAAATGTCAGATGAAATAAAAAAGTGCTCAAGCAATACAAAGTGTGTGAAAATTATGCCTGCTTCAAGGCACCACCCCAAGTCAGTAATACCAGTATCAATCACACAACCTTTCAAAGTGTGGTCACTGGATATTGTGGGGCAAATGCCTGGAAATAAAAAAGGAAAAAAATACATTATCAAAGCTATCAACTATGCAACCAGGTGGTCTGTGGCACAAGCTACAAAAGAACACAAAAGCAATGATATGAGACAATTTATTGGCAAATAAATCTTAGCTAAGTTTGGGAAACTTGTCCTCCTGATCACATATGGAGGGACTAAGCTTAAGGCCATTGACACCAATATCTATTGTGCCAAGAATAGAATAAAACACATCACAGCCAGCCCATATCACCTACAAGCAAATGGAAGAATAGAACATTAAACAGCTCACTATTAGAAGCCCTCAGTAAGTTGTCTGTCAACAATCCAAAAGCCTGTGTTGAAATGCTACCAACAGCACTCATGGTTTGTAGAACAAGAGTCAACTGTAATACAGGCAAAAGCCTGTATAAACTTGTCTATGGGCAAAAGCCTGCCCTTTTTAGTACTACCGCAGGACCATGTTTACCTCTTCCCAAGAAGATACCATACAAGCGTGGTGTGGCAGGCAGGATGCCAAAAGAACATAGCTGAGCTACTCCCGCTTTGTCCTTTTACGGCATCCCACCTGGGTATGCGTCCAGGTATCCTAGCTGATTTTTTTGTTTTTGTAGATTAGCTAACTTTTGAAATATTTATCTTATACTATATCTTATAAAAAGAAAGGTGTGTCAGGTAGGCTGCCAAAAGAGCAAAGCTGTGCTACGCTCAGCTTCACTCTTTTACATCAGCCTGCTGATATGTGTTTCCACTTATAGATGATAAAAAGAATTTAATGATGGCTGTGTTGAGAAACTAGTGTTATTGCTGGTATGTTCAAAGCTACAGATAGATTTTAGCCTTGCCAATGTACTCTACCTAATCCTATGCAAGAGCACTACAGACTACAATAGAATAGAACTTTGAAGACAACTATGTTTATTGAAACTGGAGTACAATCTAGACAGCAGCTGCAATCTATCCAGGTGTAACTAAGAACTTGTTTCTTCCTTTCAGGTGTCTGTATCAATATATAATGCAACAATCCTTGTTCTTGTCCTTTCAGACAGTTCTCAGTGGCTACCTTCACAATAGGTCCATCTTTGCTAGCTGCGCCTATCCTGATTGGCTGTCCTTGGCACATGTGTTGCTACTGGCCTTTGCAGGCGCACATGGCACTTCAGCTACATCCTATGTCCTTCTTGAGCTAGCCTACTGCTATTTATTGATTGGCTGCATCTTACACGCCTATTACTGCGCTGGGAAACTATGCCGTATTTAGTTGACGCTTATAAATGGTCCTTAATCTGTCTTCCAGCATTGGAAGGTGGAATTTTTGTATTCCATTTGTAGGGCTTAATCAGTGATCCTTTTCTGGCTGGCAAGTCTTCTGCTTATTAATGCAACAGGTCAAATTAGGGATTATACACTGTATAATAGCAGACTCAATCCATTATTGACTTGTGGATTATCTACTGTGTAATGCTGACCCAAGCTAATAAGAAACCCGATTATACACTGTGTAGCTCTGACCCAAACTTGGTATTTCCTGATATTTTGCATATCACTTGTTTGATATGAGCATAAAAGCCCATCAGGCAGTGTGAGGCTGGGTTGATACAACATCCAGTAGGGTGGATTGGGGGGTGAGAGATAGGTGATCTTTAGGTTATATGGCGTAGAATCAATGATAATCACTATGTTGGCTAACGTTTATATGGCGTATAATTATTACATCAATTATAATAAAGCAAGTAATATACAGCGTACAATCAGTACACATTGGAATGATGATCAGTGATAATATGGTGTATAATTGCAACATCTATTATAATAAACTAACAATTACACAGCGTGTAACTGTCATATCTATTATAATATATTGGTGATTATACAAGGTATAATTACTACACTTGATTAAATGATAACCAAGTGATAATACGGTGTGTAACTGATTAAGATCTGTGTGCGATGATTAGCCTGATCATTTGTGGTCAATCAGATTAATCTCACAGGCTGCCTGCTGGTATGTGATTCTAGTCTATAGTTGATAAAAGAAAATATGTGTCAGGAAGACTGCCAAAAGAGCAAAGCTGCGCTACACTCAGCTTCACTCTTTTACAGCAGCCTGCTGGTATGAGTTTCTAGTTTATATCTGGTAAAAAGTACTTAATGATGGTTGCTGGTATGTGTTTCTAGTCAATAGCTGGTAAAAGGAAAGGTATGTCAGGCTGGCTGCCAAAAGAGCAAAGCTGTGCTACGCTCAGCTTCACTCTTTAGTACAGCCCACTGGCATGTGTTTCCAGTTATAGCTGGCAAAAACTATTATCAAAGAGGGGTGTGAAGTTATATTTTTTAAATTTTAAATTTTTTGACTTTTTAATGATCTCTATCATAAATCTTTTTAGTGAACACCAGGGGTGATGGCAGCCTGCTATTATGCATTACTGGTCTTTTACCAAGTAAAAACCTGTTTGAAGATGCAGCTTCCTTATGGTTTTTTGGTAAAAATTATTTATATTTGTTAATGAAAAATATCAGAAACCTAATAAGTATATAAAGTTCAGTAGTTTGCAGGCTACCAAAAAAAGCTATGCTAACTCAGCTCTATTATTCACAGCTTCACACTGTTATCCTTTTCTTTTTCTTTAGAAGAAATACCTTTTTGGTAGTTCAGTATGTCTTTTTTAATTTTTTACTATTCTGGTTGTTAAAAAGATGATTTAATTATATCTAAAGTAATTTTTAATATAAAAACAATAGCTTTATTATGATTGCTACTTTTAATTAGAGAAGTATGGGTGTATGCTTTGTAAATACTCTATTATACTATTATCAAGGCTTTATTAGAGGTTTTTACCTTCTATTATGAATTATATTTTGACATTTAAGAGACTGGAGATTAATTAAAGTACTTTAAGAGCTGTTGAGATACACAGACAAACCCAAACATATAACACCAAGTTTTCTCACATAAAAATCAACAATTTATACATGTTAACAATAAAATTAGCCCACTTAAGATTTGTTTTGTGCATAACTTCTGTCTGCTCAGCACTTGGTTTTGGTTATCTATCTCAACAGCTCTGAAAAGCACTGAATTTTAATCCACATAATGAAATTGCAGCCCTTTTAAATTCTTTATTTTCAGTATATATTTTGAACCCCAATGAAAATTACAATTTCCCATATTGATAAATATCAAGTGCATGTTATAAAAATCTCTTCAGTTCCTGAACCATTATTTTGTAGTTTATAGGATTGTAATATTCTTTTTGCAGAACACTTTTTTACTAAGATACTGTCAGGGAATTTTCCCCTGAATACATTAATAGTATAGGTAGCTTTGTGACAAACACCAAAACAAAGAAAGCCTGCAATCAATTATTTTACACTAAGAATAATTCTGGGGTTGACCCAGATGGGGATCAAACCCAAAACCCTAAGGACAATACAACAGTTAGTTCAATGAAGATGGTTTGAATTACATTACCTATTTATAACAATTGTATTCATTCAACAATGATTTCTGACTTTGACTTTGCTTCTGTAATTGTTAATAAGCCACAGAGATGTCACTTACCGCATGAACAATGATTGGCTGCATCTATCTTGGTTTTTGCTCTTAGAACCACTCTTAACACCTCAGCGTCAAGCGCCGTATTTGATCTGCTCTCTTGAATTCATTTGTCTACCGCTTAATTGTATCAAAACTTGTGATTTTTCCTGCATTTTACTTGTCCAACTATATAATTTTATATATTATATTGCCAGTGATTGATGTACATTTTGAACAGGTATTAATTTCAGTCTTGAAATCAATGAAATTCCCTGGAAAATCCTCTCATTTCCAATGATCCTCTTATTTTGCTCCAGCCTCAACTTTGAAGGTATTTAAGTGAGCCAAACTTACTATTATTACTTGTTCCAATAATAAAGATTTATCCTACACCTTGCTACTCTTTCATTTTCTGATAAACACATTTTTGAAGCCATGAGAGGAATTCTATTCCTATCCTAGTTTCTAGCTTACTTCTTGCCAGTGGTATCAATGTTAGAAAACCCAACACCTACAACTGACTGGTACAACTCCTCTCCAGATGACACCCACCAAAAGAAATCCCTTGCCCATGGATGGTTCAAATACCCTTCTGGACATTAGGGACATAAATTCCACTATGGTCACTTGTTTACTACACCACCTACTGAACCTACTCTGGTTAGACCTTAAGCCTCCTTTTACCTCTTGACGTATTTGGTGGGTTACTATCTACTTGGTTGTTTCAGTTCTATGTTTGGAAGATTTGCTTACTTAGGGCATCTAGGACATCTTGCAATGGTCATGGTTCTTATTGGCTTGGTAATAGCAGGTTTGAATGTAGGGGCTTTGGCCCATCAGCTAGGGAACTTGTTTCCTGCCAATTGGGTCCCTGACAGATACAGTCTTTATTTTTTGGTGACTGCATATTTTAATTATTAACATATTGATATCAATTTCTTTTTAAATTTTTGTTGATTCTATGTGGTACTCTGATTTTTGATATCATTATTTCCTATTTTTGATAAGATACTGTAAATTCAGAACCTGAACGTAAAAATGCAGGATTGTCAAATCCTTGGTCCAAATTTCAAATCACTTTTGCAGGATGAAATTTTTTTAATTAAATTGAATTCTTTGTATTTTTATTTGAATATTTAAAAATGTGGGAGCTCTTAGACACTTTGCAAATTTCAAGTTGAGCTGCATATTTCAAATGGAAAAAATGAATTAACTGGAATCAGATTTGAAGCGTTCAAATCCATCAACCATTTTCATTAAGTTTAATATGTTTTTTTGGAATTGCGGGATTGTCAAATCCATGGCCCAAATTTTAAATCATAAATAAATGCCACTAGTAAACTCAGATATTAATTGCAGGAACTGGAATGCAAATTTAATGTACACTAAGCATACTAGAAAACACCAACCCAAATAAAGAAGCTCCACCACAACTAAAATCAAACTAAAAATTCAATCTCAATAACCATAATTAGACATAAAAAGTTATTAAACTTTAAAATCATCCAAACCCAGAAAGTATACAATATTATTCACTTCAAATCACAGATATAGAAACTCTGCTACTAATCAAGGCTAAATCAAGAGAAAACAACTACCTACAACTACTCACAACTAAACCAATAAATCCAAATAAATACATATTTAATCTAATATATATTTTTTATTTATATTTTTATGGACTTTCAATTGCATTCCCAACCAGCTCCTGCATCAGCCTGCAGGGCAACCCATCTACAAGGGCGTCCCAGAGGGTCCAAGAACAGACCCAGAACCCAACTCAAGGGGAGTCATGCCAATACATAGGCCTCCCAAGGTGTCAGCGCCAGCCAACCACCTCCTGCATCCCAAGCCCAATCAACCAGCCTGAATCCCAGAAAGAAGCCACTCTCAAGGCCTGTCACAAAAGTCTCCTACACCAGGGACACTGGGAACACTGAGGTTACTTACACCTCTACCGTATACACAGTTGTCACCCGGCCCCGCACTCTTGACCCAAGAGTTGCTACTTCCTACCCCACGTTTTTGATACCTCCTATCAGCCATTGGCCACAACTGAGGAGCCATCTGTGCCTGTGTCTTATGCCACCATTGAAAGCGCCAGCGCGACCAAGCGTGATCCCACATTTTACATGAAGTTTCCCATCCCCTGTGTTGATCCTGGTAGCCAGGATGCTGTGGTACCTGCCAAGGGCCAGCGTCAGTTGACAGATAGTGAGCGTGAAGCTCTCCTCAACTGCTTGAACAGGGGAATGGCGGTTCAGGATATTTCATCCCAATTTGGTGTCACGCCAGATATATTGCCAACATCAACAACAAGTATGGCAATACTGGGCAAATTGCCAAATCTACCAAGGCAAAAAGACAGTCCAAACTCCTTCAGCCTATTCACATTGAGCAATCAAGCAGTGGGTAGCCAAGGATTGCCACCTGGACACACTTGCTGTCCAATCAATGCTTGCCATGGAGTTCAGGCTTTCTGTTTAAAAAACCCTTGTCTACAAAACAATGGTTTATTTGGGATTCCTCTGGAAAGTACTGGGAGTTTTGTCATATAATAGGAACAGTGAAAAGACCATCAAGGATTGACACATTTATGCCAAGACATATCTGGCACTAAAGAAAACTGGGAATGTCCAGTTCTTCTATATTGACAAATCATTGTTTTCCTCCTCACTCAGGTCTAGGCATGGGTGGGTCAAGAAGAGGTCCAAGGATGGCGTAGCCCATTGTGCAGCTGTCTGTTCCCAGACCTATTCAATGGTTGTGCTTCTTGGTCCTCGCAGGTTGGATCAATATCAGATGATCAAGGGTTCCCATAATAGCAAGACTTTTCTCAATTTTCTCTGAGCCGCCAAGGAGTACCTTTGGATAAATTACAGTGGCACAACCAACATTGTTGTGCTTGATAATATCGGGCTCCACAAAGTAGATCTGATTGTGTCTGAGTTCCCCTATCAACAAAAACAGCCATTCTGCCAGCCACTGCCTTGCAGACTGCCCAATGAGACTCCTCTTCCTTCTGCCCTATTCTCCATTTCTGAACCCAATCAAGGAGGTGTTTGATTGGATCAAGAATAAGGTGAAACAAGGCCTCCCTTAGGATACGGAGGATCTCTTCAACATTCTCAAGATCAGCCAATTTGCAATGCCACCTGATGTGGTGGCAGCTTTCTATGAGCACTCAGAATCCTTCCTCCCTAAAGCCCTGGCCTCCAAGCCAATCAGATAAATGGGCATGCTGGGTTTTATTTGTTTTTATTTTTATTTAGTTTCTTTTGATTAGGACTCAAAAATTATTATTTATATATAATAATGTGACGTTTGATTGTATTATAGACATATAAGAATACATGGAAAAGGTAAATAAAATTAATTTTACTAGGTAAGATGGATATATTTTTATTATAATGCACTGAATATTATTGGCTTTTGCACTAACAAATAAATAAATTTAAAAAGATAGAAATAAATTAGTTTATTTAAATAATTGTGAATCCTTGATGGTACTTTGGCTTTTCTATGCCACAAATTGGACCTTGCAGGTCATCATCTGATCCTTGTTATTTCAGTGCCACTATAGCCACACAACACAGAAACCAATGATTTTCATATATTGCTTACTAATTAGTACTTAGGATGCAGGTCAAGTATATCAAATATGTTTATCAAATCATATTACAAGGGAAAGGTAATTCAAGTTCTAAACAACCATTTCTTTAGAATATAAGTGGAGCGGGCCGCATGATGCGGATAAATTCAATTCTTGTTGTTTGTTTATGTAATAAATGAACCTGTACTAGACGCACTAGTAAATAAAAAAATTTATAAATCATATTTTATTATTACACATATTCACTTTATTAAACTGTCCCTTTATTATTATCAACCTAAGTATATATTACTATTATAATTTAAAAATTAAAATTAAAATATTAAAAGTAAAATTATAATTATAAATCTTAAATTTAAATATTAAAGTTTAAATATTTGAAATTTAACTATTTTTATTAAATTATGATTTATTCAATATTGAAATATTTGATATTAAAATTTTTAGTATTAAAATATGTATTATTAAAATTTTAATATTAACTTTTAGATACTAAAAATTTAATATTGAAATATGTAATATTAAAATTTTTATAATAAAATTTTAATATTACATAGTTCAATCTTAAAGTTTTAGTATTAAAATATAAAAAGTTAAAAAAAAATTTAATTTGCAAGGAGAAAATTTTTATTGGGGGATGTTGATTGCAAAGGGAATGCAATTATTCTGGGGAATTATACCCCAAAATTAAATTTTTGGCTAAAGCGTCTAATTGGATCCACATACTCTTCTGTACATGGTAGACAACCCAGGATACAATTGCTAGAGGGGTGGTGCCCTGTACCCCGGTGGTTGTTGATTGATTGATAAAAGGAAGGCAGGTGAGTGAATCGGACAATAGGTTTTTTTCAGGGGGCACGTAGTACCCATATAACGTTGCCAATGCAAAGGAGTCATACAGGACGTGCTTGACTGTCCTATACCCTGTGGTGTCTTCTGGCGGTCAAGGGCTAAGCGGCAAATATCCATTTGAATAGTTACATCCTCCAACTTTTTGATGTTGGCTTTTAATATGCAGTGAAGGAGGATTCCTAGGTATACCGCCACGTGAATTCTTTGTGATGTATACTTTTCTGAGAACATGCCTAATTTTTTGAATGTTTGAACTAACCTATTGATATAGGATGTTTGGTTGAACTTGAGAGGGTTCCAGGGGGCGCTCAACTTGAATCAGCCCCCAGGCCTCAGTGAACAAAATAAATAAAGGTTTAAAATTATTCACAAGGACTGCATCCCTAACTTTATTTGACAGTGCCTTGAATACTTCATTAAAAATTGCAGTTTTCAAATATTCAGTTCCTATCTGAAAGTTGGTTTTTATTAAGTTTTTTCATATTTGTTGATGTTTGTGAAGGGGAATCTTTGAATGGTTTTGTATATATTCATCAAAGTTTAGTTTGATATCCCCACAAATTACATTCATTTCTTTGAAGTTGATATTTGATCCTATTTCATATGCTTCCCTTATTCATGGCAAGCACCCCACGGGTGGTAAATATTCCCTAGCTTTAGCTTCAATACTTGAAAAATTATTCATATTATGTTGTACTATTTTAATTATTTGGTTTTTTTTGTTTTACAGGGGCTACCAGTGACTGATAACCCCTTTAAAACCAACTTGGTGTAAAAGCCGCCACTTCTGCAACCTCATCCCCATTCCTAGTGATGACTAAATTAAATATAAGTAAAACATAAAAAGACTTACTAATTGTTTCCCCTGTGGCCCCCTCAGCCACAGGCGCAACTTTGGCAAACTTCATGAGCATTGGCTGCTCTTCATTAATTTTTCTTATTTTTCTTGCAACTTGTGCTTCCTCTTGATTTCATTTGATAAAGTTTCTGTATTTTGTGAAGCGCTCCTGCTTCTTGCTTGTGTTTTTTCATCTTTTTCCATTTGATTATTTTCCTCTTCATTGGTGTTAATTTACTTTGGAACTTCATTTCCTTTGATTAGTTTGATCTTCTTATTATTTTCTTTGCCCCCCTGCCAGAACTCCCACAAATTGTAGACCACATTGTTGAACTTCAGACTTGATAGAATTGTTCCCTGGAGATTTAGTAATGCTTCTTTATTCTTTTCATCTATAATATTTCCTATTTTATTCATAGCATCTTCTTTTGACTGGATTAGTGGCTGGCCCTTGTTACCCAGCTTTCCTGTCACTATTTCCTGGATATTTTTTCTATTTCAACAATCTTTTGCAGGTGTACTTCTAATTTGTTTATCAAGTTATAGATAGTTGAAATTTTGTTTGAATTCCATAAAAAAACTGGTTTTTATAGTCCTATCTTCAACGCATATATATTTGTCATCATCATTAATAAATTAAAGACAATAAACATAAGTATTGCATTAGAATATTGCAATTAGATGCTAACTCTTGATATTTTGATATTATGTGCATAACTCAATGCATTTTGTTTAATAAAATCCATTGCAAATGTGGCTCTTTTATTATAATTTAAAATAAATTGAATGTGTTTATATTAGAGAGCCATTAATGCTTAGTACAAATATTGATACATAGTGCATTTTACAGCCTGTATATTTACCTATTGGTAATGATTCTATAAACTTTTGGTTGGATTTTTCAAGGTAATAATAATGTAATGTGTTAATAGAATAGTGTTTATTGTCATTAATTGGCTGATTTTCTTTGCTGTGGCAATTGTGCATTTTCTGATATTTACACACTAGTATCCAACTGGTTGGCTTCACATCAAATTGCACAGGCAATAGGAAAACAAGCCGCCACCCCAACCACATCTGGTCTTGGGGTGGCGGCTTGTTTTCCTATTGCCTGTGCAATTTGATATGAAGCTAACCAATTGGATACTAGTGTGTAAATATCAGAAAATGCACAATTGCCACAGCAAAGAAAATCAGCCAATTAATGACAATAAACACTATTCTATTAACACATTACATTATTATTACCTTGAAAAATCCAACCAAAAGTTTATAGAATCATTACCAATAGGTAAATATACAGGCTGTAAAATGCACTATGTATCAATATTTGTACTAAGCATTAATGGCTCTCTAATATAAACACATTCAATTTATTTTGAATTATAATAAAAGAGCCACATTTGCAATGGATTTTATTAAACAAAATGCATTGAGTTATGCACATAATATCAAAATATCAAGAGTTAGCATATAATTGCAATATTCTAATACAATACTTATGTTTATTGTCTTTACTTTATTAATGATGATGAAAAATATGTATGCTCATAATTTTAAGCTATTTATAAAATGTACGCCATTGTATTAATTATGGGAAATGTTGATAATGTAAAAAGAAATATTATTAAATATGAATTGAAAGAGAGATATTGACTTCAATAAGTTGTCACAAAGAAAAGATTTATTTATTAATCAAAGGACGGGAAGGGGAGGGAATGGGCAGAATGAACATTGCCTTTATCTGCACCTGTGAAAGGGGCGGCATCAGAGATAGTGGTGAGGGAATGGGTGATGGTTTGGGAGTCAGAGTTGGAAGGCAGGTGGCTTGATGGGGGGTTGGGGAGGCAGGGTTTGTTGACTGGGAAGGGGCAGCAAGAGCTGATTGCTTAAATTGCTTGAATTCTTCTTCTGTCACATATACTGGCTTGACAAAATGGATGGACTGGCTTGGGGGGAGGCAGGGGTCCTTTCTGGACTTATCACTATCACTTACATAGAAGATGATGAGATCAAATAAGTCCTGGAAGGATGTGGAAGGGAAAAGCTCATACCCCTTATCAATTTGGGTGCATAGTTTGTAGTAGGTGGCAGGCTTTAAGCGCCTGAGGGTGGAACCAAAATTGTAGAGACATACATCTTGCAGATATATGTCAACGTAGTTGATGGGGTAGGACCAACAAGTATGCCATGCAGCCCTGATGTCTTGGGTTTCTTATTCCTGCTGCTTCATCTCAGCACTCAGTACAACTGTGTGCACGGCGTTTTATGTGGCCACTCCTCCAGCATAACCTTGAGCTCTGTCTGGTAGGCATACCCATCTGCGGTGTTCAATATTGCCAAGTAATAATTGATGCCCATTGGGTAAACTGCCAATAAAACCCTGACAAAACAATACAATATTAGGCCACCCTTGTACAAATCAGATTGGATACGCTTTTCTCCATAGTCTTGAATACTTGCAGATATCTTAGCATACGGCAGAAAGATGACGTCATTACAGGCCCTCATTGCCCTTCCTTTGATAAAATTAATAATAGTTGAATTGTAGGGGTCAGTATCCACCAAAATGGGCCACTGAGAACTTGATTGGACAAGATTCTAGCAGCAACCACAACTCTGTGCATCCAAAAATTCACTGTTCTTTTGTTGGTGAGATGCTGTGGAGTCCCAAATGGAGACGTACCTGGACCAGGGGCATCCGCGGGTCACGTTCCATTATGGTCATCATAAGGGGATGAGCTGTGTCACCTTTGGTCAAAGTACGGGCACCAGTTGGGGTCTTCTTGGTAGGGGGCCACAGTTGGCGTGGGCTTGCAGGGTTGCAGCCACAGTGGACTTTGCAAACCCCATTGTGGCCGCAATTTTCCCAAGGGACATAAGCTTTCCTCGCTTTTCAACCATTTCAAGAACAATCTCCGGAGTGATTAATTTTCTTCTGCGTCTTGCAGGCTGATTGGCTGGGGGAGGAATGTGTCTATCTTTGGAACTGATCAATGTCATCTGATTGGCTGTACTGGGGTTCTGGGCTCTCTGGGTGACCCCATGGCTCAAATGGCTGATTCTGGATACCATTGCTGATAAGGGATTTTGGTTGGCAGCTGCCTGTGCATGGTGGGCAAACAGGTACATGCTGTAAGTTGCAGGAGAAAGAACACACTCCTGGGTGGTGCTTGCAGAGAGGCCTGTGGGTTGGGAGTGGCCATAGAAAGAGGCTTCACTGTTAAGAGACCCAGTGTAGCCCTGCATGATTTTGTCAAGGCCAGGGAACAGCTTGTTAACTTGGTTGTTGTTGAAAGAAGACATAATAAATTTTTATTAAAAAAATTTAAACTCAAAAAGAGACATGTATATTTTAGTCAATTTTATTGTTAAGTATGTTAAGTTGGTGAATATTACACTCAAAATTTTAGCTGTCCTAAATTGGAATAGGGTGATTTTTGAGAGTGCCTATGATTCCTAAAAGAATTAGCACAAATCCACTCTAGATCCTTTGGCATCCTTTTTGAGATACCCATAAATTATATTTATTTCAAATCCACCTCATTTTTGATTTGAAACTTGGTTCTTGGATTTGAAAATCCTGCAATTTCAGATTTGTTAAGTTTTCCATGATGTCTATGATTTGTTTGAAATACAGGAAATCTCAGATTGTACATTAGAATCCCGCATTTCTGATTCATGTATCCTGCATTTGTTTGCTGAGTTTTGTCTTTTCTTAGTTGAGTTATCTGCTCAAGAGATTCAAAATCTTCCAATTTAAATAAACCAAAAAAGTCAAATTAAATGGTTGCTTTTATTAAATATTTTAATTTTCACTCAGCTGAGTTGCCCGCAAAAGTGATTCAAAATTTGAACCAAGGATTTGACAATCCTGCCTTTTATAATCAGGTTCTGAATTTACAGTAATAGCACAACATGGTTGTCCTGAGAAGGCTCTCACTAACAATAGACCACCCTATGTAGGGCTAGCATTAACTAAGGAATGCCTGAAATGGGGTATTGCTAAGTTGATGTCAGCCCCATACCATCCCAAAACAAATGGTTTGGCCAAAAGAACCATTGGAATGTTAAATTGAATCAAAGAGAAACCTGCTGATGAAGCCACAACCCATTGAAAGGATCACCTGGCAATGAGTGTCATGACATACCATACAATGCCTCATGATACTACTGGGGTTTCTCTGTTTTGTATGTTGTATGGCCAGAAACTACAACAAGTACAGAGGTTAGTCAATGGGAGTTTGTGGAGAAGAATTACTATGAGGATGCTGAAGATAAACACACAGTTGAAATGCAGAAGTTATTCACTGAGGCAAGGAGTAAAGGAGAGCAAGTTTGAGAGAGATGTGCCGCCAAGTGGAACTCAAAGCCTGAAGTACTTCCCTGTGATCATTTACAGGTCAGAGATCTGGTGTGGTTTGATCAAAGGCGCCAAGAGAAACACCTCAGAGGAGGTCTCCAGCAATGGGTGGGTCCTATGAAGATTATTTTGGTTAGTCCAGGGACAAACTACCTAATTCAAGGAGTCAGAGCTGCCCTAGGAGAATAATGATTCCGTATTCATCCTCAATTCCTTAAGCTGTTCCATGGGGAATTAGAGCTAATAAAGGTCCAGTAAGATGAAAACAATTCTCCCAAAGAGAATGAAGGGGCCATGTGACCATACAACAGTCACTGTTAAGTATTTAGCCAAATAAATGCACCAAAATATAAAGATATTCTGTTTTTGTTGTTTATTTCATATAGATAGGGTTAACTGGACTTCTTTATAGATAAAGAGTTCTGGAAACTGAATATCTGTATTTAATAAAAGAATAGAATATGGGTTGTTGGTTAGGCCATACTAACCAGCAAAATTGAGGCAAGATTGGCCAAACCAATCTTGGGGACTAGGTGCCTCATAAAATTTTTAGTTAACTCTGAAGGTTGATTAATTTTACCTGTGGATGTGATTAATGAGGATTTAATCATTGGATCAAAATAGACTTGACTGCTTAAGTCAAGACTAGGTGTTTTTAAGCCAAGTTGATTAATCATGTAGGTTAATCAATTTAATTGACAGGGCGTCAATTAACTACCAAAAACCAAATACATGCAAAGGTGCATGGGTATTCAGGTTTGATAAGCTTTTCCCAGTTTGAACATTGATAGCTGAGTTTTGAGATTTTATATTCTATAGGGCTTTGGCTCTGGGAGCTGAGGAAGCTCCTGCTGAATGGATACATGAGATGAATGGTATCATGTGATTCCTTCTCATTATATGTCATTTCTCATAGGTTGAAAAATTTGGGTATATTTTGGGTAAAGATCCAGGTCTGGATGACATGAATTTCATAGACCAAGTGAAAAATCATAGGTTGATGCAGGATCAGGGGAGGTTTTCAGCCAAATATGCTGCAAGGTATATGAGTAAAAACAGATAAACATTAAATAAATATATTGAAATCAAAATCCAATGCTTTCCCTCATCTTAATTTTCCATTTATGTCTTCACAATTATTATTTGAAAAAAAGTTTGGAGTTCTTATAATAGAGACTGCTGCCTCCCGTAAGGAGGTTCCTGAAAGGTCCCTGGAGGATGCCTGGGAGGACCTTGAGGTAGCAAAGACGTTTCCAAAGGAGTCATTGGTTGAGGTCAAGTCTGCTTTTGAGGAATTTTATTTTGGAATACTTTGCCAAAAAAGGAACACCCACACAAGGAAATATAGTCTATGCTTGGGATTCACTGAGCTTGTTGTGGGGTTTGACAAGATTTTTTGGCAAAGGAAGAATACAGAAAACAGAGAAATCAAAGGTCTAAAACTCTGTGAAGAAAAGAGTGTGGAAATAATGATAAGATGGCGGGAGGATAATAGGGTGCTAAACCAGAAAATTGCCTCTCTAGAGACAAAGCTTCCCAAAGCTCTGTTAAAAGAGGGGTCCAGCAATAAGAGTCTCAACAAAAATTAGTATGATAAGTCCAATTGGATGGTCTGGGATCTGCTATAATTGGGTTAGTAAAATTGAGCTTTCAATTTTTGCACCTTTGGTTATAAAAACCTATTGAAGCTTGGTTGACTAAATATCAAATTTCAATCATGGTTTAAAATATAAAGTTTAGCAATAAATCAATGGAGTATTGATTTTGATCTGAAGCACTTTCTATAAGTGCCCTCTAATATACCACTTAGTAAATTACTAAGCAATCAGATAAAAGCTGTTTCCTTCACCACTTTATTTTTTAACTAATAGAGACCATTAAATATATAATAAAATGATGTTTATTTTTACTTAATAAATATCACTAAATATATAATAAAATGGTCTGAAGATGGTTATGAACCTGTATGATTGATTTCAGTTTACTTAGCAGATTATCACATGTTTCTTGAGCTTTTTTTGGCCATTTACGTGGTGTTAAAGTTAATAGCGAGTGGTTTATTAGGATGTTTGATTTTGGGATGGTAAGTATTAAATTGAAGGGCCTTCTACTATTTCAACCTTGTCCCCTCTATTCAAGAGGGTGAACAATATCTACTTTGATGGCTACTTGAAATCAAGGTGTCCTTTAGATCCCGTCGATTCTGGCACTTTGAGCGCGGTGCTTTATTTTAGCTGCTAGTAAAGGTATTTGAAAGAAGTTGAATTTAAGAAAATATTGATTTCTTGCCAAGGGTCTTTATTTAAAAAGTACAGAGATTAAAATTTTGATGCTTTGGAGCTTTCGGTATCCCCCTTGGATGGCTGTAAACTGGTAACCAGTTTCTTTTTTTTAAAGTTTGGTTGGATGGGTGATTTTTCAAGTGGAGGGGTTAAACATTTTCCGTACTGGTTGTTTGGATGGCTTCAACGGGAAAGGAGTTGTTTTGATGATATTCTGGGACAGTGGTATGTATTTTAGAGGATTAAATTCGCATAGAGAAACAGTTTGGCTGGAAGTTTAAGCAGTTCGAATGGATATTTAAATCGATTTACCCAAACTTTATATTTGTCGGAGTAATGGGTTTGTCAATAAGGCGTATGTCTACAGCTATCCGGTTCTTGTGGTTAAGCCTAGTTGTAAACCTTTTATTGCGTAGGAAACAGTTTGCGATGGCAAAGGGTCTAATGAGATGTTTATAAAATTTTAAGTTGTCTAGCAGTAGGGTGGGAGGGGGATGAACTTGCCAAAGGGGTAGGCGTGGTCAACTGGGCTCCGTTTGCCGTAGGCGGATAGGATGCATTCGGGGGGCTCGTCGTACGTTTGAGAGCACTCCTGCATGAAGTAGCCGATCCTGGATTTCTTGCCGTACACCTCGACGCCGGCATGGACGTATCCAAGTTTGCGGCCTGGGACGTGGGGTACAATGTCAGTGCCGCTAGTGTAGCGGGTGATGGAGATGTTCAAAGATTCCATATGCTCAGCAAAGGCGGCGTTGCCAACTCGGGGGTTGGCATACGAGATAACTTTCATGGTACGAGTATCGTTGCGGTTCTTGAGGAGATTGTACCAGCTGGGGGTTGACACCTGGGCCAAGCCAGCACCAAGACTGTACCCAGTAACGAGCAGGGTATAGTTCTGATATTTATTGTTGTCAAGAAGCTCAATGACAGCATCTTGAGTTCTGACGTATGAAGTGATGAAGTTGGAGTAGATGCCACGGTGGACGCGGACTCCGCGGGGCATTTCGGGAACATCGACAAGTTGCAAGTTGAGATTATCGAGCCAGTTCTGAAGATTGGCGGTGATTCGGTAAGCAACAACAATTTGGTTATACTTTTTGTTGACGGCAACAACTACCAAGGTGCCCGTCTCCTTGTCTTCGATGTACTCTACGTGGGGGTATGTTTCTTTGCAGATACAATCCTTTCCAGCAATCTTTTCTGCGGGACAGAAGGGCATGTATGCGTTGACGAAGTTGTCTTTTATCTCATCGACGGAAGCAGCTTTGATATTTCCAGGATGTTTCTTTTCGACGGGAGCAACAAAGGCAAAAGTGTTGGCGATCAGAGGGATGGCGGTGGGCGTAAGGGTGGATGTAACTTTCTTAAACGCAGTTACAGGATGCAAGATATCCTTTTTTCCAAACAGGCCGCGCCGGGTGAGATTTTGACCAGCAACTGCCGATAGCAGAAATATTGAAATGGGATTCATAACAAATAGTAAGAATGGAAGGGGCTTTAATACCATTGGTGAGTGGCCTAATTTATCCGCTAATGATTTTAATTATGAGGGATTGTCGACTATTAGCGCCATGATTAGGGCTGCGGCGTCCCACCCCCGGACAAAGATCTTCTTTTTTCCGGCATTCTGGAAGATCGGATTTAAAATCAGCTTTAAATAGAAAATATATTACCTTCCACATTTTCAGAAGCTTCGGACAGAATCCGGGTTTTGTCCGGGGGTGGGACGACGCAGCCCTAGCCATGATCGATCTACAAATCCTAAAAGAGAGAGACTCACATCATCTTCAGCTCTGCTCACCACCCCTGATCGACAATCCCAGCCCAATTTTACTGCTCCACTAGACCTCTCACTCTGCCATTCCTAAATCATACTTTAAATTTTATCTCCGATAACCTTTAACTTTTAAAAGGACCCCACTAGCTTAAAGAAAATAGGCAGATATAACCTTCCTAAAGCATCCCTTAAATAAACCCCTAAGCTACCAGGTATCTAACACCTGGACAAGTTCTAATAAACAAAGTATAACCATAAGGTTTAAATAAACCATACGTTACTAAAGTTGACTTTTTACATATTTTATTGCCGTTAAATCGAAACCAGAGCTTGGAATGGAGGGGGTTTAATCGAGATGTTAATTTTTAGAAATTTAATAGCTATTCATAATCTCAATAGAGGGGATGCACCAACAGTGGTGAATCAACGTATAAACCCATTTCAGACTTATTTTGGATCCCTCAGATTTGATCGTTTGAATTATAAAAAGTGGTATCTAACAAAATTATTTAGACCCAAATAAAACATCCATTTATCGTTACAGTTAAACTGAGAAAAATATATCTTCAATGTTATTGTATTTAAATCAGGCTTTTAATCATTGCACAAAACAATATATACTGTATTAATTCTCAAACAAAAAATCAAGCACAATAAATGTTGAATAGTAACAAGCACATCATTATTTATTAATCTAATCAAATATATAACCTACAAATCAAAATCAAATCTTTAAAAATTGTCAGCATTTCTAGAAGCTTATAAAATTAAAAATAATGGATAAAAGCTTGCGTAAAATCACAAAAAAATCTCCTAGGCTTGAATATATCTTCAAAAGGTTAAAAAGTCTTAATATAAGGTTTCCTTTTTTACAATTTTAGGGTAGGACGAGGAAAATTATTTCAAAAAATATACTTATTCAATATGCAGTATAGTTTGAAATACCTTTCCTGAGGAATGTCGATATCGGCTTATCAAATCATAACTAAATTCCATCTACCCGTCAAAATTTTAACCATCCACTCGACCTTCCTTCCGTCATACAAAAGGATCTGTCTAGCCCCTGCCTGCGCCGTGGTCGGAGGCCTTTTAAAATTTCTACATTACTGAAGGTGGGATGTATAAAATTCAATACCAAGAAAAAGTTACACTTGCTCTTACTTACTATTTTCTCTAAAATATATCTCTCTTCGCTGGGCTGACTTACTATTAGAGATGTATAATATAGTAGTTTTCACAGCTGAGAGGAGAGAAAATAATACATATATAAACAATACAGTAGTTTTAAAAGCTATGGCAACAACCAAAAATACCTCAGATTTAAACAAAATGATTTCAGATTTAAACGAAATCCAAGTTGCACGAGATTCAGGATTCAAATCTTTTAAATATTTTTGGTTAATAAATGAACTGTCAAACAAAAAACAAATCCCACTAGCCCATTATACAAAGTTATAGCAAATATCAAGTGGTGTTGTTTAAACCACAAATGAAATGAGATGACGCAGCAAGTGAGATGGATGGATGCTGTTCTGGAGTATATTATGATCCAATCAGGATTCATATGAGGCACCAACAGAAGGACTAAAATGAACCAAAATTTTAGCAATCTAGAAGGAAGATTCAACAAGCATGAAACAAAATTAAGTCACACAAGATGTGTGATATGAGCAGCCTAAAATAGAAGTATAGCAGTTTAACAGCCAATCAACAGCTATCTGATTTAGAAATAGAGACATTTTATTCATTTTCATGGCTCCTGATTTGTGTATAATAGTTTTGAGAACCTTCCAAATCTGGAACAATGATTACAATAAAGATAAATCATAAAATTTAAACTTTTACTTTTAGTGATTTTACCCTAGTTTTTGTTTCAAGATAGTTTTTACTAGCAACAACATTTCAACAGCGCCAGCAGCCAAGCCAGCTTCAATAGAGGTGAGGCTCAGGGTGTGGAGGCACCTGTTTATACCCAAGTCTTTGAGGCGGGTAATGAGGAAGCTGGCCTGTATCTGATCCCTGACCCATATAGCTTTGACTTGTTCAATAGTCACTTTGTATCTAGCTCTGCCCCCGCTCCTGTACCCACCCCTGCACAAGCTGCCTGTCAACCAACCAATTAGGATGACAACCTTGAATCAGAACAACTTCCCACCACAAGCCAACCTGCCCCCCCTCAGCCAGTCAGGCTTCAGCTCCTGCAGCCCAGCGCCCCAAGCAACAAATCATCACCACCCAAATTCTTCAGGAATTTGTGGCACTGAACCTGCAGGGTCTGTCCTGAGATCAGATTGCAACCCAATTGCACTTTACCCAAGCCACACTAACACGGGAATTCAATCACTTAATGAATAAGGGGAATCTAATTGGGAAGGCCAAGAAGCAGAAGAAGGCCCCAGATTCCCAGTTCAACAATGTATACCCAATCATGCTTGATCTCTTATAGCATGACCCCAAGCTTTCCCTGACTCAGATCTGTAAACAACTTGCACACCATAACATATGGGTTTCTGAGTGCATGCTGCAGCTCTGGATGTATGGAAAGGTGGCTTCAGTCCAGGTTCTTGCAAATATTGCTAGCAACCAATGGGATAGCACTGAGAATTCCCCATATGATCAGGTCATCAAATCAACCCTGGTCTGATGCTTGAAAAGCCTATCAGATGACATCATATTCATCTCCTAATACAAGCTATCAATAGCTTTTGAAGATTTTGGCACACAAGGAGGAGCTGCCACCCAAAAAGGAAGGAAGGAAGCCAAGAGGGGGATATTCATTGGTGAATTTCTGGCTGTTTCAGCCAAGGTTTTTGTCTACTATCAGAAAACCCCAGATTTCACCAATGGCTACTTGTAAAGTCACATCCTTGGTGGATTACTTGACTCCTGGGATAGCTTGAATTCCAAGCACCAGGTTTTATTGAGCCACCAGATGGAGGGTAGCTCCACTGCCCTTGAGGCCATCCAGCAACGCAGGCACCAGGCCTCTGTGTACCCAGCCAGTCACACAGGCATCCATCTGGCTGATGTTGTGTTCTTCAACATTGGAGATACAGTTCTGGAGCGCCACTCTCAGGCTTTTAACGATCTTTATCTTGGGGTCCTTGACCACAATTCTCTCTTTGGTTGTCAAATGGTGGCTGAAACATTTGCCTAAATTGTCTTCCATGTGAATATGGGCAACCAATCACAGAAGACAAGCGCCTCTCACCCTGCGCCACAGCTGCCTATCAGCCAATCAAGCCAATGACAGACAAGGAATATGACAAGCAGTATATGGCAACCATCACAATAAATCCTCCTGCTTCTACCCTGCCATCACCAACCCACCTGCCAGCTCCACCCACCCAATCAAAGACCCCTTGTGCCAGCACTGGCTCTACACCTTCCTTCCCACACTATTCTGCCTACTAGGCATCTCTCTTCCCTGCCCTAATAAACTCCCTGTCACCAAACATTTTCTATTTATATCATCTTTATTTTGAATTTCAATAGTTAATTTTCTCTTTGTTTATAGCTGGTTTTATTCTTTATTTTCAGTTTATTTCTATAAAATCATAGATCTACTATGCTGTGTATCTAGATCCAGAACACAGCTATTTTTAGTACCCAACACTGCCCCTTGTGAAACTATTAACAACAATTTGGTGATCAGCTAAATTTGATTTAGAAAATTATAGGTTAATTGTGCTTAGATAAAGTTGTTAGTGATCCAAATTCAAAACCTTGATGATAAACTTTAAGCTATTCAGGAGCTGAGTAGCTTAAAGTTTATCACCAAGGTTTTGAATTTGGATCAGTAACAACTTTATCTAAGCACAATTAACCTATAATTTTCTAATTCAAATTTAGTTGATCACCAAACTGTTGACAATATTTTCACAGGGGGCTATTTAAAATGCCAAAAATAATATGAAAATTAAGGAAACAATGCCAACAAAAAGCAAACAAAACAAATTGAGATAATCATAAAACATATACACAATGGGTAAAAAGAGTGGATATTAAAGCAAATGAGAAAACAAACAGGAATACACAAAGAGGCAATAGTATCAGAATAATACAGATTTTATCAGGGTGAAAGCTATAAAAACATATGGAAAGGTTAGCAAAAAATCAATGAGAGAATTGGAGAAACTGCTCAAAGACCTTGACTCTGCAATTTCAGAGATCAAAGAAATTGACTGCAAGGTCAAAGGAAAGGTGAAGTCTGCTGTCCTTGAAGGGGACAAAATAGACAATGTGTCTGCAAAGGCCCTAATGACCAAAATACCAGACACCAATGAGAAGACAATTGAGCGCCTACTCAAAATTCAGAAGACGGTGGTTGAGGGCCTGTAATTTAAGGCATACAATCTTTCTGCACCATCTATCTGGGTTGACAACCCCAAGATGTATGCACATCTCAAGCCAGCAAAGCGCGCCAGGAAAGAGGATACTGAATTGCCAGCGCAATTGCTTGCGCCAAGAATAGCTAAGCCTGCTGAAGCTGCTGGCAAGAAAAAAACACGAGAAGGTAATAAAAAAGAAAATTAAAATAAAGTTTAAAAATTCTTACCAGTTTTTTATAGAACATTGACGGCAAAATCCGCCAGGTTCTGGTCTCCTTTGTTCCTATCATGTTTTATGTCAACTATACCAATCATCTGGCAAGGCAGCTATTTCTGTCCTCCCTGTCTTGCAAGAGCTGGAGGACCACATACACGGGACCTTTATGATGTTGCAAGAGGCATTGGCTGAGCTTACACATGCCAAGGGGGCATCTGAGTGGGCAGTTACTGCCTACAAGGATGCCCAACTGGTCCCTCTGGACCCAGCAACCCTTGGTGGAGTTTACAGTGTAAGCTCTAATAAGCTTGTTTGGGATGTCCTGGCAATGCTCCCATTCAAGAACATACCAGAGATGGGCCAGGCCCATGCAGCTGCTCATTTCTGCTTCCTGGTGGAGCACACCCTGTCTTGCCTGTTGGAGAACTTTGGGCGTGTGGTGGGTAAATTGGCTGTTGCAGACGCAACAGCTGTCAAGAAGACCAAAATCCTCCTTGCCAACTTTTGGGCTGGCCTGGAGCGCTGATGAGACAGGGGTTCCTGCAGCCATGGAGCTGACCTTCTCAAAGACAAAGCATGAAAAGAAAATTAGTGCTGTCTACAACAAACTGTGCAGATTTATGGAAGCCTTTGCCCAGCAAAGGCTTCATCTGGTTATTTACCTGGGGTTCCTGTTCTACTTTGGGATGGGGGCTAACCTTGAGGACCTTGAAAGGGTCCTTCTAGGGATTGACAAGGCCAGGCTCTACCTGGACAGGAAGAAGGTCCCCCTGGGTTACGACTTGGTTGACCATGTTATCCAGGACGCCCTGGTCCTGGCCGGAATTTACAGGTCTGCAACCCCGCCTGAAAAGCTACTGCTTCACTCCCACCTGAACCTACTGCCTTTCACCAGCAGGCAGGAGTATTTTAATTAGGGTGTATCCACCATATACAGTATGGTGGTAGAGGTTGTGTGCCATCTCCATTGACGGGTGGGTACATACCAAATAACTCACTACAGGCGCTCTTAATAAATTCTCTCTTACAATAAATTTCATTACAATTTATATTATTTTTATTATAATCTATTTTCCAATTCTTATTTTAGCAAGCAATATTTAAAAAATAAATTCTGGAGAAGGTTTTCATAAAAGCATAATAATATATGTTAATAAAATATACTTATAATTTGTACATTCTACATTTAGTTTTTTTAAATTACATTTATATATTTATTTGATAAGAGTGATATAAATATGTTTGCGTAATCCAGTATCAAGTGTTTGGGATAGCCTCAGATGCCATAATAAAATAATAAATATAAAATAAATGCATTACAAACCTTCATTAATAGTCCTGCTGAATGTGATTGTGGGCTTAGAAGCTTCTAAATATAAAATGATAATTAATAAATCCTAAATAGTAAATTTGAAAATATTAAAATAATTGGACACACTAAGCCTTTAATTGATTGGCTGCTTGGCAAGGCATGCAGGAATGAGAAAATTAGTGTGGCCATAGAATTTGACCACAGTCTCAGATAGGAAGGTGTGGATCCCAGCCTGGAGCAAATCAAAGAGGTCCTTGGTCCCAGTTAAAACCCTCATTCAATGACTTGCTTGAGCCATCCAAAAACTCCCTCAATGGGATTTAGGAAGGGAAATAGGCAGGGAGGAATAGGACCCGCAAATTTGCTGTGGCCAATTGCTGGGGGCCCACTGTGATGCTGGTGTCAATTGTTGGAAATTCTGCAAGAATATCTACCACCTTGTGGATACCAACATTGCCCAGTTCTATTACATTGATGAAGCCTGGGCTTGTGCGCCTCAGGTGCTCCTGGACCAATTGGAGAAAAGATAAGAGGGTTCTGCTATTGTGAGAACCCAATATCATTTGATAGAGCTCAATCCTCTTTGGACAGAGGAGAGCCACCATTGAATAGGCTGTGGCACGGACTGCAGCATGTCAGGCTACCCCGTCATTGGAGCCTTTTGGGACATACCCATGTGCATTGTGCATAGACAAGTAAAATGTTGATTTGTCAATATACTAGAATTTTACTGTCCCTTTGTTTTTGAGTTCAGTGTAGGCCTCAGAGTATTTTTTTTGGGTCTCAATGTTGGTTGTGCTATTCTGATTGTAGGGAGATACCCTGAGCTTTTTCCAGGGAAAGCACATTCTCTTCATCAGATGGTAGTAAAAAAATTGAAGCCTCAACCCCCCCCAAAAAATTTGACCGTGGCCTGTATATTTGCCAGTTAAAGATGAAAATCTTGGGTTATTCACTGGTGAATCACCCATTTGTGCTCCTTGGTGAGCATGGTTGAAACACACAGGGATTTCTCTGCGGCAAGGACATGGCCAGTATTGATGAATTTGTTGAAGGTCTTGGAGGCGTACTTCGGATCCATTTCAACAAGAGCCACAACCTTTTAGTCATTAGATTCCTGCATCAGCCTGAGCAGGATGATGTGCTTGATGTCAGGGATGTGCTTCTGGGCGGGCGTTTTGGCAGTGGGGATTGACTTGTTGGCATTGGGCACAACACAGGGCATAGATACCTCTAGTGTAGAAGGCTGCAACCTTTTTGAGCACTAACTGTCCCTCATCAGTTCTGAATAAACCAGGATTCTTGTCCTTTTCCTGATTGCTATCACTGATGTAGGGCTCATAGCTAGTATCAAGTACAGGCTTAACCTTCTTCATCATGTCTGATAGGACCAACTCTTGGCGGTACACACTGTCAAACACATACAAAGTAAGTTCTACCTCCTTGTTTCTAACTGTTTTGGTAGTGATAACCTTGGTGGACTTCCAGGTCAGCTTGGGGACCCAAGGGTTGATGCTCTGCACCCTAGCACCTTGTGCTCCTTGAACCATCTGTGTCAGTGCAGCATCACTATTGAACTCTCCTCTCTCATCTCCCTCCTGAGTGGACACTTGGGTTGCACTAACTCTGTTCTTTGACCTGTGGGGGCAACTGCAGCGCACAACAGGTGCATTGTTACTCTGTTGTTGTGTTCATTTCTTTTAAAATTTAATAAAATACTAAATAAAACTTAATTAAGTTATACACTGGTTTTTAATTTCTGATTTTTATCTGAATATTGTTATTCAATTAGAATTTATCCCACCCAATATTCTAATTATAGGTTTTTTATTTATTAATTAGTTGTTTTTGGTTTTTAAAACACCCTTTTAGAATACCCAAAATAATTTCCACCCATTTTCCCAGATTTTACGCCATATTTAAGCACCCAGCACAATATTTTTAAAATTTATGTCACAGATTGTGTGTCTTATTTTAGATACTTTGGTATAATTCTTGATTAGAATCCATTGCATACAACATTTGAGTAATTTTATTTACATAGTGAGTTGCTATTGTGTTTTGTTTTTTGATGGAGTTTTGACTCACTGCGCTTAAGTGTATTTTGTTACCAATTTACATAGTAAACATATGTACACCAATAGTCAACTCACTTCATTTTTTTGTTAATCAGTTTATTTGATTTTATTTTGAATAGTCTTGCTTAGCACATGAGCACTACTTTGCTGTGTTGACCCATTTTACCCATTAACACCAAAAATCCCTGTTAAAATAGTGTATATTTGAACCTGATAGTTGTAATTTGCTTAAAATTTGAAATCATTCTGTTTAAATCCAAGGTATTTTTGGTTGTTGTCATAGCTTTTAAAAATACTGTATTGGAGCCAGTGTTGGAATCCTAGGATGATGTCTTGGCCACTCCTGAAGCTTCTGGGGCTGTCATAGACAGAAAAAATGAACATGAAGCACAACAAAAGGAAAATCACCAATGTGCCTCTGAGGCTAGGTTTTCTGTCTCTACCCTCAGCTGTTCCTGTCTCACCTGCTCCCCAGTGAGAATCACACCTGCCCTTCTACAACAAGCTAAAAAACTTCAAGCCTGTCAACCTACCCAAGTTTGACTGCAAGAGTAATGTGGCCATGTTCTTATGCCTATATCAGAACTCCATATATAGCGCTGATAATGCCATGAGAGACTCTGCAATCATTGACTCCCTGGATGCTAAGACCCAAACTATCAAGTTGCTGTGTCTTCCTGAGAAGAGCTGGACCTTAAATATTTCCAGATCCCTGTGTTGCAAGTGAACCAATGAGGATTCAGTATTTAAATTGGGGAAGACAAAAGTTCAATAGAAAGGACATGAAATATAAGACTAAGGTATTGTTTATTGTAGAATATTATGATTAATATACTATATGGGGAAAGCCACACGGACATAAGGGGGTGGCAGGTTCCATTTAAGAATTGGAGCCAGGGAATAACTTGTGTAGGGATCAACAGGTCAAAGTGATAGTGCTCCTAATTAGGAGAGAGTGCCAACAATTCAATATTGCCATCAAATTGGTTCATGTTGTTAGACACATCAAGGGGCAACTCATCAAGAGCCCCCTGTGTATCATAAGATACATTAGCAGGAAAGTCTGGAAACTTGGTTGCAACACCCCCTTTCCCCCTGATTGTTGTCAGACACCATAATTGGAGTTTTGCGGTAGGTCTGTGAAGGTTCACACAAACAACCTTTGTGTGAGGATGGCATGACAAGGGCACAAGCAATTGTGATGAAGCTTCTTGGTGTTCCCTTGAGCATCCTTAGGTTGGTAGGTGTGATTGTCATAAACTATAGCTATCTTGAAGGGTCCCAAGTGGTTGGATTCCAATTTGGCTGAATTGGGGTTGATGGCGTAGAAAGGGTCATCTACAGCATATCTGGCCTTGAGGTGCCTTGTCCCTTCCCCTCAAATGGCTTGTGTTCAATATCTCAGGCTTTGGCGCGCCACTGGCTCAGAGAAGGAGTGGTCAGCAAGGGGAGTTTCCTGGGAACTGTGGATTGTAATTTTCTTTGCTCTACCCCCATTAAGCTGTTGGGCATCACAAAGGCCAGGGTGCTGGGGCTGAACCTGGTGCCCCTATTGATTCTTGCTTGCAAGATGAGTAGAGCAGTGGTCAAGTGTTCAGTCCATGTGGTATTAGAGTGTTCCTGTGAGAGATTGACAATCAGTTGGACCAGAGAGTCATTTAATTGCTCTACAAGTCCATTGACTTGCAGATGATAAGGGGTGGTAACTATCTGTTAGAGGGCATTCTTGGTGTAGTATGCCTTCATGACCTGTCCAACAAGTTTGGGGCCGCCTTTTGTGATGAGACGTTTGGGCCACCCAAAGCAGGCCACAATTTCCTTGCCAATGAAGTGTGTGATGGTGGTAGCAGTGTGATTAGTGATTGCCCATGCTACTGGTCAATGGTTTAGGTAGTCAATAGATGTGATGATGTACTTCTTCCCAAGTCAGACTTTAGGGAGAGGTCTGACAATGTCAAGGGCCCACTTCTCAAAGGGTTCCATGGCCTTTTATGGGCAAAACAGACTTGGGGGTGCAGGTTTAGATGTGTTCTTTTCACACAACACACATGTTTTGAGGAGAAAAAATGTCTTGACGCATACGCAGCCACCAAACCTTACGTTTCATGATCTCAAAGAGGTTATATCATCTGATGTGACCCAAGATGCAGTGATAATGCAGTATTGTGTTGCCTTGTTATGTGGTGGGAATGTAAGACTTCTTTTCACCTGTCTCTGTCCTGCAGCAGACATTGACAGCATTGATGGTGAGCTGACTTTCATTGTCCTTCAGCTTGGAGATGGTTACCAAATTAATGCCTTTGTAATGAGTTGCTTCAGGACGGAGGTACATCATTGGTCATTCAGGATCCAAGCCATCATCCCCAGTAATGGACACCACATAGAGCCTTGAGAGGGCGTCTGCTGTGACAAGCTACTTCCCAGGCTTATACTCAATGCACAGCTGATAGGGGGATAGACACTTGAACCAGCCTGCCTGTCAGTGTATCAAGTGGGACTGCATTTTGAAGTACTGGAGTGACTTGTGGTCTTTCAGCACACAGGGTGAAAAGGTCGCCCCTTCCAGGTAACAGCGCCATTTATCAATGCAGTGCACAATTGCTGCTAACTCTTTATTGTGTATAGGGTAGCATTGTTCTTTGTCAGTGAGCTTCCTGGACTTGTATGCCATGGGGAGGAAGACACCTTTGTTAATTTCTACCTGTAGCACACCCCCTATGGCTCTGTCAGAGTTTATACTCTCAAGTTTGTACTGGTGGTTCCAATTGGGGAACTGCAATATGGGTGCAGTTGTAAGCTTCTGCTTCAACATCTCAAAGTCTTGATCCCTGGAAGGGGTCCAGTGGAAGCTCTGTTTAGTGTTCAGGAGCTTGGTGAGAGGTGCAATAAGTTCTCCACAATTGGGGATGAATTTAAGCATGTAGACAACCATGCCCAGGAAGGTAAACATCTGACCAAAATCAGTGGGAGGGGGCATACTGGTGTTTGCATTGATTTTGGCAGAGTCAGGCTTTATCCCTTGAGCAGAAATGGTGTGCCCAAAGAACAGCAGCTCAAACTTGAGAAACTTGCATTTGAAGGGTTTAGCTTTTAGCTGATTTTTTCAAAGGGTGTCCAGGACAGCACGGAGGTGTTGGAGGGCGTGGCTTGATCTTGACTGAAGACAATAATGTTTTCAAGGTACACAACAACACACGTCCAAATCAATTCTTCAAATGCTTTTTTCATTAACATGGCAAAGGTGGAAGGAGCGTTGGTCATTCTAAAGTTTATGACCTGGCACCCAAACAACCTGTATTGTGTTTGTAAGGCAGTTTTTGCCTCATCCCCTGGTGAAATGCAGACCTGGTTGTACCCTGCAGTGAGATGAATCTTGCTAAAGACCTTCACACCTGCAAGCTTATCAAACAGATCATTAATCAATGGAAGGGGGTATTTATTTTTAATGGTCACCTTGTTTAAGGTGTGGTAGTCTATTACTAAGCAAAGAGACCCGTCTTTCTTGGCCACAAAGAAGACAGAAGCCTGGTATGGCAAGATCAAGGGGCAGATGAAGCCCTTATTGAGTCAGTTTACAAGGTGCTGGTGTAAGGTCTAATCTTCTTTCGATGTTAGGCAATAGAGGGGACATGCTTTGGGAAGCAACCTTTGCAATTAAACAGCATGCTGGATCTCTTGAGGAGAGAGTAGTTGGTCCAGTGTTTCATTGAAAATGTCCTTATATTCCTTGAGAAGTGTTGCAAGTGCTGGTGGAGTGGTCAAGGGGAGGGTTTCAGGTGATTCAGTGTGGATAACTTTGACTGAGCATTGGTTAAAGTCTAGTTCCCCCCTTGAAATCATACAAGCCTGTTTCTGTTATTCTGACAAACACAGTATCATGAAGCAACTTGCTCATTTTAAAAGGATATATTTGAAAACCCACCCCATTTCTATTGAGGGTAATTACATACATATCCCATTCAATGTAGGGACAGTTGTGACAGAGCCAGTCAAGGCTAGCAATTACATTGTGTCTGAACCCGGCTATTATTAGCCCAGAGAGCTTAACCTGGATGTTCCCCATTCTCACAGAGAAGGGAACTGTCTCATGGGTAATGGTCACTCTGCAGGAGTCAGAACCTGTACTTCCTTTAATCTTCTGGTTAAATGGTCTAACTGTTGTGAATCAGCAAACACCTGGTCCACCATAGTGTGGTCAGCCCTGGTGTCTACCAACAATTTGTGGGTATTCCCATAAAAACAGAAGAGATAGGCTAAGCAAGTTACTTTATTGAGAGAGTGGCTTGCTTGAAGCATGGGGTTGTCACTATAGACCTGTAAGATGTCAAGGGTTTCAACTTTGTGTACATTATAGTTGCAGGGATTCTTTGCCAGGGGTGATTGAGAGTGAGGATCAAGTGGGGTTGTAGAACCTCTTGTAGCTACAACCCCTAGGCTTTTCCCTGGTCCTCAATTTGTGTTAGCTGGAGTTTCCCCTTGCGGGGGCATTTAATCCCATTATCCTGCTGATGGGGCTGGCGGTGCCTACTTTGTTGTGGGCACTGCCAGATGTTGCACAAGGTTGAGGTAGAGCATCATTTGTATGGTGGAAACCCATCAAAGCCTGATTGTTGGCCTCCACAATTGCCTTGTAACAGTTGTTGATGGAGGTGCAACAACCTACAGGGACCCACTTATTAAAATGGGGCTTAAGCCCACTGACTATCAGGCTCAGAAGCATGGTGTTCCCATTGATCACAGCTTCAGGGGCGGCAACAAGAGCTTGCTGCCAGGAGGCAAGGTATTTGGGAACGGATCCAGTCTATTTAATTGCTAGAAGGGGAGTTCCCACCACAATAGGTGAGAAGGTTTTTCTGTAGCAGGACTTTTTGGCGTCCCTAAATGCCGCCCAGGTGACTTCAATTTACTGACTGTCCCAGTTGGTAAACCATACAGCAGAAGGCCCTGTGAGCCGCCTGGACACAGTAGCAACCCACATGGGCTCAGGTACTTGACAGATACAGAGGCAGGTCTTGGTGGAGTGAAGCCAACTGACAATGCTGGCTCCTTTTACCCCACTTGCAAAGGATTCAGCTGAAGGTTGAGAATGCACTATGAAAGGTCCAACTGAGGCAGGGTGACGCTGGCGTCACACTGTCTAAAGAAGAGTTAATTTTACACACTTGTAAGAACTAGCTGGTCTTGGTAAATAATATACCCGTTGGGGATGTCCCCTTGGGGATTGACAGGAAGGTCTCTTGATGGGAAGTAGCCATACAGCCTGTACTCTGTCCTTTCTTGGGGAAATTTTCTCTTTAGGTAGGTTGTAAACTTACTGCTTCTACCACTGTTGCAGCTGAACCAATGAGGATTCAGTATTTGGAATTAGAGAAGACAACAGTCTAATAAAAAGGACAGGAAAAATAAGAATAAGATGTTTTTTATTGTAGAATATTGTGATTAATATACTATATGGGGAAAGCCACAGTGACAGATCCAGGTCAAACCAGTCAAACTTACTGCTATCTTGCCATTGACTCTTGTTACTGGTACCTTCCTGTGACAAAGCTTTGAGGAGCTTTTCCTCCAGGGAGGCAATTTTGTGAGGCAACGCTTTTTTGTCATCTCTCTAATGAGCCATGATTTCATCACTCTTTTTTTCTCTATTGCTTAGTGCCTCAACTTCATGATTGGCTCTTCTTTTACTTGTTGCAAAATTTCATTGAACCCTAACAGCAAGTTCCAGGAGTCCCATGCATAAACTTGACTTCCTTGTGCTGGGGTTCCCTCTCTGAAAAAATAGTTGGAGTATAGTTCTTCAAAAGCTGCTTTCACTTCTACCAAAGATTCCTCAGGTGCAATCTTAGAGACCGCCAGACTTGCCCAAGCCTCCTCAAGCAAGAGGGTAGAAACTTTCTTTCTTGCAGCAGTGGCCTTGACACAAAGCACCCCAAATTTTGATCTTTTAAATATTAATAAAGAAGACATGATAATTAAAAAAAGCTGAGGGGAAAGAATCAAAATCAAAAATATATCGTTATTTAAAATTAGCTCTTTTTGCTTATATACATTTGGGACATATTCAGCTGACACCCCCTCTGGTTCCTGAATCAACCTATGATTCACATCATGTGGTCTATGACATTTGAGTCATTCAAACCTAGATCTTTACCTAAAATATCACTGATAATTCTCAACCTATGAGAATCAACCTACAATGAGAAGAATTCACCTGACTCTATTCATCCCAATGTACCAACTCAACATGGACTTTCCCAGCTCCTGGCGCCAAAACCCTGTGTATTACACATCCCAAAACTCCCCTATCAATGTTCCAACTGGAAACCAGCTGATCAAACCTGAATTCCTAGGCATCATTACCTTTATTCAGTTATTGTTACATTTAATGGTTCTCTTGCGTCTTAAAAGCCGTTAAAACGCTTCAAACCCAGACAAAACACCACCACAGTGTTTTTACACAAAAATTCAGGGGGTTACCTATGGTTAACCATAACCATACCTCTTGAAACAGTCAAGGAAATCAACCAATATAATTAAATCCTCATTAATTATACTACAATATTTATTAACTAACTTTTCTGGTCAATTAAGTCAATTTTGAGACGCCCAGTCTCCAAGATTGCTTCAACCAATCTTTCCTTCTGTTCTTTTATTGAATATAGATACTAAGTTCTCAGGAATCTTTTTTGGAAGAATTCCAGCCAAAACTATCTACATAAAATAAACAGCAAAAACAGAGCAACTTTATATCTTGGAGTATTTATTCAGCTAAATACTTAACAGTGACTGTTGTACGGTCACAGCCACGGGGCCACAAGGGGATGACATGGTGGTTTGTACAATGTAAGTATTGGAGCCAAGGAATAGCTTGTGTGGGGATCAACAGGTCGAATTGATGGCTCTTCTAGTTAGGAGAAAGTGCCCGTAATTTGATATTTCCATCAGATTGGTTCATGTTGTTAGATACGTCAAGGTACAACTCATTGAGCGTCCCCTGTGTATTGTAAGATATGTTGGCAGGCAAGTCTGGAGACTTGGTTACAACACCTGACAGAAGAGTTTGGTAGCCAAGAAGCCCTTCTTGTGACGTAAATCAATGGATAAAAAGAAGATGTCTCCATGTGGTGAGGAATCACCCACCAAATCCACATAGAGTTAATGATTAACCACCAAGGTAGCTTCATATATTGTTTTGTGAAATTTCCAAATGAGATACTAGTGTTAAGTAAAATAATTAACCCCAACCAAAAGAGTTCAGATAAATGGCCTGTGAGAGAATCAGAGTGTCTTTAGAATAAAATTCAGGACATTGATATAGCACCAGAGTTTCAGCTTCAGCAGAGGAGGAATAGTTCCAAGATTAGCAGGCATTGAATTAACATTTGGTGGAGACAACAACAAAGTACCAACAGCAGGCCCTATCTTCCCATAATAATCTGGCTAAGGATTAAATTTTAGAGGATGTAGCGCAAAATGCCAACTACAGAATGCATTTTTAAAATAAAGATTAGACCAAGGGATATTTGATTGTATTGAGTAAAAATTTTGGAGGACTCAACTCTCAAGAGTTGAAACAGTGAAAATTATTCAATATATATCAAAATTCAACTAAGCAATACCGCCTATATCCTGGGCTCCTATTCCTTCCACATTGTCAAGTTAGTATCTAGTCCAGTTTGCAAAGAAACCATGAGTGACCAACTTCTGATGATCATGCTGATTAATAAGCTCATATCTGGTTGTTGTGACCTAGTTTCCAGACTTGCCTGCCAACGTATCTTACAATACACAGGGGGCGCTTGATGAGTTGCCCCTTGACGTGTCTAACAGCTAGAACCAATCTGATGGCAATATTAAATTGTGGGCACTTTCTCCTAATTGGGAGCGGTATCAATTTGACCTGTTGATCCCTGCACAAGTTATTCCTCGGCTCCAATCCTTAAATGGAACCTGCCACCATGCCACCCCCTTGTGGCTGTGTGGCTTTCCCCATATAGTATATTAATCATAATATTCTACAATAAACAACACATTATTCTTATTATTTCTGTCCTTTATATTGAACTGTTGTCTTCCCCAATTCAAATATTGAATCCTCACTGGTTCATCTGCAACAGTGGTAGTAGCAGTAGGTTGACAACCTACCTAAAAGAAAAATTCCCCCCAAGAAAGGACAGAGTATGAGCCATTTGACTACTCCCTATCAAGAAACCTTCCTGCCAATTCCTGAGGGGGGCTTTCCCAACAGGTATGACATCTATCAAGACCAACTGGTACTTACAAGTGTGTAAAATTGACTCTACCTTGGGCAGTGCAACACAAGTGTCCCCCTTCCCCAGTTGGACCTCTCCCAGCGCATGCTCAACCTTGAGCTGGAGTCCTTTTCAGGAGGTTTCAAAGGAGCTGACATTGTCAGTTGGCTCCACTCTACCAAAACCAGACTCTGTATTTGTCAAGTACCTTAGCTCATGTGGGTTGCCACTTCTTCAGGCCGCAATATGGTGCTTACTGCAGTCTGGTTCACCAACTGGACCAGTCAAGAACTCAACGTTACCTGGGCAGCACTCTGAGACGCCGCCAAGTCCCGCTACAGCAAAACCTTCTCCCCCATTGTTGTGGGAACTCTTCTTTTAGCAATAAAACAAACTGGTTCTGTTCCTGAGTACCTTGCCACCTGGCAACAAGCTCTTGCTGCCGCCCCAGAAGCCATAACTGATGGGAACTCCATGCTTCTTAACTTAATATTTAATGAGCTTTGTGAAGAATTTTTGACCAGGGATTGTGGAAAGCCTAATTCATTAGACTTTTAATGAGAATTTATAAGAGTCAATTAATTACCCTTTCATAAATTAACATCATCAAAATTACATTAATAAATGTACATTTAATGGCTCATGACGTTGTAACCAATAATTTATTATACCATGTTGCTGTCACTATCAATACTGGACACCGCAATGCCAGCAACATCAGAAAAATGTGCCACAGCACCAACATTAATTATTCTTAGCGCCAGAGCGCTGCATTAATTAACATCAAGCGCCAAGATGCCAGCTTTGAGAGGGAATAATGCTGAGGCGCCAGGGTTGATTCAAATGGTTGATTTGACTCTTAGTTAGAACTGTATATAGAAGTGATTGTATATCTTAAAAAGAATAACTGATTAATGTGCTAGCAGAGGGTGTCCTTGTGCTAGGCATTGTGGGATTGTGCCCTAAAATAGAAGGATGTCCCTTTTTCTGCCAACCCAACCAAGACTCTACAGTGCGCTGGAATGTCCTAGAAGACATTGCCAGTGACTGATTATTAATAATATGAGAATGCCCCTATATAAGGTGTTGGCAGTAAACGCCAATGGGCAGAATTTTATCTACCTGTATAGGATTAAATAAAAGTTATTTGTTACAAATCAGTTGAACACTGTCTTCCAAATCCTCACATTCAAAGGCATCCAGTAATTGTGTGCCCCTGCCTCCCACTTCTTCTGTTAAATCTGCTGGTGTACGCCAAGTTTCAACAGGCTTAAGCCCCATATCTGCAAGTGGGTTTCTGTAGGTTGCTGCACCTTCATCAATGAATGTTACAAGGTCAGTGTGGAGGCCAATAGACAGTCTTTAATGGGCTTCTGCAGATCCAGTGACACACCACCCCAACCTTATTTGGCACCTGGAAGTGCCCACAATCAAGTAGGCTGCTTTCAGCCCCGCCAACAGGAAAATGTGGTTAAGCGTCCCCGCAAGGGGGAAATCCAGTTAGCACAAATTGAGGACCAGGGAAAAGCATAGGGGTTGTAGTTAAAAGAGGTTCTACAACCCCACTTTACCCTCACTTTCAATCCCTCCTTGAAAAAAAAATCCTGTGATTACAATGTGCATGAAGTTGAAGCCCTCAATGTATTCCAGGTCCACAGCAACAACCCTGTACTCAAAGCTAGTCATTATTCAAATAAAGTAACTTGCTAGGCCTATCCCTTCTGTTTCTGTGGGAACCCCCACAAACTATTGTTGGATACTGGGTCTGATCACACTATGGTTGATTAGGCATTTGCTGAATCTCAATAAATAGACCAAGTACCAAGAAGGTTAAAGGCAGTACAAGTGGCTGACTCCCGTAGAGTAACAATTACCCATGAGATGGTACCCTTCTCCATGAGAATATGGAATGTCCAAATTAAGCTCTCTGGACCAATCATTGAAGGGCTCAGCCACAATTTCATTGCTGGCCTTGACTGGCTTTGCCACAACTGTACCTACATTGAATGGAATATGTCTGTAATTACCCTTGATAGAAATGGGGTGAGTTTCTAGATATATCCTGTTGAGATGAGCAAGTTGCTTCACAATACCGTGTTTTTTAGAGTAACAGAAACGGGCTAATATGAGTTCAAGGGGGGAACTAGACTTCAATCAATGCTCAGTCAAAGTTATCTGTGCAGAACCACCTGCAACCCTCCCCTTGACTACTCTGTCTCTCCAGCACTTGTTGCAATCCTCAAGGAGTATAAGGATGTTTTCAGTGAAACACTGGATCAACTACCCCCTCCCTGAGAGATCCAGCATGCTATACAACTTCAAGGATTGCTTCCCAAAGCGCATCCCCTCTATTGCCTAACACCAAAAGAAGATGAGACCTTCCACTAGCACCTTGTAAACGCACTCAATAAGGGCTTCATCTGCCCCTTGATCTAGCCATACCAGGGTTCTGTCTTCTTTGTAGCTAAGAAGGACGGGTCCCTTTGCCTGGTCACAGACTACCGTGCCCTAAATGAGGTGATGGTTAATAACAAGTACCCCCTGCCGCTGATTGACAACCTGTTTTATACACTCACAGGTGCAAAGGTCTTTAGCAAGATTCATCTCACTGCAGGGTACAACTAGGTCTGCATTGCACCAGGGGATGGGGCAAAAACTGCCTTACAAACACAATACAGGTTGTTTGAGTGCCAGGTCATAAACTTTAGAATGACCAACGCTCCTTCCACCTTTGCCATGTTAATGAAAAAAGCATTTGAGGAATTGATTGGGATGTGTGTTGTTGTGCACCTTGACAACCTTATTGTCTTCAGTCAAGATCAAACCACACAACTCCAACACCTCATTGCTGTTCTTGACATACTTTGGAAGAACCAATTGGGGGCTAATGTAAAGTCACTTCCCCTTTTTTCCTGGATAGGACAATATTCCTGCATCACACACAAAAATCTGCTCAAAAGCCGGTCAAGCCCCTTATTTCCCTTGAGGATTTAGCACACACAATTGACGAGAGATTTGTATTGACATACCCTTCCCAATTGGTAAATACCAACGCTTTGGACTCTGTCCCCACTTGGAAGGAATCTCTAATTAATTTGTATTATTTTTTGGCTTGGGCCCATCCACACTTGAAATTAATTAAGTCTAAGCATTCAGGTCGCGCTACTGCCATTTCTTTAAAAGCCATTCCAACTGGGTTGAACCATTCAGTTGACCCAAAACAATCAGAGTTGATGTCAGAAATTAATGAGAAGCCCTCCAACCCTTTGGATTCTCCTCTGCAAAATTTCTCTTCAAGCCAATCAAGTCCCAGCCTTGATTCAGGTGACCCTTGAATTCAAATTCCACCCTTAAAGCAAGACAGGGGACTGAAAGTCCCCTGCTTGCTCATTTTTTAAAATTAAAGTTTCAACTTTCCTAACTGAAGTTTTTTTATTTTTGGGGCTCTTCTACTAGTTCCCCTCCATTCCTGGCTTTGTTAGTATTTATATTACAATTACTTACCTTCCCTGCCTTTCCCTGGTTTACAGTGTTGTTTTCAAAGTTACTACAGTTAACGTTAGTGCTAGTGGTTGCGCTTATCTTAGTTGTTTCAAAAATCTAGTTTGAACTTTAAGATTAGTATTACAATCAATATAAATTTTACTTTAAGTTTTAAATTGTTTTCCTTTTACTTTTGAGCTCCTTGGCTTTTAATATATGCTTACTGTTGTATTTCTGCGTAGAGTTTGTAGTTGCTTCCACTTAACTCAAAATATGATCCTTCTTATTACTAAAGATTAGGTCAAGATAAGTATCTAGCCTAATGCGTATAATAAAGTTAAAGTATTTAAATTTTATCTTTTATTTAATCAATCAAGAAGGGAGTTATATAGTAACAGAAGAGATTAACAAGAGACACAGAATGCCAGGATCATCTGGTTACAGCCTTGTTTCCCCTATCCTTATCCCACTATTAGACTAAAAATTGGCTGATCATTAGTTAATATGAGCTCAGGATACAACTTAGTTGATCATTTGGCCTTGTTATCATCCAGAGCAAGAGTACCATTGTTACATGATTCACAATCTTAATGGATCAATGTGTGATTCTAGTGACGGCAAGTTTACAACCAATCACTTCACAACACTTACACTCTGTAAACCTGGCCACAAGGCAACAGATAATTGCGGCCTTTGTTCCTTGCTCTTCCCAGCCTCCCAGTAAATTTCTTGCTTGTGTTTGTCTGTTGGTTATTCTCTTTTTTGGAATTGTTTACAACAATAATCAAGAGAACTTCAGGAGTACAAATCTGTTATTGCTGGTCCCAAACTTGATCATTAAGAGAAATGTTGGTCCCTCTTGCCAAGTTTGTTGTTTATACCATGGTGCTGGCTCTGGTAATGATATGTGTACTACCCCAGATCTGTGAAGGTGTATTTCACATACCCTTCACTGTGTTGGTGCTGACCCAGGTCAATTCATGCACTTACTGAAGGACATCCCTGGATACGCCCAGGATATCCTTGCTACCAGTGAGAGCATTGTGAGAAGCTTGACTTGTGAAAACCTCAAGCTCACTGCCCTTGACCCAGTCCCACTCATGACCCCCAGCCTGACCCCCTTCCCTTCTCCTCCCTTAAAGATCCCAGTCCCACTGATATCAGAGGAACTCTTGGATATACAAGAGCTCAGACCCAAGTGTGCCTCCTGGCTACTTGATGGGATGCTTTTGATGGGCTTGGACTCATACTTCCCTCATCTATCTGCTGTGTCCTCCCTATATACGCCCTTTCAAGCGGTCATCCCAGTCTTACCTTGGATGGTGAGCTGGTGGATCCTTCTGCCAGGATAGGAGCCAAACTTAGTTAGTTTAGACCCCCTCTCTCACAGCTAAGCCCTCTAAATGTGAATTCCTCAAGTTGGAGCTCTTGTTTCTTGGGCACACCATCTCTGCCCAAGGGATGAAGCCTAATCCCTCCAAAATTAAGGCAATCACAAGCATGACACCTCTCACCAATGTGAGCCAGGTGTGTACATTCTTAGGCATGGTTGCCTATGTGCAAAAGTTTAACCCAATTGCAGGGAATTAATTGTACCTCTCACTGAGCTCCTGAACACTAAACAGCTCTTCCCCTGGACTCCTACCGGAGATCAAGCCTTTGAGATGTTAAATCAAAGACTTACAACTGCACCTTTATTACATTCCCCAATCAGAAGCGCCAATAAAAACTTAATACTGATGCCTCTGACAGAGCCATAGGGGACGTGATACAGGTATAAACTGACAAGGGCACCTTCCTCCCTGTGGCATACAAGTCCAGGAAGCTCACTGACAAAGAGCAATGTTACCCTATACACAATAAAGAGTTGGCATCAATTGTGCACTGCATTGAGAAATGGTGCTGTTACCTGGAAGGGGCGACCTTTTCACCCCGCGTCCTGACAGATCACAAGTCACTCCAGTACTTCAAAATGCAGTCCCACTTGATACACTGACAGGCAGGCTGGTTCAAGTGTCTATCCCCCTATCAGCTGTGCATTGAGTATAAGCCTGGGAAGTAGCTTGTCACAGCAGACGCCCTCTCAAGGCTCTATGTGGTGTCCATTACTGGGGATGATGGCTTGGATCCCAACTGGACAATGCTTTACCTCTGTCCTGAAGCAATCCGTTACAAAGGCCTTAATTTGGTAACCATCTCCAAGCTAAAGGACAATAAAAGTCAGCTCACCATCAATGCTGTCAATGTCTGCTGCGGGACAGAGACAGGTGAAAAGACGCCTTACATTCCCACCACATAACAAGGCAACACAATACTGCATTATCACTGCATCTTGGGTCACATCAGATAATGTAACCTCTTTGAGATCATGAAACGTAAGGCTTGGTGGCTGTGTATGCCTCAAGACATTTTTTTCTCCTCAAAACATGTGTGTTGTGTGAAAAGAACACGTCTAAACCTGCACCCCCAAGTCTGTTTTGCCCATAAAAGGCCATGGAACCCTTTGAGAAGTGGGCCCTTGACATTGTCAGACCTCTCCCCAAAGTCTGATATGGGAAGAAGTACATCATCACAGCCATTGACTACTTAACCCATTGGCCAGTAGCATGGGCAACCACTAATCACACTGCTACCACCATCACCTGCTTCATTGGCAAGGAAATTGTGGCTTGCTTTGGGCAGCCCAAACGTCTCATCACAGATGGTGGCCCCAAACTTGTTAGACGGGTCATGAAGGCATACTGCACCAATAATGCCCTCTAACAGATAGTTACCACCCCTTATCATCTGCAAGTCAATGGAATTGTAGAGTAATTAAATGACTCCCTGGTCAAACTGATTGTCAAGCTCTCACAGGAACATTATAATACCACATGAACTGAACACTTGCCCACTGCTCTACTCATCTTGCAAGCAATAATCAATAGGGGCACCAGGTTCAGCCCCAGCACCCTGGCCTTTGGGATGCCCAACAGAATAATGGGGGTAGAGCAAAGAAAATTACAATCCACAGTTCCCAGGAAACCCCCCTTGCTGACCACTCCTTCTCTGAGCCAGTGGCGCACCAAAGCCTGAGATATTGAACACAATCCAATTGAGGGGGGAGGGAAAAGGCACCTCAAGGCCAGATATGCTGTAGGTGACCCTTTCTACGCCATCAACCCCAATTCAGCCAAATTGGAACCCTACCACTTGGGACCCTTCAAGATAGCTGTGGTTTATGACAACCACACCTACCAACCTAAGTATGCTCAAGGGAACACCAAGAAGCTTCATCAAAATTGCTTGTGCCCCTGCCATGCCATCCTCACACAAAGGTTGTTTGTGTGAACCTTCCCAGATCTACCACAAACTCTAATCCTGGTGTCTGACAACAAGCAGGGGGAAAGGGGATGTTGCAACCAAGTTTCCAGACTTGCCTGCCAATGTATCTTATGATACACAGGGGGCGCTTGATGAGTTGCCCCTTGATGTGTCTAACAACATGAACCAATATGATGACAATGTCAAACTGTTGGCACTTTCTCCTAATTAGAAGTGCTACTAATTTGACCTGCTGATCCCCAAAAGAGTTATTCCTTGGCTCTGAACCTTACATGGAACATGCCACCATGTCACCCCCTTATGGCCTGGTGGCTTTTCCCATATAGTATATTAATTGCAGTACTCTATAATAAACAAAATATTTTATCTTTCATTCTTGTCCTTTCTTATAGACTGTTGTCTTCCCAAAATCAAATACTGAATCCTCATTGGTTCAGTTGCAACATGGTGATCCTTGTCATGAATGACATTTTAATACTTGTATTAAAAACCCAAGAGTCAAACCCCAGTTCCCTGAAGGCAGATCAAACACTCCAGGACAGACCAAGACCTGCCAATCTGTTAAATCACAGGCTCAAATTGTTAAATTACCCTACAACCTGCCGGCCTGCTATAGAGAATTCCCCAAATAGTTGCTAGTCTGCTGCCAAACTGGTGCCAATGAAGACCCATACCTGCAAAGAAGATATAACCTGGCTAACAGAGGTTAGGGAAGGACCTACTGCCAACCTGCCCAACGCCAATACTGTAGTTTTGAAACCAATATTGGAAACCCTGGAATCAAACCCTGACCCTACAAAGACTACTTGAGTCACAAAAAGTGGACAGGAGACTGCCCACTTGTTAAATTGCAAACCCAAGTTAACAAGTTACTCCAAGACCTGCCAGTCTCCCAAGGACAATTCCCTGAATGGTCACCAGTTTGATGCCAAATTTTAAGCCACCAAAGATCTGAACCTATTCAGAGGTTACAGTTTACCTTAAGGAGGTTAAAAAATAATCTAATTTTTTACTCTGCCAATGACCACCAGCAACTACCAGCCTTCTTTCCAGAAGGGGTAGTAAAATTGAACTACTCAGGTGACATAGTGAACAGTGGCAACAGAAAAAAAGCATTATTATTTATATTTGCCAGAGCAGGCACAACCTGGATCTGCTGCCCTTGAGACTCCAAGCCAAGATTCATGCCCCGCCAGTGCCTTGTCTTCAAACCTGAACCCTGCAAAAATTGAAGAAGCAAAGTCCCATGGTATAAAAATCCCAGCGGTATGGTGATGACCACATTGTCATTTTTAATAATAAAGTTTTATGAACCTTTCATTCAAACAAATCTTACCTTACATATTCTTAGTGATCTTTCATCTTAACTCCATTCAAGTAGACCATCAGGAAACCACCCACTCTGGAGACTAACCTGCTGATTCCCCCCAGTCACTCTACTGTCCCCCAGAAGCCCCCTTTGGACCTGTGCATTTTACTGAATACCCGCCCAACCTGGCCTACGCAGAGTACAACTTGGAGACCATCCTCATTGCTGACCCCTTAGCCAGGACTAGAGAAACTGAATACATAGGAAGTGAAGGAAAGTGGTACAAAAGGCCGCCAAGATTGTTCAAAGACAAGTACAATTATCTGCTGCCTACTTTGTTCCCATGACTCCGCCCTTAACCCCACAACCTGACTGCCCAATGGAGACCCCCACTGCTGCAGAGACCACGTCCACTCAACTGTTTGGAGTACTTTACAACACCTTGACAGTAATGGTGAATTCCATGATCCCTACCTCTGGACCCTGGTCCTTACTCAGGCAATCTATGTCTTACATTATCAATTTAGCACCCATTTTATGGTGGGCTTTACCCGCCGGCTTGGCCCAACCTCATCCTGAGCTGCCCAATGCCTCTACCTATGCCTGGTTTCCTGAAAATCCTCAAATTACACCAATTTATTAATGTCAGTTTTCAAGGGTGAATTGGATTCAGCTGGTGGACTGGAGCAGCCGCAACCCATTTTTGACCAACTGTTTGATTCAAATCCATTATTTTGGTTAACTTTGTTAAAGGTTTTCTGGCTTTTTATGCCTTCCTACTTGGCCAAATAATTCCTGGTATTATTGAATCTACTGTGAAACTTCTTAGCTACAAGATGAACTTTGCAAACACCAAGTTAAAGGTGAGGGAAGCCCTAGAAGACTTCACTTCTAGGCTCTACCTCAAGGCTCATACCCTTTTGTCCATGAGCGCTGTGCAGTTTATTGATGTGCAGTCAGCACTCTTCAATGCGGTACATGTCAAACCAAGAGCTATCTCTGGCTCTTAAGTTAGGTATATACAACACTTGCACAGTGCCAGACCTTATTCTGCTCCTACGCATCTACAAGAAGGAGTTTGAAGTCCCTCTCCCTGAAAGCTGTCCCCACCCACAAGCTGAGTATAGACCCCAAGTGGCTGTGAAGATGCCCAAGCCTTCTGACAAGGTTGGGCTGCTCCATCCAACAACGCTCCCAGTACTTGCTTCAAATGCGGCATGGCTGGCCACTTCTCTTGGGAGTTTAAGAACCCCTTTCAAAAGGTCCACCATTTAGGCATGGAGGACGCCAAGGAGAACAATGAGGACCAGTCAAAAAACCACTAAGCAGCCAGTAAAAGAAGAAATCCTTGGCTGCCTTTGTAATTTTGACACCCTTATCTCCCCTCACACTGCTGCCCCCCAACAAACCTGTTCAGAGGCCTGCTTTTTTTACCATCCTCTGAGTCAAAACCTAATAATAATAAACCCTCCCTAAACAACTTAAACTCCCAACCAATACACAAGGATGCTGAATCTGAAGGAGTTCAAGAGGACCTTCTACATCAAGTCCTCACAGTTAACACTCAAACCCATTGGACTACACTTTTCCCTATGGTATTTATCCCACAAATAGCTCATAAAACAGTTTCCTTACCTTATGCCAAACAACTGGCTCAGCCAGGTGTTGAAGTCACCCATGAAGAGGACAGCGCTGAATAACTGGCCAAGCTTCACATACAGTAAACATCTCAGTACCTCTAGAATCCCTCAAGGAAGCAAGCCCAGCTGTAGGAGCTTCCATAGCTACCTTCCTGGAGAAGTTTAAGAGATTAAATGTACACCAGGTCTCCAAGATTGTAGAGATCAGAGAAGACTGCCAGGATTTTACCTATATCAACCTGGTAGTGAAGAAACCCCACATCCAAGCCATACTAGATACTGGTGCTCCATGGGAAATTATATCCTTGTGGCTGGTCAAGAAGCTTAAGCTGGCACTGAACTTAGCCTACCATAAAGAGTTTAATATGGATGAGCCACAGATCACTAGAGCAAAAGGAGCCTACTCTTCCCTCCCTCTTTGCTTTTGGAAACTAATGATCACTGCCCATACCATAGGTCTGGAAAAAAAGTCTATGAGATTCTTATTGGGGCTAGCTTAATGGTCCATTATGGCGCTCTGATCAACTATGTATATTATATGTTCATGATCTTGGGCCACTATATTCCCATTTTCCACCATGGCAACTCCCCTTCTGACCTGCCCTTACGCTGTCTTCACTACATCAACCTGGAATACACAGATAAAGAACTGCCAGTTGCTTATACACTGCAGAGTAAGAAGGCTAAGGTGCTTTCTCTCTTGCTTGGGGAAGCCAATGGAATCCCAGTCTACTCCTCCTGTAATGTGACTGTCCCACCTGGCTCTCAGGTGATTCACAATACAGGCCTCTTGCTGGCTCTAATGGCTGGTACTCATGGAGAAATCTTTGGCATCCCTAATGCCTCCAGACTAGAACCATGGGTTACACTGGGCATCCTCATGCCAAGCAAGAAGGAAGTGCTCATACTCTTGGCCAATGTCATGAATGCCATCATTCACCATAAATTTTGATTTTGCCTTTGTTGGGTTATTTTAAGGACAAACCCCTCTCTTTTTCTTTTGCCCTTCAAAATGAGGCTGGCACTGAATTGGAAAATGTAATTGTTCAGCTTCCAGATTCTGCACAACTCAATTACCCCACTCATGCTTATGACAAGTGATCCTAATGTCCATGTACTGTTTTGTGGTAAAGCTACACAGTATATAATCCCAATCTTTTTACCCAATAAAATTTAAGTTATATTCACATTTTGTCTTTGTGTCTTCACATACTTTGGTGTTGCAACCAAGTTTCTAGACTTGCCTGCAACTGTATCTTACAATACATAGGGGGCGCTTGATGAGTTGCCCCTTGATGTATCTAACTACATGAACCAATCTGATTGCAATATCAAATTGTGGGCACTTTCTCCCAATTAGGAGCGCTATTAATTTGACCTGTTGATCCCCACACAAGTTATTCCTTGGCTTCAAACCTTACATGGAACTTCCCACCATCCACCCCTGTGTGGTCTTGTGGCTTTCCCCATGTGGTATATTAATCACAATATTCTACAATAAACAATACCTTATTCTTATTATTCTGTCCTTTCTATTGGACTGTTGTCTTCCCCAATTAAAATATTGAATCCTCATTGGTTCAACTGCAACAGTGGTAGTAGCAGTAGGTTGACATCTACCTAAAAGAAAAATTCCCCCCAAGAAAGGACAGAGTATGGGCCATATGGCTACTCCCCAACAAGAGACCTTCCTGCCAATCCCCAAAGGGAACATCCCTGACAGGTATGTCATCTATCAAGACCAGTTAGTTCTCACCAGCATGTACAATTGGCTCTGTCTCAGGCAGCGTGACGCCAGTGTCACCCTGTCCCAGTCAGACCTATCTCAGCGCATGCTCAACCTTCAGCTAGAATCCTTTGCTGGTGGCGTCAAAGGGGCTGACATTGTCAGTTGGCTCCAATCTACTGAAACCTGTCTCCACATCTGTCAGGTTCCTGAGTCCATGTGGGTTGCCACTGCTTCTGAACACCTCATGGGTCCTGCCACTGTGTGGCTCACCAACTGGACTAGTCAAGAACTCAACGTTACCTGGGCGGCATTCTGAGACGCCGCCAAGTCCCGCTACAGCAAAACCTTATCCCCCATTGTCGTGGGAACTCCTCTTTTAGCAATCAAACAAACTGGTTCTGTTCCTGAGTACCTTGCTGCCTGGTAACAAGCTCTTGCTGCTGCCCCCAAAGCTGTGACCAATAGAAATACAATGCTACTCACTCTCATTGACAATGGGTTAAGACCCCATATCTGCAAGTGGGTCCCTGTAGGTTGCTGCACTTCCATCAATGACTGCTACAAGGCTATTGTGGAGGCTAACAACCAGGCCTCAATGGGCTTCTGCTGTACCAGTGACGCTCCATCCCAACCACATACCACACCTGGCAGTAGACACAATCAAGTAGGCTGTTGCAAGCCCTGTCAGCAAGATAATGTGACTAAATGCCCCCGCAAGGGGGAGCTTCAGCTAGCGCAGATTGAGGATCAGGCAAAAGCCTGGGGGTTGTAGCAACAAGAGGCCTTGTAACCCCACCTGACCCATCCTGTCAATCCCTGCTTGCTAAAAATCCCTGTGACTACAACATTCATGAAGTTAAAACCCTGGACGTCTTTCAAGTCTACAGTGACAACCCCGTATTGCAAGCAAGCCACTCCTAAAATAAAGTAACACACTTGTCCTATCCCTTCTGTTTCCGTGGGTACACCCACAAATTACTGGTATATACCGGGGCCAACCACACTATGGTGGACCAGGCGTTTGCCAACTCTCAACAATTGAACCAAGTGCCCAGCAGGTTCAAAGCAGTACAAGTAGCTGACTCCTGCAGAGTTTCAATCACCCATGAGACGGTACCCTTATCTGTGAGAATGGGGAACGTCCAGGTTAAACACTCTGGGCCAATCATGGCAGGGCTCAGCCACAACGTAATTGCAGGCCTCAAAAGGCTTTGGCACAACTGTCCCTACATTGATTGGGCTACCTCTGTCATCACCCTCAACAGAAATGGGGACGGGTTCCAGATTTACCCTGTGGAAATGAGCAAGTTACTCCATGATACTGTGTTTGTCAGAATAACAGAGACAGGCTTGTACAATTTCAAGGGGGAAACTAGACTTTAACCAATGCTCAGTCAAAGTTATCCATGCTGAACCATCTGCAGTCCCTCCCTTGACCTCCTCACCAGCACCAGTGCTTGCTGCACTCCTTGAGGAGTACAAGGATGTATTCAGTGAGACACTTGAACAACTACCACATCCCTGGGAGATCCAGCACACTGTACAACTTCAAGGATTGTTACCTAAAGCACAGCCATTATACCGTCTTACACCAAAGGAAGATGAGACCCTCTTCCAGCACCTTGTGAACGCGCTTGATAAGGGCTTCATTTTCCCCTTGCTCTCTTCATACAGGGCAGCTGTCTTCTTTGTAGCTAAGAAGGACGGGTCCCTTTGCCTGGTCACAGACTACTGTGCCCTAAATGAGGTGATGGTTAATAACAAGTACCCCCTGCCGCTGATTGACAACCTGTTTGATACACTCGCAGGTGCAAAGTTCTTTAGCAAGATCAATCTCACTGCAGGGTACAACCAGGTCTGCATTGCACCAGGGGATGAGGCAAAAACTACCTTCTGCACGCGCTACAGGTTATTTGAGTGTTGTGTCATGAACTTTGGGATGACTAACACTCCTTCTACCTTTGCCATATTGATGAACAAAGCATTTGGGGAACTGATTAGAAATTTTTTGGTTGTGTACCTTGACAACATTATTGTCTTCAGTCAAGATCAAACCACACACCTCCAACACCTCTGTGCCGTCCTTGACACCCTTTGGAAAAACCAGCTAAAAGCTAAACCCTCCAAATTTGAGTTTCTCAAGTCAGAGCTGTTATCCCTTGGGCACACCATCTCTGCCCAAGGAATAAAGCCTGACCCTGCCAAAATCAAGGCAATCACCAGCATGCCGCCCCCCACTGATGTGGGCCAGGTGCAGACGTTCTTAGGCATGGTTGCCTATGTGTGCAAGTTCATTCCCAATTGCAGGGAACTAATTGCACCTCTCACTGAGCTCCTCAATACCAAACAGTGCTTCCATTGAACCCCTGTCAGAGATGAAGCCTTTGAGACGTTGAAACAAAGGCTCACAACAGCACCAGCACTGCAGTTACCCAATCAAAACTGTCAGTACAAACTTGAGACTGATTCCTCTGACAGGTCCATAGGGGGCGTGCTAAGGGTAGAAACTGACAATAGTGTCTTCCTCCCTGTGGCGTATGAGTCCAGGAAACTTACTGACTCAGAACAAGGCTACCCCATTCATGATAAAGAATTAGCAGCCATTGTACATTGTGTCAAGAAGTGGCGCTGTTACCTGGAGGGTGCTACCTTCCCACCCTGCGTTCTAACGGACCACAAGTCACTTCAGTACTTCAACATGCAATCCCACTTGACACGCTGCCAAGCAGGATGGGTTGAGTGTCTATCCCCTTACCAGTTACTCATCAAGTACAAGCCTGAAAAGGAACTTATTGCAGCTGATGCTCTTTTGCAACTCTACGTAGTGTCCATCACTGGAGACAATGGTTTGGATCCAGACTGACCCATGCTTTACCTCCGCCCTGAGGCAACTTGCTACAAGGGCCTTAACTTGGTAACCATCTCCAAGTTGAAGGATAACAAAATTCAGTTCACCATTAATGCTGGTAACTTCTGCTGTTGGGCAGAGACTGGTGAAAAGACGCCTTACATTCCCACCACGCAACAAGGGGACACAATACTGCACTACCACCAAACTCTGGGTCACATCAGAGGGTGTAACCTCTTTGAGATCATGAAACAGAAGTTTTGGTGGCCGTTCATGCATCAAGACATCTTGGACCTCCTCAAAACATGTGTGTTGTGCAAAAAGAACACGTCCAAATCTACACCCCCAAGTCTGTCCTGCCCATCAAGACCATGGAACCCTTTGAGCAGTGATCCCTTGACATTGTGGGGCCACTCCCTCAAGACAGACTTGGAAAGAAGTACACTATCACTGGCATTGATTACTTCACTTGCTGGCCAGTAGCCTGGGCAACCACTAATCACACTGCCACCACCATTACCTGCTTTATTGGCAAGGAAATTGTGGCCCCCTTTGGGGGACCAAACGCCTCATCACAGATGGCAGCCCTAAACTTGTTGGGCATGTCATGAAGGCATACTTCACCAAGAACGCACTCCAATGTATAGTTACGACCCCCTACCATCCTCAAGCCAATGGACTTGTAGAACGGTTAAATGGCTCCCTGGTTAAATTGATTTCCAAGCTATCACAAGAGCACCCTAACGCTGCATGGACTGAACACCTACCCACCGTTCTACTTATCTTGCAAGCAAGAATCAACAGGGGAACAGGGTTCAGTCCCAGCACCCTGGCCTCTGGGACGCCTGACAGTCTGATAGAGTTGAACAGGCAAAGTTATGGTCCAAGGTTCCTGACAAGTCTCCCCTAGTAACAACCCCATCCCTAGATCAATTGCGTGCCAAAGCCAAGAAAATTGAACACAAGCAGATTGCAGGAGGGCAAAGCACCTCAAAGCTAGATACGCTGTAGGTGACCTCTTCTACACCCTCAATCCCAATTCTGCCAAGTTGGAACCCAACCACCTAGGGCCCTTCAAGATAGCCGCGGTCTTTGACAATCACACTTATCAACTTGAAGATGCCCAAGGAAACACTAAGAAGCTTCACCATGATTGCTTGTGCACCTGCTGCGCCATCCTCACACAAAAGCTGTTTGTGTGGACCTTCCCAGATCTTCCGCAGACTCTGGTCTTGGTGTCTGACAGCAAGCAGGGGACAAGGGGGGTGTTGCAACTGAGTTTCTAGACTCACCTGCTAACATATCTTACAATACACAGGGTGTTCTCAATGAGCTGCCCCTTGACAAATCTAACATTATGGACCAATCTGATGGGAATGTGAAATTGCGGACACTTTCTCCTAATTAGGAGTGCTATTGATTTGACTTGCTGATCCCCACCCAAGTTATTCCTTGGCTTCAAACCTTACATGGAACTTCCCACCATGCCACCCCCATGTGGCCTTGTGGTTTTCCCCATATGGTATATTAATCACAACATTCTACAATAAATGATACCTTATTCTTTTTATTCTGTCCTTTTTGTTGGATTGTTGTCTTCCCAAATTCCAAATACTGAATCCTCATTAGTTCAGTTACAACATTGGCCCCTCTCTAGCCACGTCTATCAGATGTTATTCATTCAGGGCAACAAGGTAATTGCATAGCCTTCCCTGCCATTATAAACAAGACTTAGTACAAATCCAATCCTAAGGTTAGTATTTCCTGTTGTGACTCTGTGCCGCGCCTCAGATCACAACAAAAATGGTGCTCACTACAGGGGCTGTAAGCCCCTTGGTTATCCCTTTCACAACCACGTTTTCAGGACCTTTGCCTCCTCCCATACAAGAGCTGACTTTGCCTGAAATTACCAGTCCTCCTATTGAGGAAGAAATTTCTGACCACCTATCATCCCTACTGTGCTGAACCTCAGGAATGGTCCCTGCCTAGTTGCCTACTCTTTGGGTACCCCTTACTTAGAACAAGTCATGGCGGTAGCCCTTGGGTTAGCCCGTGATGGGGCCATCTCTTGCCTCCAGCTTCAGTTCATCCAAGCAGAATACTATAAATTGATTATAGCTCCACAATTTCCACAGCATTTCCTCTCAGCAGCTGGCTCTGATGAACACTTATTGTCATCTTTTGTACAACCCGCCTTAGCCCACCACCAGAAGGTGTTGGGGCTTCACGTTCAGGAGATTTCATCTCTACAAGCTGCTGTCACTCATCACTGGGATCAGTTTGCGGCCTACCAGCAGTGAATCCACTCCCTGTTTTCCTTGGTATCAGAAAATTAGCGCGACTCTGTCACCTCCCAATCTACTTGGTTAATTCCATTGAAAAAATGAGCCAGTTCATCTCTGAGTATGTCAGAGCGTCTACATGAGTTTCACCAGTTGGAACAGCCCTGGCGCGCCCAAGTAGATTCCACTCCAAACACCTATCTCAGCAATTTTGAACAATTTGTGCAGCAACTCAAAAATTTCAGTGCTTACTCCTTTGACCAATTACAGCAAGTAGCAGTCCATGCTGAAAAAGGCCTCCATGAACTTGGCAAGGAATTTTATCAAGAAAGGGCTTCTACTGCTGCTACCATTGCCAAACTCCAGACTCAAGTAAATGAACTATCTACCTCCAAATCAGATCCCTGCCTTCTCCTCCATCTGACAAGTTGGCAGATAGAGAGCAGATACTATGGGATGCCATTTGAGAGTTAAGAGCATCAACCTGAAGTCAGGATTGCCCTACCAAAGCCCCTCAGCCAGATCCTCAAGTGCTTGCTCTGACAACTCAGATTGCTGACTTACAGCAAGAGGTTGCTACCTTGTGTGAGGTGATAATGTCTGTCATTAGTCCAACTGGGGTTGGTGGTGAAGATGGCTGTTGCTCTGGCTTGTCAGGAGCCCCCTGCATTCTTTATGCTAGAGAGTTGATATCTCTAGCCAATGAGGTGGACTATTTGAAACAATACCACTCTGAGCTTGATAAAGACGTACAAGAAATGAGTGAGTTAATTGATTCAGTGAATGACAGGTTTGCTCCTTGCCTTTTGGTGGGTGTGTCTCTTATCTCTCATCTGGCTGAACTGTCCTCAGTAGTAACTGCACAGGGTCAACGCCTGGATGATACTGGGTGGTAGACCACCCTACATAATGATACAGGCATCCACACTGCTGAAACTTTGACTACCCTTGAGGAAAGTGTTTCCCAGCTGTGGGCCAGACAGCCCCCCACCAAATCTAAAGCAGAATTCTCCCCACACATAAATGTACTCAATAGCAAAAATGGTGGCCCACCCCCAGAAGCACACTATAAGCCTACCTTTAAGCAAGTCTATGACCCCAAAACCTCAACCATTGAAGCTTTCCTAACTATCTATTAAACTGCCATGAGAAGAGCCTTGGATGAGGTCAAGAAGGAGCACATTCTAACCTGTCTGCATCCAACCTGTCAAGAGGTAGTAGTGCCAAAGCTGCCCACCATTGAGACCTGGGAAGATATGAACCAACTTCTGATTGACAAATTTGGTGGTGACCTTAGTCTGGAGGTAATGCAGGATGCCTTCATGCACATTGCTTTCAAGCCAAAGGAGACCCTAGCTAAATTTTCAGGTAGATTCTACATGGAAAGACAACAACTGATCACAAGCTGCCAGTTGACTGCACATGAAGCATACATGGCTTGCGCTCAAGCCCTCAAGGTTAACCAGCTCCTGTGTCTTCACTTCAAAGTTCATAAATATATGCTTTCTTCTGTGAAGAGCATAAAGACACTGTTGCAGGATATGCACATTACCCATTCTGGGGAAGTTGTACAGGAGAATTTTGCGGCCTCTACCTCTAGTTTGTCTTCACGTGACCATGTATCCTTACCATGAACTCACAGAATCCTCCTCAACGCCAGTTTTTCCATAAGTGTGGACAGATAGGTCACCATTCCCAAGTCTGCACCAATCCTTGAGTGAAAGGAGCTGATCCCAAAGAGCAAGTGGGAAAAGAACAGTCAACCTAGAGGCAGAGACGCTCTTGGTTGACAACTCTTCCAGTCTCCTTCAATTCCCCCCTCTATTGCTGACTCTGAGCCTGCTGAAACTGAGGCTCCTCTCATTCTGCTGCTACTTCACAACATCTCTGATGACTCTGACATGGAAGATTCCGATATAGAAAATCCCAACGCCTATGGGTATTCAGTCCTGGCCGTCCCTGAAACTATTGCAGTCCCTTATAAGCTATGTTCTGTAAAAACTACAACAACTGCCAAGCCTCTGCCTGAAGCCAAAAAAGGTTGTCTCTTGCCCATACCTTACTCAAGCCAATAGATCTCCCATGCTTGTCAAATCTTCTGAGGAAGCTGCTGAGGTTTCTGATGCTGTGTTCAAAAACTTCTCAGTCTCACTTCCTCTCCAGACAGTCTTTAAAGAATTCTTGGGCCTAAAATGCATGATCAAAAAATGGGACAAAGAACTAACAGAAGCCCAAGACATTCTGGCTTTCCTCTCAACCTTTAAATTTACTACCACTTGTGTGGAAATATCCATTTAAAAGGTGAAAATTAAGGCTGTCTTAGACACTGGATCTCCTGTCAATGTTGTCTCCTCAAAGCTTGTCAAGAAGCTCAAACTTGCCCCCAACCTTAACTATCACCAGTTTTATGGCACAGCTGGGCTATCCATGACCTGCACTATAGGAGCTTATTCTTCTCTTCCCATGCAGTTTGGCAAACTACTCTTGGTCACACCTGCCATTGTCTTGGAGAATGAGAGCTACAACCTCCTAGTTGGTACTCAATTCCTTAGGGAATACAATGGGATCATCAACTTAAAGGAAGTCCACCTCTTTATCTTAGGGTAGGAGGTCCCTCTGATCTTTGAAGAGCCAGTCAAAGTTCCCAGGAAGCACCTCAAGACATGTGCCTTGGAATATCAAACTGGTTTTTTCACTCTAAAATACTATACCCATTCCTCCAACATGAAATGCCCTCCTATGGCTTGCCCTGCGTCTGAAGGGATTCCTCTCTTGGTCACCTCCGCTATAACCATTCCCCCCCAGATCTCAGGCTATCCTAGACTCCCAAATATTGTATGAGCTACCCAAGCCTACGTTCCTAGAGTTATACTCTCCTTCCTTGCTAGGACGCAACAAACCCTTTCTCTGTCCTGGAATCTTGGATGTCTCTCATAAAGACCCTGTTCAACTGCTGGTTGTCAACTTAAATACCCTCCCCATACATGTGTCTAGAGAGCAGGTTGTTGGCCATGGCAAGCTATTGAATGCTCCTGTGCCTATCTCTCCATCCTTTTGGTACGTTCCAGGACTTCAACTTACCTGAGGATGAGCCACAAGTCCTATCATTGTTCACTGCTCAAGACTTCCTGCAGATATCTCTGGTATAACAGAAAGAGGTGCTTGATCTACTGGATCAGTTTTCAGATATTTTTGCTAAGAATAGCACTGATTATGGTTTAGCCAAAGCATCATTTGCCAGATTGATACTGGCAATGCTCCCCCATTTTGTGCTAAACCCCATTGCCAAAGTTGTGTAGAGGATGCTCAGGTGTCTAAAGAGATCAAAAAACTTCTAGACACTGGACTTCTTGCTCCTTCCTAAAGTCCATGGGCTTTCCCTTTGCTCATACTGAAAAAGAAGGATGGAGGTCATTGTATTGTAATGGACTACCAACAACTGAATTCCTTAACCAAAAAGGATTCCTACCCCTTACCACGCATTGATGATGCTCTCCCCCCTTGGGGGCTTCAAGTTCTTCTCTGCCATGGACCTAGCCTCTGAATACTGGCAAGTTCATATCTCTCCCAGGGATATACAGAAGGCTGCGCTAATCACTTCCAAAGGTTTGTTTGAGCCTACACAAATGCCACAAGGACTCTGCAATGCTCCAGCTACTTTCCAGAGAGCCATGAACTCCATTCTCCGCAATTCAAAGCTCTCGTGTGTCCTAGTGTACTTAGATGATATATCTGTATTTAGTGCTACCTTTACCAACCACCTGGTCCATCTTAAGGAAGTGTTCATAAAGATTTGAGAAGCTAGACTTAAGTTAAAGCCATCTAAGTGTTCCTTCTTCAAGGAACGCCTTGAATTCTTTTGACATGAGGTGACTCAGACAGGAATTTGCCCCATGACTAAGAAAGTTGAGGCCATTGAAAAAAATGCTTCTGCCCACCAATCTGCAAGAAGTCCAAGTCTTTCTGGGCATGATGGGATACTACAGACAATTCATCCCTGATTTTTCTGATACTAGCAAACCCTTGGTCCAGCTGCTTTTTAATGTCCCTTTTGAATTGACTTCCAGCCAGCAACAAGCCTTTGAAACGCTCAAACAAAACCTCAAAGAGGCTCTCATCCTAGTATATCCTGACTAAAATAAGGAATCCATCCTATATACTGATGCTAGTGACTTGGCTATTGGAGCTGTCTTGGCTCAATTGGACAATGAAGGTGTGGATCACCCTGTAGCCTATACCTCTTGTGTCCTGAATAAGCATGAGAAGAATTACAGTATAATAGAGAAAGAGTGCCTTGCTGTGCTGCATGCTGTCACGCAGTTCTGCCATTACGTGTATAGCACCCATTTAACTGTGGTTACTGACCAAGCTTTGCTCAAATGGCTACAATAACTTAAGGAACCAGAAGGACAACTAGCTAGATGGGCTCTCTGCCTGAAAGGATACGGCTTCACTGTGCTGTCTTGCCCTGGGATTTAACATCAGAATGCTGATGGACTGTCCAGAATGCCCATCCTTGCTCTCCACCCTGCTGAGACTTACAGGTTATAAAAAATAATTAGATATCTTTCTTTGTGGGAAACAAGATGAAAGAAGTCTGAGTTGCCCTCTCTAAATTATCCAAAGACACGCTCATTTTTGACAACCAGCTCTTCAAGAAAGTACAAGACCACTACTTGCCTTATGCAAGGCCTAGTCTTTGCCTTTTGGTGGTGCTTCAAGCTCATAAGGAGACAGGACACAGAGGCGTTGCCAAGACTTATGCCTGGCTCCAGAAGAATTACTTCTGGGAAAATCTTTGACTGCTGATCCCAGATGTTATTGCTAGTTGCCATGATTGCCAACTCCAACAACCTAAAGCTGCCGCTCATGAGTTCAAGCTAGTCCCCCCTCAACACTCATTTCACACTGTCAGTATTGAAGCTGTAGGACCTCTCCCTTGCTCCTGCTCTGGCTGTTGCTTTATCCTAATTGCTGTTGATCATCTTAGCAAGTGGGTAGAAGATTGCCCCACTAAAGACATCACTACCAAGACAACTTCTGCCTTTCTGCTGCAAGATGTATTCACTTTGCCATGGTTTCCCTCAAGTGTTGTTGTCTAACAATGGTACTAACCAACGCCAAATTATTGACCTCAGTGGTTGAAGCCTTGGGGTCTCATCAGTCTTTCTCTGCCCCTTATAATCCTTCCATCAATGGGGCAGTTGAGCGCGCAAATTCAACTCTGGTTTCTATCATGAGGAAACTCACTTACTCTGACACTACAAACTGGGATCTATACTTACCTGCTGCTCTCTTTGCCTATTGCCTAGCAAACATTGTCTCACCAGGTATTCCCCTTTTGCTATATTGTATGGTTGTGAAGCCACCACTCTGTCACTCTTGGGGGCCCCCTACTCTCCTCTGATAAGACCATGAACCCTGATAACCATATCAAAGATCCAATTGATTGAATCATTGATATTCCAGCCTCTGCCTACACGTCTGCCTATAAGACCAAGCTGTTTGAGCTCTCCCCTGACAATGCTGGACAATCTACTCTTCCTGAGTTCAACATTGGGGACCACGTTTTTTACTAATAACATAGAGTAGGAGGACGTGCTCATAAGCTAGACTCATTATGGATTAGGCCCTTGGAAGTGACCTTCAAACAAGGGTCAGAGTATACTGTAAAACTCCTCTCTAGTAGTCAACTGTTTGCTCGTGTACATGCCAAGTTCCTCTGCAAATACTACCCCCTAAGGCCATTCTATAGGGGCAATGTTGTGAATGCCGCCATTTACCATGTTTTGATTTTGCCTTTGTTGGGTTATTTTGAGGATGAATCCCTCTCTTTTGCTTTTGTCCTTTGAAATGAGGCTGATTCCAAATTGAGAAGTACAATTGTTTGGTTTCCTGATTCTGCACAACTCACTTGCCCCACTTATGCTTGTAGCAAGTGATCCTACTGTCCATGTATTGTTTTGTGGTAAAGCTACACAGTATATAATCCCAATTTTTTTACCCAATAAAATTTAAGTTATATTCACATTTTTGTCTTTGTATCTCCACATACTTTGGCGCTTCTCTAGCCATGTCTAGCAGATATTATTCATTCAGGGCAACAAGGTAATCACATAGCCTTCCCTACCATTCTAACCAAGACTTAGTACAAATTCAATCCTAAGGTTAGGATTTCCCGTTGTTACTCTGTGCCGCGCCTCAGATCACAACAGCCAACATGAGTCATAAAGAAATGGTTGTCTCCAAACACCAAATTATGGCTTATATATGACTAGAAGAGCATGACAACTTGCAGTAGACTGCCCTCTTTGTGGACTTCTCTTAGTTGGGTCTACCTTGCAAACAACCACTAATACTATCAGTCATAAGTTGCAACTCTCTGTCTGGCCTCTCTGAAGAGCAAAAGGATCAAGACGTGGATCTTTTTGCTCAGTATAAGGATGTGTTTTCCAAGGATGATTATGACCTGGGCAAGGTTGTAGATGCTGCCCACCATATTGATACCCAAGGCAGTCCATCCATCTGCTCTAGACCTATACAGTGTAGTCAAGCCAATCATGCTATGGCCAACAAGGAGCTTCAGAAACTATTGGGGTCTGGCTTACTGGTCCCCAGTAAAAGTTCTTGGGTTTCCCCTCTCCTGATTGACAAAAAAATTAATGGCAGTAACCAAGTGGTGATCAACTACTGCCGTCTGAATGCCATTACCAAGAAGAATTCATATCCCCTCCTTCACATTGATGATATGTTGAACTTTCTGGGTGGCGCCAAGCTCTTAAGTGCAATAGATCTTATCATTGTGTACTTGCAGTTTGATCTGACCCCTAATGACCAAGAGAAATGTGCAATTATCACTGATCAAGGGCTATAATAGCCCTCAAGGATGCCCTAAGGTCTTTCCAATGCCCTGGCTACCTTCCAACATGCTATGAATGTGGTGATGGGTGATCTCAAACTCACCAGTATCCTGGTTTATCTGGATGACATTAATGTATTCTCCTGAACCTTTAATTATCACTTGCAATAATTAGAGGAAGTCTTCCAGAGGTTAATTTCAGCTAATCTTAAGCTCAAGCCACGCAAGTGCAACTTATTTAAGGAAAATATTGAGTTCTTGGTGTTCATCATTAGTCAATATGGGCTCTGGCCTGTATCTTTGAAGGTGGAAGCCATTGAGAAAATGAAGAGCCCAATAAATAAGCAGGACGTGCAGGTCTTCTTGGGGATGATTGGGTACTACAGTTGCTTCATCACCAACTTTGCATTCTGGGCAACCCCCTTTTTCAGCTTCTCCAAGATGATAAGGAATTCTTCCGGAGCCCAGCGTGCCAATATGCCTTCAACACTCTCAAGGGAACACTGACTGCTGCCCCTGTACTAGCCTACCCTGACTTTGCCAAGTTGTTTGTAGTTCATACAGATGCTAGTCTGACTGCAATTGGAGGTGTCCTCTCCCAACTAGACTATGAAGGACTCAAACATCCTGTTGGATACTGCTTGTGTACACTTAATGTTCACAAGAAGAAACTACACTGTCACCTAACGCAAGTGTCTGGCTGTGATATACTCCTACCAACAATTCAGTGTATCTCCATGGGGTACAATACACAGTTTTAAAAGATCATGCCTCCCTGCAATGGCTGAAGACCCTCAAGGATCTCAAATGCGTCTAGCATGTTGGGCCATTAAACTTCAGGCCTATTACTATGAAATCATTCATTGAGCTAGAGCAGCCCACCAGAATGCTGACTTTCTCTCCTGTCTTCCTACTGTTACCTTAGTATCCCCAATGGCTGAAATTCTCTATGACAAGCTTATAAGGGTCCTTCTTTGTGGGGGGAGGAGCCAGTAGACATACAGAGGGCTCTCAAGAAGTTAGTTGTTGGTACCAAGGTCTTGAAAGGACAACTCCTGAAGCTTTGTGGAGACTCTTGGCTACCTTACATAAGCCCATCCCTACACATGGACTCAGTGGTGGCTGCTCACAAGACTCCTGGTCATGGTGGTATACAGAAGATGTTAATCCTTTTACAGCAGCACTGCTTCTTGGAAGGAAATCACAGTGATGTAGTAGATATACTAGTCACCTGTCATGACTGCAACATTGAGAGACCTAAGGTTGTCAAGTTCTAACACAGACTTGTACGCCCTGGGTTTGCCTTCCACACGGTAGTAATTGATGTAGTAGGGCCCTTGCCAGTTACCAACAGTTGCAACAATTTCATCATTGTGGCTTTTGATCATCTGAATAAATGGGTAGAGGCCAAAGCAATTCCCAACTAATCTGCACTGGTGACTGTCACATTCATTATGAAAATATTATATACAAAAATGGTTGCCCCCAGATTCTGATGACAGACAATGTTACCAATTTCACCAGTCACATCATCTCCCGCCTCAATCAACTGATGGAAATCTGTGAGATGCTATCCACCCTTTATCACCCACAGAAAAATGGCATGGTAGAGTGCACTAATAGAAGCCTGGTCCAGATACTCTGGAAGCTCAGCCACCAACATAAGACTGAATGGGATACCTTTATGTCTGCGGCCACCTTTGCATATAACATTGGGTACCATTGTGCCACTGGCAAGACACCCTTCTAACTGCTCTATGGTTGGCAACCAGGACTTCCCCCCTTTAATATATTCCTTGGTAAAGCCTATTCTTATTGTGTCCCCAGAGGCATACCTTAACAAGCTTGTTCAAACTCTTATTTGCTTGCAATAAGAAGCCTACACTGTAAACCTAAACCATAAGTTGCAGGACCTAGAACAAGCTGCATTCAAACGCCATGTTCTACTTACTTACCTGGTAGGAGACTCAGTCTAATTTTTCAGCAATAGAGGGTATGGTTACAAACCCAAAATTGCCTTCCTTTGCAAAGCCCAGTTCAAGTTATCCAGAAGACTGGCCTCAACTCCTACAAAATCAAGGAGCCTCATTCTGGGAAATTAATCACTATAGTACACTCTCATTATATGTGTGCTGCTCCTAGTGACCAAGAGTAAGTCCCAATGAGGACAACAACCCAAAAAAACAAAATCCTAATTAAAAAAACTACATGGGTTGTTATCCTGTTCTCAATAGTGATGCACCAAAGTATGAGAAATAAGAATAAAGAATAATGTGTTTATTAAAGACTTAAAAGACTCTTCCAATACTGCATCAACTGTTCTACCACCTGAATGGCAGCCAGAAAACACAACTGGTTGCCTACAGATCTGCAAAGCCAATGACCAAGGATTGGGCAACAAACCCCCACCAAAAGAGAGACACAATTGACCTCAATGTCTACAGGAAAGACAACCCCCAAGAAGATACAGCCCCACAAGAGACTCTCACAAAGAACATACTTTACTGGGACCTGACAACCCACCCTGTAGAACACAGACAAGGCCCACTCAAGGAAGACTCTCATGTTCTCCTCCTGCTTGGAGTTGCAATGGTTGGTCCCCCAAAGGACAAGGTTGACAGCCATCACCATTGGCATCAGATGAGCAGTACTCTCCACTGTGTAAAGCTTAAAAACTTCCTTGAAGGCTTGCCAAAGACGCCGCTCAAAGTTATCAGAGGTTTTCCAACTGACTGGTTGGGCCTCTGTAACCCCAGGTGTTGCCCAAGCGCAAAGAACTGACTTCACAGTGTTAGATACTATCCCCTGCTGTAAGAATGAGAGCACCTGACCATTGAATTGGAATTCTCTCAACTGAGCCCCCAATTGTTCTTCTGTAACTCACATGGATAACCACCAGTGAATGATGTTACACCTTTGCAACCTAGTCCCTGTCACCTCTCTGGGCTCACTCAAGGCTGGGAACAATGCCGCAAATAATGAGTCTGTTCCCACTAAGACCAACTGGGGCACCTGTAGCTGATTAAGTTAAACCTCCAAGTCAAGGTAGCTGCCATACACATAATGAAGGACTATCTGCTTCTCGGTTGTCTTCTCCACCTACACTGGCCTTGTATGCTGGCGCCTCTGGGAATTACTACTTGTACCTTCCTCAAGGCTCTTCTTGGAACTCTTATGAAGTGACTGTTCACCATAGCCGCCCTATTGAGATGAAAAGCCTTTTTAACCCTGTTGTTTAATCCAGTGGAGGGAATTGTTGCAGATCCTGAATGGATTAGCAAATAAACGTCCACTTAGGGATTAAGCAATGAAATAATTGCACAATTGCTTTATCTCAACCTGGTTTTAACAGGGTTAAATATGTTTAAAACGCCTAAAAACGGGTTTTTAGGTGTATCTGGATTACACATTCAGTGCAGGCTTTACTTCTGAAGTTATTAATAGTACAACAAAATAATTGACACTTGCTTCCATTAGGCAAGACGCGTGAAACTAGTTGTTTTCCTGCACAGCTCTTTCTGCTGTGCATTTCCACTCTCCTCCTTTTGGCAAGTCTTTCTGTCTGTGCCTCCTTTCCTCTGGTGGCAATCCCCCTGCCTTCTGCTATATAACTACATCACTATCTTAATAAATACCGTTTTTGTCTTTATATCTTTTATTCTTCTGTCTGCACTAAGACTGTCACTATACCAGCCAAAGGTATAGTATTAAGAGTGAGGATTACTAAAAAAAACTATTTGTAGAATTAAGCACCCACAGCCATATTTTACAGCACTTGGGCAAACCCAATGAATGCCATGTGTTGCAACATCTACAATTACTCCCGCTTGGGGAATTAACGGCCCAATTAAATCACCAAGCAGCTCACCAAGTGGTTCACTGCCCAGTCAAAAAACAATGGCACCACTATCAGTTAAACATCTATGACGGGGATCACTCAATCCAGATCCTAAATGGAACACAACTTGATTAAGCCTCATGACTCAAGAGGAACATTACTCAGATAAGCCCCATGATCTCCATGATGTACATGGACGGCATGTGGCTTGTCATGATATTATATATTATCCTATATCCATATCCAATAAAGTATCATTCTCTTCTTAATCTTCCCCTTTATTTTGCTTATTATACTTCCCAGAAACATAAACTTGACACATAACATATATGGACAGTTTATGTCTTTCCATGATAGTATACAATATCCTCATTTTGTGTTGAATGTAGTACAGTTATCTTATTTGACTTCCCCTGTTTAGTTTTACTTGCTTCTTAGAAGTATATAACTGATAACTATATGTGGTTATATAGCTAAAAAATTTATCATTAGAGTTTTTTCTGATAGATAATTAGAATAAATGTTTTTCTGCCTATTCACATTACTTATACAGGTTTCTATAATGGTGCTGAGCTATTGGGGCTATTTTGGGGCTCCATGGGTGTGATGCTTATTTTTCATAATAAAGGTTTTCAGGGTAAGGATTACAACTGATTGAAAAGGTGTCTTCATCCAGAAGGTGACATTATAAAAGGGATATCCACACTCTACTATAGCCTCAACATGGGCACTGTTAATATGGGTGCTATTGCCCAATACTAGTAATTATGGAGTGGGTATACTACTGAAGTTCTGGTTTTGAGCTATTAAAATACAGTGGTTTTCTATTGGATTAAACTGATAGACAGATGGGTGATTAATATATGCACAATCATACTAATATAAATAAAAGTAGGTCAGTCTGGATGTCTGTAATGTTTCCTTGAGTGGGCTCAAGCTGTAAAGGAGTTAACTGAATTGATTTTTCTATATTATTTAAATTTAATGTCAATAGCCAATCCAAAAGCTTGATTTTGCTCATCCTTACAAGCAACTTCTTACATGAATCTTTGAAAGTATAAGGTTGAACTCAGTGAAGTATGGCCTAAATTATGTACAATGAGAATATAGGCCACTTGGATTTATATAAATTTATATTTAACTGCTTTATTTTTAAATCATGTTTCACTCCTTGCAGCCTGTACAAAGAGGCTCATCTGTATAGTAGTTTTCAAACCTGTTGAGATAAACATATATTATTCAGTTTATAATGCATGAACTCAGTCTAAAAACAAAATCAAATTGGATCCAAATATATTGTAATTTAATATAAATTCCTTAATTTTTGATTTTGTTTTTTGACTGAGTTCATGTGTTCTAAACTGAATAATATATGTTTATCTCAACAGGTTTGAAAACTACTGTATTAATTTACAATAGATTTGGGTTCATTTTGATTTTGTTTAAGTCTGAGTTCATTTCATTTTAAATCTGAATTGTTTTTGCTTGTTGCCATAGCTTTTAAGACTACTGTAAGAGATAATTGGTTTTTGCATTTTTAAATTTATTTATTTTCAGATTAAATAGTATAATATTCTACTCCAATGCATCACTGGATCCAATTAGATGCATAATGTTCCTTAGTCAACCCTGCCTGATATTACATTGTCCTAATAAAAATATAAGTGGAGTAAACTGGCAATAATAATATTCAGACTCAATAAAATAATTTTTATAAATTTTAGAGGATATAGATAAGGTTTTCATATAATTCCAATAAAAATGGTACTAAACATGATAGTTCTAGCTGCTCTATATGCTGATGTCAAAACAGCAGGCTCAACCCACCAGCAAGGTTCCAAGTAAGCGGGTTTGTGACCTGCAACCTGACTATCCAGTGACACAAAGTCAAACTAGGAAGTCAACTCAAATTTCTAAATCCAACAACATGAACAGATGATCCCTTTTGGTGGATACCTCAATTTGGCTCTTGACTCATTACCAGGATCAGGCCACCCCCTTTAATATTTCACTATGTGATCAACACAATCATGTTCCTGTTATCTATGGCTCACATTAACTATATAATCATTATCTCTCAATAAAGAATATTATATAGTTTCTAAATATGTTTCCTTTGTAACTCTTCTAAACAGCAAAGTTACATCACTGAGATATAGAGTGAAGTACTAAAATCAAACTTGTATCATAATCTAAGACTTGGACTCAATTCAATAAATAAACTCAACCTTATTATACACTAAAAAACCAAAAACAATCTATATCTGGTAACACTAAGCTGATTTTAATGATCAATAGCTTAATTTTAAAATACTGATCAGCTCTATATTTGAAGGGATTTAGAAAATCAAATATTAAAGTTTTATTATTATTATTTTATCTTTATTAACTTAATGGTAACAACCCACTTTTTTAGATTTATATTTTATTTTTATTTATTTGAAATATGCCCTTTTTATTTTAAATAAATAAAAGTTTAATAAAATTTTAAGGAACCCTGCTTTGAAATAAAGTTTACTTAAGCAGATGATAAGTAAAATCTCTGCCTAAAAAGACAATAAAATAGATTGAATTGATTTATTAAATGTAACTTTATATATACCATTAAATGGGGAACCACTAGTGGAACCATATTAGCAAGAAACTTATGTACCCTATGTCATCAGATAATTAAATGCAAGTATAGCTTTCCAGCTAATCAAAGGGGTACAACCAACAGGCTTGTCAATTTAGCCCAAACTATCTTTTTTAAAGAGACCTGATTTTGTCCAAGCTATTGTAATGGTGATTTAAAAATATAAGATATTCAAGAATAATAAGGTAAGGTTTATTTTGTTGTGCTTGGTTTTAAATATTGGTGTTGATGTAATTGTCAAATAACAAATATTTGATTATAAATCAATTTTGCTATCACACTCCCTTGCTTAAGTTAAGCATAGTAGGATTTCAGATGTGGCCTGTTGATTGGTTGTGTTAATATGATACCCTCATTGTTCTCAAGGTAGTAATTGTGGTTGTCACTAACCTTGTAGATTGTATAAGGGCCAGCCCATTTGGTTATGAACTTTTTTGAGTGTGACTCAGCAATATAATTTTTGAGTTTAAATATGTGTTGACCTTGTTTGAACAGTGGTATCTTGTTCTTTTTCTTCTTGGTTGCAACTAGATAAGCTTTTTTCTTTATTTTTTTCTTTGTCTTTAGCTCTTTTTTGCATCTGTTGTCCTCCGTGTCTTCCTGTTCTGCTACCATCTTGGGTCTAATTGTGGGTGCTTTTACCCCATAAATGACTTCAAATGGTGTCACTTTGGTTGCTGTGTGTTCCTTTGTCTGGTAGTGCCACAAGGCTGCAGGTAAGGCGTCTTCTCAGGTGCTTAGCTGATATTGTGTGGTTTTTTCTAGGGTTTCAATTAATGTTTTGTTGACCTGTTTGATAAGCTCATTGCAGCGTGAGGTGTAGGCTGTTATGAATCTGTGTTTGATTCTAACCTTTTTCATTAGGTTGGCTATTAGCTGGTTTCTGAAGTGGGTTCCTTTGTCCAAGAGTAACGTCTTTGGTGGTCCATATTGTGTTATGGTTTCTTTGTACAGAAATTCTGCGGTTGTTGATGCTGTGTTGTCTGGGTAAGCCATGGCCATTGGCCAGCACAAGTAATACTCTGTGACTACTAATATATAGTTATTCAATTTTTTTAATTTTGGTAACAGTTCCACAAAGTTGATGCCCCATAAGTCAAAAGTTCCCGCAGTAACTATTGGTATGACTGATTTTGCATGCTCTATGCTTTTGCTAGACCGTTGGCAGGTTTGGCACTTTGCAATATGTTGTACAGTCTCTACATACATCCCAGGCTACCAGTATATTGCTTTTAATCTTTCTAGAGTGGTGTCTCTCCCAAAGTGTCCTTCCCCCTCATGTGCTTCTTTCAGGATGTCTGTTCTTTTGTTCCTTTCAGGTATTAGTCTTAATCTGTTGTTTGTTTTTCTAAACATTTGGATGTTGATTTGTGTGAACTTTTTGCAGTTCTTAATGAATTTGGTGAAGTCCTTGATTGATTCTGGGGAGGCCTTCAGTGTTGATAATTCTTTGAACTTTTGTAGGTTGTCTTCATAGTCCATCATTTCTGTGAGCAGGGAAAACTGTCTTGATAGGACATCTGCAACTACGTTTTGCTTGCCAGGTATGTGTTATATTTTAAAGTTGTGGTCAATTAGGTTTGTGAACCAACATATTCTTCTGGAGTTGGTGCCTAAGTTGTAAGTGATGAACTTCAAAGCAATGTTATCAGTGTGGATGGTAAGTGGGTATCCCAATATATAGTAACAAAACTTGTCTAGGGCTGTCATGGCCTGGGTGGCTTCCAGGGGAACCTTTGATCAAGGGGAAGGGTTGAGCCTGGAAGGCCCAGTAGATAACAGGGGCCATCTACATCAAATAATTGGCAGCTGTGGCCCAAGGACGCCACACTCCCATGTGGGCATCACTTTCTCAGTGAGCCCCAGCATAGTCAAGTAGGCAAACCCAAGCTTGCTGGAATCATATGATGAAGCAGAAGGAACAAGAGAAAGTTTTCCTGTGGCGGCGCTCATGGTCAGGATTGACTGGGCAAGTTGGTGGAGCAGAGGAACACCAGGAAAGGAGAGATGTGGTGCAGGAGCATGAATTACTTCTTGGTCCAGCACTCTAGGAGATGGGTTAAAGGCTGATGGTGATTGGTTGGAGGCAGCAAGAAGCTGCTCCATTTCCCAGCGCTGGCATTGGTACTGGAGATACTCTCTGTTTAAAAGTACCAGCAGTATAAAATTAGTGATAATTTAATAAACCCCAGCAAATTAAAAATGCTCAGTGTGCACTAACCAAAAAAGTTTATTAAATGAAGATGTCAACAAATAAAGGGGTTGCCAGTGTTCCCAGCTATATCCTGATGGGAAACTGCAATTGGACTTACTGGCAACTCCTTATTGGCTTTCAATGAATTATTCTCAAGTTGGGTTCCATTGATGACTCCTGATTTGTCAGTAAGATGGATTCTTTCATTATTTTTGTCTTGGGAAGCTGGTAGGGGAATTTCGCGCCATTTGGCAACCCAAGTCCCTATTTCTGGGTTTCAGAGGGTATGGACCAATTAAAATCTTTTTCACTTGGCTTTGGGACAGTTTCCAATTGCCCCCAGGCTTGGCCTTGACCAGGGTTCAATTCTCCACTTAGAATTAAAGTTTCCTTTTGGTTAATCTGCGTGATTGACAGTGTGATTGTTTGTTTGCATGATTACTTGATCACAGGCATTAAACCTAAGTAACATAGGGTTTTTTCTGGCCCATTCTGAGCCCTGAAAAGGGCCCTGACTAATGCTAGTACTTTTTTGTTGTATATGCAATAGTGGTATTTTTTGGCTATGAATTTCTTTGACATAAATTCAATAGGCTTGTAGGTTCTGTCTATGTCCTAGCAGAGTACCCACCAATAGCGTCCTTGCAGGCATCTGAGAATATATGGAACTTCTTGGAGAAGTCTGGATAGATAAGTACTGACTCTGACATGGTTGCAGATTTCAATTTCTCAAAGGCATTGTCCTGAGTTTCTCCCCAGTTGAACTCTTTGTCTTTGTGTGTCTGGTTGAAGAGTGGTGCTGCAACGTTGCTATAATTAGGTATGAACTGGTAATAGTATCCCACAGCTTCCAGGAAGAATCTAACTTGTGTTGCAGTAGTAGGTTTTGGCCATTCTGCTTTGGCTTTAACCTTGTCCAGGTCCTGGTGTTTGCATGCAGTTTCTACTACATGTCCTAGTAAGTTATTTTTTTGGACTTCTAGGATGGACTTCTCTGCGTTAACTCTCAGGTTAGCTTTTTTAATGTGTTCTAAACAAATCTTTAGGTGTTTCAAGTGTTCTTCAAATGACATTGAGTATATGGTTATATTGTCTAGATATACTGTGAAAAATTTCCCAATGAGGCCAGCAAACACTTTGTTCATGATTCTTTGAGAGGTATGTGGTGCTCCTTTCAAACTAAATGGCATTCAGGTGTACTCATATTGGCCCCATTTAGTAACAAATGCCGTTTTGGGTTGGTCTTCTTTTTGTACTAAGATTTGGTGGAGTCTGCTGAAGAGGTCAACATTAGAAACCCATTTTGCTCCACCTAATGATGCCAGGATATCAGATATTATAGGTAACAGATAGTTGTTGCAAGAAGTAACTTTGTTTAGGGGAATATAATTGATGTGCATTCTTTGTTTACCACCTTTCTTTAGTACTACCACCAGGGGTGAGGCCCAAGGCAATGCGCTATGTTTGATTAGACCTTGTTTCAGTAATCTACTAATCTCCTTCTTCATAAATTCCTCCTTTGAATGTGGTAGCCTATAGAACTTTGACACTATAGGTTTTGCATCTTCAGTGTTAATTTTGTGTTTAAAGCTGGATGCTTCCAGTGAATCATTGCAGTTGCTGACAATATTTTTATCAAATTGGCTAACAACCTCTATTAGTCTGTCCTCCTGGTTATTGGCTAACCATTTATTTTTGTTAATGTTGGTTTCAATTGGTTCACATAGAAATTCAGTGATTTGAGGGCTATCAAACGTGACGTGGAGTAGGACCTTTTGGTTGTTGTGTTCAATTGTCCACTTGTTATCAATGCATTGTGTGGTGATCCCAAGTTGTGTCATTGTTTCCCTACCTATCAACAGTTTATATTTGTGGTGATCAAATATGGCTGTGTCAATTAATATTCCCACTTCACCAATCCACAGTTTCAGTCCCACTGCTTTCCCAAGGCTATACTTCTTGCTACCGTCAGCCATCAAGGAGATGTCGTCCAATGAAGCAATACTTATGTTTGGTAAGCTTTCAAGGAATTTTGAAGTTATTAAATTGCTATAGGTGCCACTGTTCAAGATGACATGGGTCATGCATTTTTTTACTGCTGCTTCTGTCCTAGGGGCTCCTGTACCAGCTAGGTAAAATTCTTCTTTTTTCATAGGAATTAACAATAACACAGTTTTGTGAGCTTTCTGTCTCAACTTTGGACTTTTGCAGAGAAGATCTGCCAAGGATATTGTCACTTTTGTTTGTTCAAAAAGTTGATCCATGGATATTCCTTGAATATCCAATAATCCTCTTTTTGGTTGTTGTGATTCCAGATTGTTGACTTTGATACTAGGTACTGCATGTGTGTTGATGTTATCACTTACCTTTTTATTCTCCGTCTTTGTTTCAGTTATGTCATCAATTGTTACACGGTATTCCATTGGTGTGTTGAACTCATCCATTGGTGTATTGGTGAATATTTCTGGGCTTCCAAGTATGGATATATCCATAGGAGTATTTAGGTAATCATTATGAATGATTGGCTTGTTAATCATTTCTTTAGGACTGGTGGCATAGGATATGTCCATAGGAGTGTTTTTGTTAACAGTGTCATTTATTTTGCCCTCTGTTTAGTGTTTTGGCTCTTCCCATGTTTGTTGATATGATGACATTGAATCATAATTCATTGCCATCCTACCATCATGCTCAATGGTTGATTGGTCTAATTTGCAATTAGGAGTTGGTGTTTGTATCCTCTTCAAATCAATTACATGTGCGTAATCTCCCTGTTTCTTGCTGGTGGGTGATTCTGGAACAGATTCAACAGTGACAATGTTGTGTCTTGGGTCAGACTCAGCAATGATTGGGTCCTTAAAATCCAGGAGTTCTTCTGGTGGGAAGAATGGGTTTGGGTGTTTGGGATTCCAGAGGCTGGGAACCACAGACTGTGGCTGTGGGGAGGGTTTGTTTGCTGGGGTTTTGGTTGAGTTACCAACTGTGTTCTCTATAAGGGGTGTTTAACGACATACTCCTCTGGGCTTGTGGGTTGAGGTGTGTTGGGGTGTTCCTCTGGGGATGGGTTGTCCTCTCTTTCATGCCGTTTTAGAGGTGGGGGTGTGTGGTCATGGTCTGGAGATAGTGCCCGGGATCTTATGTTTCTGGGTTTAATCAAGGGAGAGCAGAATTTGAAGCAATCATTGTCAATAATATAAGCAGAATTGATCTTTTTATTCAAAGAAGATGCACCCTCAGGTATGAAGAGGGGGTGTTTATCAGTCTGATAAAACTGTTCTGCCATCATGACTGCAATGGGTCTTTGCACATTGTTGCAGATTTGGTGGGGGCAGCCATAGTTGCTGTGGCCAGTGCCCATGCAGATAGAGCAGGGTGCAGTGCATCTTTCAGATTTATGCCCTTGCTCATTGCAATTGTAGCAAATACCAGAGAAAGGGGCATTGTCCATGTGTCTGCAATTGGTGCTTCTGGCTGGGCACTTGTGAGCAAGATAGATAGCTTCAAACAATTTTGAATTTCTTTGATTTTAGCTTTCAATGCTTCCACTAAGGATGGTTCCTTCTTCTTGGCTTCCCCAGCAAAGGGGTTCCATTTTTAAGTGGCCTTGGCTTCTTCATCCTGCTCTCTTTCCACGTAGATAGCATAACTCTTGTGTACTAGATTATATGCTTCCTCCAATGTTGAAGGGTTGGTCTTGCAAATGAGCCCTGTATTTACGGGTGTGAGGGTGTTTTCAAAGGTGGGTATGCCAATTAGGCTACGGAAGTTGTCTAAAACCAGCTTGTGTTCAACTCCTGAGAAGCCCTTAGTTTGCTGTGTAAGTACCTTGTTAGTGTACTCCTGAAGCTTAATGATAAAGGGCTGAATAGAAGTGAACTGGCCCATCTTAACTTGGTTTAAGAGGTGGCAGGGTTCAGTCTCATAACCGATGAATCTCTTTTTGGCTTCTGCTTTCCACTCTTCCCAAGTGTCAAAAGCATGTCTTGATGCCAGAATCAGGCATCATCACAGAGTTTGGAACTGACTTCCTTAAGGCAAGCTGCATCTGGAAGGTTGAAGGTATCACAATAATCCTCAAAGGAGTATGGCCAAGCTCTAAACCCATCACCACTAAAATTGCCTACGTTTTGGGAGGCTTGAAACTTAAAGGCAGCAGGTGACTCAGAAGATGCGACAACGGTGGTGGGAGATGTGCCAGGCGGATTGGCAGAAGAGCGGGAGGGTGTAGACATTTCTACAAATCAAATCGATCAAACAACAAGACAAGCGTTCCAATGTAAGGCGTGACCTCCAGAAATTTGTAATGGTGATTTACAAATATAAGATATTCAAGAATAATAAGGTAAGGTTTATTTCGTCGTGCTTGGGTTTAAATAGTGGTGTTGACGTAATTGTCAAATAACGAATATTCGATTATGAATTGAATTCGCTATCACACTATCGTACTCGGATTAGAAAATTACATCTGCCACAGTTCTAAAAGCGTTATAGGCTCCAGGCGAATGGGTGGCTAGTCGGAAATTGATGAGGTATAGTTTTATATTCTAGCTGGAAGTGGATGTTTTGTTTCACTTGGTGCAATCGGAAGGTTTGATTTTTAATCATCCACGTGTTGAGGTGCTGGAAATCTCAGACTTTTTGGCCGCATTGGGCGGGCAGTGAAGCCTGGATCTTCAAATTAAAGTGGGATTTATTTTGCAAGGTGTGATAATTAAGATCAAGCTCATTGTTTTAATGGTATCATGTGATTGCGGCCAAATAAGTCCATCTTTGGTTTGAGTTGTCTTTTAATAAAGTGGTTTAAATATATTGAGAGGCAAGGATAACAGAGTGAATATTTTTAAAAAGAGTTGATTTCAACTTAGGACTTTAAATGAGATTGGAAATCATTCAATTGCTCTTTACTCTTGTGGTGAGAGCACAAAAATCAACAGAGTGCAACTCACCTTTGTACTGCGATGGGAAGTTCCTCAAAGCAGTCCAGATGAATCAGGTGCTCAAAGACGGCAAAGAAATTGTCGACCGCGCCACAAAGAGACCAGCAGCCGATGTAGTCAACGCGTTTGGAGCACTAACGGACACGTCTAAAGAAACTCTCAAGATATTCATTGAGGAAAACTTCCATGAAGCAGGGCATGAAGTTGACAAGGTGGAGCTAATGAACTTTGACGACAATCCCGCATTTTTGGATCATGTCAACGATCCAATCTTTAAGGGTTTCGCTAAGCAGATCTATAAACTCTGGAGCACACTAATCCGCCGGGCTAACACCACAAAGCTTTATGAAGGATGTGTTAGCTCACTGCTTAACACCAACCACAATTTCATTGTGCCAGGAAGCCGTTTCCGTGAATTCTACTATTGGGACTCTTACTTTGCCTTGGAGGGCTTGAACCAAGGATGTCTGTTTGATGTATCAAGAGACATGATTTTGAATCTTCTGGATTTTGTCGAAGACTATGGCTTTGTTCCCAACGGCGCATGCATTTATTTCTTGAACAGATCCCAGCCTCCTCTCCTTACCCAGATGGTCAAGCAATATGTCAAGGTATCCAAGGATGAAGCTTTCATCAAAGAGCACATCAGGACCCTTGGCAAAGAGTACTACTACTGGGTTAATCATCACAGCGTAAAGGTGGATTGTCCCGATGGCAAGCAAGATTGCTTCCTTACACGCTATGTAGTCAACAACACCCGCCCCGAGTTCTACCGTGAGGATGTTGAAACTGCCCTTCCCCTAGCCAGCGACATGCAGAAGCAGCTCTACGCAGATTTGGCGGCAGGAGCCGAGTCTGGCTGGGACTTCTCCACTCGTTGGGTACCAGGCTCTAAAGGAAACAAGGAACTCCTCGCTTCACAGGAGGCCACACTGCGTGGGATCCGCACCTCCGATATTGTGCCAGTAGACCTCAATGCCATAATGTATGCCAACGAGAATGCAATGTATGAATTCCATGCCACACTCAGCAAAGACATGTCACCCAACAAGGACTATAACACGGAAAAGATGAAGATGTATAAGCAGGCGTATGAGACAAGATCCAAGCTCATGGCATCTATCCTCTGGGACAAGGATTCTCTCTCCTTCTACGACTACAACATCATAGCTAAGAAGCCGAACAAGGAATTCTTCCCCTCCAACATTTGGCCGTTCTGGGCAGAAGCAGTCCACAGCTCCATTGCCACCAAGAAAAACATTATTGGTGCCTTTAATCATGTGCAGAACGCCCGCAAACCCTACCCTGGTGGTGTCCCCACCTCCGAAACAAAGGGCTCCCTCCTGCAATGGGACTACCCCAACACCTGGGCTCCCCTTGAGTACATGATTGTGGAAAGTGGCCTCAACGCCATGAAGCTTCTCAAGCACCGCTGCATACCTGAGTTCCGGAAGATCAAAAGGCTCACCACCCAAGTTGCCCAAACCTACATCAATACCGCCTTCTGCGCGTGGTACAACTCTGGGGGTTCCGTCCAAGGAAGTCTCCCAAAAAAGGAAGGGCTGTCTGAGCAGCAGACGGGGTGCATGTACGAAAAGTACAATGTGACGGTGATGGGAGGCGCTGGTGGGGGTGGCGAGTACGAGATCCAAACTGGGTTTGGGTGGTCCAACGGGGTTCTGATCCACCTACTCGCCAAATTTGGCCAAGAGTTCCACGCTCCAGAAAAGCCTGAGGAATACTGCAACCGCAAATAGTCCATAATAAAGTTTATCCACTCATCCCCATCTAGATCCCCATCTAGATTCAGCTTTCCTCACTTCTGAACCAAGCCATCCCTCACTTCAAAGCACTTAAAGTTGATTTATAATTTATAGTGTGGGTAAAAAGATGGCGAGCTTCACTTCAACCCTCAAAGGCAGTGGACCAAGCTTTAAACAATTCCAAGTAAACACATTGTAATATTGCACTTAAAAAGTGGGGGTTTGCAAGTCTTGTAGTTTCAAAAGGACAGAAGTAAAGACCTTTCATATAGGTCTGGCTTGGATGAGAAAACATAGTAACATGGATATTTATCAAAGTGGCTGAAATGCTCAAAATTAGGATTTTAGATATATACTTGTATTGATTTATTGAGAAATAGGATAATCTATCTGCTACAAATAACTGATGAATTTAGAGAATATGAGGAAAGTTGAGGGATAGATACAAGACTGGTGGGAATTCCAAAGTGGACAATTCAGGAGTTGATATCAAACCAAAGCTCTGGTTTGAAGCCATTACATCATACTGTAAGCTCTGATTGAAATTAAAGAACAGACAAACTGAATTGATACACTTGGATTTTTTTGGCTAGGGTAGCTTCTGCATCAATGAATCTGCTGATTCTTCCTTGATAAAAAGATCAGATATTGATAATATGATTGGTGATATAAGAATAAACACACTTATCTTTTGGATTAAAAAATTTTCATTCTAAACTCTATCTTGATTTCTCCAGCTCAAACATTTTAGATGGACCAGGATCCACAACTGAGCCATATAGATATAAGATTGGCGTTAACTGTGCACCCAACTTACCCCTGGGTTTGTTTAAAGTTTAATAGTTCTGGGCTGCTAATAGCCAGTACTTGTCCAACTATACAATTCCCTCCTCACATAGTTCCTTTAGTACTCCAGGCAGATACCTGGGCAAAAGCATAGATTTAAATTAAGCATACCAGATTATCTATAGCTTGCTGATATTTTACTACACCACCAATAAAGCTACTGTCATTAATTCACCTTCTTTTAGTTTCACTAATGACTCTATGAAGTTTTGACTCTTTGAATTCAGGTGATATCCTTGAATTTGCTACCAGTTGACCAATTTGATGGTGTAGCCTATTTAATTTCTAAATTAATCATTTTCCTAATTTGGTTCTTTTCTCAATTCCGCTTATCACACACCAGTTTTATCTCTCTGTGGCTTATTGGATACCTATTATACCCTTTTTTATGATTTAATTCACCAGCCACATCAAATAATATATATGTTTCATATTTTCAAAAAAATAATTGTCCTTTAAACTTATTATTTTCATTTTTCATTTCTTGAAAAGCTAAATGATTTTGTATACCTTATCTTAACAAAAAAAGATCCAAGGTGTTTTCCCCTTGCTGCCTTTTCTTAACAACCATAGTTGCTGACTGTTGTCAGGACAATCTATTTAGCTGCTAGCCTCTCTTATACATCTTATCATTTTAATAACTGGTTAATCTAGTTAATGTTAGTTCAAA